>OY728147.1:1547954244-1548579244 GCA_963277665.1 Viscum album
TTTTGGTCTGAAACATTAGAAAGAACACAGATTAATGCATTAGGGAAAAACACACCATACCTCAAGGAGAGGGGGTCCCACATCCATACTCTTTCAAGTGTGGTGAGTTGACTGAACTCCCAGAGCCAATCGATGCCTCTCAAAAGCTTCCCTGGGTAAGACCTTTTTCAGAATGTATATAACCTATAGTTATATAGGCACATACTCCAACTTCACATGCCATTTCTCCACCCTCTCCTTGATAAAATCATATTTGATCTCAATGTGATTTTTCCTTGACTAATGTACTGGATTTTTACTAATATTGATAGCACTTGAATAATTGAACTGGATTCTGATTGGATAATTCACTTCAAATCCCATTTCATCAAGTTGTTGCTTAATCTATAATAATTGTGTGTATGCATGAGTGGCCATAATATACTCAACTTCTATAGTGTTGAATGAAATGAAATGAAATATTTCTTCTTTCTTAGCCAAGAAATACACAATAATCTTGGTGCATGTTTCATCCCATATAAAAGCTTCTTCAACCAAAAACGTTTGTTCTCATATTTAGGAATGAGAAAACCATTTGGATACTCAATATAAACTTCTTCATCTAGAACCCTATTCAAAAATAAATATTTTATATCCATATGGAACACTTTGAACTTTCATGGAACTAAAATGGATAATAATAATCTAGTTGTCTCCAGCATTACAACATGTGAAAATGTCTCATCAACATCGATACCCTCTATTTGGGAGTACCCTTTGTACACTATTAATTATTATTTTTAAATCCCTGTGATATATTCATTCATCTTATTGTGGAATATCCATTTAGTCCCAATGAAATTCTTATCGATTGGCCTCAAAATAATCTCCCACATATGATTCTTCTCAATCAGATCAAGATCATCATGCATATCTTAAACACAATTTTCATCTTTAACTGCATCGAAAAAACATTTAGACTCTACCTGAGATAAGAAATATATCTACTAAAGTGACTAATTCTTCTTGTCTAGAAAGGTGATATGTGATCATCAATGATATTTCACCTTTCAATTTCATCTCGACTCTTTGTCTTCTGTGCAGATATAGATTTTACTTCTTCCTACTCATCATCATTATCTTCTTCTGAATTAGCATCTTCCACTTTTTCACCCACTATGCTTCTTGTCTCATCATTGATTTAATCAGAAAATTGTTCATTTTGATATTGAATATTCTCTTCATTATCCACTATAATGACATAATTTCTCTCAACTACTTTTCACATCCTCTTATTAAATCATTTATATGATTTGATTTTTACTAAGTAGACAATAAATATCCTCTCATCTCTGCATGACTCAAATTTACTATTTTAATCTTTTTGAGGATAAATCACTTACTTACAAATATTAAAAAGTATTTTAATATTTTATTATTTCTATACCGAATCTCTTATTGAGTTTTCCCTTCCTTCAGAAATAATAAAGCCCTGTTAGAAATATAGAATGATGTTAAAACCGCTTCCTTCCAAAATTTATTTGGTAGGTATTTTTCAATGAGAATTGTACTGTCCATGTTTTTAATGATCTGATTTCTCCTTTAAATTACTTCATTCTATTAGGGAGTTCTCACAGAAGAAACTTGATGCCTTATCCCATGTTTCTCAAGTTATTCTCCCAATTGAATTTTGTGAATTCCGTACCATTATTAGTATGAAACTTTAGAATTTTTTTTCCAAACATCCTTTCATATTCCCTATAATACTATTTATGAAACTAAACACATAGGAATTTTGTAAAATGGCAAATACCCATTCCATTCTACTATACTCTTTAATTGAAATAATGTAATAATTATTCCCGTCAATAGATCTTAGTGAGATAGGTCAAAAAACATCAGCATGCACCAATTCAAGCACTCTTGTTGAATTTTTTTTCTTTTATTTGTATGTATTTATGATGATCTTCCCTTATTTACAAGCATCGCACATATGTGTATGATCACGAGATAAATTTGGGAGATCTCCAGCTATATCACACTTCACTAGATCTTCTAGGGATGGTTGGCATAGATGACCTAATTGTTTATGCCACAACTTGTTTTCTTCCTCTCTAGAGAAAAACCATATATATTCTTCTCCATTTATGAGGTAGATATTTTCCTTTTTTTCTCTGAAGAACCACTAAATAATATCTTCCTTTGATGTTACACATCTTCTTAGAAAACCTTATAAAATTCCCTGATTCACATAGTTGGTTGATGCTAAGTAAATTGTGACTGAGACCTTCTACTACTAAGACATCTGCATATCTCATTTCTTGTCCCCCAAACCTAACCTTTATAAAACCAATTAGTTTTAGACATTCACCATTTCCAATCTTAAAAACCCCTTCCTTTTCATATTTTAGGCCTGTAACAATATCCTTATTACATGTCATGTGAGATGTGCAATCGCTGTTAAGGATCTATACATAATAACGATCTGATTCTTTAAGGTAAATTTATACAACTATTGTCTCCTCTGCTCTTTTATTTTAGAACCATGTTTTTGAATTCACACACATAGTAGATTTGAAACCTTGATCTTCCTCAGAGTGTGATGTCCCAATATTATCCTACAAAGCTGCCAATCAATTTTTCATTTTCAACTGTTCTGTTTGTTGATTTTCAGCTTGAGACTACTTTGATTCTGGTTTTCCACATTCCTCTTCATAGTTGATGTACAATATCTATCCATGTTTCCAAATCCTCCACAATAAATAAATTTCCCAAAAAAGATATTCTAGAGTACCATTCTCTATTTGGTTTCTACAATTGTTCTTGGACCCTTTTGAATCTCTTTTCTATAGAACACACATATTGTGAATGTCCTATATTTCCATAGAAATAACACCTGATATAGGGTGCATTCTTGCGTGTTACTTATGAACTGCTAGTTATACCTTGGGATCTTTGAATATTATAATTTTTTTCATACCCAAATCAACCTTCAATCTCAGAACGGTTTCTTCAGTTATGACGTCAACATTCATAGTTTTATATGTTTGGTTAATTCATATATCAACCTTACCATCTAAACATAATTGTTTATTTTTATAGTAGACCACTATTCTTAACTTCTAACTTTTTTTCATCTGAATGATATACTATGTTGGTATTATACTAGGTTTCAAGAGTTTTTCATTAACCTTTACTTTTCGTTGTAGTCTGAAAAATTCTTCTTCAAGTTCTTTGATATGCTTGATTTGATATTTCACTATGTTATTTAAGCCATAGATCTCTCTTTTTTGTTCTTCAACATTTAGTTTATCTTCATTAACCTTTAATGAGCTCTTTAGCCTTTAATACTTATGATTTTCAATTTCTTTATTCAACACAAACATATCTTTTTATGGTTGTTGTATATAGAGTTTGGCATATTTTTCCACTTTGTTGGATTTCTTCATTTTTTTTTCTCTCCAAACATCTATCTCCTCAAGATCTTCTTCTAATTCAGATTCTATATCAACTCTTCCTTCAAATTCTTCTTCTTAATTAGCATCATTTTCTTAATTTTTCTAAGAACTACCAACAACTGGCACCATAGAATTTTCTCCATGGTATTTACAGTTCGCTATTTCATCAACCTCCTCAACCTCAAACTCATATGAATTATCACATTCATGTGAAAGAAGATCCTTTTTCTTAAAGAAATTTCTATTGAATTGTTTGTTTCCATTCACATAGTTTGAATACTTATTATTTGGAATTTTGATTTCATCCTCATCATATTCTTGGAACTTCTTGGTGCACCTTGCTGAAAGATTTCCAACATTTCCACATCAAAAATATTCTAGTGGAAGTTTTCCTCTGAAATTTCATTTACATATTTGTAGGTTTGAGGAAAATAATGAAATCACCTCATCTATCTCTTCATCTCCCATAGAATCTTCAACAGTGATCTTATTCATGGACTTGAATTCCCCATATTTATATTTTCCCATTTCCACAGAATTTTTATCATCATTTCTCATTTCATATGTAATTAAGGTGATACACAATTTATCCAATGTCATCTCTTTCAGGACTTCATCTCCCAAAACTTAAACATTCATATTGAACTGAGGTGAAAGTTTCCTCAATAAGTGATTCACAATATTTATGTGTTTAATAACTTCTCCAATACCTATCATGTCTTCCACAATAATATTTTCCCTGTTATAGAATGCATCAATAGACTCATTCGGGTTCATTCTCAAATATTCATACTTGTTTCACATAACTTGTAGGGTTTCCTCTTGAACCTTTTTATCTCTTTCGTATATATTCAAAGATTTTCCCACATAGAATGTGATGTTTTTTATGACATAAACTTCATATAGATAGCATTGTATAGGGATCCCCATAAATCATTGATTCCCTTAGCATCAGCATCTAGTTCCCTCCTTTCAGCCCCTGATAACACACAACTGTTGATGTTGGCTGAGATAACATGCATCACTACTATAAACACATCCATTACAAAATATTAGAATTAGTTTTTCATATAATTATTCCATAATTGGAAGTTGCTTCCATCGAATATTGGAATCCCTTTGTGATTGGTGACCTCTATTGAGAGAGAAACATCGATATCAACCTTTTCCCCTGATACCACTTGTTAGAACCACCTGGTCAGATACACTGATATGGGGGTGAATCAAGGTATGATAGTTTAAAACAAATTCCCATTTTGATATTGTTTTTATAATGAACCAAAATCCCATATCTATCTTTCCCGCAGCACAGTATGGATAGAAATTAAAACATATATGAGACACAACAATTTTACTTGGTTCACACTCACTAGGATACATCCAAGGAGCATACGCCAACAATGTGATGATGTATCAAATCCACTATATGTGAACTAATATTTACAAAGTTTAAAGCAGACTCACCATCCCTCCTAGTTTACAATGAATCACAATTTGAAAGCTCACTTCTCTCTCAACTAAACTGTACTCTGTTCTTATTCAGAATATCAACTCATAGTTTATAGACTTGTAGGTTCTTTAATTATCTCTAATGAATGAATCCTCCACCTTATTTAGATGTTCAATTGATGTCCCACTTTCATCCATAGGTAAATACCAATTTTCAACTGAACTCTATGAAACACCTTTCAACCTCTTTTCACAAAGTTCACTTCCTTCGTGAGCACCTATTTCGGGAAGCACAAACATGCCTTCCTAAAGCACCTTCTTTCAGGAAGCTCAAACTGGCCTTTGTAAATCTCATTATTTCTTGAAGCTCAAACTGGCTTTCAAAAATCTCTTGACTTTTTTAAAATCTCAATTATACTTCACTATGTACACTTCTTTCACGAAGCTCAAACTATCATGCGTGAAGCTCACAAGTTTCAGTTGGATTTTTAGGGCCTTCACGAAGTCCTTGATTTTGTGATTCTCAGAAAATTTGATTGTCGTATAACCTTAACGAATGAATTCACATACCACCTTCAAAAACTCCTTTCTAAACATAGAGACTTAGAATTTTTGTTTATTCTCTCTTCTCTTCTTGTCTATTCTGAAGGGGTGGCCTAATATTTATAGGTTCGGCTATTCGCGAAGCTTCACCGCCTTCAACGCATTTTCTGGATCCATCAAAAATTGTCTTCACAATGCACCTCCATTCATGAAGATCTACTAAAATTTTCCATTCATGAATTCTATCATAGTCTCAGATCGTTCTGTTGATGAAAGCGACGAACTCCGTCACTGACCACGAAGCTCTATTTTCTCGAAATCGTGAAGCTTGTTGCTTTCATGAAGACATATGCCAGAATTCTTTTCTCCTTCACAAAACACTACTCGTAAATCCCATATTCTTGATATTCATTCCTTTTCCATATTTTTATGAGATATTCTAGTAAATATATTTTCTGTGATGAAAACCAAACTCCAAATTTTGGACCCCAAAAATTTGGAAAACACTAGAAAATGGTGCAACCTTATATTTATTTCTTTTGTACCACCTACAAATCATCTGTTCTTTTTTCATGTTTCTTTGTCAACTTTTATTGCCAATAATATCTCAATAACTTGAAAACTCGCCTTGAAAACCTATTGCATCAACAAACACAACCAACCCAAAAATGTTGAAATGTTACCCGAAGGTATTTTTTCCCAACACCTTATATCGAAATTTTTATAAGTGTAAATTAGAGCACAATATCATTTGTCATTTTATAAAGACTAAATAAAAAAGAAAAAATTAATAATAAAAATATTATGAGCATATATCCACACTAAAATGATCACTCTATAAAGAGAAGATGAATTTGTAATAGAGGAACCAAGTGTGGCATAGGTGGGACACCATAATGTCAAGAATTGAGAAGAATGGTCTATAAAACATTCATAGGATCAAGAATCATACAAAAACCCCAAACCATGAAGCTATAAAAGAAAATTATATGGATAAATTATGGTGAAATTATTTTCATCATCCTCTAAGGATCCAAAGTGAGGTTAAACAGTAAATCACTAAATTTTTAGGGGTTCCCATCACACAAAAATACATCCCATGGAAACACCCTTGAAATAAAAAATTCACATATTACACTATTATAGAACAAGTCACATTATAATTATTCAAATGTTGGATTTTTAAAATAATTAATTTGAATTTTAAACAAGGTAATCATGACATGTCCTAGATATTCATGTCATAATGTTGTATTGAACTATAAATATTTTTATGCAATCCATAGTCTATGTTGTGAGCTTCTTTTAATCAGCCACTCTTTGTTATCCCCATAAAAAAGTTTAAACACACTCTAAACTCAATCAAAACGCTTGGATACCCAAATTATTTTTCTCTAAACATGATTGTGTCAATTCCACACACTTCCCAAAACATTTTATATCAAACCATGTCTCTTTTTTAATGAACAGTACTAAAAGCACAAATACTCATCTGAACCATTACCCCCTTTCATCATAAGCCACTAAAGTCATTTATAACCTCCCTTAAACCCTGCCTAATACATTCCCATATCCCCAACCATGAACCTATGGAATAATTATAATCCTTATACCAAAAAAGGATTAAATCACCTACTCTTATACAAACTAAAAATATCTCATTCAAATATGTCAAAACACACCAAACCAACCCACCCACTCTTATACCCTATAATTACCATATAATATCATCATCATCCTCCCTATGCCTGATCTAACCCAATACTTAGACTTCACACTCATCCGTAATTCTTGACTATTCTCAAAACCACCACTACATATTCATTTTTTTCAAAAACCTAATCCACTGAGAGAGGACGAATAAGATGAACATGGAGAAGATTAAAACCATAATGATTTTTACATAAGAATCATCTAAAATATTAAGTTGTACATGCTAGTAATGGAAGACTTTCTATAAATTAATTTACATAACTGGATTTAGTTTTTTGAGTAGGCTTACTAAGAATTAATGTGTGATTTCTTGAGGACCATTGAGTACGATCACAATGATATGTAGTTTAGGTTGGGTAAACATCATTAGAGCTTATCTTTGGATAATTTAATGGTATTAATGGGCTTATAAAAGCATGAATATGTTAATACCTAGTACTATACTAAAATTATTATGGATTCTATAACACCTTAATATTTTTTGAATCCTTTTTTTCAAATTAATATAATTTTTTTTGATATTTTTCATTTCATGCTAGTTTATTTTAAATTAAAGCACTATTTTTTCATTACATTATATGCAACCCCAAGTTAATCATGCACTGCATGTAAAATAAAATTTTAGCTTTCTCTACATAGAACACCCAGTTTAAATTCTGTTACATGCAACAATGACTTTTCTTGACGGCTTGTGTAACACACAAGACCGAGTGTTACTGAACAACAATATAATATTAAAAAAATATTAATATATAACCAAGCCGTAAAATTAGATGTTATCAATATATTTAACTAAATTATGTAAATATATGTTTTTCACAAAATATATAATGAATTAATTAATAAATATATTATTTAAAAATTAATATAATCACCAATTGAATATAATGGTAGCATTTTTATAGAAAACAATTATTATGATAACAAAGTTGTTTATATCTTAATAATTTAAATTAATTACAATTTGTAAGTAATTTTAATTTAATATATATTTTATATATCCAAATAAATATTTTTTATATTCATCCAATATATTTTATAATCATAATATAGAATAAAACCTATTTATCTCATAAAACCCAATATTTTTATTAAGGTAATTTTACCACCTTTTAATGGAAAACTTATTTTAAATGAAAATTTTGATACTTTTATAGATTTAATTTGTCAAAATAAACTTAAAATTTAAAATATAAACATAAAAATTAGTTTAGGATAAATTTTTGGTATTTTTCTATAAGATTTCATTTTTTTTAGTAAATAGTGAAAATATTGTATTTCTGTTTAGAACTGCTTTTTCATCTAATTTATTTATAAGGTAAAATTAAATTTTAAAATTTTTTAAAATTTAAATTAGATAATTATTTTATAAATTAATTAAATTTAGGCAATTATAACCAATTTCAAATTTAAATTGGATATAAAAACATATCAAAGTTTTGATCATTTTTACTTTAAACCCTCACATTGTCGACCCGGCTGTGGGATTAATTTTAAATTAATTTCTTCTACTTGTGTGATTTGAATTTGGAAAAATTTATTCCATATTTGGAATTATAATAATTTATAATTTCTAATAAGTTTAACTTATTTTTTTACCAAAAATATAAGTGAATTTAGTTAAAATTAATTACAATAATTAGGGTAAAATTAAGCTTAACTAAGGATTAAACCTTAAATTTAATACCTAAAGAAATCTAGAAACTTTTACAACACCCATTATATAGAATTATTCCAACCCTATATACCTTTTTATATATTTTTTCCTTTATGGTATTCAATTTCCATGGTAAAAATGTGGGTGGAATTTTTTTCCAAAGATTTACAAGAGTGTTACTCCCCCTCCACTATAGAAAGGCCTCCTCTCTTGCCACTTCCTCACACTTATCAAGACACATTAAATATACAATTATATTCCCAAATAGATCCTAAAAATTCCTCCCTTAATCATTTAATAATCCCTTTGTTCATAAATCCTTCCATGAAAACCCTTTGCTGAAAACCAAAAAGAGTTTCTTGATTAAGAGGTAACACCCTCTCTCAAGATCCATTACATTATTTTCTTTCTCCACCACCGAAATTCATATTATTCAATTATTGTATTAAAAAAGTATCCTCAATATACTAGGAGGTTTTTATGCTATAATTTATACCTATAATTACACACACGTCCATCTAATGGGTAACGAACATAATTTTTATGTGTACGATGAACTACCGCCTCACTAAATGATGATTCTTCATTTTTTCCTTTATCGCGTCTCATGGTGGAAATTATGGTGGAAAATATATTTATATATTTGATATATTATATTTATTATGTCTTTAGTCTTTTGTATTCTTTTTAAAACTCATATCTTGTTACTTTCTATTTGGTGTAAATATAATAATTTCGTATCAAGAAGTGTGGACTACCGCACTCTCAAAGCGATGTGATTCATTCATACAATACATAGAATGTATTAAGGATGGGTTTTTTTAATATATATGATATATATAATATAAAAAATATAATTTAATAGTGATACATATACATTTATATATATATATATTTGTTTATTTATTTTACATTCTTTATTTCAACATGACAATTAAACAGAAATAGCGTTCATGCGTGCGTATGCCCTACCATCTCTATGAACTGTGTATTCTATTTCATACTTATAAATTATATATATTATTAAAATATAAATAAAATGAATATTATTTAAATTTAAAACATGATTTAAATTCTTTAAATCCTTATATAAGTATAAGCACCAAAGATATAACAAATTAAGACACATACGAAAAATAAAGCAGATATTACTCGAAGTGAAACCTTAACCTAAAATTGTTAAAAATCAGGTAATATTAATCAATAATAAAACCATATATGGTATTATAACTAATAATATGGTTATTTTATAGATTTATAATAAATTTATATTTATTACGTAGTAATTTTGAAAGATTATGACAAGATTCCAGACACAAGGTAATGGGATTTCATCTCACTTTTTATTTCTATGAGATAAATAACTTATCCACCAATCACTTATTTTTTTTGGTGTATATACTGATTATGAATTTATTCTATGCATATAATAAATAAATTTAAGGTTATTTACAGAACCATTTTTTGATCTTCCTCTCATGGTGTTTAACATTCAAAATTTACCAAATCAGTAAGATAGTTTTTTCTCAATTTTACTTTTTTGAGACACATGTCAGGTTATGCACATATATTTTGGTATGAGGAGTACATAATATCTACAAAATATTATATAATGAACCTAATTAATTTCATGATATTTTAAGATTCATTTAATTTCACTTTCTCACAAGGGTAGTATGATTCAAAGTTACTAAGTGTAAGATGTTTATTGAAATAACCTCATTGATTTTAGTTATTGTTTATTATTATTCATCCTTTGTTAAAATATTATACTCAATATCTCAATAAAATTCATGAATTTTGTTCTCTTATAGTTATTCATGATATATTCATGTATTTTTACAATTTTTAAACTCTTTTTTATATAAGATAGTTAATAAATTGTTTTTAATAAATCCCAAATTTACCCTCTCTTCGGTCAGAAATCAATGTTCCTTCAAAACCATGTTTTTTAAAAAAAACGGCATCAAATAATATTATAATATTCTCCTATAATATTTAAAATTAATTGTTTCCTTTTTTATCTTTTACCAATGTCTTCAAAAAAATATTATTATCTATTTCGGAAAAAGGCATTTTTTACCTTTAACCATGAAAAATGAATTTTCTTATAACCTCATATGGAATATATGGATTTATACACTATTGTTTCTATGAAGTGTCCTTTTCATGTTTAAAAAGTTAATTTCTAGAAAAAAACTTAAAAATAATTTTCAAAGAAATGGTTTCCAAAAAAAATTCAATATTCCTTTATAATTTTTCAAAGTATTTTTCACGGAAAGTTTTTTTCAAAATAATTTTAAGATTATTTTATAAGTTTTTATGGGAAATGGTTTTTAAAATATTTTTAAGAAAATTTTATAAGTCTTCAAGGAAAGTTATTTTCAAAATGTTTTCAAGCTACTTTTATATGTTTTCAAGGAAAATGGTTTTCAAAGTGATTTTTAACCCTTATTTATAAGATTTCAATGTATTTTTAATGAAATAGTCTTCAAAATATTTTCAATCAAATTTTATAAGTTTTCAAGGAAAATGGTTTTCAAAATATATTCAAGAACTCATTATATTTTATCAAATAAAATGGTTTTAAAAAGGTTTTAAAATATTTCTTTATAAGATTTTAATTTTATTTTCAAGAAAATATAATTTCAAAGGTTTTTATGTTTTAAAGATATTTTTTTTCAAATAATAAATGATATTTTCCTCAAGAAATTTTTTTAAAATATCTTTAAACAAATTCATATAATACGACATATATTAATGTTAATCATGAATTTATAATAAACGATCCAATGTTTCCATTCATATTATTTCTTGAATGGTTAGTGTTTTGATGGAATTATGTTTATGACACCCATTTATCTTCCTTGGGTTATATAATTTTTAAACCCACTTATTTTCACAGATTATTGTTTTAATGAAATTATTATAAAACCTGAATCTTTTTCCAAATGTTATAATAGGATTAAAATTTTATAATACCCATTTCATTTCATGGGTGATGATACGAATGTCTATAAATTTGTGAAACATGTATGTTTTATTTCATTATTATATGTATGGGACCTATATCTCCCTCTAATTAATTGGGTAAAGATTTATATCTCATGAGATTTACTAAGATGGTCTTGGGAGTAATCCTTGCCTACTAAGATGTCTGTGGGAGTTAACCATGACTACTAAGATGGCATGAGGAGTGAAATCATGCTAATAATATGGACATGGGAGTGAACCATGACTACGAAGATGGTATGGGGAGTGAACCCGTACAAATAATATAGTATTTGAAGTGATGACTTAACAACTATGGAAATAATATTTTATAATTATGAATTTTCCAAAATTACATGTTTTATTCCTATTTTATGCTTTCATGGACTATGTTATTTATTTCTATGTGATTCATGTCTTATTAACTTTCATGATTTATGCCATGATTCATGTTTATAATCTTTGAAATGCAAGATATGATATTCTATTTTCTTGGTTATGTTCTCATACCCTTATTCTCATGATTATGCTTACACACCTCCCTTGTTTACTCTTATTGAGAATCTGAGCTCACCAATTTTTATATTTCCTTTCCCATGTTATGAAGAAATGAATTTTTTTTAATGCGTCTAAGAAGGAATCAAGTCAAGCAGAACCTGGTAGGAGATAATGTATCTCACTTATATACAAGTGTTTAGGTTTCCATGTTTCGAAAGGCGCTAGACTACTACGGTCTTTGGGTGATTGTTTGTATAATGTTTTAAGTATTCCATAAAACATATGTAATATTAATGTATAAAAAGAGGGGGTTTCTATAGATTCAGGAATGGTTCATATACAAAGTCCTTGGTAGATGATAGAAAAATATCCAAAAAGAAAGAATGAAACTACCACAACTTATGTTACCAACTAAAGGGTCCCCTCCTAAGGATTGTACAATGAGATATCACAAAATCTTGGATCGCCAAGGGTTATTTAAAGGGTAGTTTGATTTATCTTAATGTTATTTTATTAAAAAATATATTCAGTACATAGAAGATAAATACGGTTCACTCGTTTAGTTTATACATCGAGGACTATAGAAAATTGTCAATGGTACATTCATGAGTGAAACTTTTATTAGAAATTTGGTGATAAACATGGGATATTTTAAACTAACAATGATACAAGCCTCATTTGGAAAGATTTATCTTTTAATTTTACATTATTGACTAATATGACTTTGTTGAAGAAGGATAGAAAAGGCTATGAATGGTGGGAGGAGTACAAATATACCAAGGGGGTGTAACTTATGAGGGCCATTATTAGGATACCTCTCATTCATGATCTAATCTCACATGTAGAGAAATATTTATCCCTATATAGGTTCCCCTATCATAATTTATTAGGAGGATACAAACAAATATTTCTTGGATGACCTTAGTATATTTTTAGGTTATGGTATTTATTTTTATAATGGTGTAACTATCTTATGACCCATCTCCCATTTCACCTCACATCTATATTCTTATAATTCCACCACACCACTCACATCACCCATCATAGAGAAAAAGACACTGATTTACTCCCACCAACAATTTTAAAACTACACATCCAACTACATCCACTAACCACATAATCCCACCACAATCCCCATTCTAACATACATTTTTTAGGTGGAATCTACTAGATAAAGTTTCTAATCATGAGATAACAACAACCTAGATAGATACCCATGATCACTGCCAGTTAGACCTTTATTTATAGAGAAATTGAATGGTGAAGATGTTTGATACACCCACTATAGATACCATTAATCTACCCAAATTATAGTAATATTACCTTCTACTCAATCAATGTGATATTGATTGAGTAGACTTAGCAGTTGGAGCTCTTTTTTTATGATAAATTAGTCAGTACCACTGATATTAAGTCAATTATAGGGAAGAATGTTGAGATGATGTTTATCCTAATGACCATCATTTTAGGTTCCCCACTGTTATAGATAGAGACCTATGGATATGAATAATCACAAACCAATTCTGTGATTCTAGCCTATCATACTGTATTTTAACCCCAAACTATTGTGGGATGTGTTTTTAGGAAGTCTGTATGGAACATCCAAGATTCCATTGGGTATATATATTTTGGTTTGAAAATCCCAGACAAACAAAAAATCAAAATTAATTATTTTTATTATTCCATTTTGATAAAAAAAAATATAAACCAATAAACATAGACTAATTAATATAAGAAAAATACAAATACACAAAAGTAATAAAATATGATAACATCATAAGTGAACAATTTCACTACCAGTGTTAATTACTGGGACAAACAATAGTTCAAATGAAAATATATTTCATTAATTATATTAATAACATAAACATAAATCTTTATAAAATAATTCAATAATTACAAACTAAAAAACATGATAATTTTTTTTGAGATTCATAAATATTCATTTCTATAACCATAATCGTGTTCTCACATAAAATGAAAAATATCCATGAGTAAGAATGAACAATGGAAGTGAAAACAAGAATTGATTTACATAAGTACAATAGAATATATCATATTATAACATATAAATAAAGTTATTCATACAATAATAATAGATTAAACATTATTCTCATCAAGCTTAAACAAAAAACATATATTATATAAACAAATTATGTCAAGAATAGTAACAGAAGAAAGATGTTTAGTGGATTCTATGTCCAACAATATAAAACTGTAAAGTAGTAAAAATGTAAAATTATTTAATTCTTTATCTAATTGTCCTAAATTCATGGGGTAGATCCTCACAGGCTTCGCTATGTAAGAAATTAGTTACCTGAGACGAGTAGCTGGGATAAATTTGGGACCTAATACATAGACATGGAAGACATAATTCAAAATATCCAGCATGTATAAGAATAAAAAACAACCAACAAATAAATTATCCAGGTATACTAATGTTGTCTAGACTTAGCATCACTATCTAAGTTTGGTGTCAATGTCTAACACAATCATTCCATTGGGATTTCCTCATTATTCATGTTCAAGAACAAGAACCAGTAGTATACTCATGTAAATATTTCATATACTACATCATGGAAATACTAAGAGGATGTCAAAGAAACTTTTCTTTCAATGGGATGATAACTCCATATGCCATCATTCTTGTTGATACTCTAGATAACCATAAATCTTCTTTAAGGTTCTCTCCCTCTCTATCATTGAATCAAGATCCCAAAAACCAAAATCTCTTGAAAATTTGATGAAAAATCCATTGAGATAATTCTAGTGATTTGCAGTGATCATCGGGAGTCTAGAAAACTATAATAATATTGTAGATCAAAAGATGTTAATCATACATAATGAAACAATGGATTTGAGGCACTCTATGGATAGTAAATTAAAATTATTAAAAAATGAATAGGGTACGTAGTATATCACAATGTGAAATAAAGACACAAATCAATAACTAACAAATCCATACCCAAATTTTTTCCCTTAAATAGGTAAAAAAAATTATAGATATAATAAATAGTTATTTAATTATATGGGAAAGTGAAAGAACATTTCATTATTCTCCACCTTGGTAAATAAAATGTATATTCACAATTTAATATGAAACAATCATATAATATCATCCTTGAAAACTAAATCCCTAAACTATAATGATTTTTTCACATAACTTATTTAATTTGAGAATCACATCCTAAATATGAAAACACTAAAGAGTGTCCTAGGAAGTTTTCTTCCAAACATGCATCATAATGATACAAGGTACCCAAATTAATTGATAGACTAATTCTACTACCATTATTATAATTTAAAAAATTATAAATATAAATATAATGCATACATGAACTTACCAAATTTAAACTTTATGAACATGGCGTCGATAAAGTGGTAAACTATATATTCACATCTTAATGGAGGTCCAGTAATTATCTCATCAATGGTTTCAAAACACCAATAAATATTGTACGACCATCCTTTAAAACCACAGTATAATTAAAATCAGAAAATTCAAAAATAATATTACTCACAAATAATAGTATGGTCATGAAAACCAAAAAAATATAATAAAAACAATAATAATTGGAAATGTATAGAAAAATTATTCATATGAACACAATAAAACATGGATGAAACACCTACAACAATGGCTCAAACAAAAACATTGATCAAGATAAGCCATATCACAATGATAACTATAATTAGACAGATTACCAATATAGGAAAATATGAATCCTTAAAGGGGATATATAATCTCCAAATAACAAGATCAATCAATCTAAACTAAGAAAACAAGAGAGATAATCTTTAATAGGGTACCACTGAAAATCACATGATGTCCTAAGGGTCCTAAGAAGAATCTTTAAATCATAAGAATCATTAGAGATCAAAGGTAAGGAAATTAGTGACCCAGGAAAAAAATATTATCTAGTCTATATATCATTATAACACAATTCTTACAATTCTTGTGAAATCTATATTGGGCCACTAAATGGTTCAATTAGTAAGGCCAAAAAGCATGCTGGCCAAACATGCATTAAACACTGATAAAACACCCAAATAAAAAATTAAAAAATAATGATGTTTATTATTCTAGGTTTACAAAAAAAGTATAAACAAATAAAGATAGGTTAACTAATATAAGTTAAATTATATTACTTTAAAAATTATTATAAATTATAATAGAATTAGAGAACAACTACATGACATATATCAATTATAAGACTAAAAAATAATTCAATCACAAAATTCTTGAATTAATTCTCATGGTAAAAAAACAAAAATGTTTAAAAACTAAATAAATAAAATAGAACCCTAAATCATAAGAAATAATTTCCAAATTAATAAACATTAATTTCTAAAACATTAAACAATTTATTATATAAAAATAACCATAGAAACAAGAAAGAAGGGATAGTGGCATGAATAACATGAATTGATTTACAGAAGTGTAATAAAATCATTAATATTATCAAATATAAATAAAAAAATTATATAATAATAATGGATTCAAAAATATTATCAACATGCTTAAACAAAAAAATGTTTGATAAAAATGATTTACATCAATAATCATAATATAACAAAGATGTGCAGAATGTTCCAAGCTAAAGAAAATAAAAGAATAAATTACTATTATGATAAAAGTATTTATGTACATTTTCCAATTGGACTATGTGCTTGGGGAAGGATCATCACAATATTCACTATGTAACAAAATAATTATAAGATACATAAAGATATAACAAAAAAAGGACCTTAAACACAAAAAACAAAACACAAAATCAAAAAAAAAGAAATATGTATAAGAATAATAAAAATTGATAAAGGAATACAAATACCAGGACAAGACCCCCCTTACTAAGGGTTAGAAATCACATTATCAAGATTCCACATGATCTGGTATAAAAGTTCATATCCGTGAAACCATCCAGAATATCAATGTTTTCCAAACTCAATATCATTACTCACGTCTACCACTATTGTCCAGGACTATCACGCCATCTAGATTTTCTAATCCTCTAGGTTAAATAATAAAAAATAATAGATTTCCCAAGAAAATTATTTGTGTGAAACGTCAAGAAGTTCCTAGGATCATGTTAGTGCATAAAATATAGTAATAATGATGACAACTCCCAACATATTTTCTATTGATACTCTCATAGAGAACTAGAAATCTACTATTAGGGTCTATCCCTCCCTATCCTAGAATCATGATCCAAGAAACAAGGATCTCTTCTGTATTTTCCAAAAAAATACCAAGTGGGAATCTTGATGATTAGGAAGGGGACTGGGAGTCAAGGAGAACATTGATAAGATAGATGGGTAGGGTATGTGTATTATAAAATACATGTGAATAGTAGAGAGGCACTCAAGTGCTAGTAAATATCAGCTACTAAACAGACATAAGGGACATGTGGAATGTCTCAATAGGATAGTTTTAACACCCCAAGCTTCTACGGTACGTTTCCCTTTGAATAATGTATTAGCGTGTGTTGTACGCAACATCAAGTTCTAACACACACCACAACAGATCAAACTAGTCGTTATGAATAGTAATACCTACTTTTTAAAATTTTAGAAATTTTATCTTTCAAAATGGACTTCATTTTTGGATTTGGAGTATCAAATTTAGCCTAAGGTGAAATTTTGGTACTTTTCGGATAACTTTAATATTTTGATGAATAGTGAAAATTACTAGATTTTAATTAAAAACAACTTTTTTAATCAAAATAATTAATAGTGATAAATTATGAATTTGAGTGGTTTTAAAGTATATTTAGAATATATGTTTACCATTTAATACAATTTTGGTCATTGTACATAATTTCACAATTAAACCAGACATAAACAAGTACCAATCTTTTGATAGTTATTATATCTTAAAAACACGCTTTTTGTTTTGACAGCGGAAATTAATTTTAAATTAATTTCTGCCACTTCTGTGTTTTGAATTTGGAAAAATAGATTCAATATTTGGAATCAGGATGTCCAAATTGTGTAAATAGGTAAATTTTATTTTTATACATTTTGAATAATTACTTCGGTAAATATTTTATTTACCACGGTTAAAGGGTAAATCCGGTAAATAAGGGTTAAAAAATTAAATTATAATAATACTAAATTACCCTAAAATGTGTCCTAAAATTATTGGTGGATACATGTCCGACCATGGGCGTCTTTGGGTCCATTTTGGGACCCCATGGAGCCACTTGTAGGTGATAGGGACACATTATTTTAATTAAGTTAAAATAAATACAAAACTGACAAAAGCATATATCTTTTAGGAAAACAATTTTTACAAAGGGTTATATATGTTGACGTTTCGACTATAAATATTAATTAGAAAGCTAAAACGATTTCCTACATAATTATATTTTATTTATAATTTTTATACATTAAATAATTTAATTTATTTATGACAAAATGATGATGTAGTAATTACTATAATAGTGAAAAATTAAAATAATGGATATTATAAATACCGAAATAAATATTATTTGAGACTTTTAATAAATTAAAATAATTTTATAGGATAATATGACATATTAGGATGGATTTAATTGACTTTTTTATAAGTAATCATTCTGTTATTATTTTCACAAAAATCAATTTTCCAAATAGTGTCAAAATTGACATAAAAGAGTTTTTAAAACAAATATTATATTATTAATTGATATTAAATTCCTAAAAATCTACGGTTTGGAAAAGAGACTTATATCATGATAGTTGTATCATTAATGGACCACTTGGGGGTCTCTTGGATGTATATAGTAATTTTATTAACCATATAATATAAAAATACAAAGAGACATTGTAAAAGTGAAACAAATTAACTAAGAGTTAATACTTAAAGATAAGGTTAATATAGTAACCCAAACCTGTATAAATCCTATTGGTTGAGTGGTTTTTGACCAATACCCACCTTAACCTTTAAATAATCTACTTTGAGCCATTAGAAACCGAATATGAATTTATTGTAAAATGATATTTCTAGCTTTTCCAAAGGTTCCCCTCACCCCTCTTATAAAAGGGCACTCCCCCTTCTCATTAATTCACACCTTAAAAGCCTTTTGGTTCGGAAAACCCCTGCCCAAATACTCTCTAAACTTCCCTCAATTAATCCTATAGGCCTTCCTTTAGTCATAAAGCCAACCAAAGGAGCTATTTTGATCAAATCAAAAGGAAGAACCCAAAGAAGAGGTAATAATTTCACCACCCTTTTTCAAGTTCCTTTCTTCTTCCACTTCTTCTTTCTTTTTTACTACCATTCTAAAATAATAACTCCAGTAACTTATATATATTGTGATTTTATTATAAATATGGTATAACCATATTCAGTATTCTATCCATCCTTTGAATAACATTTCACCATACGTGCCTACGTACGGCTTACCGTCTCCACGTCGTGGTGTAATTGTTATTCAATAAATTATTATTTAGATGGGTATAATAATGATGTGTAATTCATGTAAATAATAAATATAACATGATAATGATTCTGTATATATGATATACCATCCAATTATATATTATTTTAATATCAAAAGAATGATATTGTCGCTCATGCGTACGTACGGACTACCGTCTCCACAAACGCGATGAGATCCATTCTTCATCATATCCATTCAAGTCTAATTCTCATTTGATGATTAATAATAGTATCTAAGGACTTGATATCATTATGGATATAATTAAGATACAACCTGTCCATGACAAACATGGCTTACGTAACAAAACATCTAAAAGAAAATGAGTAAGTTAACACCCGAAACGACGATAATACTAAGATATTATTAACAAACAAATGTTAAAAGATCACATATGATAACATAATAATATATATGATTATTGTATAATTTAATAACAATTATTTCACCATTATACAAGAGGTTAACCTACCCCAACCAAGGAAAAGTACAAGGTAAGGGTTTATTTCACAATCTCTTCATTATCCGAGGTTGTTTATACGTAATAATCTACTGGGACTTCTTTATCATCCACATCCATGTTTCTTAAAAATGTATTTAAAAACATTTTTACTATGGGTTAAATTCATTTATACCGTTTTTGACTTTTATATGTGGTTTATAAAAGAATCTTTCTGTCATTTTCCAAACAAGGTCATTTTTAACCTTTTTGACAGAATTAAGGTAAGAATGTTTTTTTTAACTTATACGGCAGGTGCGGCTATTTTTTGCCATTATAAAATCATCGAAGCATACCTTACAATATTATAAGAATATTTTCAAAGAAAATGTTTTATTTTATAAATATATGACTCTTAAATGATTTCAAAATAGAAAGATATATTTCTCTAAAAAGAGTTTTGAATTCATCTATGTCAACATCCTTTGATGGATTTTACGCTTATTTGAAGTTGATTTATTATGATACAAAACTTCTATATTGTATTGAAGGTTTTGTGATATGTTTTACTATGGATGTGTTATTTTTATACCATTCATGGTTTATGGATGAAGTATTTACATTTCGTATGCTAGTTTTAAAATTAATGTTTATGTTATGTTTAAACCTTTTCATATGGGAATGCATTGGACTTAATATGTGATGGGTGGAGCCCGCTATATCTCCTCGATGCATCGGTAGGTTTCATGAGACAAACTAGTGTCTTGGAAGAAGGCCTTGGAAAAATATTATTTTTAGTCTTGGCATTAGGCCTTGGCTATGTGGTTATGATATTCTGGCATTATTCATTCCATCATTATGAAAGTGGTTATTGATATTGCATGTGATTATTCGATTAGTAGAATATCCATGTGAATAAGTATATAGAATTATTTCATTTTATTTTTTTCATACTATGTGGAAGTTCAAGTTTAAAAGGTTTTTGTTTTAGTTATACATTGCCTTAAATGTTTATTCTTATTTATGAAAGTTTCCACTATATTGTTATCCTTACTGGGCATTTGAGCTCACCCCTTTTATATGTTTTATTTTTCCCAGGATGTGAAGAAGTAATTTATAAATGACCTGCAGGGATAGTATGAGGGGATAAGAGTGTGGACTATGGAGACTATGTTGTTTTAGTTTTAATTTTTGTGATGAAATGTAAAACTTTATGAATATATCTAGTTTTTCCAAGGATACTAAACTAATCGGTCTTTCGAGATTTGATCTTTCTTGTGATCATGCCAATGCTATGTAATAATGCACCGATTCTGGGTAACTGGGGTCGGGGCGTTACAGTAGTAAGGAAAGGAATTACTCAAGAACTAAAAAATCCCGGTGAATATATATTTTTTCAAAATAATTAAAAATAAATACAAATTTTAAATTTTATTAAATGGAAATTTAATTATAGAAAAAAAGTAAAATTGTTTCTCACACTGCCCTAGAGTTCATTACTACTAGTCCGGCCCTTGTTGAGATTATTACTTAGAAGAGGCCTAGTAACACCTTAAGAAATTATGATATATTTATTTTAAAATATATTCAATCTCTTTTATAGCTTGTGATGCACCCAAAACTTGGTATAAATGAAATTTTATACTTTATTAAAATATTATTATTTAAACAGGGCCAATATAACCTAGCGGTTAAGTTAGAGAGTACGAATAGAAATAAATAAATTATAAAATATTATATGGTTTACACAAGTATAAAATAAAATAAATTCCTATTTTCTTATTAGAAATAAAATAATAATCATTTGAATGAAATGAGAATTTTTTTTTGAAAAATAGAATTTTTCTAAAACGCGGTTTTGTCAAGCTTTGAACATATAATTTAAAATTAATTTTTAAAAATTTTAGAAAATTAATTGTAAAAATGTAATTTATTTTTTAAATAAGTCTATAAAAACTATATTAGGGTAATTTTTTTATTGTTCTAAAAAGTTTCATTTTTTGATGAATAGTGAAAATAATGATTTTAATTAAAAACTGCCTTTTCATTTAAATCATTTTCAAAATCCATTTATCTTAATGTGGATTTAATAGTAATATTAATTAAATTATATATTAATTAATCTAAATTAGCTCATTTTAATCAATTTCATATTGAATGTTTATATATAAAAGTTTTCATTTTTTGAAAGTTTTTACTTTGGAAAACCACTTTTTGACAGATTTTTGGGTTTAATTTAAAATTAAATTTTGTCAACTATGTGAGTTTAATTTATCTAAATTTATTCCATATTTTTAATCATAATAATTTACATTATATGGTAAGGTTAACTTAATTTTTTACTATAATTAATAGTGAAAATAGTAAAAAAAAATTGTGATTTAGGTAAAAATGGGTTTATTGGTGGTTAATATAAAAAGATCAGGGTTAAAAATGACCCAAAAGTTTAATAATTAATCTTTTCATGTAATATTTAGACCTTTTCACTTATAATGTTAAAAAATGGTCCATTTTGGAGTCTCTTTTTATGAGAAAAAACATGGTTTTAATTCCTTCTTTTTAGAAATTTCTAGTGTATCATCTCCCCCGCTTATTAAAGGTCACCCTACTCTTCTATTATATACACATGAAAAAACCATTTTATAGTAATATTATTACCCAAATAACTTAACTAATTCTACACCTTCATACAATAATTATTTTCTTTTTTCCAAAAACCCAACCTAGGATGGATTTTTTTGAAAATCAAAAGAAGTTGTCCGGGGAAGGGGCAACATCCTTAACCGAGCATTTTATTTTATTTCTTCCTCAACCTACATAAAATATTTTTAAACCATTATGATATAATAAATTAAATATATTCCATGTATTTATTTTTATTTATTTTAATATAACTACCAAAAACCATCTCCTACTCCCTCAAATGGGAAATGAAAGCATTAATCGTTTGTATGGCACACTACCTCCCTATGGACCGATGTAATTATTTTTCCATCAGTGCTTCTCATGGATGGATATAATATTTTATTTAATATTTATATATTATATTTATTATATAATTTAATTATATAAATTTAATATCATTATACCTTCTTAATTTCCATTCATAGGAGAATATAGTAACATTGCTCGTGTGTACGACATACTACTACCACACAAAGCAATGTGATTTGTTTATCACTTATGATTTATAATGAAGGTGATAAAGATTAATTTAATATTTTCATATGATAATAAATAAATTTTAAACAAATTAATCTTATATATCATATAATTTATTACCTTACAATCCATTTAAAATGACAATGTCGTTCCTATGTATGGCAGACTACCACCTTGTAAAGCGATGTGATTCATTTTTTTATTTTTTTTATTTCATCACATGTATGGTTTGATTAAGGATATTTAAAGTAATAATATGATATTTTTTATATATATACCATACTATAAATATAAAATAACAGCTTACTTCATTCTATCATGATCTTAAAAAAATGGAAACATTACTCTTGAATACATATGGCATACTGTCTCCATGATTGTAACATAGTGCATTTTTCATAACCATTCTTAATGTTTGGTTAAAAAGTATACATTATTTATAAAAATGATAATTATTTCATGTTTAAAATTATTTATATGATTAATTAATAATATATTTGACCTTATTAAACATACCAAAGTGATTTTAGACATATAGGTCGTTTATCATTAAAATGTATGATGTGTAATTAACTAGTTAGGTAATTGAATATAGCATGGTAATAATTAAAAAAAGGAATAATAAACTTTAAAAAATTTATTATTCAATGAAATAATTAACTTAAATTTTATAATTAGTGATATAAATAACATACATGACAAATCCAACTCTTTGTAAGGGATGTTACTAAACAACCTTTTCTTAGGGTAATGGTAATTCTCTCTCTAACTCACATTATCTATATTTAAAGTGATATAATTATTATAAATTAGGAATATATATATATCACATGTATACCAATATTATTATCCATTCCTTTGAATGGGTAATACATTCTTTAGGACCATATCTCAAAGGATTTCTTTAAGGAATCTCTCATGACTATGTTATGGGACAAGATTATGAAACACATTTATTTCCATGGGTATTTATTATATTTTTGCATTATGATTGATATCCCTATGTGGAACACATATTCATGTAAATTAAATTGTTATGGCAGGTGGTATTATAATTATATATCCCTAGAATTCATTAGGCAATTTTTTAGTCTCATGAGATGTCATGTATGGTATTAGGTAGTGAACCTAATCCATTTTGAAATGTTATCCACCATGTGAGGTTGTCATGGAAGTTTTCCTTGACTTATGTTTATGTCATGTTTTATATTTTTTTCACATTCCCAATTTGTCATGATCTTATGATACCATTATATTTTTGTTATTATTCCACTTGATTACTCATGTACCTTCTCTTTGATTATATTATTTTATACCTTTGACTCGTATGTTATGCTTCCTCGTCATGAATAATCCCTTACAGGTCTTTTTTGAGATCACCCCTTTCTTCATGTATCCCCTATGTTATCCCATGAATATTAAGGATCTCTGATAGATTTTATATGCTAAATAAGACAAAAAATTCAATGTTTTAGTTTCCATTTTGTGTATTATGAACCTGATATTCTAAAGACACCAGGACTTCACAATACTTGTGGTGTATTAATGGATATTTATGTTTAAAATTTATGTAATAATATTTGTAAAAGGCTTTGGTAACCATAGTTGGTATAAAATACAATTTTTTAATAAACCTTTGGAAACTAGGATGAGAAAATTTTAGTGAAACCATATGGATAATTACAAGGATAATTTTTAGAATAATCTTATGTGTAAGAAAATATATTGTAATTTTGGTTAAATACAGAGTGAGTGCATTCTAAGAAATTGTATCCCTGTCAAGATAATACAAGTGGAAGTGGTTCTAGAACATATATACTTAGGGTTAATAACTTTAAAAAAGGGGTTCCAAGCTTGAATCGAGAGTTACCTGGTACACATTAATAGTCCTTACTATTCACCAGGTTTAACACACCAAAGAGATATGTTTTAGAAATTTATAAACACTTTGTGAACCATTATAAAGGGAAAATATTTTCCATAAGATTTTACATTAGAAAATCGGTTATTGATAACATAGGTTGAAATATATAAATTTATAAGTTAAGGAATGTGTTTAATTTATGAGTTTTCTCTTTAAGGTTCAAATTTCCCCATGTATGTGTCTAATATTTAAAAAAAACTCATCCCAAATTCTACTTTTATTTCAATAAAATTTCTAAAAATAGGAAAAACCAAGCCAATAACCATTATAAGGGGAAATATAATGACTTCCCAAATGAGATTCCTAACTCGATGGAAGAAGGAGTTAGAAACTTCATGATAATTTTTTCTCAACTTAATCAAGTCTTAAACTCAAACTTAAATAAAGAGTAATTCTATAATCACCTCAAGAAAGAACAATATATGATTTAAACCTTTGTGATAAAGGCCTCCAACATTCAGTGGATATTATAATACTTTAATTGTGGAATAATGGATCAAATCTATTTAAAATATATTCTCTATACTTCAATTATTTAAGGAAGTGAATTTTGTTCTATATGTTTATCGTATTGAGGGAGAAGTCGATCAATGATGGATGTTGATAAAAAATACAGAGCTTCAAGAATATATCAAATAAAATTAGTTGAAGGATTTCTAGAAAATGTTTTTTGATAAATATTTTCCCCAAAATATTTGACTTAAAATTGAGAGGTATTTCTTTATCCTCAAGAAAAAAGGATGATGAATTCATTGGGGAGTATGAAGAAAACATTAAAAAAATTACATGATAATCCTTCACCTTTTTCATCTACCCTAGAGTAATGTTTACCACTTATTTTTTGGGCTAAATTTGACTATATAAAATATTTGTAAATTAAATACATTGATAGCTATGAGTAGATTCTCCATTGTTCCCTCAAATTTGAGATGAAGATCAGTGAATCTCAAGGATATCACAAGGATAAGAAGTATAAAAGGGAGTTTAACTCGAGTGGTGTGATGTAGATATATAATGGTGGAAAGTAAGTCTAACATCCCACTTATTGAAAGTGTGGGAAGACCCATCCTAGAAATTGTCTAAAGGGGACCAGGAATTGCTTTAGTAGTGACAAGGAAGGCTATCTAGATAGTGATTCCTAACATGAAAAACCAACCAATGTGATGGAAGAAAATAATTCTCCAATAAACCCTCAGCCTATTATTCATCATTACAACTATAAAGAATGTGGACCATATGTGAACCAATGCACTAATCTAAGGGTTATTGATGATAATTGAGAAAAAAACTCCAAGTATAAGAGATAAAGGGAGAGATTATTCCATCATAAATTCTACGGTGGATCCTGACAATGAAGTGCCGATGATTATGCTAGTTATTCATTCAATAATAGTGAATGTTATTTTTCATCCTAGTTATATGAATTCATTCATATCACTCAATTTTACTTGAAATATTCAGTAACCACATAAAAACATATAAGTTGTGTTATCAGTGAAGTTGAAAAATGGTTCAATAATTTCATCTAATATATAACCCATCCCTTATCTATATTTGTGATATAAACTTTTTTGTAAACCTTACGATACTTCCTTTAGTATACTTTGATGCAATTATGCCAATGGATGGGCCTTCATTATATAAGTCCAAAATAAAATTACTATATAAGTAAATCACGCTCTTAATTGTGAATCACCCTAATATTATATATAAATTTAAATATGGGGATGAATATCTTTTGGTATCATTATCTGAAGCAAGGATATTTTATCCTTTTGAGAAAGATTATCTTTCTCAAATGATTGCAACTAAGGAAAGGATCATTGTTAAAGATATAAGTCTTTTTAGAGATTATATTGACGTATTTCTTGAAGAGTTTCTTAGTATTACTCTTTTTAGATAGGTTTAATTTTCAATTAATCTTATACATGTATCCTTTCCAATATCTTAGACTCCATATATAATTTCTAATTTTTAACTTGAGGATCTAAAAAATAAGCTAAAGGATAATCTGTATTAATTGTTAATATTCCCAAGTTCTTCACTATAGATTGAACTATTTCTCTTTATAAACAATAAGTATGGTTCAATTAGAAAATGTATTAATTATTTTGAGCTTAAAAAAATTATTATAAAGAATAATTATCCACTTCCATGTATAAAAAACATGTTTTATCGACTATGTGGGGATCAATATTTCTCTAATGTAGACCTTCAGTTAGGATATCACCAATTAAGGTGGAAAAAGAAATATATTCACAAAACTACCTTTTGAAAAAGGTATAGACACTATGAGTTCATAGTGATTTTTTTTGTACTCACTAATAATCCATAAATCTTTTTCATATTAGTGAATGGAGTACTTATATATTTGCTTGAAAATTTGTGGTAATATTTATAGATGATATTCTGATTTAATCCAAAAGTAAGTAGAAGCATGAGGATCATTTGAATATTTTTCTAATGGAATTGATAAAGGATAATACATGTTAAATTTATATAAAATGTGAGTTTTGGATAAAATAATTATCATTCTTGTGGAATATTATCACTCATAAATGGATATATTCGGACCCTTTTAAGATAAAGGAAATAAAGGGTTATCCTAGACCAGCATCTATAATAGAGATCAATAGTTTCCTAATATTAGTTGGGTAATAAAAATTATTTTTGAAAAACGTTTCATGGTTGTAAAATTAAATAACCAAGATAATACAGAATGTATTATTGTTTTTTTTTTGTACCCATGAATATGAAGAGAGATTTAACTAGTTCAAAAAAGTATTATCATTGCACCAGTACTTATGATTCTCTCAAGTGGGGAACATTTTACTATATACAATGATGCTTCAAATAATATTTTTGGTTTTGTAATAATTTATAATGGTAAATTTATAATCTAAACCTCAATGTAGTCTAAATTTTATTAGAACAATTATTCAACATAAGATCTGGAGTTGGTTGTAGTGATATTTTCATTAAAAATCTAAATACATTGTCTCTCTGGGAAAAAGTGTGAAATATATATAGATCACAAGTGTATCAAATATATATTCACATAAGAATGAAATTAACATGTTCTATCAAATATTGATAGAGATTATCAAAGAATATGACTGCTCAATCCATTACCATCCTCAGAAACAAAACAAAGTGGTGAATTCTCTAAGTAGAAAGGATCCAACGATTTTATCAATGATGAGAATTGATCAGGATCCAATATTATTAGATTTTAAAATTATGGATATGGGAATATTAAAATTTTATTCATCCTACCATACTCAAATAAAATTTCAAATATATATTCTTGAGAGGATCAAGGTTTCCAAGAAAGAGGATGATTAGATGAAAAAAGATATCATATTTTCTAGAGTTCAACCTTGTAGAAAATGGGGTTATAAGTTTTGGAACATAGATATGTTTCTTGTAAAAACAAGATATGAATAGGGATATTATATAGGATATTAAAATCTAATATTTCTCTATTCATCTAGGAACAAATAGTATGTATTGGAATCTAATGAAAACCCTCATGTGGGATAACATGAAGAGGGAGATTCCAGATTTTGTATCTTGATGATTGGTATGCCAACAAGTCAAGGTTGAATGATAGAAGTGTAAAAATAAGATGAAACCATTTTCTATACAATAATGGAAATGGGAAAAAATAACCATGGATTTTCTTAGGACTCCCTAGGACACCTAAAGGAAATAACTCCATATGGTGGTAGTCAATCTTCTTACAAAGTTAGAAAATTTAATTTCAATCAAGGAAGATTTCTATATTGAATAGATTTATAAGATATACATAAGGTAAGAGGTAATATTTATTTTAATTTCACTCTTTATTGTATCTAATTGAGATTCAATATTTACCACAAGGTTTTGGATAAACCTTTATAAAGTGTTGGATACAAAACTCAACTTCAGTAATTATTATCACCATTGGATGGATGGTTAGTCTGAAAGTGTTGGAGTCGGTGTTCTAGGACCAACTGATTGTACTTTGATTACATGTATATTCTATGTATTTAATGTAAATTTAAAATATTATTACATATATTTCATTTTTCTACATGTATTTAATGTAATAATGTCCTAGATCATTTTTTATTGATAAGGTCATTATAGAGTACTACTAAGCGGATGAGGCTTCTTCTTATAAAGTTCGTACTTGGTAATCTCCATGATAAGCGATTATAATAAATGACCCACTTGTAGAAATTATTCATGTTTTAGTGTCATTATATATTCTTATCTATGTGCATGTTTAATTGTCCTTAGACATTAAGATAATAATTTATGAATTTCATGACGCATTCACTTAGATTTATTGACAAATACTAGAATTCCATATATTGGCGAGAAATAGGGTATGTCGGGTGCATCAAGATTGACATTTAATTAATGGATAGGTTAAGGAGGGATTTTTCCCTTCTATCTTTATGGGAGTTGATATCTGAACCCTTTGATTGGAATATAACTTCCACCTAAGTTCCATGTCCATAGTGTATCGACGTGTTTATTTCAAATAGTCATCATATTATGTATCAATAAAATAGGATGATGAGACCATCATGAAACCTAATTCATGAGATATTGTGAAAAAAGTTATTATATTACAAAGTTATCATCTTTATGTGGTTGTCAATGTTGTGAAATTTAGTTATTTCTCTTGGGATCTTTGACCCTTTTCAAGAACAGAATCTAAGAATTTAAAAAATCATGCCTAATGCCAATGAGAAATAATCATAAAGGGTGACACACTAACTGTTTCTATTGATCATGATTAAATTGTACTGGAATTTAATTAATGAAATAAATATTATTCTCAGTACTGAGGAATAGTCTTTTCAAGTTTTATTGATGGCATAAATTAAATAAATTTTTATTAACTGGAATGTGAATCAATATATATATATATGTGTGTGTGTGTTATTATATATTTAATAAATATTTATTCTATGGTATGTGAATGAAATATTTATTTATGAATAAAATATCTCTTCATGTATTCAATAAATACCGAGGAGTTCTAATGGACTGAGACTACATCCGGTGATAAATAATTATTTACAAGATGAAAAATATTATTTATCAATTTGTGAAAGTGGGTAAACTAAAAAAATATTATTATTATTATTATTATTATTATCTAACATTTCATTTCATTAAAGGTTAAATATTATTTAATTGTTGGCGTGCAATTAAATTATAATTTTATCCTAAACCCTAGGTTCATAAATATATAGGTTATGTCTATTGTGTATTGCATCAAAAATTGAGCATAAAAAATTATTGTGTTCAAATAATTTTGTCTCATCTTCTTCTTATCTCTCTCTATAAAGAACAAGAAACACAAGAGATATTTATTCAAAACCAAATAATGATCAATCAAGAACAAACAATGAAAGACATTTGATTCACTATACTAGAACTTATAGATCAGGTGGTGTTACTCATAAATAATTGGTGAACATTTGGATCACCACAAGAAGGATTATATCATTTCATCCTCAAAATATAATAAATGTTATCCAAAAGGTTCATTTTAGAGGAGCAACATTCATCAACAAAGAAAGTTCATAAGCCTAGGTATTTATTTCTACGTATATTAAATAAGTTAATTATAAATTAGACTTGTAAAATCCTCATTCGTGGTTTAGATAAATAATTATTAAAATACATTTTAATATATCTCCCACAACCTCACACTTCCACTACACCCAGAACCAAAAAGTGGTATTAGAGAAGTCATGTTTAAATTTATAATTATTTATTTAATTGCTGATCTATGTGTAATTGTGGTTAGAATTTAATTTCATATTATATTTTATTTAATCCCATTGGAATTAACAATCTTCAAAATATTAATCATATCCATTCATGTGTTTTTATTTTATATTAGGTTTAATAATATAGAAATAATGACCAAAGATGTCATCAGGAAATCGTTAATTTTTTCCAATATGAAGGGGTTACACTGATTGAACTAAGATGTAAATACCATGTACCCTAGTGTGCTTCATATAGATGTGCTGAGGGATATACGGTTCACCACACAATAATTATACATGGTGTACTATATGTATTGACCGCCTGGCCTAGTACATAGTTATCGGATTACACGACATGTATTAGTATACACATTGTGTAGTCTATATAAGTTAGTGGTGTAAATCAAGCAACCTGTGTGGTCAATATACACATTTAAAACCATGTTAGACTAATAACCTATAAAACTTTTAATATACCCAATGTCTATGCGGTGTACATGGTTTATAGTTCATAAATTTCTATGTCCGAAGAACATGTTGAGTGACTTGGTGAGAAAAAAGTCACACTACTCAAAGTGATAAATGCAACAACACGAGATTTTAGGAGAATCATTCATTTTAATTTCCTTGATTTCTTGTGTTGTACGCTACACAAAGATTATCTTGCACTATACGCAACACCGTATTAACTTTCAGTATACGCAACACTATTCTTGGATTGTGTTACACACAATTTCAAGTTCGTTTGATAATAGTCATTCTACGCAACATTGAGTATATATATATATTCAATGTATAAATGAAATATGGTTGGATTATGTTATACAAAACAACGAAGGAGTCTTTCACAACACGCAACCCTGACTTGGCTTGCATTACACACAATCACGACCTTCCTCGATAGCGTGTGTAGTACGCAATACCGGGTTTCACTAAACAACGATATATTGTTATAATATTATTATGGACTAGCCGTTAGGAATATTATTAACTACATTTTTTATTTTATAACATTATTATTCATCTTACACATTTTCTAGAATATGGTATGAGAACAAAATAAATTTTTCGTGTAAAATATGTATTTTTCAAAAAATGCAGTTTTCCCGCCTTTTGATGGAGCACCCACTTTAAATATTGTTTTTGACATGTCTATAAGTTAAATTTGACAAAATAAAATTCTTCTTTGAAATCAAGATATAAAAATTTACTTTGGATAAACTTTTCATATTATTCTGATAACTTTCATATTTTAATGAATAGTAAAAACACGTTATATTTTAATTAAAAACAACTTTTTTCATCGCAATAATTTATATTGTTAGATTATCTTTTTAATTGGTTTTAAAGTGTAATTAGAATATATTTTTACCATTTAATCCAATGTTGGTCATTTGAATTAATTTCACTTTGAAATTGGATATAAACAAGTATCAATCTTTTGATATTTATTGTTTCTTAAAAACACGCTATTTGTTTTGATAACGGGAATTAATTTTAAAATTAATTAATACCACTTCTATGTTTTGAATTTGGAAAAATAGACATAAATTTTGAATTCAGAATATCAAATAATTCTTCGGCTGAATTTTTGGTATTTTTCTAAAAAAACTTCAATTCTCGATGAATAGTGAAACCACTTAGTGGTAGTTAAAAAACTAACTTTTTCATTTAAATGAAATTTTACCACTTCTGTGAATTGAATTTCTAAAATCTGAGAGACATGGTTAATATCTAAGACTAAAATGTGGTTCAATGAGATAAAAATAATTTTTGGTGAATAGTGACTTTTTACTTTTATTTATCACGGTTAAAAGTAAGTAGGATAATTAAGGGTAAAAATTATATTATTATTACCCTAACACATGTCCTAATTCTATTGGATAAGTGTAATTTGACAAAAAACAACCTTATGAAAAAACTATGACCATTTAGGTCCACTTGGATTAGATTAGAACATTTATTATTAATTTATTTAAAGGGTTAAAATGGTTAAAATTAAAGTTTAACAACTAAATCATTTTTAATATAGGTTTATACATAATATAAATTCGACTATAAATATTAATTAGAAATCTAAAAATATTTCCTACCTAATGGTATTTTATTTATAATTTTTAGACATAAAATAATTTAAGTTATTTATGACACAATGATGATGGAGTAATTATCTTATTAATGAAATATTAATATAATTGATGTTATAAATACCCAAATAAATGTAATTTGAGACTTTTTATGAATTAAACTAATTTTTTAGGTTAATATGTCATGTTAAAATTGATTTAAATAACTTTTTTCGAACTAATAATACTGTTATGATCTTCACAAAAATCAAGTACCAAATAGTGTCAAAATTGACATAAAATTGTTTTTAAAACAAATATTATATTATTAATTGTTAATTTATTCCTAAAAATATAAGGTTAGTCCAAATTACTTAGATAAGGATATATATATTAATAATTAACCACTTGGGGTTGTTTTGGTTTTTTATAGTAAGTTTATTAACCTTATAGTGTAAGAAAACAAGATGACACGGTAAAGGTTAAATGGTTTAACTTAGAGTTAAATCTAAAAGATAAGATTAAATTAGTAACCTAAACATGTCTAAAACCTATTGGTTGAGAGTATTTAGACCCATACCCACATTATCTTCGAAATAAATCAATTTGGAGCTATTATAAACCGAATATGACTTTATTATAAAATAATATTTTGAGTTTTTTCAAAGGTACCCCTCTCCTCCATTATAAAAAGGGAACCCCTTCCCTCTTATCTTCACACCCTTTTGAGCCTTGATGCTCGGCCAACCCCTGACCATTTCTCTTCTCCAATTCCCTAGAAACATTCTGGAGGTCTTTTTCTTCTCAAAATACCAACTCTACTTCCTTAAGAGAAGGCTTAAAGGAGGTGCGTCGAAAAAAGAGGTAATCACTTCTTCTGATTCTCTCATGTTTCTTTCTTCTTCTACTTCTTCTTCTTTAATTTTCTCATTATAAAGTAATAACATCAGTATTAATTATATACTTATATGTTATTATAAATATCAAACAACTCTATTTCACCTTTTATCCATCCTATGGAAAATGAAATCACCAGGCGTGCGTACATACGGAATATCGTCTCCACGTCGTGGTGTAATCTATTTTCGACCACCACCTTACTTGGATGGGTATAATGGTGTAAATAAATAACTATATATGATTATTGTAAATTTATATTGACTTTGAAATATTATACATACACTTTAATAAAATTCCACGATCATGGGAATGATATCATCGCTCGTGCGTACGTGCGGACTACCGCCTCCACGACACGATGAGGTTCATTCTCCATGTTAACCATTCATGAATGATTATAACGTATATATAATGAATAATAATGAAATATATTACATAATAATGATATAGGATTTATGTATATATATATATTTATGTCATATACTTAATTACATTCAATTCAATAAGGAAACAAAAATAGCGTTCATGCGTACGTTCGGCCTACCGTCTCCATGAATGGTGTATTTCATTCCATTTATCGATTTATCATATATATATATATATGTATATTCTGAATATATATTATATATAAATCATGTTTTACATTCTGTAATTATTTAAATCAGTATATAAGTAATAATATCAAGAACAACAAGTCAAAACACGTACGATAAATGAAACGATTTTACCCAAAATGCTGCTTTAACATGGAATTTACAAAAGAACGGGTAATATAAAGTCATAACTGGACCATATATGATATCATAACAATGAATATGATTCTACAATAAGTAAATGACATTATTTAAATCATTATACATGTTTTTAGGATACATACAAAGAATATCGGACGTAAGGTAATGGATAATGTTGCAATCTCAATTGTTTTCTATCCGAGATTGCTTATAGGTAAGTATTTACTGGGGTTATATTTAACATCCATGTCCAAGTTTTATAAAAAAAAATCATGTATTTTTAAAGTCATTTTTACCCATTTTTGACTTTTAATACATGGTATGTACGGAATCTTTTTTTTTCTTTACCATACCAGGTACTTTTTGACTTTTCTGGAAAAAGTACAAGAAGAATGTTTTTTTAACTTATACGGCATGAATGGATTTTTACGGTTTCATAACGCCTTATTTTCATGAATCTTACTATACAAGATTTGATGACTATTTTCAATAAAATCATTTTCTTTTAAAATTTAATGGAATTTTTGTGAAAAGAAAATGATTTTCAAGAAGAAAGGATAATTTCCTCAAGAATTCATTTCAAGTGCTTTATCAAAACCATTTTCCATCTAAGATGACATTATTTCATATGTGTCTGTTTCAAGTATAATGTATCTATGATTTATATGGTTTCACTTTTCTTATGATGAAATGATATCCTTTTGTTTTATATGGATTATGTTATGATGGAATGATGTTTATGAAACCCAATTTATTCTTTGGGTTATGATGAATGATTTATGATTGTTTAGTGGCACACGTAAGAATGATTTCAAAATGAGATGGGTGGGACCTATATCTCCCTCCAATGCATTGGGTAAAGATTTATATCTCATGAGATAGACATGGCTGGAATGGTAAGTTATTCTCGTTCAGTGTTACAGGACTGGAATGAGGAGTGAACTCGATTCAGAATGGAACTTTTTCCACTAAGATAGTCTTGGCAGCAATGCCTTGGCTACTATGGAAATCATAACATGTGCTTAATGGATGACACAATTAAATGTTTTATTCCCATTCTATTTTATCATGACTAATGTTTCTTTATGATATATTCCTTATGTACTACCATGATTTATTTCATTGCCCAAGATTTTAATGTTTAAACATTATGTTCATGTTTTTAAGTTCAACTGTATATGATTTGTTTTATTTTATCCATGCTTACCCTTAATGAGCATTTGAGATCACCCTTTATATGTTTTCTTTTTCCCAGGATATAAAGAAAGGTTTTAGGTAAGAAAACAAAAGGGGAATATCTTTATGGGAGATGTTGAAGATCTTTCACCACGATTAGAAGATTTTATTCCAAGTTTCCAAAGACACTGAACTATTATGGTCCTTGTGTGTCTGATTTTGTTATGTATTAAGTATTTCGAAAAAGTAATGTAATGTCCATGTACATCAAGCTTCAGGCCTATACAGTTGGTATCAGAGGAGAGGTTTAGTCAACCTTTGGAAACTAGGATGTGAAAACTTTAGTGATATCCCTAGAGATATTTTTAAGTTATGTCTAGGGATGTCCCTAAGGTTAAGTTCAAGTATAGGTTATAGTCCTATAATTACGGTAACGATCTTAGAATTTAACCTAATATGTTAGATATTGATGGTACTCCCCCTTGATTATGATTTCTACCTCTCACACTATTCTTTTTGGGTTTTAGAAAATGGTTGGAAACAAGAATATTCCCAATAATGGAGGATATAATGGACAATGGAATGATATTATTCATGAGAAACCAAATACAAAGGGATTTTGAAGTCCAAACATCATTATTATGCCTAATCAGAAATCTCATAATATGATCAATAATCTCAACTTTGGTATGTTTCCTGACTCAGCTAATAAGAGAAAGATGGAGTTTCATGATGATCATAGAGGAAAGAAAGTTCAATTTCCCTCATGGAAATCGTGTGGGAAGAGGCATCAATGAGAATGTTTCAAAGGAACTGGAAGATGCTTTGGGTGCGGAAAAGGACACAAATCCAGTAAGTGTAAAGGAAAAGGTTCAGTTAACACCATGGAGAAGGATAATGGTATTTCTATGACATCAACAATGATTAGATGTTTTAAATGTGGAATGTATGGGCATTATGCAAACCAATTCCCTAAGGGAAAATCTCATGAAGTGAATCAGCATGGTCATATGGGTAGTATTTATGTGGATGATGATGAGGAGACTACAAATAATATATGAGATAAAATAAGTGTTTAAGCTTGGTCAATGGTTTAAGAAGGTAGTGGAATGATTTAGGTTTATCAAGAGATATGTTGTATAGGTAATGGTACTATGGAATAAAGACACATCTAAGGATTGTTACACTATTGTTTTTCCTAATGTATTTGAAAGTATATGTTGAATGGTACCAGTAACCATGAAAGGTTATTCAGATATTTTTGGAAAGAAGATGATATGTGCATAATGAATGGATAAGAAAAAAATAATATGTTTGATAGTATTCATGAGCTCATGACTAATATAAGGGCAAAGTGATATCATGGTTTGAGTATAAATATTTTTTTGGATTTTGGTATGTGGATAGAGTAAACTTTTTACAGCCTTCATGTTTTCACTATGGTTCAATGGTTATTCATTTTTCAAGAGAATACAAGATTAAGGTGTTCACATGTTTGTAATGTGACCAAAAAGATATATCTTATGATATATGGGGGATAAATGATGGCATTCATGTGATTGTTATGTGACATTTCAAGTAATCATTTTATTTATACTATGATATTGGACAGATGTATTTTGGATAAGCCAAAAGATTAGAATGGATTATGTTGGAGATAAGATAGTATTGTTTAAGGATAAAACTTTTTGTTATAATAGTATTGTTTTAGAAAAAGGATAACCTGCAGAACGGGTGACAACTCGTCGCATCAGAAAAGGCTGTGGGAATCGAACCCACAACCGAAGTGTGACATGCCTTTATCACCTACCACTGGCCAACAGGAAGTCCCTGGTTATTAGAAACTAGTTTTATTATATTAAGCGGTATGATATATGATGTATAAGTCCATTTTTGGAATCATATACAATTAACCTCACCATATATGGACTTATGTATATTTGATAACTTTTTCTAACCTTTTGTTTGAGACAGATGGAATGACCCATCATTCTATCGCATGATATACTGACACTTCACGAAAGACAAATTTAACTTCATTTCTTTAAGAGATGATGTGGAAATTGTTCAAGGCACAAACAACAGTGAGATTGTACCAAAATCACATAATTATTTATTTTAATTATTCTTCAACTTTAGGGGAATGATATTGAAAACCAAAAATGTTGTCCTAATGTCCTCATATCCGATGAATTAGATGGTACCTTTAATCATCACAAATTTATGGCTTTGTGATTGATGGCTTTTTCATCGCCATGTTCTCTACCACTCTCCATTAGAACTTGATGGTTAGATTTCTCTTCCATTTCTATATTTTCACCTATGTTGTCCTATGTGAAAACCCAATGTTGAGTTACTTTGGGTGACCGTTATGATTCTAACTTCCCTTTTTAAAATGAAGTACTAGTATTCCTTTTTACGATGTTGGTTTCTATGAAGGAAACTTTCAAGTAGTAAACCATTTATAACCCCGAAGAATTTCGAGGGCGAAATTCATTTTAAGGGGGGAAGAATGTAACAACCCGATATTTTATGAGAATCGTTCATTTTAATTTCCCTGATTTCTTGTGTTGTACTCTACACAAATATTATCTTTCACTATACGCAACATCGTATTAGCTTGCAGTATACGCAACACTATTCTTGGATTGTGTTACACACAATTTCAAGTTCGTTCGATAATAGTCATTCTACGCAACATTGAGTGTGTATATATATATTAAATGTATAAATGAAATATGGTTGGATTCTGTTATACAAAACAACGAAGGAGTCTTTCACAACACGCAACCCTCGCTTGGCTTGCATTACACGCAATCGTGACCTTCCTCGATAGCGTGTGTAGTACGCAATACAGGGTTTCACTAAAAAACGATATAGTATTATAATATTATTATGGACTATCCGTTAGAAATAGTATTAACTAAATTTTGAATTTTATAACATTATTATTCATCTTACACATTTTTTAGAATATGGTATGAGAACAAAATAAATTTTTCGTGTAAAATATGTATTTTTCAAAAATTGCAGTTTTCCCGCCTTTTGATGGCACACCCACTTTAAATATTGTTTTTGACATGTCTATAAGTTAAATTTGACAAAATAAAATTCTTCTTTTAAATCAGGATATAAAAATTTACTTTGGATAAATTTTTCATATTATTCTGATAACTTTCATATTTTAATGAATAGTAAAAACATGTTATATTTTAATTAAAAAAAACTTTTTTCGTCGCAATAATTTATATTGTTAGATTATATTTTTAATTTCTTTTAAAGTGTAATTAGAATATATTTTTTCCATTTAATCCAATGTTGGTCATTGGAATTAATTTAACTTTGAAATTGGATATAAACAAGTATCAATCTTTTGATAGTTATTGTTTCTTAAAAACACACTATTTGTTTTGATAACGGGAATTAATTTTAAAATTAATTAATGCCACTTATATGTTTTGAATTTTAAAAAATAGACATCAATTTTGAATTCAGAATATCAAATAATTCTTAGGCTGAATTTTTTGTATTTTTCTGAAAAACTTCAATTTTCGATGAATAGTGAAACCACTTAGTGGTAGTTTAAAAACTGACTTTTTCATTTAAATGAAATTTTACTACTTCTATGAATTGAATTTTGAAAATCCGAGAGACCCGTTTAATATCAAGGACTAAAATGTGGTTCAATGAGATGAAAATAATTTTTGGTGAATTGTAACTTTTTCCTTTTATTTACCACGGTTAAAAGTAAATAGGATAATTAAGGGTAAAAATGATATTATTATTACCCTAACACATGTCCTAATTCTATTGGATAAGTTTAATTCGACCAAACACAACTTTAGGAATAAAATATGAACATTTAGGCCCACTTGGATTAGATTAGGACATTTATTATTAATTTATTTAAAGAAGGGTTAAAATTGTTAAAATCAAAGTTTAATAACTAAATCATTTTTAATATATTTTATACATAACATAAATTCGACTATAAATATTCATTAGAAAGATAAAGACATTTCCTACCTAATTGTATTTTATTTATAATTTTTAGACATTAAATAATTTAATTTATTTATGACACAATGATGATGCAGTAATTATCTTATTAATGAAATATTAACATAATTGATGTTATAAATACCCAAATAAATGTAATTTGAGACTTTTTATGAATTAAAATAATTTTTTAGGTTAATATGACATGTTATTATTGATTTAAATAACCTTTTTTGAACTAATAATCCTGTTATGATTTTCACAAAAAACAAGTACCAAATAATGTCAAAATTGACATTAAATAGTTTTAAAACAAATATTATATTATTAATTGTTATTTTATTCCTAAAAATATAAGGTTTGGAAAAATTACTTATATAAGCATATATATATATTAATAATGAACCACTTGAGGTTCTTTTGTCTTGTTATAGTAAGTTTATTAACCTTATAGTGTAGGAAAACAAGATGACACGGTAAAAGTTAAATTGTTTAACTTAGCGTTAAATCTCAAAGATAAGGTTAAATTAGTAACCTAAACATGTATAAAACCTATTTGATGAGAGTATTTCGTCCCATACCCACATTATCTTCTAAATAAATCAATTTGGTGCTATTATAAAACGAATAAGACTTTATTATAAAATAATATTTTCAGTTTTTTCAAAGGTGCCCCTCTCCTCCCTTATAAAAAGGGCACCCCTTCCCTCTTATCTTTACACCATTTTGAGCCTTGAAGCTCGGCCAACACCTAACCATTTCTATTATCCACTTCCCTAGAAACATTCTGGAGGTTCTGGTCTTCTCAAAAGACCAACTCTACTTCCTGAAGAGAAGTCTTAAAGGAGGTGCGTCGAAGAAGAGGTAATCACTTCTTCTGATTATCTCAAGTTTCTTTCTTCTTCTACTTCTTCTTCTTTAGTTGTCTCATAATAAAGTAATAAAATCAGTATTACTTATATATGGATATGTTATTATAAATATGAAACAACCCTATTTCACCTTCTATCCATCCTATGGAAAACGAAATCACCGCGTGTGCGTACGTACGGAATACCGTCTCCACGCCGTGGTGTAATCTGTTTTCGACCACCACCTTACTTCGATGGGTATAATGGTGTAAATAAATAACTATATATGATTATTGTAAATTGATATTTACTCTGAAATATTATACATACACTTCAATACAATTCCATGATCATGGAAATGATATCATCACTCGTGCGTACGTACGGACTACCGTCTCCACGACGCGATGAGATTCATTCTCCATGTTAACAATTCATGAATGATTATAACGTATATATAATGAATAATAATGAAATATATGACATAATAATGATATATGATTTATTTATATATATGTATGTCATCTAATTAAATCCATTCAATTCAATAGGGAAAAGAAAACAGCGTTCATGCGTACGTACGGCCTACCATCTCCATGAATGGTGTATTTCATTCCATTTATCGATCTATCATATATATATGTATATTCTGAATATATATTATATATAAATCATTTTTTACATTATGGAATTATTTAAATCAGTATATAAGTAATAATATCAAGAACAACAAGTCAAAACACATACGATAAATGAAATGATTTTACCCAAAATGCTGCTTTTACGTGGAATTTACAAAAGAACAGGTAATATAAAGTCATAAGTGGACCATATATGATATCACAACAATTAATATGATTCTTTAATAAGTAAATGACATTATTCAAATCATTGTACAGGAGGTTCAAATACATATAATAATATCAGATGTAAAGTAAGGGATAATGTTGCAATCTCAATTGTTTTCTATCTGAGATTGCTTATACGTAAGTATTTACTGAGGTTATATTTAAAATCCATGTCAAATTTTTATAAAAATGTTTTCATGTATGTTTAAAGTCATTTTTACTCATTTTTTACTTTTACTACATGGTATGTGTGGAATCTTTTTTTTGTTTACCATACGAGGTACTTTTTGACTTTTCCGGAAAAAGTACGAGAAGAATGGTTTTTTTAACTTATATGGCATGAGAGTATTTTTACGGTTTCATAACTCCTTATTTTCATGAAGCTTACTCTACAATATTTCATGACCATTTTCAACAAAATCCTTTTCTTTTAAAATTTAATTGCATTTTGTCAAAAGAAAATTATTTTCAAGAAGAAAGGATATTTTCCTCAAGAATTCATTTCAAGTGCTCTATCAAAACCATTTTCCATCTAAGATGATATTATTTAATATGTGTGTGTTTCAAGTATAATTTCTCTATGATTTATATGGTTTCACTTTTCTTATGATGAAATTATATCCATTTGTTTTATATGGATTATTTTATGATGGAATGATGTTCATGAAACCCAATTTATTCTTTGGGTTATGATGAATGATTTATGATTGTTTTATGGCACACGTAAGAATGATTTCAATATGAGATGGGTGGGACCTTTATCTCCCTCCAATGCATTGGGTAAAGATTTATATCTCATGAGATAGACATGGCTGGAATGGTAAGTTATTCTAGTTCAGTGTTACAGGACTGGAACGAGGAGTGAACACGATTCAGAATGGGACATTGTCCACTAAGATGGTCTTGGCAGCAATGCCTTGGCTACTATGGAAATATTAACATGTGCTTAATAGATGCCATAATTAAATGTTTTATTCCCATTCTATTTTATCATAATTAATGTTTCTTTATGATCTATGCCTTATGTACTACCAAGATTTATGTCATTGCCCAAGATTTTTATGTTTAAACATTATGTTCATGTTTTTAAGTTCAAATGTATATGATTTGTTTTATTTTATCCATGCTTACCCTTGCTGAGAATTTGAGCTCACCCTTTATATGTTTTCTTTTCCCTATGATATAAAAAAGGTTTTAGGTAAGAAAATAAAAGGGGAATATCTTTATGGGAGATGTTGAAGATCTTTCACCACGATTAGAAGATTTTATTCCAAGTTTCCAAAGTCACTAAACTATTACGGTCCTTGTGTGTCTGTTTTTTTTATGTATTAAGTATTTCAAAAAAGTAATGTAATGTCCATGTACATAAAGATTCGGTCCTCTACAATAAATGTTATAAAGCTCTCTTTCAAACACCACATAGCCTATTGAGACACAGACCAAAGACCCAGACATATATCCTAGGCATAGAAAAATTGGAACACATGGCATGTAGTTTTTCTTTACACATTGTGTGGTATGGTTGAGTTATATTCTCTATACCTAGACATTAAATAATAATACATAGAAACCGAGATACATGACATGTATTTGTATGTGTTGCGACCAAGTTGGATGGAGAAATAAGTTTGAAGAGTTAGCTTTTTCCAAGTGTTTTCTTTTGTTGTTAATGAAGATAAATCAATTGACTTTGTAAAGGAATTAAAACCAGATGATGCTTTGATGATATGTATTTCAAAAATATCATAATTTAGGAGAACTTGTGATGAAATAATTATGAAGGAAATGGGGAAAAATGATGATGAAAGTTATATACAGTTTTGATTGGAAGGAATGATGTTGCTGGAAGATATGGAAGTTTCAGTACTTTCCATTGTAAATTATAATGATGCTAAATCTAATCTATAAAAGGATATATATCACGATAGTGGAGTTAATGATGAAATATGAAGAGTTGTTATGGGAATCAGTGAAGATAAAAATTATAAACTAATGGACAATTTGAAGTCAGCACAAAAGAACAGTTTAAGGTGGCATTGTTTTCCAGTGTTTTCCAAATTTTAGGGCCTGAAAATCAGGAGATGAAGAAATGTGTTTTTAGAAATGGATGTTGCGTGCAAGATTGAATATGGCTTATATTGTGCGCAAGGCATGATTCAAGGTCAGAACATAGAAAAATGTAAAAGGCATGAAGTGCGTGAAAAATAAGGTCGAGGGCGCGAAAAAATAAAGGTGGCACAAAATATTAGCGGGATGCGCAAAAAAAATAATGTGGCGTGAAAAATATTGACGTGGTGCACGAAATAGAGGTGTGAAGTTTTTCGTGCAAAATTTATTTCAATATTAGAAGCTCAAAAAAATTTAAAGGCATGAGGTGCGTGAAAAATTAGAACATTGCGTGAAATATAAAGTTGCGTGAAATAATTTTTACACGCATGAAGAGGGTTTAACGAGTGGATTGGTGTTTTTGTACGGAGTTAAAAATTCCTATAAATATGAGGTGAACCCATCTCATGGGGGTTGGATTAACACTTAGATAAATCCCAAGCTCTGAAGTGCATAAAATTTTATTCGAAGTGAGTTGCGCGAAAAGAAAGAGGTTTGCGCAAAAAGAGAAAGGGTGCATGAAAAAGTGGTAAGTTGCGCGAAAAAGTTTTTTCGCACCAAAAGGTAACTTTTATGTGCAAGCCATTTGAATGGCGTGAAAGAAACCCTAAAGGCTGGGTGAAAAATTCGGGGTTTTCACACATTTTTAGTTGTGCATATGGGAGTTCTTACCAGCTTCTAGGTAAGAAAGTGAAGATTTGTACTTTAGAGAATACAACTGTTCAATTGTAAAGAATCATTGAAATATTGTAATTCCATATTTGTGCTAATAGGGTGCACACATGCTTCTAGATTGTTTTCCAAGTGCTATACGATTGTAAGGGTATATCCTACTCATTGTATTCTACATCAAAGTATTGTTTTCTAGTGGATTGTGTGGTACTGGAATATTTTCATACCATACCAAGGACATAGCTACTCCTGTTGAGTAGTGAACCTTGTAAATCTTATGTTCCTCTGGTTGTGTGTGTTCATCAGAGAAGAAACTCTTTAACATTAGATGAAGGTTGTTTCAATTAGAATAAACATAAAAAGAAAAATATATCACTGATTCACCCTCTTCCCCTCTCAGTGATTCTTGGATCCTGACTGGGAACTTGAGTATGTACACACTGTATAGTCTCCCATTAATGGATAGAATTAAAAATTACATTAAATTGTGAAATATAATTATTAAAACCTTGTTTTATTTATAGGAAAACCATTGAGTATTTGAAAATTTAGTAATGGTTGTAAATAATTTTAAATTATTTATTTATTTATTTTAAAAAAATATGCCATTATTAGTTGTACCATTTATTCTCCATGAATATTGTAAATTATGGTAATATCCTATTATGTTTGGGTGATCATTAATATAAAAGGGATTTAATTAATTCATTAATTAATTAATGCAGGTGTGTTCATCTTAAAAATAAAAAATTAATATTGAAATAAATTATATCTAGTTACTTTTTGTGTATTCATTGTATTTATGACCATTCATGGGATTGACCTAGACCGGTGTATGTTTTGGATATTTTAATTTTATTTATTGTATGGGTTTGAAATTATTTAATATTAAATTAAATGATGTCCTACAATTAATCTATCCTATCATTATTATATAAAACGTGTGTGTCTAAGTATATTTATGCAATTAATTTTTAAACAATCATTTGATTCTCCTTAACTATGTGTGAGTAACAAATACATGTAATTAAAAATAATTATTCCAAGTAGTGTTAAAGTGGTTCAAGAAGGAAACATTATGATGTCAACTTAGATGATACACAGGTGGATAGGTGGAATGTTGTAACTCATGCCAACACTGTCAATAGAAGTTATTTCCCTTAGGAAAAAGGTAGATTTAATATCTACTCATTAAACCAACCATTATATAATTCTCATAAATAATTCATTTAATTATTATTTTATTTATTTCTTTAAAATTATTTATTTTTTCGGATTGATGGTAACTATCATAGAAATAAATTAATTAATGTGAAAAGACTAAAATTATGTAAATAAATTATGGGTAAATATTTTATCCAACATGATTAATTAATTAAGAAACATCCACTTAATATTAAAAAGACTTGTAAATGATAAAATAACATAAAATATATGCATAATAAATAAAAAATACCTCAATTAAATATTAACTTAGAATTGGTCTTCCATTACTTGATTGAGAATGAAACTCAATATAACTAAGTGTTTGAAAAACCCTTGTTGGGACACTTATATTTATAATAGTGGTTCTTGTGAAATTCCAGGGTTAACTTAACCATTTTAAATCCATAAGAGTATTACTTTTTAGACATGGTGTAATTTTCAGAAAAGTATTGAGGAAATTCAAGTCAATATTTCAAGATATGGAAGTCCACTCAATGAATCGAGGATTCGTAGGCTAGTAGTTCACAAAGACCTACCAATCTAAATACCTTTAAGTAGCCTTACCAACCCTTGTTGGGGTTATGTGAATGGGAATGTGGTAACTTGACACTAAAATTTTAAAGCAACTATAAATTCCATGTTCAATAGTGAGGGATATTGGAACTTGATAAAATAGTGATAGATTTAATAAAATCAATTAATTTATTATATCTCACCAAATTTGTAATCAAAAAAAGTATTAATAATGTGTTATTTTATTTTTAGAATAAAATTTCAAGATCATCGTCCACATTATCCCTATGATAAATATTGGATAAATACAACCTAAAAACTATAAATAACATCCAAGAATGGTATAGATGCGTTTAGGTTGTGCTACTCCATGAATAGAAATATTTCATGCTAGAATCCTCATTTCCTGATCATCCTACTAAGGAGGAAAGTGATGAAGAGTTCCCAGTCTATGAGAAACATATGAATGGAATCATTTATGTTCAATGTTTCATCATTTCATCTATTTCTAGTGAACTCATGAAGTCTCGTGAAAACATGGATGTGTATATCATGCTTGAGGACCTCTATGATATTTACCATGAGATAGGAAGATAATAATTATTTGATATTTTCAATGATATATTTTAGATAACGCTTGGATAGAGTTCCCTAGTTGGGCCTCTAATAGTGATTCTCATTTTATATATAGATATCTTATAGGTTATAGGTCTTAAACTCCCTAAATAAATGATCACTTATCTCATTCTAAAATCACTCCCTTAGATATTTTCTAGATTTTTTGTTAATTTTAATATGAAAAACATTGATAAGTATCTACCATATATTCTAACTCTAATTTTCCAAGTAGATAAGGATATAAAGTGTTAAAATACTTTTGTCGTTATGGTGAAAAATAGAAATGGGAAGTAAGGATATTTAGGACCAAATATTCTTCACATCCTTCCAAGAAGAGTGTGATCAAATGGAACGAAAGGTAATAGGATGTTATGTGTTTCTAATGTGGAAATATGGGTCATAGTAAGAAAAACTACACCCAGTCAAAGAATAAAGGGGAATGTTTAGGTTCATTTGTTGTCAACTGCAATTTATCTGTTTCTAAAAAATGAGTATTAGATATTGATTTTGGTTCACATATATTTATTCAAATATAGTAACCAAGTATATTTAGAAATATTTATTGATTAAAGGTAGATATATGACCATCCAATTAAGATAAACTTTTTTTGTTGCTATCAAGGACTACCACCTCACATTTCTGACCCTAATTATTTTGTTTTTTAATGGTTGTTATTTTGTGTCATCTATCACAAAAAAACATTATTTTTGTATCCAGATATGATAATGATGTATTTATTTTTAAATTTGTAAAAAAATATTTTATCTCTTATAAAGATATAATTTTTTATGGTAACTAACATTTAAATAATGGTTTTTATTTTTTGGGTTACATGAACCATGTAATCAAAATAGATAACAAAGTTACTTCAAATGAATCAGACCACACCCAACATTAAAATCACTGAATAGGTCATTTAAATGAAAATTTCTTGAATAAATTACATATGCATTGATATTTAGATTCTTTTTCACTAAACCCACTTGGTTTAGGTCACACATGTTAACAAAGAAAATGGACAAATACCTATTTAGTTGGAAAAGTGAAAGGGCTAAAGAGATTATAGACTTAGTTCATACTGATCTATGTGAGCCATTTCCTATTAAAGCAATGATAAGGTACTCATACTTCATAACATTTAAAAATTATTTTTATAGATATGGATATGTCTAATTAATGTGGTATAAGTTGGATTCTTTTGATAAATTGAAAGAATACAAGAATGAAGTTGAGAACCATATTGGTAATAAGATTAAGAAACTCTACTCATAATGTAGTATAGAATATCTTAATCAAGACTTTATTGATTACTTATGGGATTTTTGGATCTTATGTCACCTAAATTATCCTAACAAGACCCATTGAAATGGTGTAAGATAAAGGGAGAACCACTCATTGTTGGATATAGTGAGATAAATGATGATCCATGAAAGTATTTCACTATCCTTTTAGGGATACACATTAAAAATGGTAGTATAAATACTAAACCAAGTACCAACTAAATTTATAAATGGTATTCTATTTGAATTTTTGACTTTAAAGAAAACCATGTTATCAAATTTTCATGTGTGGTGAAGTGAAGTTCTTGTTTATTCCTCTTTGTGTAACAAAATTTCACCATGAATCAAAAACTATACCTTTAAAGGATTCCCTAAGGATACAAGGGGATATTAAAAATGAAACCCTTCAAAAAAGGTTATAGTTTGAAAGATATTCCATATTCCATGAGAGGGAGTGCATATTTGAATTATATAGTGGGATTGAGAAAGAATTCAATGGAGTCGAGGCTTAAGACACACAATATTTGGTACAAGAACCAATTCCACAATGCCCCATGGAGAAAGAAATTTCTATAGATAAAATAGTACTATTTAGGAGTACAAGAGAGTTTAGAGAATCATAACATTATGGATTTCTAGTCATTGAGGATGGTGACTCATTATTAGTTGATAATAATGAACATATAACCTACAATGAAGTAGTAACTCATATAGATGATTCCAAGTGACAATAAGCCACAAATTATTAAATGGTTTCCATTTACCAAAACCAAATCTAGATTTCAGTAGGCCCTCCAGTTTTTGTAAAGCCTATTGATTGAAAATGGATATTCAAGAATAAACTAGATATGAAAGGACAAGTCAGTACCTATAAGGTGTGACTAGCTGAAAATGGCTTAATTAAAATCAATTCATTAACTATGATGAAACATTTTCACAAGTTTAATGTTATAATTAATCAAAATTAAACTTTACATTACAGCATTCCATGATTATGATATTTAGAGAATTGATTTCAAAATATATTTCCTTATTGGCATCCTATAATAATATGTCTATATGAAACAACAAAAAGGTTTTGTGGCTCCAAATGATACCAACAAGGTATGAAAGTTCCAAAGATCCATTTATAGATAAAACAAATCTTTCAGGCCATGGAACATTCATTCTGATGTGGCCATTATAGAATTGTGTTTCATAAAGAACGAATATGAGATATGTTTCTATAAATTTCTTAGTGGCAGTGTGGTAGTTTTCTTGATTGAATATGTTGATGACATATTACTAATTAGAAATGAAATCCTATTCTTATAGTCTGTTAAGGTTTCATTGAATAAATTCTTCTTTATAAAAGACTTGGGTGAGATAATATATATTCTTGGGATCAAGATCTGTCAGGATAGATCCAAGAGGTTTCTCATCCTTAGTAAAATTACATATATTGACAAGATACTCAGGAGATTTGGTATGGATGAATCCGAGAGAGGTCTTTTTCTAAAATCATGTGGTATTCATCTTTCCAGGAAAATGTGTCCTCCTACAAAATATAAAATAAAAATAATGGAAGGTATTTCATACATGTTAGTGATTGGGTATAGCATGTATGTTATTCTATATACTGGGATATATTTTTCCAACACGTTGAGTGTGGTGGGAAGATATCAAGCTGATCTAGGTGACCACCAATGGATGGAAGTCAAGACTATCCTTATGTATATAAGGTTTACTAAATATATGTTCCTAGTATATGGTGGATATTAGGAAATTTTCATCATATGATATGAAATTTCTATTATCCAAACTGATCAAGATGACATGACGTCACAAACAGGATACATCTTCACTTTGAATAGAGGTGTTGTGAGCTGGAAGAGCTCAAAGTAAGTTGTGGTCATAGATTCTCAAGTAGATTTTGATTATATTGTAGCTTATGTGGCAGCTAAGAAAGTAGTATAGATGTGAAACACTAACCAGTATTTTTACATTGTACCTAGTAGTAAATATCCTATCACGCACTATTTTGATAATACTACATAAATGGATCTCACAATATATCCAAGGTCACATCAGTGTAAGAATAGTGTAATTTGGAAGAATAATCTCTTGAGGGATTTTTCTTTGAGAGTTTAGCTTACAGTGAGAAGTATTTCCATGTAAGGAAATGTGGTGGAACACGTGACTAAATCCTTGACTCATTGGAAACAAGATTAAAATTTGATGTCTAGTTGAATGAAATTTGTAGGTTGTTGGATCTCTTCTAAGTGGGAGTTTTTTAGACTTGGTGTATTGAAACATATTTATTGTTCTTTTATTACATGTATATTCTCTTTATTGAATATTAATTTATCATATTTTTACATATTTTCTATTTTTTCATGGTATTAATGTAATAAAGTCCTAGATTATTTTTTACAATGATAATGTCATAGAATTTTCCAACTATGATGAGAACCTTGAAGTGATATTAAAATATTCTTAACATAGTTTTCTGGTTGGATAACATACTATGATAGGACACATCTTATTTATAATTTCATGTGAGAGTACTCATATGAAGATTCTTCTCAAGAATTTTTTACTTGGTAATCCCCAAGACAAAATATTATGAGAACTGAACCACCAGAAGGAATTATGCATGTTTTGGTGTCATTAGATATAAAAATATATGATCATGTGTAATGGTATTTAGAAATTAAGATTATCATTGATTCATGTCATTAATCTCACACTTATATTTACTAGAAAAATTCATCATGTCCTATGTTGGTGGGAAGTAGGGTATGTTGAGTGCATAATGATTGGAATTTTATTAATGGATGAGTAATGTAAGAATTTTTCCCTTCTATCTTTAGCGTAGTTGATATCTCTCGCCTTTGATTGGAATATAATAATCACCAATATTCCATGGACATGGTGAATTGATGTGTTTATTTTAGATAGTCAAAAAAATGTGTGTTAAGAAAATATTTTTATGAAACAATCAGTCAACCTTCTTGATGAGATATTGTGAAAAATGTATTATATTACATAGTGAGTGTTCATATGTGGTTTTCATCATTATGACATTAAGTTATTTCTCTTAGGTGACTTGGACTGTTTCTAGACAGTAATCATGGACTTTAGTCAAGCCCTCCCAATTCCAATGAAAAAGAATCCTAGAGGTTAAAACACTAACTATTTCTATTGATCTTGACTAAATTATATTTGAATTTAATTAATAAAATAAATATTACTCTCAAGGATGAGAAATAGTTTTATTCATATTTTAATGATCAAAAAAATTAAATAAATATATTTTCACCAATATGTGGATAAAAATATATTTATTTATTTTATTAAATATTTAACAAATTTTTAACCTCTGGTATGTGAATAAAATATTTATTTATGAATAAAATATTTATTCAGGAATTCAATAAATATTGAGGAGTTTGAATGGACCAATACTATGTTCAATGATAAATAATTCTTTATAAGTTGGTAAATATTATTTATCAATTTGAGCAAGTTGGTGTGTATAAAAAAATATTATTACTATAATATGGCATGAGGTTTCATTAAAGGATAAATATTATTTAATGTACATTATGTAATTAAATTATTATTTCAACATAAACTTAAGATCTTTAAATAGAGAGGTCATATATATTATGTATTGCATCCAAAATTGAGAATATTAAATTTTTGCACGTAATGAATTATCTCTCATATTCTCCTCCTCTCTCACTCTTAAGAACAAGAAACTCTAGAGAGATTTCTTCCAAATCTATGAATGAGTGATCAAGAATGAAAAATTCAGTACATTTGATTCGACACACTAGCACCCATAGACCGATTGGTGTTTCTCATAGATCATTGGAGCATGTCTGGATCACTGCTAGAAAAATTCTATTCATGGATGCTCACTGTGAAACAAAGGCAATATTAAATGGTCATTTTAGACAACCAACATTCATTAGTGAAGAAAATTACCTGGCCTAGGTATTTTTTTCTTCATTTATTAAATATATTAATTATAAATTTGATGTGAAAGATCCTCACTCATAGTTTTAGAATAAGATTATTAAAATAAATTTTACTATATATCCACCAAGTCATGATTCTATTATACTGAGAATCAACAAAAAGAACCATCCAAACCCTAGAGGGTATACTGAGGTCTATTTCAATGTATTTATATGGGATCAAAACCATCCCCTAGTATAGTTCACATATAACAATAGTTTCTATTATAACATTAAAATGGTACCATATGATGCTCTGTATGGGAATTTGTACTGTTCTCTGACATGAAAAGATGAAGTTGGAGAGTGGAAGATGATAAGACTTGGTCTTTTCCAAAGAAGATAGAGAAGTCTAAAACCATTCAGTGTTACTTGAAATCCATGAAAAGTTGATAGAAAATCTATGCATACAACCATCAAAGATAACTATTGTTTGAGGTTGGAGATAAGGTGTTTCTTCATATTTCGTCCTAGAAAAAGGCATGAGGTTTTGTAAGAATTGATATTTTAGTACTAGATATATCAACCCCTTTTATATACATGATTGCATCATAGTGTTGTCCTAATGTAACATTTTATTACACTCTTTTAGGTAATTACCTTCTATTTAATTTTTTCCTCTTTAATTTGGTGCATATTGGGACTCATGAGGATGGATATAATTTTTTCGGGAAAATGAAATAAATTTTAGGGATGTATGTTTATTTGAATTAATATATTCCAAGTGTAAATAAGTAATGTACTAGTGGGTTTCTCCTTAATTTTGGATAATTCTCAAGGTGGATTGGGTTTTTGTGTAAGAATATTCTCTTCTTGTAGTCTACATGGAATTTAGACACCGTGTAATGGGAGTACACGACATGTAGTTTTATCTTGAATCATGTCATGGTTTTAGTACATAGTGTGAAAGACTTCATGTCATGTAAGGATTATACGTCATGTAATGTAAAAAAATAATGTTTTTAATAAAAATGTAATTTTTTTTCACTGTATATGGACTTCATGGATTATATGACATTTAAATGTATTACACACCATTTAATATTCACAAGTTCTGATTTTAGGGTGTTTCCTAGATGATTTATTTTATTATTTGTCCATAACCATCCTTTCTCTTATCCTAGATCTCCTCTTCTAAGATTTTTGTAACCTCTTATCCATCCACATCACTTAATTTAGTGATTTATCTCTATTCCGATTGGTTTACATCTCTCCGAGTGATTAATAATTTATTCTTATTCGTTAACTTTTATTGTGGTAACACTATTTGATTTCATTATCAGATCTGTTGATCTAGGTTAGTAATTCATTTGATTATTTTCAGGATCTATTGTGTGGTCATGTTTTGGGGGCCAATCATTTGATGTTTATGGTGCGAAAAGTGTGCATTATTTTAGTATGTGATGTTTCATATTCTCTTTTGACCCTTTTTTTATATATGATGATTTCATTCTTGGGCCTCCATTTTCATTTTTTGTTCTTCCTTGTTGGTGGTTTCCATTATGGGCATGTGCGACCCAAGTTTTGAGGTACTTTATTTTATCTCTAGCATGTATTGGTGAACTACAATGCTTCTATTTTTGATAAATATTTTTATAAAAATACTTACATGATTGATTTGTGCACTTGGAAATGGTTTTTTAATAAAATATGATTTTACCTTGGTTTTGGTAAATGAAAAATGTTTTTTCAAATCATTTTGAAATATTTTAAAGAAATGGTTTTCAAAGAATGATATGATAAAGTGGTTTGATGAAATGGTTTGGCTAATAGAGAACATGGGAAGTCTTGGGTACTTAAGTGGGAGGTGTGGTAATAGGCTTTGTCCACTATTGGTGGGTTTGGTCATTAGAATTTTTCTTTCTCTTTAGGAATTTTGTTATATGGAATTATTAAACTTGATAGGGGTTTTACATTTTGGGGTATTCCTCATCTCTCTAGACATGAGGCATTTGTTATCATCTTGATGCATGCAAGATTATCAATATTAGGTACAAGTGTCCTAGCTATCCTGACTGACTATGATCCTTAGCATGATGCCACCTAAGCTTTTGGAAAATTTGGATAGTTTTAGTTTATACTGTTTTAATTATACTTCCATGTATTTCATGTGATATGTGATGAATTAATTGGTTTGATATGATATATATATATATATGTGTGTGTGTGAAATGATTTGAAACTGAATTACTCAATTTTATTTGGAATTATGGAAAAAGGATAAATTAAATAGTTTTTCTATGCTTTTTATATGAAACTGCTAAACTGTATTTCATGCCTTGTTTTCTTTAAATTTGATCATGCTTAGATTATTGTTCATAGAATTAATATGGAAAAAATAGGTGGGACCCTACTGAGACTGTTAGATCACACCCTATTCACCCCTTCAGTGGAATATATACATTGTTGTATCCTTCAATTCAGGGAGATGTAAGGCACAATAGTGAGGTGGTCAGATTTTCTATCATCTAGTTTTGGATAGCTAGATGGTGAGATGGTGGGGGTTTTCCCATGCTATCACATAGAGACTATTGAAGTAGTTTTTTTAGTTTTTTCTTCCATTGTAGTTGAACTTGTATCTTGCAGAATATTTTTTCTAGCATTTCATTTGTTTTTCTTCCATTTTTGTCTATCTATTAAGACATATATATTCATGTTTCCTTCTACTGTTTCTTTTTTTATATGTATATATGTTATGTTTTTTTGTTTCATGTTAGATAAAATTGTTCCCTCTATTTGTTTCTACCCATGTTCTAGATGTTAACCCATGGGGATTGGGAACGCCCTTAGAGTATATATAAACTTAGGACGGGTACCATTTTGAGGGGGTATCTTAGTCATGTTTTTCATAGTTTATTATCAGAGGTGGTATGTACTCAAGAGTCCTTGTCTTGGGGATATTGGTAGACTAGATATAGAATTATTAGGACACGATAGGTAGATTGTGGTGAGTTTCTTATCATCTCTTATCATGATGATACTCAAGTTACCCTCAGATTTTGGGATGTTTCTCTCCTATTTTGAGTTCTTGGGCTTAACATTATATTTTTCTTGTGGTTTTCAAGATTAAATTTATATTAATATTTTATTGATCATTTTCTTTTATTTTGTTTTGTAGTGGTATACCTCTGAGATGTGTTATGTGAGTTCCTTGAGAGGGTGTAGTTAATGTTCCTTTGGGAAATCCTCTGATGAATCATAATTTTATCATGGATATTCTATGGGAATTTAATTTTTCAATCACATTGTACCACATGTACAGAACATAATCGTTGAGGTATATCCAACAGTTGTAGGAGATATGGATCGATCATGGGAATTCTTGTGTGAGAATCCACCATCTGTTAAAGGTATAAATAGAATTCATGAGGTAGAGGATTTTCTTGAAAATATTGATCATGTATTTAAATGTATGGATACACCTAAGAATGTCAAGGGGAGGGGTGGAGTGTTTAGGCTTAAGGGTCCCAACAAGAAATGGTGGGATTCCATGGTACAGGAAGACAGGCATGTGGGGTTGGACTAGAAGGGTTTCAAAACTCTCTTCTTACATAAGTTATTTATGAATTCACTGATGATTGATAAGTGTCTAGATTTCCTCTCTTTAAAACAGTGAGATTTTTTGGTGTTATTCAACACCAATCGGTTTGTTTATCCAGTTCTTCTTTACCCATAGGTTATAAAGAATGACCATTGGAAAGCTCAGAAGTACTTTCTGTGTTTTTGACTAGATATCATATCATATGTATTTATGTTGATGTTTCCGAACTATGAAAAGATAATGGACAAGGATATAATCGTAGAGATCAATATGATAGTAAAGGTTGTATGTTCTTCCCCTTCCCTTCTACCTAGTGTCAGGTTTAGTGGTGTTATAGGGAAAAAGAGGGAGTAAAAAGATCATCCCAGGAGTTCCAGAAGTGGTTCTTGACAGCAAGCCTCTTCGGAAACTCTATTTTTAGCTAGTGTTGTTCCTATGATGTCTTAACACTGTTTCAAATTTAGAAACACAATATATTCCTCTCCTTCACCTAAAAATATGTGAAATAGTTGGGGATGTTATGTCATCTATAGTGTTTTTTCAGATCTATTTCTTCACCTTGATATGGTCTAGGATTATTAGCTCCAAAGGAAACTACGGTGTAGTAGGATGCTTCAAAGCATATTTGGATCCAACTAAAGGATTCATGATTAAAGTTCCTTATTGTAGTATATGATTTTTCTGATGGAGGTATATGTGGGTATAGAAATAGTGAGAGGTTCCATACTTATTGCATCTTTCTTATAAATTTCATTATTTGATACTAGTACTTATAACTCATTTATATCCAGTGGTATTTCTAAAATGTCTAAACATTCCATGGAGCTCATATCCTTTTTTGGAGTTATATATACCTCTGGGAATGAAGAAATATCAGTGGTTCTAGTGTCCTTATGCACTATCGATGGTTGATGTGAAGTTATTCTGGGATTTTCTTGTCCTCATCTAGGTCTATTCAACATCCTCATCTAGAAGTATTGTCTTGTTTCTCATCTGTATGAGGTTGACTGTTATAATTGTAATGTCTCGTTTTTTTATGGTATATGGGAGTTAATGGGTGTTTTTGGGAGAGTGGGATTTGAGGTCTCGTAATGAAAGACCTTTTAGCCTAGAGTTTAGGAGTCTATTATCTGCTATAGTAATTGAGTCTGATGATGTTTCTTCTATTACTGATCTTCCCATTATTGTTTAGGATTTTCCTGATGTTTTCCCAAAAAAATCTCCAAGATTCCTCTAGAGAGGTAGGAATAACTTATGATTGACTTAGTTCCAGGTACACAGTCAGTTTCGATACCTTTCAATCATATAGCACCAATAGAGCTTAAAACATTCAAGGTATAGTTGTACGAGCTCATTGAAAAGGGTTTTTTTCACCCTAGAATTTCTTATTGGTTAGCCCTAGTTCTCTTTCCAAGAAGGTAAATGGTTCATTCTAATTGATCATAGACTATTGAAAGTTAAACCGGGTAAAAGTTATAAATAAGTATCATTTTCCTCATGTTGATGATTTATTTTATTATTTAAAGGGGTAAAGGTGGTTTTTGAAGACTGGTCTTTGGTTGGGTTATCATCAACTTCGACTTTGGGAGTGTGATATGTCAAAGATGGATTTTAGGAGAAGGTATGGTCATTATGAATATCTTGTGATCTTGATTGGTTTGAATAATGCTCCTATATTTTTCATGGATTTAATGAAGAAAATTTTCCATCAGTAACTTGACACTTTTATGGTAGTGTTAATGGATAATATTTTGGTTTATTTAAAATCCAAGCATGAGAACAAGAACCATTTGGGTTTGGTATATGAAATCAGGAGGATTCACCTTTTTTATAGAAATATTTCTAAATTAAATTTCTAGATTCAATAAGTGAAGTTCTTGGGAAATGTAATTTATGACCATGGATTATCAGTTTATCCTGAGAAGGTTAAGTCTATCTTTTCAGGGAAATATCCTTGAAATGTATTTGAGATTCTGAGATTCTTTACCATGCAAGATACTATCAATAGTTCATCAAGGATTTCTCAAATTTTGAATCACCTTTAACTTCTCTTACAGGTAATGGGGAGAAATTCATAAGGTATTCAAAGTCTCAATCTTCTTTCAATGAGATGAAACAACTTCTGACATCCTCTCCTATTTTTATCTTACCTGGTCTTGGAAAGGTATTAGTGTTTTTATGTCATGCTTCTAGAAATAGTTTTTGTTTTGTTCTCATGTAGGAAGATCATGGGGTATTTTTTGGCTCTCTTCAGCTTCAACCGTGTGAGAGGAATTACACAACTAATGATTTAGAACATGTTTTAGTTATGCATGTACTCAAGTGTTTGCAGAACTATCTTGTTGGAGATAGTTTCATGGTCTTTTCTAGATATAAGAGTATAAGATATATATTTTCTTAGAAATAATACTATCACAGATAGAGTTAGTGACTAGAATACCTTCATATGATTGAATTTAATATCACCTAAACCTCAAGGAATAGTAATTTCATTACAGATGATCTTAGTAGAAAGGTTTCATTATTGGAAATTTTGGAATCAAAAGATGAATGGAACCTTAGGGAGATTTTTTGTCAATTGCATTAAGATTCTTAGGATGATTTTTTGGTATGGTTATAACCAGTGTTTAGTTAACATCATCTCTCCTTAAGACTATTTTGTATATTCATCCACAGGAGGATGAGTTCAAAGGAATTTGATAAATCCTATATGGTGGGGACACCATTTTTTATTGGACTCCCTCTTCATATTGTATTCTCCTTTTTGGAAATCAGTTTTCCATCCCAGCATTAGTGAGGAACTCATATTTATTTCATTATCATTTCTATTTTGGGACACTAAATCTAGGGACAAGTTATATGTATTATGACATGAGATTGTGATTTTAGTGGTTAAGTATGAATCATAAAATTTCCAATTATTTGTCTAATTGTTACACCTACCAATAGAAAAATGTAGAGTATCTTAAACCTTAGGGTTTTCTTCAGCCTCTTTCAGTTATAGTTTGGAAATGGGGAAAGGTGTTCATGGAATTTATTATTGGATTACTAAAGACTCACCAAGGAAGAAACATTATCTAGGTGATGATTGGTCAGTTGATAAATTCAGATCAATTCATTCTAATCAAGGACACTCGTAATGTTGAAGATCTGGGGAAGGGGTAAGTGTAGTAAATTTTAAGGATACATGGGGTTCATTATGTTTTTCTTCCATATAGGGATTCTAGGTTTACTTATAGATTCTAGAGGAGTATCTAATTGGTAATAGGAACTTACATCAATTTGAGTAAATCTTATCATCCATAGACAGATGGTTAGACAATGCATGCTATTTAGATCCGAGAGGATATGCTTTGTGCCTGTGTATTGGATTTTGGTGGACCTTAAGATACCATATGGGATTGGTTGGGTTTTATTTTAACAATATTTATCTTTATTAAATAAAAAATGGATCCTTATGATTCATGTTATGGTCACCTGTGCAGATCAACTCTTTATTGGTCATAGGTGGGTGAATGTACTTTGGTGGGACCGTGTATGGTTCAACAGATGTCTATGAGGATTCAGGATATATGTCGATATCTATTTATAGTGAAAATTCAACATAAATATTATGTGGATCAAACAAATTGTACTTTGTATTTTTATATAGGTGATGGGTTTTTTTGAATGTGTATCCTCGGTTGGATCATCATCAGCTTGTGAAATAGGGAATGTTAACTTTGAAATATGTTAGACCATTTCAAGTCAGAGAGCTGCTTGATCAGATTTATTATCAATTGGAATTTTTAGTTCACTTAGAGGCCATTAATGATTTTTTTTATATATTAAAGCTTTGGAAATATCATCGTAATCCTTATCATGTTCTCATATGGAAAGATATTTAGTTAAATATATATTTTTCTATTGTGGAGAATCTAGTAGAGATCATTGACTCTCAAGTGAATGTATTTCTTGAGAATTCAATTCCATTTTCCATATTTTTATAGTGACATGAATAATATTCTCATGAGACTTGGTAGGGTAAGTCATTTATGAGGGAGTAGTTTCCTTACCTCTTTACTATATATCTTTCATCCACATTTCTTCACAAGGATATAAAGTCTAATGGTGGGGAGTTTGTAACATCCCATTACCCACTTTTAGGTAATTCCATTCTCTTTAATTATGTTTCTATTTAATTGGGTGTGTCTTGGCACTCTTGAGGATGGATAAAAAATTTTGGGTAAAATGACCTAATGTTCAGGGATGTGTGTTTGTTTGAATTAATAGAGTCTAAGTATAAATTTGTAAGGGATTGGTAGGGTTCTCCCCAAGTTCAAAGAATGCCTGAGGTGGTTTGGGTTTTCAAGTAAAAATATGATTTTTTGTAATTATGTAGGAATTTACACATTTTGTAATGGGAGTACAGGATGTGTAATTTTCTCCAGGATCATATTGTTAGATGATTAGATATTGTAAAATATTACAAAATGTGTAATGTAAACAAATTTTTTTAAATAATAAGGTTATGGGTTTTTTAGAATATATGGACCTCATGGATTAAAAGAAATTTAAAGGGATTATACACTATGTAATCATTGTGATATTGTATTATAGGGTGATTTTTGGCTGATATGTTTTATTATTTGGCCACATCCCTCTATGCTCTCATCCTAGAGTTCTTATTCAGTCATTTTTGGGACCAAAACTCTGTCTAACCCACTTTGTTCAGTGATTGATCACTATTATGGTTGGGTTTTATCTCTCCAGGTGATTAATCCTTTATCATTTTTCATTACCAATGATCACAATGGAAATATATCATTGTATTATCAGATATTTTTTTCTATTTTGGTAATTCCTTTGATTCTATTCTAGATTCTTTGTGTGATCTTATTACAGGAGATAATCCTTTGTTATTGTGTGAAGGGTGTGCATTCTTGAGGTATGTGATGTTTATTATTCTCTGATAACCCTTTTTTAAATTTAATAAATTATAATATGTGAGGATTTAATTATAGTGTCTCTATTGTCATTGTGTGTTCTTCCTTGTTCATGGTTTCCATTGTGGGTGTCTACGACCCAGGTTTTAAAGAAGGTCGGTCTGTCTCTAGCCAGTGATGGTGAACTATATTACTCAAGATTTTGATTAAAAAATTAATAATTTCATTGGTATGATATATTTTTTTTAAATAGGTTTTTTTATAAAATGTGGTTTTCCACTAGTTTTGTTAAATTAAAAGTTTTTTTCAGATCATTGTGAAATAGTTTTATAAAATGGTTTTTAAATTATGATATAATTAAAAGTTATGGTTAAATAGTTTGGAAAATTGAGCACATGGTAATCCTTGGGTACTTAGGTGGAAGGTGTAGTGATAGGTATCTTCCATTGTCAAGGGGAGTTATAATGGGGATTTTCTTTACTCTCCAGGCCTATTATTCTAGGGACTTATTAAACCAATTGTGGGTTTCACTTTTTGGGGTGTTCCTATGCTCTCTAAACATAATGAATATATCTAGAGTTTTTATGTTCATGTTATTGCCTATGTTAGGTATGAGTATACTAGCTATCCGGACCTAGTGTGATTCTTGGTGTGATGTTACCTATGCTTTTGGCCAATTTGGGATATTTTGGTTTGTACTATTTTGGTTTTACTACCATGGATTTTATGTGATATGTGATTCATGATTTGGTTTGACATGATATATATTTTTTGATATATGTATATGAAACAATTTGAAACTGATTTACATAAATTATCTAGAAATGTGGAAAAAGGGGAAATTAAATTATTTTTTCTTGATTTTGATATAAAACTACTAAAATATATGTAATTCCTTATTTTCTTCCAATTTGATCATACTAGAATTATTTTCAAAAACCTTGGTATAAAACACCTAGGTGGGACCCTATTGAGCCTTTTAGCTCACTCCCTATGCACCCCTTCAGCGGTTCATATACCTTGGTATGTTTTTTAATACAGGTAAAGGTAAGGATCAGTAGTGAGGCTGAGAGGTTCTCTGTTAGTAGGGTTTGGGTAGCTGTATATTAAGAAGGTGGGAGTTTTCCAATGTTATCACATAGAGAATATTGGATTAGTTATTTTAGTTTTTTCATCCTTTGTGGTTGGAATTGTCACTTGTAGAATGATTTTTCTATTGTTTTAGTTATTTCACTTCAATTTTAATCTATTTATTATGAAATGTATCTTCATGTTTCTTTCCATTTTTTATTTCTAAATATTTATATATGTCATTTTTTTCTTTATGTTTATAAAAATCATTCCCTCTATTTTGTGTCATTTCTCGGGTGCTAGAATCCATCCTGTGGGGATCGATACTTCCCTATGGTTATTATTAAATTTGGGTTAGGTGGAAGTCTGAGAGGGTATCATCTTTGGGTTCATTAGACCTAGCGTTATCACTTCCACATATCCTATGTCAAGTACTTTATGTGTTCCATGTATCCATATTGAGGAAGTACATATCAAACCCCTTTCATATACTAAATCTGGAGGTGGTACCATTAAATAAAGACATTTAAAATGAGGATAAGTAAGTGAAGATATTGTATTGTGGATAAAAATATTCAATGAAATAATAAAACTCACCTGGTCAAAGTATTTTGGAAAAATCACAATTTTGAGAAAGCAACATTGGAACTGGAAGAGGTGATGAAGTAAAAGTTACTTCACCTATTTTCACCTTAGTATGTAATATGGAATTTTGATGTTGAGATATTTTAATAGGGGGATAATTTAAGACCCTGAGACTTTAGGGTATATTTATTTTTAAATAAATTCTCTTTGATATCTTATGATTCACACAACACGTGGTTTAAATGAAACATGATAAACTATTAAGATATAATTATTTAAACATATTCAACATAAACTCGCCATTAAGAGGGAAAGTATGAATAAGAATAACTAAATTATGAAAAAATATATTATTTAGAAATGTATAAAATAAATTCAATGTTTATCTACTAATTACTAATAAAAGATGAACTATTTAAAAGAAAAAATATGTTTTATGACAACCATTAATTTTATAAAAGGCGGTTTAGTCATGCATTGAAAACATAATTTCAAATTAAGTTTGATTAATTTTACAAAATTTATTTTATAAAATGAAATTATTTTTTTGAAATAATAGTATTAAAATTTTATTATGGTTTTATTTAGTAAAAACTTTCATTTTTCTATGAATAGTGAAAAATACTAATTTTTATTAAAAGATTCCCTTTTATTTAAGTAATTTACACGACTGATTTTATTTTAATGTGTTTTTAAAGTTAAGTTTTTTTTCAATTATATACTAATTTATATAAATTATTTCATTAGAATAAATTTCATACTAAATTTTTATATAAAAACATTTTCATCTTTTGAAATTTTTTATCTTGGAAAACTATTTTTTCAACATGTCAATGGGTTTAATTTTAAATTAAATTATACCACTTATGTGAGTTAAATTTATAAAAATGGATTCCATATTTTTAATCATCTAAATTTATATTATCTAATAAGTTTAACTTAATTTTTTTCTATAATGATATTGAAAAAAATAAAAAATTTATTTACCGTGGTTAAGGTAAAAATATGTTTACTAGGATTAAAAAAAATAAGATTAAAAATGACCCAAAACTTGTCTAGTTGATATTTTTCGGTCATAGTTAGACCTTATCTATTCTAATTATTGAAAATTTCCTATTTTTTCCTTTTTTCATGAGAAAAACATGGTGGTAATTCTTTATTTTCAAAAATTCCAAGGGTGTATTCTCCCCTTCTTATAAAAGGCCACCCCCTCTCTTATCCTCTTTACACTTAGAAAACCCATTGGTTTTTTCAAAACCTACCCAAATAAATTCTCTACATCCCTCTCCTAATCTTATAGTACTTTTTTTCTCATAAATCCATCCTATTATGTAGTTTTCTACAAACCAAAAGAATATGTTTGAAAAAGAGGTAACATACTTAACTGAGCGTTTTATTTTATTTATTCCTTCACCTACTTAAAATATTATAAAAAAATATATGATATAATAACCTAAGTATATTGATAGGCCAAAACTGTTTCCTAATTTCCCCCATCTCTAATCAAAATAATTTTATTTTATCTCTAACAACACGAACTACAATGGCATAGTAAAGTGGAATTACGGGGTCGAACCCCCAGAGAGTGGGGAAAGCAGAAGACAATTATTAACCAAGTTCAGGTCACACCAATTTTAATTTTATTTTATTAAAATAACGATGAAAATTTAATAAAAAAATCAGAAAAATGGTAAGAATTGATCTGGGTCAATTTTAGGGTTTTTGAAAATGTTAATAATAAATCTATCTTGGGATAGTCATATGGATTAGTTTATGAAGTGGTGAAAGGGGATATAATTGGTTTTTGTTAAACCAATTGGATCTACCTATGCTTCAATTATCCCATGATTAGGGTATAGCTATCAAAATAGGTTAATTAATCTTATATTTTATGCAGAAAGCATCATGGGTTAATGGGTATAGTTATTCTTAAATCTGATTAGGTTAGGTTTGTTCAATTTCACTTCCCATGGTCAAGCTTTTGAAAAAAAATGTGATGAATAGTTTTTTAATCTAATCATTATCCCTAGGTTTACTAAGGTTTGATTTATAGATTATGAATGATTTAGCACACCCCAACTCTTAACCCATAACACTTATCGGATTAGTTGTGCGTGATAAAATTAAATGAAAGTAGGGAAACGAATTACATGCTCAACATAGTGATTAAATGATTCAAAACAATGAAATCTATAATGGAAACAACAAAAAATAAATTAAAAACTAATTTTAAAAAATAAACAAATAAGAACATGGAAATGGGTGAGTGAATTATAAAGGTAATTAATACATAAAATAGATTGTAATTAAACTAGAAATAATTCAACATTACATTATATAAATAAAAGGAAAACTATAAAGCATAAAGAAAACCTATATATGAATAATGGAAGGTCGGAACACTACAGAAACCTCCTGATGGTAACACCTAACGCTTCGATAGGAATAAATTTTCTCATGGATGGATCCCTTATATATAGTCATGGAAATCATTAATGGGGTTATAAGGATCAAAGATATGTTTTTAAGGGAAATCGGGTCATCGAGGATAAAAATCTCATCAAAGATATGATGGAAATCAGAATTTTTTATTATGTTCGACACTTACATATTGTGTAAATGTTACACTATGTGTAATATTCAAGCCTCAAAACATTCATATAATTATTCACAATTTACAAAGCTTTCTCAAAAAATTATACATATGTCATGGTATTGTATATTTGCATATCATGTATTAAGTGTACAAAGTGTATCTTAAACTTATAGCACTAGAACATCCATTGAATCCTTTTTCTTTAGTTTGGTGTATCTATAACCTCTATTTTCCTCTTTGGATTCAATATTTAACCTCATATTTTTCATCAGTATTCCATTATTGGGTTTCGATGTGAAGCAGTGGGGTGTGATGTGCCTTTTTCTTCTTCAATTTTCATGTTTTCCCTCATATTTCACCAAATTTTGGTCCTATATGAGAATACCAAATACATAAATATATTTCATAAACTCAACATTAATCAATTAATATTAAGTTAATTCACTTTTAAATACCAGCAAAAAATAGAATAAAATAGAGTAATCAAATTCCCCCACACCCAAATCATTTCTCATCCTCAAGAAAAACCTCAACATCGGCACATAAAATATCCAACCATTAATAAGGTAACATTAAAATTTTTATGCTCATAAAAAAAGTTATAACTATAGATTATAAAATAAAAATTCATACCCAATAAATAATTCATTAATAATTCTTCATTTATATATTGCAATTCTGGTCATTTTTCCTTTTCACTTATAGTTTTCAACCTTTCATAAATAGCAATTTCATTTATCATTTAAATCACTATTTATTTTTTTCTCATCACTCAAGGTAACAATTTAGTCGGAGATATTATCATACATATTGTACATTCTTATAACCATAGGCTTTCATAGAATCTAATTTATCTACCCCCTAAAGACAAATATCACAATTAATCATGAGGGATTTTCAATTAGGACCAAATGGGTCTATGGATAATGGTAGGTAGATATTAATGTTGAAAATAAATTAAGGATTAAGTATGTGGATAAACTCTAAATTATATTACAACATATTTGAAATAAAATCTCGATGAAGTGCTCCTCACCAAAATAATGTCATCTCATAAACCCACCCTCCCCCCCAATGCAAATTGAAGGATCGCAAACAATATAAACATAATGAAAAATAATCCATTATTTTTTTCTACTTATTTTTAAAATTAATCATTTAGAAAAAAACCGCACATTCACAACTTAACCACATATGATAAAAAACATCAATCTGGTAATTGAAATTTTTTATTCTCCCAATTCACAAGAATGTTTTTTCTTTTTTTCAAAAGTTGAACCTAGGATAAGTTTAAAATCCTCCACCTAACCATATATTATTCTGAGATAATCAGCCTGAGAATGGTTATTTTTTAACTACTCTAGAAACAACCCTTTCTTAACTCTTTTCTTATATTTTTCTAAAAATAAGAGTGATAAAAAATGAGTTAAAGTGAATATAAATATGAAACTTTCCCAAAATTTCCTTGGAAAACTTTTTAGTCTCCTCTAAAGATATAATACGTAACACCCTGACCCCATTTACTCATAGTCTATGCTTTATTACATAACATTGGCATGATTACAAGGAATCAAGTCCCAAAGGACCTATCAATTTAGCAGTATTAGAAAATAGATTACATACACGAATGTTAAATTACATTATAAAATGAAAAACAACAACAAAATTGATTCCATTGACCACATTCATATCCCTTAGACTATCCCTACAGTGTAGTCATAATAAATTTCTTTGCATCCTTGGGAAAATAAAACATAGAAAAGGGTGAGCTTAGATGCTCAGTATGGATAACAATATAGAGGAAACTTTCATAAATAAGCATAAACATTTAAGGAAATGTGTAAAACTAAAACAAAATCCTTTTAAACATAAACTTCAGCATAATATGAAAAATATAGATCAAATAATTTCATTTACATATTCACATGGATATTCTACTAGTCGAATAATCACATGTAATATCAATAGCTAATTTCATAATGATAGAATGCATAATGTCGGACATCATAACCACATAGTCAAGACCTCATTCCAAATCTACAAATAATATTTTTTAAGGCCTTGTGCTAAGACACTAGTTTGTCTCATGAGACCTACAGATTCATTGAGGAGCTGTAGCAGGCTCCACCCGTCACTTACTATGTCCAATGCATTCCTTATATAAAAATTTTGAAACATAACAAAAACATTTGTATTAAAACTAGCATATGAAATGTCAATAATTTTACCATAAACCATGAATGTTTTAAAAATATCACATCTAGAGTAAAACATATCATAACTCATTCAATACAATATAGTAGATTTTATTATTAAAAATCAACCTCGATCAAGAATAATATCCCACAAAGGATGTTGACATAGTTGAAAATGATTAGCAAAAAATATTGAGAGAAATATACCTTTTTAATGATATCATTTAAAATTCTCATAATTTATAAATGAATTCATTTAAAATATAGTTTTGAATCAAAGTTTCCCATACCACTTTGAAAATTTTTAAAGGAATTGACATTTTAAAAAATTCATGTCCATATAAATAAATCCTTAAAACCATTTTGAAAACATGGAAATTAAAGAGAAAGGTTTAGAAGAAAAAATATTTAAAACATTTAAAATGATGTTTTAGTAAAATATTACCCTAAAAATAATCCCTTTGAAAACACTTTTATGAAATGTGGACATGGATAATAAATATGTCCCAGTAAAAACTTACACAAAAACAATCTCGAATAATAATGAGATTGAGGAATTAACCCTTACCTTGTAATTTTCCTTAGTTGAGGGTATGTTAACCTCCTATATAATAGTTAAATCATTGTTATTAAATTATAAAATAACCAAATACATAAATATGATATCATATATGATCTTCTAATATTTCTTTTTTAATAATATTTTAGTAGTATCATTGTTTCGGGTGTTAACTAATTTGTTTTCCTTTATATGTTTTTTTACGTAAGTCATGTTTGTTATGGATAGGATGTATTTGATTAATATACATAATGATATAATGTTCTTAAATATTATTTTTAATAATAAAATGAAAATTATTCTTGAATGGTTACGATGGGGAATGAATCTCATCGAGTTCGTGGAGACGGTAATCCATACGTACGCACGAACACTACTTCCATTTCTTTTTTTCTATTTTAAAAGGAAATAAGGCCAAATGATACATATATATATTATTATTCCAGTATAATATAATATTTTTTATATGTTATGTAAGTTTATAAACTCCATTATTTATACGTTCCATGTATGGTATGAATGAGTCATATCACTTTGAGGGGGCGTTAGTCCGCACTTCCTCAAATGAAATTATCGTATATATACAACATGAAAAGAATAAAGGTATTATATAAAAGATAATTAAATAAGATTATAGATAAAATAAATATCATATATGTCATATATAATTACATTTCCATCATAATTTCCACCATAAGAGGTGTTAGTAGAAGATTGAAAAATCATTGTTTCGTGAGGCAGTAGTTTGCCATCCACAGAAACATAATGTTATATCCCCATTAGATGGAGGTGTGTGTATGTGTAGTAAAATAATTCTAATAAAAACAACCTATTATATTTAGGATACTATTTTTGTTATAAAATAAAGGAATAAAGATATTTTATGTGGTTGTAGAAGTAAAATAAAAGAAAATAACTTAAGAGGAGATGTTACCTTTAAATCGGGTAACTCCCTTTAGTTTGAACCAAAAGGCTTCCTTGAAGTTCCTTCAGCCTAAAGTAAGGCTTATAAAAAGAATATATGGTTTTAGAGAGATTAACTGGGAAGATTTTGGATGAGCCAAGGGGCTTGAGAGGTGTAATAAATGGGTTAGAGGTGAGGGATTTTTCTAAGAGGGCGAGGGGCTCTTTAGGAATGTTTGAAAATATTATTTTATTATGTAATTATTTTTGGTTTATAAAGGTAAAAAACTCATTAAATTCAAAGATAATATGACTAAGGTTATAAATAAAATCATCCATTAATAATTTTATAGGTTTTTCATATTTTGTTTAATTTTTATAATCTCATTTATTTAAATCATTATTTAATAAGGTAAACACTGCATCATTATTGTGTCATAAATAATTTTATTTATTTGATGTCTAAAAATTATAAAAAAATACCATGATGTAGTAAATATTTTTATATTTCAAATTAAAATTTTTAGTCTAAAATATGACTTATATAACCCCATTTTAAAATTGGTTTACTAAAAGATATTTGTTTATTTCATTTTTGTCTTTACTTTAAATTAATTAATATAAAGTGTCATTATCACTCTAAAGTTGCTCTATGGGGTCCCAAAATATTCCCAAGGATGTCCATGGTCATAAATTTATCAACCAATAGTAATAGGACACATTTTAGGGTAATTTAATATTATTATAATAATAGTTTTCCCCCTTATTTATGAGATTTACCCTTTAACCATAGTAAATAAAATATTTACTAAAGTAAATATTCATAATTTATAAAAATAAAATTTACCTATTTACACAATTTTGACCTCATGATTCAAAATATTGAATCCATTTTTCCAAATTCAAAACACAAAAGTGGCAGAAATTAATTTAAAATTAACTCTCGTTGTCAAAACAAAAATCTTGTTTTTAAGAAACAATAACTATCAAATGATTGACACTTTTTTATGTCCAGTTTAAATGTGAAATTACATCCAATGACCTAAACTATACTAAATGATAAAAAATATAATATAATGATACTTTAAAACCATTCAAATTTATAATTTAACACTATTAGTTATTTCTATTAAAAAAGTTATTTTAAATTAAAATTTAGTACTTTTCACTATTCAGTGAAATATGAAAGTTAACAAGTAATTACCAAAAATTTATCCAAACTAAATTTTTATGCCCCTATTCTAAAGAATAATTTAATTAAATTTAATTGAATTTATAAAATGTCAAATAATTTTTTTAAAAAGGGTTCTCCATTAAAAAGTAGTAAATTTTCATTTTTTGAAAAATACTTCTTTTATCTAAAAAAATGAATTTTTTCTTATATTATGTATAAGAAACACATAATATAGATTCTAAAATTATATGGATTTTATAAAATTCAAAATTCAGTTAATTATTTTCATAATCGCTTTTTGAATGGATAGTTTGTTATGTCGTGGTGCGCTCGAACTCGGTGTTGCGTGTAACACAAGTTATTGAATGTCTTTAAAGAGATAACATACTGTGAAATCTTGGGGTGTTACATCATATCCCATATTCACCATAAACAACCCCTACCCCACAATCATTCAATTTAATATCAACAAAAACATAAAGAGTTAGGTAATAAAGTAAAATATTGTATTCTAACATGGATTAATCCTAATAAGGTCAACCATGGATTATACGGGCTGAAGAAAGATCAATGTACAGGTAAGTCTCAAAGATAAATGGGATCTTAAATAAAAAATTAATAAATAATATCCAAAGTGAATTTGTATAGTCATATCTTTGACAATATATTAATTACAATTCTAGTAGGTCTACATAACCCAAGTATCACTCAAGAAATATTCTCAAAAAATAGTAAATATTTGATCCAAAATCCTCTTAGGAATTGGAATATAAGGAATGTAAATCCATCCATGACATGAAAATAAATAGTTATTTTAGTCAAATATTGATTCTAAGAATCTGTAACACCCCAAATAATTACAAAGAGATTTAATATAGAATTCATGAAACACTAAGCCTCTACAAAACACCACTTTATTATAACCTAGACAAGTAAACATAATTTTTCCACCGCTGTGATTTTAATTTTGAAAAACTAACACACATTGTTACGTTCAGTAAGATATTTAGAGTCTAATAAGACAAACTTAATTTTTTGTGAATGGTAACATACCCTTAGGAATAGTAACATACCCTTATGAATAGTAATGAATAGTAATTAATAGTAATTCAGCCCAAAAAAATAAAAAAATTACACATGAATGTATAAAAACAATTTAGACATCTTAAAAGTGAAAATTGATCATAGAATAAGTATTGGTATTTTTGAATGTCATAAATATTTTAATTAAAATTTCATGATTAATTTAATAATTTAAAATGGGAATTTATTTTCATAAAATGTAGTCACAAATTGTTACTTTATTGTTTTATAGTTATAATATAATTTTATGTGACCTTTATTAATTTCTCAATATATTATAAAATGAGTTATAATTTTAATGTTGTTTTTTAGGAATAAATTGTAATTTTATTTAAAAATTAAACTAAAAGTATTTAGAAATTTTATTTCAAAAAATTTATTTTATTTTTTTATAATAAAATCAAAAAATGGTTAGGGTGAATTTTTGGGATTTTTCTAAATTACTCAAATTTTTATGAATAGTGAAATACGGTAAAATATCGTATACACAAATTATCAATTAAATACACTATTTATGACATCATGAATGATTTAAGGCCACTTTGTTCGAAATCACATGCACTTATCAATACTATGGGATGCATGAAACAACACTATTGGTTTTCTTGATGGAAATAATAAAATAATGAATAAAATATTCAAAATTCACTCCTCTTCTCCACTATATAACCCCCCTCACTCTCTCTTATCCTCACTCCTCTAATCCTTTAATCTATTTAAATTTCTTCCCAAGTAACCTCCAATAGTCACTCCCCAATTCCAAGAATCTCTTGGTCTTTCTAGAAGTCTAAAACCTCTTCCCTTAAAGAGATTATCATGGAGGTGGATTCAAGAGGTTAATTCCTCTTTTCGTTTCTTTTATTTCAAGTTATCTTTTATGTGGTATGTATTTCAAGTTTTCATAAAATGTTCTTATTTCCATTTTATTCTGTTCCAATTTTGTTTTATGATTCTTATATGAATGGGTTACCCCTTTCCCCTCTCTTTTTAATGTTTTCAAAAACCATGTCGCATAGTCGTTATGTTGTAGAATTTTCGTCCAAAAATATCTCTTTTTCAAGTAATCTTATTATGTTATTATATTTTAATTTTAATTTTCTTATGTTCGAATATGTAATTACATATCCCCATTACTTTATATATTATGAAATAATGATGAGATACCCTTTTTCTCTCATCGATATATTTATGAATATTTAAGTGACGTCGTTAGGATGCAGAAGTTTCGTAAAGGATTTATCAACTTTTCCTTTATTTTGAGTTCCTTTATTTATATTTCTTATCATAAAGGAAAAATTTATATCATCTCTCCTTTATGATTCTTTTATACTAAAAATTAAACTACCACTCGAGATGTGCTAATCTAGCACATTCAAAGATGATGGGTTTTCAATTTCTATTACCATATTCAATTCTGGTCATGAAACCATTATTATGGTTGAACTAGAATATTATATATGTATTATGTCTCATATATGGTTCAGTAATCTTTTTTTGCTCATGGTTTTGATTTATAAAGAAAAATGAGTTCGTTGTGTTCAAAAACTGGAAATTAACCCAAACAATTTTCATTAAATGATTTAAATAATGAATCATCTTCACTCCAAGTAACCAAATGAAATTTACAACCTTGTAACCTTATGAATTTTTAATAATGATATATAACTTCAATTTTATACAAAAATCCTCATTTTACATGATTCTCCGTTCATGTATATAGTTATACCAATCATGAAACAAACGGACCAGAACAATGAAAATGAACCTCTTAACCCATCAAAAAGGCCATGAATGAACTTAATAAGGTTATAATAAATAAATTACATATATTATAGGTTATTTAAATCTTAATTAATTAATTTAATTTGGTTATCCAGTACACTAAGGCAAAGTGAAGAACACCATCGAACTTAAGGTAAGGGGCTTCTTCATCTCACTCCAATTTTTTGTGAGATATTTTGTATTCACTATTAATACTTGTGTATGGTGTATGTATAATGCCCTTGATGGTTCATATCATTAATATCTTTATTTTCATGATAACAAATAAACCATTTATGTTTATTAATTTTGGGGCATATGATTCATTTGATTACAAATGTTTAAGTATTTTCTACCTGAACCACCATTTTCATTCAGGTTGCCCTTATTCTATACTCACCTCAATGGTATTTTTAGGTACCCCCCATAAATTTTTTTTGAATGTTCAATATATTTGTACCAATTATAATCTTACTTTAATTTATGGGAAGTTACATGTTTTAAAAAAAACTTTCAAATTTCAATCCCGATAAACAAACCCGATTCAAGGGAACTTCTCGAATTCTTACCTGTTTTCAAATGCACTCCTGAATCAATTTTAAGACACAATTATTTTTATAAACTCACTAACTTTATCATTAAAAATTACCATGGTTCATTTTTGGTTTTATGAAAACAAACATTCCTTTCCACTTTAAAATTCTTTTTAATATTTTCTTTAAAATGCTCTAAAATGTTTTATTTCTAAATATTCTTAAGAACTCTTTCAATATTATTTCACTTTAAAAGGACAATATTTATGCCTTAGATATAATTTCGATGTCCGTAACTTTTATGTTCTTGGATATATATGTTTACAATCTGATTTCTTGTAAAATACAAATGATTTTCCAAAAGAAGTCTTCTTTCAAAAGTAAAAAAGTATTTTTCTCATCTCACTTTATCTTTTATGAAGTATATTCCATGTTCACCACTTATTCCATACATGTGGTGTATGTACTTGCATTTGACATATCATATCAAGAGTCTCCTTATTCTCAGAATATTCTAAGGTATTATTATTTGAATTTTTCAAGTTGGTAAGGGACACTTTGGAATGTTTGAGGATTATTTCCTTATGAATTTTTTAATGGTCTCATTTAAAAGTATCTTTATCTAAGACAACATACCTTATTGAATATTTTACTTCATTGAACGTTATCTCCTATGGTATCATCTACCATATTTAATTTAATGGTTTATGATTAGTTTTATGGTGGTTGTGTTATCTTAAAACCATTCACCAATTTACTCTGAATGGTTAGAAATTATGCTTAATGTTGGGGGAAAGTTATTTACATTACATATGTTAGTTTAAATATGAAGGTTTATATTATTTATGTTTATCCCCATTCATCTAAGGAATTCATTAAACTTAGTAAGTATTGTGTGTGGCCTACTATATCCTCTTGGTGCATCAGTAGGTCTCATGAGGCAAACTATGGTATTGGCACGAGGCCTTGAAAAAATAAATATTTTTTGTTTTGGTCGAGACCATAATCATTTTTAGATGTCTTGGATGAGGCCTTAATTTTTTATTTTAGAATGTCTGGCATATGAATTCCCCTAATTATGAATCTAGTAATTGAATGTTCATGTGGTTATTCGACTAGTAGAATACCCATGATTAAGTTTTGTTATGGAAATATTTATTCAGCTAATATTTTTCCTTAATGTGTTCAGGTTTATTATTTTTAGAGTCATGTGTTTTCAATTATTCACCATGCCTATTGTTGATGTTTATGAAATCTTACACTGTATTAATTACCCTTACTAAGTGTTTGAGATCAACCCTTTTATTTTTTTCCTTCCCCAGGTTATGAAGAAGAAATCATTTATTGATATTTTAAGGATGTGGTTTATTAGATTTTGTTATGTATCATATTTTGTTTCCTTTACAAATGTAAAATGGGTTCTATGTATGTATCTAGTTTCTTCAAGACTGGATTTGATTCCTTTTAATCATGCCAATGTATTTAAATAATTCACCAGATCCGGACTTCTGGTGTCATGGTTTTACAGAATCAACATCAAGTAATTCAATCATATCAGCAATAATTTTCAAGAAATACCAAATTAATTTCATAAAGTGACTCTTAAAATGTCCATTTACATATTTTTCATGTATGGGAATTATATTATAAAATTTACAACATTTCAAAATATTTTTATGAGGTGTTTGTGTATCCAAGATTATAAAGTAAAATAGAAAAAATAAAGCATTTTTAGAGAATCTAATTCATTAAGTTCATGAAAGAATTCAATTAATTCTCATTTTTTATTTCTATTTTTTTCAAAAACATGTGGTATAAAAAATCAATAAAGAAATATTAAAAAGTAAAAAATAAATACTCCTCTTACTTTGATTCTTTTGAATTATTTGGATAGTATGTATGTAACCCAAGTTCACTACATAAACCGGGATATCATGAAGTAAATTGGTCATGTGTATAGAACTTCATTTTCTTCTTACTTAATGTTTCCATGACATGAAAAATAAGAATAGATAGTAAAAGTTCATTCCAATTTATAAAATATAAATTTTTTCCTCAAATAGATAAAGAGTTCAAATATAGAGAGAGTTATTAAATTAATAAAATAAAATGAATCTATGTCCTATAGATAAATTTTAAAATCCTATTTTCCTCCCAATAGATGCTCTTTTTCATAGTCATTCAGCTCGACCTTTACCTTCATTAGATAATTGAAACATATATAGAACTAACCATCTTAGAACAACCCACATATATATTTTTTGGGAATATAAGGTAGTCTTTTACTTCCCCATCTTTTGGTTCATCTTGAATGGTTCTTTTGGTGGGCTGTAATTCGAGGATAAATTCAGTGAAAAAACAAGAAATTCAAAATATGACCATATTTTACAGTTCTCCTCCACCAATACAATATCCTTCTTATTTTCCTTAGTTTTATATTCTATAAGTAATTATTTCATTGTATCTTATGTGTTATTCTCTTCTTCTAGAATGGGTGGGTGGGAGTCCCATTCTTATTTAGTCTTGAGAATATCATTGAGTTTGATGCATGACTAATAAACATTCTCTTCCTTTAATTATATGACTTTTACCGCATCAAACTTTGTTAGTTAATCTTCCATTATATTTTCTTATTCCTCTTCAACAATCAAATCATAAATATCCATAATATTTATTTCCTATTCTTCTTGATATTGCAAAAGGTATTCTAATTTTTCTTCTTAGTCTTTTTGTATGCATAGAAGGGATTCCTTGGGTTCTGATAATACTTCTAAATATATAGTTTCATCATTTTGAGTGTTTTCAACATGCTTTAAATATTGTTCTTTGTTTTCGACATCCAATTTTTATTCCTTTTTTCTGTACTATTGGATTCCTCTTCTAATTTAACTTTTTCATATTTATATTATCCTCTCTCTACATTACATTTTTTATGGTAAGTTTAATTATAGGTAATTTAAATTTAAAATAACATGATAAAGGTGAGTAATCCATTATCCCTATCTATTAAGTTAGGATTCATGGACATCCTTCTACTTATCCATCCCAGTAATATACTTTGTGAGCAATATGGCTAGTCTTCCATCTGAATTATACTCTTGAGGTTATAGGAAGGAATGTTGTTCTTGAATGTACTACTCTTAAGGCTGTTTTTTATCAACATCTTTAACTTACTCCATATATTAAAATTCATCATGTTCCAATCAACTACGATTGGACTCATTTTAATATTTTTTTTCTATAACATTAATGTACCTTGTCAGTAGGCCAATCAATCTGTCTTGTGAGTGTTGCTCAACCCAGGATTCAACTTGGTAGTCGTGAAGATTGGGGTCTCCTCCACATGGTTGATAATTGGTTCCACTAATCTGATGATGTGGGGATTTATAATATTCAACATAATATGAATCTTCCCAATTCATTATAAGAAATAACCACCCTTCTAAATTCATTACTTCACAAGTAGTCGAATATTCCTAAAATTCATTATACATTGATAGTGTTGTAGAATAATATTGATGATGTGTGTATTCCATCCTAAAAAACACCAAAAAATAATACAAGTGTAATATAATAATAATAATAAAATTAAATCAAAAACAAGTCACTAAAATAAAATTAGTAAACATAAACAAGATAAGAAAAATATTTGACCTAATAAATCAATCTCAAGTCATCTATAATACTCAATTACTCCCTAAAAATATCACCAGTTTTATCACGCCCAAAGGGTATCCAAATTTCCCACAGGTATAGTCAAAATAATTTATTTTATCCCAAACAACACTAACTATAAAGGTGTATTAAACTATAAGTTTGACGTCAAAACCAAATAAATAAGGGAAAGTGGAAGATAATTATTAACCAAAGGTTGGGTCCCTCAAATTATATTATTATTTTATTAACATATTATAAAAAATAAAAAAAATGGATGGAAAATTAAAACATAGTATTATGGTCAATTTTAGGGTTTTGTAAAAGGGAAATCCTAAATTAAACTTAGTATAGTCTTATAGAACCATCTTGTAAGTGGTGTAAGGTTCACCTATTAGTTTTTTTTTCAAACCAATTATATATATATATAATGAAACTATCTTAGGGCTAGAGTATAGCTAACAACCTCGGTCCATTATGATTATCTTCTATGTAGAAATACTCATAAGCTAATGTTCATAGTCCTATTCAACTCCAATTAGGTTAGGTTTGTTCAATTACACTTCCCATGGTAATGGTTTTGCACAAGAATGTGGTGAATATTTTTTTTAACCATCCATATAGCTACCAAGGTTTGATTTATATATTCTTAATGATTAATTTCACCCCTAATCTCTACCCTTAACCCTAGGAAGATTAGTTTAATTTTATATAGTTGACTGAAAGTATGGAAAAAAATTTCCTGCTAAACTTAATGATTAAGCGATTCAAAACAAGGAAACTTATAATTTAAATAATAATAAATCAATTAAAAACTAATTTTGAAAAAAACCAAAAATAACATAGAAATGGAAGAATGAATGAGAAAAGGAATGAATAAATATAGTAGATTGGAATTTAACTAGAAATAATTAAATATTTCATTAAGTAAATGAAAGGAAAACAAAAAAGAATAATCAAAACATATCTATGAAGAATAACATGTTGGAACCATATGGAAACCTCCTAATGGTCCCACCTAAAGCTTTAAATGGAAAGAATTTATTCATGGTCGGATCCAATATATATATATGAATAGAAGTCATTTATGGGATTCCATGGGTCAAAATAAGAATTTTATAGAAACAATGTTATCAAGGATAAAAATCTCATCAAATATACACTAGAAATCAATGTTTCTCACTATGTCTAACACTTACACATCATGTAAATATTACACGACATATAACCTCCGAGCCTCAAAAAATCATATAATTATGCACAATATGAAAATATTTAAGGAAATTTTTTAAATCTTTTAAGGCTTTGTATATTTACACGTCGTGTAACAATTACATGATGCGTATCTTCGACTTCCTGTGCCAGAACATATGTTTTGTCATGCTTCTTCAGTTTTGTTCCTCTAGGACCCCTATTTTCCTTATAATATTTAATCCACAACCTTATATTTTTCATTAGTTATATATTATTTTACCTCACCTTGAAGTGATGAAGTGAAAAGTTCCTTTTTCTTCCTTAATGTTTACCTTTTCCATTATATTTCCCCAAATTTTGGTCTTACATAAGAATACACAATACATTAATATCTTCCATTAAAATCTTCCTTAATCAATTAATATTCAATGAATTAATAGAAAAAACCCATAAATATATAGAATAAAATATATTAATCAAATATTTAATATACTTATATGTTTTTATGTTACCTACAACCATCACATTCCCTCTCAAATGGGAAAAAACTGTTGATCATGTGTTTGATGGACTACCACCTCGCAAACCAATTTACTTCATTTTCTATAACCACTTATCATGGATGGATTTAATGATTAATTAATTTTTATATATGATAATTATGACATAATTATGCTTCTATAATTATAATATCATATATACCTTCTTAATTTAGATTTCATATAGATTATGATAACGTCGCTCAGGTTTACGATGGACTACCTCCTCGCGAAGTGATGCGATTCATTTTTCACTTATACATTACATTAAAATTTATAAGGATTAATTTCGTTATTATATATGATAATAATGAAATGTTAAATATTATTTAAAATTAATATATCATATACATTCTTACCTTTCAATCCATTAAAAATATAACATTGTTCATCTATATGGCGGACTACCTCCTCAGGAAAATATGTGACTCTTTTTTTAAATTTTATTAATACCGTATCACATGATAGGTATAAGTAAGGTTGTTTAAATAAATAATATTATATTTATGATATAATTATAATAAATTAAATTAAAAATAATACTTACCTTATTTCCATCATGATTATTGAAAAACATAATTGTTACTCATGTGTACGAATGACCTACCATCTCCAAGATTGAATCGTATTTAATTTTTCATAACCATATTTCATGGTTTGTTTAAAAAGTATAATTAATTTATAAAAATTATAATTATTTCATTTTTACTATTTTTAGGATGATAAATTAATATTATCTTTGACTTTAGTCAACAAACCAAATTAATTTTGGATATATGAGTCATTTATAGTTAAAATGTCTGATGTGGAATTAATTGGTTAGGTAATTGAATATGACATGGTAAAAATTAAACTAAAATGAATAATAAACATAAAAAAATTAATCAAATAAATAATAAACATAAATTTATTATTCATGGATATAAATAATGAACATGATAAATTGAGGTCGAGGTAATGGGTCTTTCAAACCCACACTTTTCTTCAGGTTATGACCATTCTCTCTCTAACACACTTTCTCTCTATTTAAAGTTATGGAATGATTATAAATTATGTATTTATGCCTCCCAATTGTATACATAGATTATTCTCCCTTACATTGATGATCTAATACATTCCTTATTACCATCTATCAATTTATTTTTTATCAAACCTCTTTTTTATTATGTTATGAGATAAGATTACTTTCCATGTGTAATTGTATTGTTTTTTTCATATGACTAATATACTTATATGGAATGAATATTTATGTGCATGAAATTAATGTGATGAGTGGGAATGGAATTATATATCCCTCTAATTAATTGGGTAATGTTTTAGTCTCATGAGACATCATGTTTTAGATTAAAAAGGGAAACTACTCCATTAGGGGTCTATGTCCACCATGTTATGTTGTCTTGGATGTTTGCCTTGATTTAGCCTTATGTCATGTTTTATGTCATTTCCACTCTTCAATATTTAAATTATATTATAATACCATTATATTTATGTTATTATTTCACTTGATTACTCATGTACCTTCTCTTTAATGATATCTTGTTATAGCTTTAACTCACATGTTATACTTAGTTATCATGATTATTCCCTTATTAGTCTTTTTTTATCTCACCAATTTCTTCATGTATTCCCATATTTATCCCATGTATATCTAAAAGTTGAAATGTATTTTAGGAGATCACTATGAAGAATAAAACAAGGATTCCATTTTTTAGTTTCCTTTTCAAGGTATTATGAACTAATTCTTCCAAATACACTAATCCATCAGATATATGTGTTGTATTAATGGATATTTATGCTTAAGAATAATATAATAATATGTGTCAAAATGATTGGTTTGAAATAATACTCCATCATCTATTATTTAGGAAACATTACCATTTGAGGATCTAGGAGTCATTGTTCTATACCCTAAGAATATAGTGGTGAGTATAAAGGTGTCCAATAGGGAGGACGAGGATCATACCAAGGAGTATTAGGAAATTCCCCATACCCTATTTTTTTGTTAAATTTACCTTTTTTTAATTTTAATCATATTTTTTTATACCCACGTATTTATTTTATCTTTGAACCTATTTGAAATAATTTTATACTCTCTTACTAAAGTATATGGAGTGACACCTTTTTAAAATATCACTTCTTTGTTGTGTATCATTGAACTATAATTTTGGAAATAATATTTCTAAGCGCATGATTTTTTTAAAATAATTCAAAAATAGAAAAAATCCAAAAATTATAAGGATTTTTATGTTAGGACTTCATACAAGGATCAAGGGAATCAATATTCAATAATTGTGGATGATTTTGGTTTCTTTCTTAAATTTTTGATCCATTTCATTATAGTTCATAGATATATATTGTTGTGACCACTCCTCCACAGGTACCCTTCCTAGGACAATAATGAAAATAATTATATAACTCAAAAACCTCAACACCAATAGGTTATGGGTTGGAAACTAGTAGTGAGGGTATATAATCTATAAAAATTGGATGAATTTCCCTCTTTATATAAATGCAAGTATAATAAATATGATGATACCACTAATTAACTCCACAACATAAATAAATAATAAAAACTAATATATGAATGTTATTTAATATATAAGTTCAAACAATTAAAGATACCAAAACAAACTTGGGAAATGACCTCGAACTCTAGTAACTCCTAGATACCTCAATGAGATAGTAGCACCCAAATAAATTAGAAAACAGATCTTTTAGACCTAAAAAATACTTCATATATTTATAGAGTGAGAATGTATGTATACTCAGTAGGATATAATCTAAAAAATATCATGAAAAATTTCAAATAATCATACTAAATCTTAGTAAATAAAAAAATCATACCAACTCATCACATAAACAAGTAAATTTATTTCCCACCCTCAATGTGGAATGCTCACAAAGTAATAAATAGAAGTAATTAGTCCATTCCAAAACATGTATGTATATATTTAAAGGGCACCCTAATTTAAATTCCCAACAAGTTTTCCTCTCTCATTCCTCAACGACTCACATCAAATGATCATAACTTCCATAATTTATCCTTTCTTAAATTGGGAAACTCGGTCTTATCCATATCATAATCTCATCTTATATCTCATTTATCTCATCACAACTCCATCTCCATCATCTCATCTATAACCAAGTATAGTTTCATAATCAACTGTATCCCATGTATCATGCATTATACCTCACGTATTTACAACCCATGCAATATTACTAATGGAAAATCATAATCACCATGACTAAATATAATTATGTGCTATGAACTCAAGTCATTAAAAACCACAAATAAATGTATATTAACATTAAGATCCATGGTATCCCAAGTGATTTCATACCTTATACCTTAAGTCTTCATAGCCCAAAATTCCCACATAATATAATATAGAAAAAGGGTGGGCATGTGAGAGTGATAAGACTTCCATTTATTCCATCACCAACCAGAATGTTCGAAAAAACAACCTCAAAACATTTAGGCATCAATTAGCCTACCGATTAGGGTTTTAAAGCAAATGAAATCAGAAAATAAAAAGAATATATAACATAAAACCACACTAAAGGAAAATACATATCCTTAGACTTAATTACATCTATTATCCAATATGACAAATAGATTCCACTACTATGTATTTTCAAACTAGATCTCATACATACACACAAGCATAAAGATTCATCATAAGATAATTTATTTAGTAAGTTATAAATTTTGAATAATATATGAATCCTCATTATAATTTATTTCCAATAATTTCATTTAAACCCAATCCATCATGATTTAATAATCATTTCAATTTCCAAATTCCATTCCCATACTCTATGATTATTAATTCCAACCATCCCAATGTTCTCATTATCATATAATCCATTCATCATTACTATCATAAATAACAACAAAAATCATGAGTTAATTTATTTATTCATTTATCATTTCATATTTTGGGTATACTAGGATTCATCCTAAAATACCAAAATCAAATATGCACTTACTATGCATAGGGGAAAACTATGACAAGATATTAGAACCATAATAAAAAATATCTAGAAAACTAAACAATTTATCACAATTTCTAAGAAACGTACAATAAGTAATAACATATATTTAATCATTATAACCACCCATGTTCCATCCCAAACACTATTTTCCACCACACATTCCATTCTTCCATTGTTGATATTTTTCCACCACTAGAACACCAAGAAAACAAGCCCACTATTGACCAAATTTCCCAACCATACCAGGTTACCAAAAAATCACATCAAGTTTCTATCATCTTAGATCATACATACATAGAAATCAAATATTTTTAGAATAAAAAAATAAAGGGGTAATTATATATATAACCCTAATGCAAATAATCCATTAATAAAAAAGGATAGTATCTATTATCAGAAAATAATTATCTTCTTAAAACCCAATTTTATTGTAATCTTGAAATAACTAGTTCTTTATACATATTTTCAATGTAAATAAGCTACCCATAATCAATAGTTACATATATGTGGTAATTAATCATAAACATGTTTCAATAATAACATCTATCTTTCATCAATTTCAATGAATAATGATAATCAATTTCCATTCCTGTTCCATTAATAATTACATCATTATAGCATTATGTTGTTTATCTAATTTCAAGAATATCAACCGTTCTAAACAATGGCATAAACTATAAAAAAATATACCATTATATCTATATAATAAATAGGAAACATCAACATAACATAAATCACATGTAATAACAATATTCCAATTCCACATTTCATTATTTATTAATATCACATATTATTATATTTATTAGGATGTTTTTATTATTACCTAAGGAAACTATATCATGATATTTTCACACATTTACATAAATAAATAGAAGTAATTAATCCCCTACCTTTATTAGAAGTAAAAAATTATTTGATCAAGATTGGGTGAACAAGGATAAACCACCAAAATTGAAGGAAACCACCACAAAACCTCTCCATAGAAACCACTATAATTCTATACTGAATTTTAAACCACAAAATAGAGGAAACTCTCTAAAATGAAACTCTATAAAAAAATAAATTAATGAATATGAAGAGAAGAGGATAAGAAATAATACCTTGATCTATAAGACTTGAATTTTATCATCCAGTTTTTTTAATGTCTTAAATGGAGGTTATAGAGTGTGGTGAGAGGAATATATATTTCAAAACACCAATCGTTCCCTTATACAGAAACCTAATATAAATATATATTTCATCTACATAATTCCTATAATATTAACATTACACCTCACAAAATAATATCAGAATCCCAAGAGAGGAAGGTTTAGGGTCTTTAACGACCAGTTACATGGAAACTTATTTTACAAAACTTTTGAATCATTTATAATTAATTTAACCACACTAGATACCTTATAGACTTCTCGTTAGTTACACTCATCTTTATAACATAGAGTAAGAAAACATAATAAAGAGGTGATTTGAGATGATCATTAAGGGAAAACATAATCTATAACAATCAAAGATCATATGTGAACATAAGATGATCATATGAGTATAATCAAGATACATAATAAAATCATACCCAAAAAATCATAGATCAAAAGTCACGATTCATAGAATAAGGATTGGAATAATATAATAGAAGAAAAAAAAGAGTGTGTAAACACTATTCAACAAACATGATCTATGACAACATAACATAATCCTTAGTATAACCATAAAATTGTGGAAAATTTCAACTATGGTACAACTTGAATCATAGAAATCATATTTCAATTATTCCTAACAAAATAGTCATCACATAATAGGCTTGGGCTAATCACCCATGTACCATATTGGTCTTGGGATAATGCTCCTATGTACCATTGGTCTTTGGATAAATCCTCTTATGTACCCCTTTCACTTGGGATAAATAATCTTGTACACCCTTTAGATTGGGATAAATCATATTATGCACACTATTTCATGGGATATGTACTCATACATAACCTTTATCATGGTATAAATCCACTTTTGTTCCCTTTATCTTCGGTAAATCCTTATGTGTACCCTTTAGCTTGTGGTAAATCCTCCCATGTAACCATTTGAGATCATTTGATATAAACATTACTAATACATTTTAGGGATATATAAGACCCCACTCTTCGATTATAAATACATATTTTTCACTTAAAATAAAATCATTAATATTATTATAAATAATCCATGAGAATAAAATGGGTTTCAAACCATTAAAAATGGTATAAAAAACCATGATCATTTGATAAAAAACATAATCTACAATATGAGTATTTAAAAAGAGAACATATAGGGGGATGTATGAACCATTACTCCTTCAAATAAAAACACTTTAAATATGTAAGAGAAACCCCAAAAAATAATTTTTCCAAAAAAATCTAAATATCATCTTAAAAAGATGTGATTCTCAAGTCACTTTCCAAAAACCTTTGTTTTACAAAAAGATAAACCTTAAAAATATTATTTCAAAAAAACTATAATCAATAGACCTTGAAAATAAATATTTTATCTATCAAAGTGGAAAGTATGATGAAATAATATATAATAATTTAAAGGAAAATATTTCAAAATATTTGAAAACACCTGTATTGAAACTCACATCATTAAAAGCAGAATAAAACCTTCAATTTAAAATAATTGGAAATTTAAGGATCATTGGAAAAAGAAACAAGTTAAGTTTATGGTACATAAAGGATAATATTAGTGGGAAGTAAAAATGTGGATATAGAATAAAAATAAATAAAATAAATGGGAATTATTCAAAATAAAAAATAAATTTCATGAAATAATAGAATCATCAAGGAAACATGATTTCCAATGAAAAGAAGGAAAATTACAACATAAAATTATGAAAGGTTAGAATAGATCAATATTAAAATGTAATAGTAAAATAGGATTTATTATGTCTCAAACAAAATATATGAGTCATAAAAACCCCTTATAATTTGTAGATCATTTAACTCAAAACTTATTAACAGAGATGGATTTAAATTTAAATTAAATTTCCATTAATAAATGGTATTCCATGATATAACATCATAATTAGTCATCATGTGCACTACTTAAAATGAATCAGATTACTAATACTAAATATTTCTCAAATTGGGTAATTTTTTATGAAAAACTAAAACATTATATTATCAATTACTCAGATATGCTCTAACCTCATTGAAAGCTTGAGTTTTCTCTTGGAAAAATCCTTGGAAATAAAGGCCTTTAGAAAAATAAAGTGTAACAAAATATTATGGATGTGGGATACCGTTTTAGGATGAAAAATGTGGCAGATTTTTGATAATAAATTTATAGGAGATATGATTCTTAATGTGGTGGAAGTCTTTATTTTTTATAAGTGAGAAGAAGAATATTTTTGGAAGTATCCATTATATTTTCAATAATTTAAAGTTTATATTCAATGATAAATGGATCCAAAATAGAAAAATGTGGATGGTAACTGTGTGTGGGTTGATATTCTCCTCATCCATGCATTTTGGATATGACCTAGAGAATTTTTAGTATTTTTCTTTTAACTTTTTAAATTTTACCCTAATTTAATTTTTCCTTGATAATTAATTTTTAACCATAGTAATAAATTTTAATGATATTGTTTGAAATTAAACTCATTACCAAATTTAAATGAATAGAATTTTTGAACAATCTTTTTTTTAATATTATTTCATATTAATTTCTAATTTCAAATATATAAATATATTATTTTAACTATAATGATATTTTAAATGTTGTTAATTTATTTTATTAGGATAAAATATGCAATACTTAACAAAATGGATCTATGAAAAGAAATATTACTTTAATACTAAATACAATTTAATAAATACTACTAAAATTATTTATTAATATTCTAAAATTTATTTTTACTACTCCATTGATATTAATATATTTATTTGAATTTTAAAGTATTATTTTTTTATTTAATTATTAATGTTTAAATGTAATGAATAAATATATATATATATATACTACTTTAATATACTATTTTTCATTTTGAGTTATATTAGTTTAAATTTACTACTTAAAATTGCACTACTTTAGTATACCTATTGAATATACGAACAACAACCACATTTACAATTACCATATTTGCAATGAACAAATTTATAAAGCCCATATTTTTTTCTTAAATATATGATTACTAAATAATATATATATTCAACTCTCACTTCACAAGGCATAAATCTTATTTTATATTATTGATTTTGATAAATTGTTTCTCTTTTAATGCTGATATTATTCCTTATAGGGTTTTTTTCTATTGGTGATCCTCGCGGATGAATATGTTTCAGGGGATTTATTTTTTGTGATGATTTTATTCTTTTATATATGTTTTCCCTTATTGATTTTTACAATTAGAATGGATGCATTTTATCTATTGTGAGTAATAATCCATGGTGTGCAATATTTATTTTTACATTATTTTTTTTGTATAGTTATAAATATAAATGAATAGAGTTTTTATATTTTTTATTCATATCTTATAAGACTTATTTACTAATGAATGTCAATTAATTCAGACAAATAGAAAAAATATATAGTTTATAATTATAAATATATAGTTTATAAAAAAATATTCTTCCTAAAAACCTGGGGCATTAAATCCCCCCCCCAAATAAATTACATCCCTGTGATTTTAATTATCACATAAAAAAATAGCTAATAGAATCTAAATTATAGAGAAAACTCATGATATAATTTCAAGAGATATATTTTAAAGAACTATCATGAATACTCTAGAACTATAATACTTGAGCTATCACTAACATGGACCGAAGGGAATTCTTGATCTTCATAGGTTGTAAACTAGTACCTAGAATCATATCAGATATAACTATGAATGGTTTTTCCACATAAATTGTGGAAGAAATAGATATATATTAATATACACAAATAAAACTCCCAACAGAGATTATATTAGAAGTCAAACAACTATTAAAAACCCAAAAGTTACATCAAAAAAATACCAGAAAGAAAATATAAATAACCCAAGTCCCAATAGACACATCAATCCAAGCTCAAAGGAGTTAAAAACAACCACCACATCCAAGTGGTTCTTTCACTTTTCTCGAACCTCAAAGAAATAAATCTACAAAATCCCAAAGTAAAAGGTAATGTGTGATCTAAAATCCCAGTAGGGTCTCACCAAGTGTTCCTTAATATGATTCCAATATAAATAAACCAAATCATGCATTTTATTTTCAATAAAAAAGGAATAGAATTATAAATTATTATTTAAAAAAACATGATTTTTATTCAAATTAATGGAAACATTTCAAATAATGGATTAAGTAAACATTTTATATAAAAAATATTATTTAAATAACTAGGAATGAGTAAAACCTTTTAATAATAAATGCAATATGTATCAAAGTAATAAAAAATAAGAAGCTCGGTCAACTTCCAAGAGTTATGATAGTTACAAGTTATGGGATCCTCACACATATCATATCAGTGATCATGGTAATATGTGTACACACATCCCTCAGAATTGGGTCAATGAGTAATAATCAACATCCCAATGAGAATATTATCCACCACACTATGTTTTTTTAGAGTAGTGAAGTGCCAATTCATTTCTAGGGAACTACCATCCTAGAGTGATTTTCCTAAATAACCCACTAACTACCAAATCTCTCATGTGCTCAAATAATCAAACAACAATTGGGAAATTATTTTCAAACTATTTAAAAAAAATCCCCATTTTCTAGTTTCAAAATTACAATTTCCATTTGAAAACCAAAACATGGTTTTTTAATAAATTCAATTAATTTTCAAGATAAAACTAATCATATGTTATTATCAAACAAATTTAATCCACTTCTCTTAAAATAAATTCACAAATCAATTTCCAAAAAAATCATCAAATTCAAATCACACCCCAAATTCCAATTCAATTAGAATGAAGTTTTTTCCTCAAAATTAATTCCAAATAAATTTAAATACCAATCCGAAATGAATTGGTTTTTTCTATTTCAATTTAAATATAATTTAATTTAAATCAATAAATTCAAATGTTTATAACATGGAAAATATCAACAAAACCACCTACCTTTAACATGGAGATCACATATCACAAAGCCCACAATGGTAATTTCCAATGAAGAACATAAAAAATGGAGATTAAGGAATCCAACCTAGATTCAGGATCAAAAATAAGAAGTTTTGATTTTCATACATCAATATGATCTAACATACCCCGAGGAGATATAGAGAGAGTGGGATAGAAATAATGAGAGAAGAACACTTACATAAAAATAATCGAATGACATTCTCCAAGCTTTGATCTGCCTAAAAATTGGTTCATAGGACCCAAAAGGGTTCTTAAGAACTCTAAAGTCATATAAATTCATCCAATCTTGTGTTAGGGTCAATCAGGGGTTCATATAGGAGTTTGGAATTTTTAAAAAAACATTGAAAATAAAAAAACATCTCTTTCATTGTTATCTAGGAAGGGTCACACGGTTTGTCAAACCAAGGGCCCTAACCATGTGCCCCTCTAAGGGGGGGGGGAATATATACTATTTGGTCACATAGTTTTCCAAATCATGTGTTATCCATGAAACCCCCACTATTTGGGTTTTCATAGTTTACCCTAAGTGGGTGCATTTTTTGGGTAAATCATGAGCCAACTGTGCATAGCCCAAAGCCCTGAAAAATTTTAAGACTAACCCAAAGAACTATTAAATGAGACACAAAAAAATTATTATAAAAATTAGGGTTAAGGAATACTTGAAAATATTAACAATATGTTACAACCTCTCCACCATAAAAACGGTTTTCCCTAGAAATCTTGTCAAGAGGTATACATGTCATAAATATGAGAATATTTTTCTCTCCTCAATGCCTCTATCTACCGAGTCTTTTAAGTATCAGAACCATGTTGTCATAACACTCTAAACAAAGTTTTAATCTTCTCATTATGTGCCTTGGTTTTAGAAACAAATATCTTAAATGGATGATCAATTGTGTATAAATCAAACTCTACCTCAAGATCACTCCATCTCAAAACATGATATGGATCAGAAAGATAATTTATACATGTGTTACATGGAACATGTTATTTATAAAATTCAACTATAGAAAAGTGATAAATAGTAATCCAATTTTCCCAACTAATAAAAACCCTCAAAAGGTATCACAAAATAAGGATCAAGATTCCATTTCCTCCCAATCCATCGATTAAATAATTAAGGTGAAACTTTCAAGAACACCTAATAACCAACTGAAAATTACAATGGTCTATAATGATGATCGTCATAATATTTATACCAGCTCGGTGCCATCAATATTCTCAGATGAATCAACTAAATCTTTTTTTTCTTTAACCAACCTCGTTCCAACCAATGAACATTCACTGATCTATGACCAACACAATAGATATTTGAAAGTCTAGCCATACAAGGACTCAAAAGGAGCCATCCTAATCATGAAATGGTAACTATTGTTATAAGAAAACTTATCCATCCCCAAATGATCATTAATCTCAAGATATTTAATTGTCAAGGTAAATTTAATGACCTCAAAAACATAAATATGTGAGGATTGAAAATATCATTTATTCATCATATATAAAGGTAATATGACAACATTTTTGTTTCAAAATCCTTTTCCCAAAGTTGAGGGATTCCTTTTATATCAAGATATAGAATTCCAAAAAATATACATGATATCTTTTTATTTAATAACCACAATTTTATCAATTCATTTTTGTTTGATCAATTTCCACTTTACCTATTACTCTAAGTAAATGAATATCTAATATGAATTTTTTTATGCATGAAGCACTAAAATTAACTTTAACAGATCATAAGATCCATAAAAGAGTGAAAAGATATTCCTCCTATGTTTATTAAAACAAAATTAGTTAACACAATGTAAGATAATATCCAAATTTAATATGAATATTTTAATCCAAAAAACAACAATAATACTAAACATATAACATATAATAATTCCTTAAATAACCATATATCCTAAATAACCTCAATAACCTCAACATGAAAGAAGGTTTTAACTTGAAATTTCATCTCGTACCCTTCAACTTACATCTCCAAAAACATAATATAAATCTTCCCAAATAATTCTGTAAGTTAAACCTAAACAATATATATATATATATATATATTAACTTAATAAAATTTTTCCAAATAAATCATTAATCACCTCAAAATCATAAAAAGTAAAAAATATTTGATCCAAAAATATGTTTCCCAAAATCAAAATAATATTTATCCACTAAAAAGTTTCTTAAAAAACAATATCACAATTTCCAATACATCAGGTAGGCGGGTGGTTGGCACTGAAACCTTATCACCCTTTGGTTTTAGTTTTAGGTAATGTCTCAGTTTTTTCTGTGTAAGAATTTATAATATTTATATAAATATTTCTAGATTCATTCACTGAGAAGGCATGATATTCTGAGGTCTGGTGAGCCCAAAATTTATATTTAAAAAATATTAAATATATTAATATCATGCTCACACAATTTTCCTACAAAATTTAAATAACTCCCAAATGGTGTCTTGAATCGAAAATCTGGGACCACTATTGAGTTCAGATCACATGTTTTACCCTACGAGTGATATAATATTTGTCAACATCATGCATTTTGGTAAAGTTCTATCATGGGTGAAAATAATAAAATAAATATATTTATTTATTTATTTATTTATTTCAACAAAGCGGCCTAGCATCCTCTATTTAAACAAATATATTCATAATCCATATGTTTATCTTCATAACCTAGGGATTGAAAGGATATGTTGTAGAGGAGACGTTAGAGGATCATTGGCAGATGACATCAGATCGAGATCAGATCAAGGATCGTGCACTAATATAGCCTTTGGATCTCGCTAATAACGTCAACACATGACCATTATTCATTAGTGATCAATCCAAAATATATGTAGGATTTTTGTTTTATGGATTTATCCCTATTTATTATCCCATTATAAACATGAATCAATCAACTAATAGAATTATTTTTGGATAGATCATTTTGTGGGTATGGTTTTATTTATTAGATTTAGGGATAATTGTTATTTGTTTGTTCATTTATGTATATACCTCTCCATTAATCCTTTCCATGAAAATGGATCAAGAATGAAAAATGAAAAAAGTTCAGGGTTTACTTCTCATATTTATGGTTTATGGTTTTCCCTCCCCATTCTATATAAATTCATCAATCACATTTTATTTTGGACAATGATTCGATGATTACTAAGTGAATGATTATTTTAGAATAGGTCTTTGGTGCAACGGATCACTACCAAGGGTTTGGAAAGGATATATGATATCACAATTTCAGTATATGATGAAATAATAAGATGCATAGATAGATCAGGTGTTGTGTTCAAGGATTTGGAGTATAGTAGCGCAAAGGCATGAAAGTGGGTGTTTTTCGAGTGGCCAAAATGGCCAAAATCTGGTGAGCAGGAGATGGTGGGACTCATTTGGACTAGATCTGAGTTCCTTGGGTGGAATCAATGGTAATAAAATTGAAATAGAAATACATGGGATTCTTCCGAAGTTTCAATGAAAAACCCGACTACACTCTGTGTATTCCTATTAAAACATGTCATGTAGTCCCTTATTTGCGGTGTTAGGGTTTTTCACAGAGAAAAGTATCACAAGCCATGTAACACATATCACACACCATGTGACCCTTAGCTGGATAGATTAGCTTGTATAGAGTGTACAAACTCAATAGACCAAGTAGTTTTACTTGTTGTGTGTTCCTAGTAACATTCCATGTAACACGTGGTGAGAGGCTCAATATGTATAGGGAGTACACTCCCATGTGGACATGTGGCCTCACATGTCTTGTACTTGGGAAGTACATAGGCTGGTTGGGATACACAAGCAAATCCATATACTCATACACAACAAAGTACATGGTCACATCCTAGTGTACATGGTTATGGGTAGAACAACATGCTAAGTTTTGAGGTGACTTCAATGCACCGTGTACTTCATGGTACACACTTTGAATTGTGGAAAATTTCATTCTATGCGAGTATGAGACATAGTAAGTTCCAAGATTTATGAGATTCACTATTTACCAATAGGTACATGTTGTATACACCTTTTAAGATAGTTTGGAATACTCTTTATTCTCATTTCATCTTCATTGTGAGCTTGTGAAAGCTTCCTTAGACCAGTATCACTTTGGTGTGTTCCCTTGGTCCATTCTTATGAGGGTTTAGTGTGTAATATTATTATCATCATAGAGGGTGGCCCCTATGTAGCTTCCGGATGATAATTATAGGATATGTAAGTTCCCTTATTCTTAAGTGAGTAGTCTCAGTCCAATTTGATAGATTCCACATCATCTTGGATAATGTATCCCTCCAAGAGGCCCAAAGAGATCCTTGTTTCCTTCATGTTTTTTTAAATAGAGTTTGTGGAATCAGTGTGACCAAAACTACAAGGGATTTGATCCCCTATAAAATAGGATGTTTTCATTAGGGTTTAGTTTCCCCCAGTGATCCATAGGAATTAAACCCCAAGATTTGTATCAAGATATAATCCTTCTAGTGGGGTATTATAATGATAGAATGTGTATCTTTAATTAACCCACTCAATTTTCAAGGTGTTCCTTATTGTATATACTTAAATAAAATGACCTATGGGATGAGTGTCTTCAGTGGAATTATAGCTTCAAGAGTGGTTCTTCTAGGATGATCATGAAATCTAGGATGGAAGGGATGTATCATCAGCTCAATGAAACCTGATGAGAGATATCTCTCAGTTGAGTGACATCAGGGATGGTAGGGAACATGGATTAAGATCTCCTAGATGATTGTTTCCTTAAAATCTCATAGTGGATCTATGACTTGTATTGGTTGAGGCCTTTTTTGACTTGGATTCTTTTATTAGTATATTTGGGATATCCTTGGTTATCTTTATGTCTCATATCTTTTTTGATATACATGTATTTGATGTATAACCACTCTTGATACTTTATTCTATGTGATTTTTGGGTGCCCTACTAGGTACTGTTATACTCACCACTACGTGGGCTCTACTTGCACTTTTTGGGTCTTATGTAGATGATGGGTAATTTTATAGAGTCATATGAAGACTAAGAGCAGGTAGAGCATAGCTTGGTCTAGACAGACCGAGGTGTATACTAGTGTCACATTTGACAACAGTCCCCTCCTTTTGAGAAGGTTGAAATTTACTTTTCAGTTTTGGGTGGTCTTTTATTTGAACTCTTTTATGATTTACATAACTTTATGGCATACTATGATTGTGTTATTATATATGTATTCATTCATTATTATAAGTTTTTTTACATTTAATCATTTTATGGGATTCAATACATGTGTATACATATAGGTGATTTATACTAATGCCTTCCATGTGTATAATATTCCTACTTGGTGCTAGTATGTAGCCCTTGTCCTATTGGAGGTAAGCCTGTTGTAGTTGCGGATTGAACCACTTTGGTTCCAGTCATGATAGTTAAATCCCCGTGGCCTTATCAGATGTGTTGTCTTATCTCTTAGCATGCAATTTTTCCTTTTTATAAAACTATATAAAATCTAATTTGATAATCATATTCATAATTTACCATTATCTTATAATGTTTTTAAGATATTTATGAACATCTTGAAAAATAAATTAGTCAAAAAATCACTTTTTTATCCATAATGGTTTTCTATAGGGCTCATTATTTTCCCCAAGATAAACTAATTTTAATTGACTATAATTACCATAACATCAAGAACATAACCAATATTATATTTTCCTTAATTATGTGTCTTTCTATAGGTTATAACCTTATCATTATATCAACTTTCTAGGACATTATTACCATTCAACATATTCCTAAAAATCCCAAAAGAAAACTATTTCCTTATAAGTTTTATGAGTCTTGTAATTTGAATAACATTGATAAAAATACTCCAATAATATGATTCTTGAATTATAACATCTAAACACTTCAATCATTCCTCTTAAATTATTTTCATAACATAGGCCCTTAGTAATTAATCGTTTGATAAGGGAATTTACTCAGATAATGACCAACTTTCCCACATTTACGACATTGAATTATTAATGGTATCATAGTCTTAGATATATTTCCCCATATATTGTTAAATGGAATCTTCATTTTTCTTAGCAATTAGATTATTTGTTCCCTCATTTTCCACAAATAAAGCATCTTTTAGTTCCTTTAAGTCATTTTCCATGGTGCATCTTCCTAAATTTTTGACATGTATAAAATAAAAATTTATTTCCTTTTTCATATTTAGCACTTTAACTTCCAAGAGTCACTATCTATATCTTCTTTTATGCCTTTGTAAATACAACTATATTGTAGTTGTTGATAGTAATTAAAGATAGATCAGTTAGAATGATCACAAGATGTCTAAATGTTATTTCCATTAAGTTAAGCCTTCCATTATTGGAATCATTAAATTTTTTATCATAATTTTTGTCGACATTCATTCTAATTTTACCACCATTAACTAAAAATATTAAAATAAATAAGATTATAATGCATTAAAATACTTAAGGGAAACTTATAAACCTTGAAGGAATAACTTATAAATGATAAGTATGTCCTGAATTATGGGCATATAGTTTTTAATCTACATTATCAATGGAATTTATTCTTATTAGGCTTTATAACATAACAAATCGTTCAAGTACTTCATAATAGTTTGTAAATATTTTGTGAATTTCAAAATAATATCCTCTGGGAGTGTCAAACCAAGTGCACAGTAAGGCTTGTTGTTTTGTACCATGTGATGCTCGAGTCATGTTCATCATTACTTTTTTATATCTATTACCCAAAGGTATATCGTTCAAGAACCAAATCCACTTATAGTATCCAGAGATGGATGAAATTAATTGGAAACCACTTTCCCTATAAATCGCTATTATTTCAGGATATTTTTCTTTAGTCAGTATTATCCTTAAACTTATCACTAGGGTTGTCACTAAAGTTTTCTCATCCAAGTTATAAAGTTTCATTAAACCTTTCCTCTAAAACTAACTATGATGGCCCAATCCTATTACACATATTGTTAAATGATTCTTAAACATTAATATACATTAATCCAACACAAGGATCATAAATTCCTAGTGTCTTGGGAATACTAGGTTTGTAATACGTAAAAGGAAACTAAAAAATAGGTTTTTTATTTTATTTTCCATAGTGAGCTCCTAAATCCATTCAAGATCTTAAAACCACGTGAGATAACCTATGTAATACATGAATAAAATGGGAGATCTAAAAAAATTAGTAAGGGCATAAATATTATAAGGATGAACAACATGTGAGTCAAAGGTATAACATGATATCATATAATAGAAGAAACATGAGTAATCACATGGAAGAATAACATAAAAAATATGGTATTATAATATCATATCATCATGGGACATGTGGAATAAACATAAAACATGACATAAGAAAAAATCAAGGTTAACTACCAATATAATATCATATGGTGGAAAACGTACCATAATGTATTAGGTTCACTCCCTAATCTCATATATGATGTCTCTAAAAGACCTCGGAACACCCTGAGATGGGAGGGGTGAATCAGGGTTTCAACTTTTTCTATTATAATGATGGATCTTGTTCCCACATTGGTAGGAACCTGTTAAACCTGTCTGAAGAGAATGTGCAGAAAATAAACAATCACATGCAAAGAAACAACACAGCAAATTTACTTGGTTCACCACTAAGGGCTACATCTAAGGAGCACATGCTGACAGTGTGTCGATCGTACAAAAACCACTAATCTTCACAATTTTTGGATTACAAGTGTTTAGTATTGTCACTCTATTCCAGGAAAACTTAATTTACAATGTTTTATGGATAGCACAATGCATCCCCCAGATCACTTCCACTGACTCCCCCTTGCTCACTACATTGGAAGAATCTTCACTCAGTTTATCAACTTTAAGGTCACTTCAATTTTTTAGAATTAAATCATGAATCCTCAACTATAAATAGATGCTCTTTTGAAGTCCTGTAATCACCCAAAGATTTAATTTATTTTACCTTATACTGATATTTTATGGAAATTAATTTCACAAACTGATTTGGACAATTTTCAGGCTTTCTTGGGTGTTCCACGTACTACTTTTATTTCTGTGTACCACTGCTATTTTTATGTACCATCCAGCTCCTCCGTGTACCATCCAGCTCCTCCATAAACTGATATTCTCCGCATTCCTCCCAGCTCTACGTACTGATCCACACCCCTGCGTACCTTCCAGCTCTGTGTACTACAAGAGCCTCTAGTGCAAACCACACACTCTTCTGCGGGCTGGTTTCCTTACACGGATGAGTCTCTCTGTGTACCATCTTATCCTCCAAGAACCACTACGGACTTCTCTAGATTTCTTCCCAAAATTATAATCTTCTATATATTCATCTAATAAATGGGATTACTATTCCTTAAATAGGCACAAATCACCGCAAAAATCGCTAATCTGTTTTAACTAAATTTTCAATGTGGGACAATCTTCACTCCATATGCGTAAGGTTAGCCTCCTCTGAGTACCACTCATGTTTCGCAAACCGTAGAGATCTCTCCAACATTTATCATCCGCGTACTGCATGCCTTCACCAAGTACCATCACTATAAAACATTTTTTGTTTAAACCTTCAGCATTTCGCATACTGAATTCCTTCACTGTGTATCGTTGCAGCGTACTATTTTCGATTCTACGCACTGTTCTGTGTACTGGTCCCACTGCCTACACCACATACTGCATGCCTGCACCGCATACCAGGTGCCTGTACCACGTACCGCGTTCCTGCACCACATACCTCGCACCTTCACCGCGTACTGTGCGACTTCACCGAGTATCATTTAAAACTTCTGATTTTTTAGGCCCAAAAATTTGGTAAACACTGGGAAACTGCACCACCTTCAATACTACTTTCATCCCCAGTCATATGACCACATTCCTTTCAAACTCCCTAGTCATTCATGAGTAGATTGACAACAAACACAAACCAAACTCCATTATTATCAATGAAAAACCTTGTTTCCAACAACCTCATGAGACAAAAACATTACCCAATGCATTTAAGGTATATATAATTATGGGCCTACCCATAATATTTATTTCATGTACATGAATATGAATTCCATATAAGGATATCAATCATAATTCATAAAAATAATAATTTTCCATAAAAATAAATAGGTTGTATGGTCTTTTCTCATTACTTAATCAAAAAGAATTTCATAAAAAAATAATTTGCGAAATTTTAATAAGGAATGTTTTACTCCTTCAAAGGAAGAGATAATAACATAGGTATATATGTGAGAGAAATATATAAATAATTTATAATCAATCAAATACACCAAATTTTATTGTCGTTGATAAATATAAATACTATAGAAATATTAAAATCACTGTCACGACCCGCCTTCACCAAAAGGAGGGAAGGGTCAGCAGATTGCCAGGCCCTTTCTTCTTTAAGTTGAAGGAGAGATAATGACCCCCGAGACCCGCCTTTAATAGGTACCGGAGTGGTGACTAGCACCAAGGGTATAGAAATAACACACAAATGGAAGGCATTACCACATGCATGTTTCAAAAGTAAAAGCCACAAAGTACAAAAGGTGACTACAAAGGTAAGTACCGAAGAAAGGAAATAGCAACTGCGACTGCCCCAAAGGTCCGAGCTAGTATGGTCCTACGCGATCCCCAAAGTCATCCTGGAAACCTGAAATCAGTTTTATATACGTAGGGTGAGCATACAAGTACACTCAGTAGGGAAAACCAAAGACTCTCATGCATAAGTGGGGGAACGTACTAAAGTCCCATGAGAAAAGGAGTAAACCAAACACCTATCAAGGTAAACTATCCACCCAAGCCTCACCAAGGCACACTCCCCAAATAACAAAAGTCAGGTAATATATATAATAAGAGAACATCGATGTTTGGGTACCCCGCGCCACTTCCCCACTGGTTATTGAGACATCCTACACATCAAACCAATCCCGCTATTCTCACTGCAGTCACACTGCCACACCCGCTCGCACACACCTGGGCCACACCCACACGCGGTCCCACTGCTGAATCCCGCCCGCAAACACCTGGGCCACCAATGTCACACATAACCACACCTACAAACACCTAGGCCAGAACAACCACCACCACGCTCAAAGACACCTGGGCTAGAAGATCCACTGCCATGCCTGAAGACACCTGGGCCTCATCCCGAAGACACTTGGGAAACCACCTGCTGCACACACCTGGACAACCACCACACTACCCCGCCCGAAGATTCTTGGGCTAATAATGGACCTCAGGCCATAACAGCCTGCCCGAATATACTTGGGCTATCTGGGAAAGGGAGAAGAAAAGGATCTAACAACCATCCACTAATAATAGTGTTGGGAAAAACACCCTCCCCCATGGAATGGGGGTGTTCGGAACTAAGTGATCAACTTGGGTGGGGCGTTAATAAGAAACACAAAACTACAAGTATATAAGTATAGGTAACAAGAACTCACCCAAAGTTTAGGTTTTTCTTCATTCAGCCTAAAGGACACAACCAACACCCAAGTCTGAGTCACGACTCTCACCAACAAAACCCATTTGTCCCATTCTTGTTTCATGTTCAGTAATAATGTTCAAATAAGTTTAAGCACTACTGGTCAACTAGTAAGCATAGGCACAAGTCTAGGAAAGTAAACATTCAAGCATCAACCATAACACCCACACCCGGTTTTCAACAACAGAGGATCCCACCCCAATTCGTGATATAAACAAGGTAACCACCTGGTCCTAAGACTCGCAACCACTGAATCCATAACAATAGTGGATCCCAACCCCAATTCCACAGCCACCGAGAGTATAAAAAAAATAGGGAATCCCATCCCCTCCCACATCTCCAGCGATCATCCCGTAAAAGGAAACAACCAATCCACTACCACCAACACAAAGTAGGGCCATGCCTGTATTTTCATATTTATAAGATTTAATACACTCCATGATTTCAATTCCGTGTGTTTAACCGGGAGTTTTCACAGAAGGGTTGATCCCGGTGCTTTCAATTTATTTAGCCGGGTATACGTGATTAACCAATTTACTTTTTTCGGCAGGAGTTCAAAACCACAAGGAAGCCACTTAAAACATCACCAGGGGTTCGTTAATGCATAGAGAAAGACCACCAACGGCCATGATTTTCATTAGTTGTAAGCCCGTACAATTTAGAAAGAATATCATAATATAAAATAGCATCTATGATCAGAGCCCCCCTTCTTTCTTTATAGAATTCGTTCATTATCTTTATTAGGTCTGGTTTATCCAATTCTACAGAATCAAAAGCACGCCCACCCCTCATGATACACAAAAGAGAGATACGAAGGAGAAAAATTCCCTACTTGTTGATCGACGATTGACGCTTAGGCCGGGGGAGGAACTTCACGGATAGCGATGCGGTTCGCCTGAACAAAAAAATCACCTCATCTATCAACGTTCAGGTCGGGTGCGGAACTTTACGCATAACGATGCGGCTCGCCCGATGCACGAAAACCGGCTCATCTGGACGAAGGTACTCGCCGAGGGTGATCGAGAAAATAAGAAACCCAGGGTGAACCCTTTATAGTTATAAGGGTCGCGGACGGTTGAGATAAGAACGTGAAACCACGTGAGCGGGGTTCGTGGGTTGACCATGCGATTGGGCAGTTACACATGATGATATTAAGGTGTTATTTAATATTCCCCATCGGGGAGGTTTCTCGGGATTTTTAGGAATTAATTATGGGCTTTAAATGGTTTTAAAAGGAGTAAATAAATTAATTTACATCAAAACTTACGTTGCGGGAGCGGAAAAAGTCAGGTACCATAAAAAGAACGAAAGTCTCAGCGAGGGGACATGGTGCCACCGTCACGGTGTCACCCTCACGGTGTCACCCTCACGGTGTCACCCTCACGGTGTCACCCTCACGGTGTAACCGTCATGGTGTCACCGTCACGGTCTCACCCTCACGGTGTCACCGTCATGGTGTCACCGTCATGGTGTCAGCCTCACGGTGCCACCATCACGGTTCCACCGTCACAGTGTCATCGTCACGGTCTCACCCTCACGGTGCCACCATCACTGTTCCACAGTGACCGGTGTCACCCTCACGGTGCCACTGTCATGGTGCCACTATTTTGGTGGAGCCTCACTTTTGGAAAAGTAATGGGCCAGGAGGGTCCGGGCCATTATATTAGATACCTCTTAAACAATTCTCGTCCTCGAGAATCAAAACAAACCAATAAGGAAAGAGAGGGTCCGAACAACCTCCTCGAAAAATACCTCTTAGAAGTGAACCCATGCTAACTAAAAACACTTCCCAGTCAATAACCAAGAAACATACCACGCCAAACTGCCCGGGCATGTGGGTTGGGGAGTCTCCTCCCCCACGTCAAGTTATTATCCGCTTTGGGCGGCACTGACTCGCCCACACGGGTTTAATCGAATCCACCTTAATGCGTCTTGATTAGGGGTTAGGTCCTCTCCTCCTCCACAGCCAGGTCTTTTCACACACATCCAGAGGAAAGGAAACCAGTACATTCCATAGACAAAAAGACAAAATGTTCTAATACAACAGGTACAACAAAGAACAAATCTCAAAAAAACTCTGGGTATTGGTACACATCCATGCTTCTCTCTCCCACATACTCACCTCAATACCACCATGTCTCCACAACACACGAACCAAGGGAATGGTTCACCCACGAAGCACCTTCTCCTTGAAATCCTCGATCATCACTGGTCTCTCCACAAAAGTCACATTGTCCTCGATGTCCAGGTCACCCCAATCAAGGACGTGTGAATCGTCGTGCAGATACTGGCGGGGCTGGGACACATGGAAGACATCATGTATCCTCAGTAGCGGCGGTGGTAACGCTAGATGATAAGCCACTTTGCCAACCCACCACAACACTTTGAAGGGTCCGATGAACCTGGTAGAAAGCTTACTCCCCTTGTCGAACCTCCGCTGCCCACGCCGAGGGGAGACCTTCAAGAACACGTGGTCTCTGACCACAAACTCCAAGGGCCTCCTCCTGATATCAGCATACGACTTCTGTCGGTCCTGGGCCACCTTCATCCTTTCTCGTATGAGCTGAACCTTCTCTGTCGTGCTCTGCACCACTTCTGGGCCAAGGATTCCTGCCTCTCCTACTTCGGTCCAACACACAGGTGAATGGCATGGCCTCCCATAAAAGGCTTCAAACGGGGCCATACCTATGGTAGAGTGGTAGCTATTATTGTAGGAAAACTCTACTAGAGGCAAGTATCGCACCCATGATCCCCCTGAGTCCAGAACACATGGTCGCAGTATATCTTCCAAGGTCTGGATGGTGTGCTTTGTCTGTCCATCTGTCTGGGGGTGGAAAGCAGTGATAAGGTGTAGCTGGGTTCCAAAAGCATGCTGCAATCCTCTCCAGACTCGTGAGGTAAATCGTGCATCCCTATCCGAGACTATAGACCTCGTAATCCCATGCAATCGTACCACCTCATCCACATACCTTTGTGCCAAAGCATCCACTACACTCGACTCCCTGATCGCCAGAAAGTGAGCCGATTTTGTCAACTTGTCCACTACCACCCAGATAGCGTCGTATCCCCCTTGAACCTTGGGTAGTCCCTTGACGAAATCCATCGAGATGTCATCCCACTTCCACTCGGGGACATCTATAAGCTGCAGTAGGCTGCCTAGAACTCGATGTTTAGCCTTCACTTGCTGACATACTAAGAACTTGGCCACAAACACAGCCACCGCTCGCTTAACTCCGGGCCACCAAAACTACCTCTTCAGTCCCTGGTACATCTTGGAACCTCCTGGGTGTACTTCCAGGGGTGAGTTGTGGAACTCACTAAGAACCTTGTCGCGCATCGCCTCTGGAACAAATAGCTTCCCTTGGAAAAGCATCTGGTTCTGACCATCCTTTGTCCATCCTTCCTGAGCATTGCCCTGGTCGACTCGATCACACATCACTTCGCACTCTGGGTCTTCCAACTGAGACTCCTCCACTTGCTGAAACAGATATGACATCACTATCATCTGATATAGGAAGCCTCTACCACTATCCATCTTCGCATCTAGGTGTAAAGCATCCAACTCCTCCATCGCCTTCCAGGCATCCGCCGACTCTCGGGCCGCATTCTTCTATGTCCTCCTGCTCAAGGTATCAGCCACTACATTTCCCTTTCCCTCAGTATAAGAGATCTCAAAGTCGTAATCCTGGAGGAACTCCACCCATCTCTGTTGTCGCAGGTTTAGGTCCCGCTGGGAGAAGATATACCTCAAGCTTTTGTGATCAGTGAAGACACCAAAGAGTTCTCCAATGAGGTAGTGTTGCCATAACTTTAGCGCAAAAACGACCGATGCAAGCTCCAGGTCGTGGGTGGCGTAATTACGCTCATGGGGGCATAGCTGCCTGAACCCATAAGAGATCACCCCTTGTCGCTGCATCAACACACATCCTAGGCTCTGTCCTGAAGCATCACAGAACACCTCATAATCCACCCCTTCTTATGGTAATCTCAGCACTGGGGCACTAACCAACTTCTCCTTTAGATAGCTGAAGGCTGACTTGCACTTCTCGCTCCACCCGAATTCATGGACTTTCTTGGTAAGGGTTGTTAAGGGGCTGATACTCGGGAGAAGTTGGGTATGAACCTCTGATAGTAACCTTCTAGCCCAAGGAAACTATGGACCTCTGCCAAATTCTTTGGTGCTGCCCAAGAAACAATTGCCTCAACTTTTGATGGGTCCACAGCTACCCCCTGCTCGGACACCACGTGCCTGAGGAAGTGCACTTTTCATGTCCAGAACTTGCATTTTGACAACTTCCCATAGAGCTGATGATGTCAGAGGACCCCCAAAACTATCCGCAGGTGCTCTGTATGGTCCTCTTCTGACCTCGAATAGATCAGGATATCGTCGATGAACACAACCACGAACCGATCCAATTATTCCCGGAAGATGGAGTTCATAAGCCCCATAAACACATTTGGGGTGTTCGTAATACCGAAGGGCATAACCATGAACTCCAAGTTTCCATATCTACATCTGAACGCCATCTTCAGGATGTCTCCCTCCTTCACTCTCAGCTGGTGGTACCCAGAGCGCAGGTCGATCTTCGGGAACCATCATGCCCCCTTCAACTGGTCTAAAAGATCATCTATCCTCGGAAGAGGGTAAAGATTCTTGATCGTCACCTGATTCAGCCTCCTGTAGTCTATACACAACCTGAGACCACCATCTTCCTTCTTTGAGAACAAGACTGGAGCGCCCCACGGTGATGCACTCGGGCGAGCATAACTCCTCTTCATCAGATTGTCAATCTGGATCCGCAACTCCTGTAGCTCTGAAGGTGTCATCCGGTAAGGAGCCATTGAGATCGGATGAGCATTGGGCTATAGGTCTATCTCGAACTCGATATCACGTCGAGGGGATAGAGTCGTCACCTCCTCAGGGAAGACGTCCATAAACCCACGGATGATCTCTAGCACTTCCACCATTACAGCATCTACCGACCCTACTGACAGCTCGGCCAACAAGGAGAGGAGGGGTTCCTCTCGCTTGTTGCCCTTCTGACTGCTCCGCTCACCAGTGAAGGTAACACGCAGGCCGCCCAAGTCCGAGAACACAACCCTTCTTCGGAAACAGTCGATGAGGGCACACACAAAAAATAAACAGTGGATGCCTAGGATGACATCGTATGGCTGAATCTGAAGCAGGAGAAGATCCCTAACCGACTGATGTGGCCCTATCATCAGTCTACATCCTCGACAAACAAACAACAAGTCAGTCTGACCTCCGACTGGTGTGCTCAACACCAGGGGAACCGGAAGTCTCTCGGCATCTAGACCCAAGGCACGGGCTAGACTAGGTGCAACAAAGGAGTGTGAAGCTCCGGTATCGAACAAGGAATAAACAAGAGTACTAAACAAACGGATCGTACCTCGAACAACCTCCGGCCCTGCTGGAACTGCGGTCTCTACGGCGTGTAAATATCCACACCTAGCTCTCCTACCCCTCGTCTTTTGGCCACCTCCTCGACCATGCCCTGGTCGAGGTCCCTGAGGAGCGCCCTGAGGTCGGCCTCCTCCTCCTACGTCTGCCCTCGGAGGAGCGGGGGCTCGCTGTCCCTACTGCTGCCACTAGAAAGGCTTGGCTGGAATCTGCAACTGTGGCGGGTGGTGGGGCTATCTTCCACCGCCGTGCTGTACCCGGTCCGGGCACTGACTCCGGAGATGTCTTGGGCTCCCACAGATGAAGCACCGCGGTCCCGGGCCCGAAGGAAAAGGGCGAGGACCAGGGGATTGAAACTGAAACTGATGCGGCCTGCTCCCTGCCAGTCGGAACCTGGAGGGTCCTGACGCTGGAGGCCTGGTGCTGACGGCCTTCCCCTTATATGGTCCCAGCTGGATCCCCTCTCGTGACACTCCTCCTAGAGCATGCATCCTCTCCACCACTTCGGCCTTCTTCTGGACCTCCAAGTACATCGAAAGGGTAAAGGGGGTAACAGCATACTGGAGGGAGGGTCGGAGCACCTCCTCCAAACGTCTTGCCCGAGACTCCTCGTCGGGAAAGATGACCAGATCAAAATGTAGGAGGTCCTTGAACTTAATCCCTAGCTCCCTCACTGACATACTCCCATGTTGGAGGGAGAGTAGATCCAGTCTCTTTTCTTCCTTCATCGTCGAAGAGAGGAATTCTGACCGGAACTCCCTCTAGAAATCAGCCCACACCACCTCAGCATCTCTCCTCTTCCCCAGGTAAAGCGTCCACCACTGACGTGCCTCTCCCCACATCTGGAAGATGGCCAGATAAACCCAGTACACGGTCGGGGTCCGAATCAGGCCAAAATCTATCACTAGCTCATCTATCCAGCCTTTCATCTTCATGTCAGAGGTGCTACCCTCATACTTCTCGAGGGTCTGTCGCTGGAAGGCCCGAAGAGCCCTCTGCCATTGGTCATCCTCCTCTTCTCGGTCAGCTATCTATCGATCATCCAAGGTTGTTTGCGGGGCCTTGATCGCTGGTACCACATCCGGTCGCCTTCCAGGTGCCATAGCTACAAGGTAAACAAGGAATGCCTAAGCCCAAGTGGTGTAGATTATTGTCTTTAAAACTTCTTAAACTTTTCGTTTATTCTTAATTCCCAAAACACCCCAGAAACACGAGAACATAGGTCATTATGATGCATGTACCTTTCCTAGGGTCTCTACCCTGCAATCAGCGTGGCCTCACCTGGTCATTTGGTAGGTCTAGGGTCCTTGCATCGAATCACGGGGGGCCCAAAAATCCTGTGTCCTAGCCGGTCTTCCCTGGCCTAATTCACACACCAAGGTCACCCAACACTGTTTCCTTACCATCCCATGCAATCCTCACTGTTCCTAACTCCAGACTCCATCCTATCTCTCAACAACCTCCCTCTGATACCATTCTATCACGACCCGCCTTCACCAAAAAGAGGGAAGGGTCAGCAGATTGCCAGGCCCTTCCTTCTTTAAGTTGAAGGAGAGATAATAACCCTCGATACCCACCTTCAATAGGTCCTGGAGTGGCGACTAGCACCAAGGGTATAGAAATCACACACAAATGGAAGGCATTACCCCTTTTTTGTTTTATAGGATCGGGAGATAAGAATATGAAACCAAACAACACCAAGGTAAAAGAAAAGTAAAGGCAAAAGTAAACCATTACCACATTCATGTTTCAAAAGTAAAATCCACAAAGTACAGAAGGTGACTACAAAGGTAAGTACCGAAGAAAGGAAATAGCAACTGCGACTTCCCCAAAGGTCCGAGCTAGTATGGTCCTGCGCGATCCCTGAAGTCCTCCTGGAAACCTAAAAGCAGTTTTATATACGTAGGGTGAGCATACAAGTACACTCAGTAGGGAAAACCAAAGACTCTCATGCACAAGTGGGGGAACATACTAAAGTCCTATGAGAAAAGGAGTAAACCAAACACCTATCAGGGTAAACTATCCACCCAAGCCTCACCAAGGAACACTCCCCAAATAACGAAAGTCAGGTAATATATATAATAAGAGCACATCGATTTTTGGGTGCCCCGTGCCACTTCCCCACTGGTTATTGAGACATCCTACACATCGAATCAGTCCCACCATTCTCACTGCAGTCTCACAGCCACACCCGCACGCACACACCTGGGCCACACCCACACGCAGTCCCACTGCTGAATCCCGCCCACAAACACCTGGGCCACCACTATCACACGTAACCACGCCTACAAACACCTAGGCCAGAACAACCACCACGACGCCTGAAGACACCTGGGCTAGAAGATCCACGGCCACGCCCGAAGACACCTCGGCCTTATCTCGAAGACACCTGGGAAACCACCTGCCGCACACACCTAGCCAACCACCACACTACCCTGCCCGAAGATTCTTGGGCTAATAATGGACCTCATGCCATCACAGCCTACCCGAAGATACTTGGGCTATCCGGGAAAGGGAGCAGAAAAGGAGCTAATAACCAGCCACTAATAATAGTGTTGGGAAAAACACCCTCCCCCATGGAATGGGGGTGTTCAGCACTAAGTGCTCAACTTGGTTGGGGCGCCAATAAGAAACACAAAACTACAATTATATAAGTATAGGTAACAAGCACTCACCCAAAGTTTAGGTTTTTCTTCAGTCAGCCTAAAGGACACAACCAAAACCCAAGTCCGAGTCACGACTCTCGCCAACAAAACCCATTTGTCCCATTCTTGTTTCATGTTCAGTAATAATGTTCAAATAAGTTTAAGCACTACTGGGAAACTAGTAAGCATAGGCACAAGTCCAGGAAAGTAAACAGTCAAGCATCAACCATAACACCCACACCCGGTTCTCAACAATAGAGGATCCAACCCCAATTCCTGATATAAACAAGGTAACCACCCGGTCTTAAGACTCACAACCACTGAATCCATGACAACAGGGGATCCCATCCCCAATTCCAAAACTACCGAGAGTATAAAAAAACAGGGAATCCCATCCCCTCCCACATCTCCAGCGATTAGCCCGTAAAAGGAAACAACCAACCCACTACCACCGACACAAAGCAGGGCCATGCCTGTATTTTCAGATTTATAAGATTTAACACACTGCATGATTTCAATTCCGTGTGTTTAACCTGGAGTTATCATAGAAGGGTTGATCTTGGTGCTTTCAATTTATTTATCCGGGTATACGTGATTAACCAATTTACTTTTTTCGACAGGAGTTCACAACCACAAGGAAGACACTTAAAACATCACCAGGGGTTCGTTAATGCACAGAGAAAGACCACCAACGGCCATGATTTTCAGTAGTTGTAAGCCCGTACAATTCCGAAAGAAGATCATAATATAAAACTTCATCAATGATCACAGCCCCACTTCTTTATTTATAGAATCCACTCATTATCTTTATTAGGTCTGGTTTATCCAATTCTACAGAATCAAAAGCACGCCCACCCCACATGATACACAAAAGAGAGAGACGAAGGAGAAAAATTCCCTACTTTTTGATCGACGATCGATGCTTAGGTCAGGTGCAGAACTTCACAGATAGCGATGTGGTTCGCCTGAACGAAAAATCGCCTCGTCCATCAATGCTCAGGCCGGGCGCGGAACTTTATGCATAATGATGCGGCTCACCCGATGCATGAAAACCGGCTCGTTTGGATGAAGGTACTTGCTGAGGGTGATTGAGAAAAGAAGAAACCCAGGGTGAACCCTTTTTAGTTATAAGGTCCACGGACGGTTGAGATAAGAATGTGAAACCGCGTGAGAGGGGTTCGTGGGTTGACCACGCGGTTGGGCAGTTACACATGATGATATTAAGGTGTTATTTAATATTCCCCATAGGGGAGGTTTCTTGGGATTTTTAGGAATTAATTATGGGCTTTAAATGGTTTTATAAGGAGTAAAAGAATTAATTTACATCAAAACCTACATTGCGGGAGCAGAAAAAGTCAGGTACTGGAAAAAGAACGAAAGGCTCGGTGAGGGGACACGGTGCCACCGTTATGGTGTCACCCTCACGGTGTCACCCTCACGGTGTCACCCTCACGGTGTCACCCTCAGGGTGTCACCCTCACGGTGTCACCCTCAGGGTGTCACCCTCACAGTGTCACCCTCACGGTGTCACCCTCACGGTGTCACCCTCACGGTGTCACCCTCACGGTGTCACCCTCACGGTGTCACCGTCACGGTCTCACCCTCACGGTGTCAGCCTCACGGTGCCACCGTCATGGTTCCACCGTCACGGTGTCACCGTCACGGTCTCACCCTCACGTTGCCACCGTCACGGTGCCACTATTTTGGTGGAGCCCCACTTTTGGCAAAGTAATGGTCCAGGAGGGTCTGGGCCATTACAATCACTCTTTCAAAAAATAACCTTTCCATTTTGAAAAACACATTTTGAGAAAAATAAAAAATTCACAAAATATTTTGGAAATTATTGTCTTTGGAAATATCATTGGAAAATTATAAAGGAATATTTAATGAAAATAATGGTATTGAAGGTGGAAAATACTATTCATGTCATACATGTTAAAATAAATACTCCAATCACATTTTTAGTAAAAGGTTAAAAAGTACCTCATTAGGAAAATGAAAAGAATATTTTTTTTAAACCATTTTTTAAAAGGTAAAAATGGGAAAACAATAATTTAGAAAATAATATATAATTTTAAAACGTTTTTTTGAAATTTTTTTAAAGAAAACATGGACACATAAGATAAAGGTTTTTTGATCGAAAAGAGAGATAAAGTCAATTTTCCTTAAAAACATTTACTCTACCATTTTAAGTACCAGTTAAAGGAAATGGGACAATTACATGAATAGTTCATGAATATCCATATAAAAATAAAATGAAATTTTTATAATATGAAATGATCAAATAATTTCCTTCAATGGAAAATTCAATCATAATCAATCCTGATTAAAATTAGATTAATGTATAAACCCTTACCTCCATGGTAATTTTTGAATCATAACCCCCATGAAAGAAGTAAATGAATTAAAACCTAAAATATCATGAATTATTATGGATTAATGATATATTATTTAAATTTGAAATATATATACAATATAAATTGAATTACATGCACAAAATTACATACGTCTCAAAGAAGGAGTTTTTGAGATGAAACACTGACAAATATAATATCAATGATGTGGGGATTAATAAATGAATTTATTATGTGTATTAAGTTTAAATATACATAACAAAATTATTATTGAAACATAAAATAATCAATTTTTATTACACACATAATCTTATCATAACATAATCAATTAAGTATAAGTTTAACCCAATAAATGGAAAATGAGTTAAGAAACCCCTTACACCGCACTTCCCTTTAATTGAGCACTCTTTAATCTCCTATATAGTGGTTTTATAAATGTTATTAAATTATTTATGAATCATTTTGATATTTATAATATCATATATGATACCTTTTGTAACATATTATCACCCATTCATTAATGATCTTTCATTATCACTATTGTTTTAGGTGTTAATTGCCTTATTTTCTCATTTATGTTTTATCATGAAAGTTTCAGATCATGAAAATATGATATAGTTAAATTATATGAATAGTGATACTAATTTAATAAGTATAATTTTTTTCATTAGATACATATTTAGAAAAATTATTTGTTTGTTAATATGGATAATTAATCACATCGGTTTGTGGAGACGGTAGGTTTTGCGTAGGCTTGGGTGACGTTATCATTTACTTTACAGTTGAAATGGAAATGAAGTGGATTGTATATTAATTTTAAATAATCAATATATTTTCATATATATCACATATATTCATTAAATTTATCTTTAATTAACTTCTATTTAAATCATTATTGAAAAATGAATCTCATCGCTTCGTGAGACGATAGTTTTTCATACCCACGAATGACATTATCATTTATTAAATGGATGGTATGGTAAGAAATTATAAGATATAATTATTTTAAAGAATTATTAATATGTCATTAATATAATATATAGACATAAAATTGATCCTTATTACCCCCCATGTGAAGCGTAAGTGAAAAACAAAACACATCACTTTGTGAGGAAATAGTTCATCGTATACATGAGTGGTATTATCATGTTCCCTACAGAATGGAATATATTAAGGATTATATTTTAAAATAATTCTGGAAGTATAATTATATCATAAATATCATATATAAACAATAAATAAATCATTATATCATTTTTTTATATACATTTTTGAAAAATGATTTACGTTGGTTTTCCAAGTGATAGTCTGTCATATACACAATCAACGGTTTCATTTCCCATTTGTGGGCAGAGGAGATGATTGTTGGTAATCACATAAATTAAAAAAATAAAAGTTTATTTAATACATTGGGTTTATTTAATAATAATGGTTTAATAATATTTTAATTAGGTGGAGGAAGAAATAAAATAAAACGCTCGGTTAAGGATGTTACCTTTTCTTCGAACAACTTCTTTTAATTCACACCAAAATCATTACTATGTTGGATTTCAAAAAAAATGATTCTATAAAAAATTTATATAATTATGGATGTTACTTTTAGAGTTATATTTCTAACCAATGGGTTTTGGTAGTGTGGAAAGGAGAGGAGGGGTGGCCTTTAATAATTTGGGGATAGGACACCCTTGTAATTTTCAAAAAGAAATAATTTCACCGACATTTTTCTTAAAAAAGGATAAAAATAGACTATTTTAGAAAATTAAAATATATAAGGTATAAATATTACAATAAATAGTAATTATACAAGTTTTTTGTCCTTTTTAACCATTATATTTTTAGTTTAACACCCTGATAATCTCATTTCTACCTTAACTATGCTAAATAATTTTTATTGTTTTCACTATTCATTATGCTAAAAAACTAAGTCAACCCTATTAGATAATATAAATTATTTTTATTAAAAATATTTAATCCATTTTTAAAAATTCAACACAAAAAATTGGTAAAATTCAATTTAAAATGTAACACAGAGACGTGTTTAAAAATAGTTCTTTCAGAAGAAAAACATTCAAAAGCTTAAAAGGTTTTTATAACACAACTCAATATGAAACTAATTAAATTGGAATAAATTAGTTATATTTTAATATAATTTAACTAATTTTACTTTAAAACTATGTTAAAACAAAATTTGACTCTGTAAATATTTTGAACAAAAAGGCATTATTCAATAAAAAACAGTATTTTTCATTATTCATCAAAAAAATAGTATTTTTAGATTGTGCTCCGAAATTCACCCAAATATATATTTTAAATATATATTTAAAAAATGAATTTTATTTTTTCAAATAATTTTTCTAAAACTAGTAAAAATTAATTTTAAATTATGTGTGCAGATCGCGATTAAACCTCCTTTTAGAAAAATACAGTTTTTTAGAAAACATTTCTTTTTATTTCAAAACATTATTATTTTATTTATAATCAATAAATAACCATTTAATTTAATTTACACATATTTAAACCATAAAATTTTTATAATTTATTTAGTCTTATTCATACCCTCTATATTAATGTCTAGGTTATAATGGTCATGTTTAAATAATAATAGAGTATCACATTTCATTTAAACTAGGTGTTGTGTACATTGTAAGATACCAAAGAGATTGAATTTATTTAAAATAAATAAATATATCATAAAGTACTGGGTAATTAAATTATATTATATTCTTGATGTTTTTCATATATTATACCAACATTATGTTCCTTGTTTAAAATATCATATTGTTACAAATAGAAACTCCACTCTGGCCTTCAGAATTACTCAAAACTAAAGGTTCTAGGCACTACAGAAGAGTCTATTGGGTATGGCCAATTAAGATTTTTTTTCGTATCAATGAATAATATGATATTTCCATGATGAATAACATCATGACCAAATTAATTAATACTAATATTAATTTACTGATTAATAATGGAACCATAAGGTAGGATCAACACATATAATTTATAATTAATTTATTGAAAAATTTATAATTACTTTATCATGTAATTTTTTCTTAATTGGTGACTTTATTTATTAATTTTATTGTAACATTTTTTGGTTTATAGGATCCAAATTGTATTCCCTCTAGTTTTTATCCATACATTCTCTAAAATATCAAAACTTCACCATAGAATCATTGGGTGCTAGAGTGGTTGATTCTAATTGATTGAACCATTTTTCATTGATTGTAGGAAGAATAGCTATATGGATGAAGTATTATATAGTATCTACTAATGTCTTAATAGGTTATAGGAGAATTTTAACTCATGTTCTTGATCACATTCTTGAGAGGATTCTTTCTAGGGCTTGAGATAACTCTCTCCAAGTTTTTTGTGTACAATAAATGGATAGAAATAGAATATGATATAACTAAGTATTTATAGAGATAGGTCAAGGTTGGTAATTGCAAATAGTCACTTATAACATTACCTGTTATTTAGGGAACCCCATTTCTAATAATACAATAAATACTATTATTATTTTCTTGACATATAAAACACATGTGGATAAATAAGTTTCATTTGTTAAATAAGTTAATTAATATTTATTAAAATGATATTAAATATATCATTTCCATTAATACCATTAACCTCAGCCTGAAAACCTCATCAATATTTATTATTCCTTGAATAATGAATTTTTAAATTATAAATAAATATCACCTCATTATTCACTGATAAATATAATAAATAATATATTTTCAAAGTTATGTGGATAAATATTTATTATTATTTAACAGACATATTTACTCTTATGAATAATGTGTGATTAAATCATATAGATGAACCAATACTGAATAATTTTTAATCCATTATGAAAAAATATTATTTATTCTAACTTGTTAAATTAAAATATAATTTAACTAAAATTTTAAATACACTAACTTTATGGCCCTCTAGACACCCTTGTCAATGGAATTAGGTAGAACTACTTAATGTCTAAGGTTATCATCTAACAAAATGTCAAGGAACCCATAAAGAAATAAATTAAAGTCAAAATTACATATTTTTTAATATATATGAATTCTCAGTATGTAATATAATCCCTTAATCATGATATCTCTAATCAATGAGGTTTCATGAGAGTATCATAAAACTATGTGCTCAACGTATCTTTCATTAACTTTTAATAATTGAATCGGAGCAAAAAAAACACCAAGGATTTGGATTTATTTAGGTTGTTCCATTCCCATAAAAGGTATTGAAATATCAAATTTGATTAAAACATAAGGGGAAACCCTTTTTCATATTATTCATTAATTCAATATCACTTGTGACACACTCAATGCATCCAACTTCATTGCAAACATATTCCATCACTTTTTTTTCAATACAATAAAGTACATGACTAATGATATCCATTAATAATAATTTAAAATTTTAAGGAAGAATATACACATACATAGTTAGAAAAATACAATGACACATATGAATGTGTATTTCCTGATATGGATACATGTTCTCATAATCTCATGCATGAGAAATTCTTATGGTTGTATACCATGAGAAAATGTCTCAAAGTCCTATGAGTGTCAAAACCTAAGAGAATATATAATTTTTATCCCATAAAATAATATAATCTAGATAAAAACATATATTTAATAGCTATTATGTGGACCTTCTAGGTTTTCATCATAATACGAAACTATTATGACCTTTTATGGTGATAGTTACTCTTAGGAAATTAACGCTTATTGTTCCATATATAAGTACAATAATTATGTGATAATAATTTTATTAATATTCAAGACAATAAATACAAGTAATCATAAAGTAAATTGATGTTAATTATATGGAATAGACTCCAAAAGAGTCATACTTGAACTAAACCAACTTCTAACAACCTTCAGTCAGGTAACTCGCTCATGATACTCATGCTTCTACTGAGATAAGGATTTATTCAAGGGTTTTACCATGTTTTCCTCTATGTTAACACATGTCACCATAACCTCACTCCTCTAATAAAAATACCTCAATATGATATACTTTTGGAGTATGTTTCTTATCTATTTGTGTGACCTTGGATTTTTTGTGGGATCCACCACTCTAGTATTATCATAATACAATGTGAAGGGGTCATTACTAATGAAAACCACATCAATATATTTGAAAAAAAAATTGTATCCAAATAGATTATTTAACTATATAAAAAAAGTCATTATAAACTAGAACTCCACTATAAAATGAGAGATAACTATAAAATTTAAACTCTTCCAACTCACTAATCCACCATTGAGACTGAATACATATCATGACTATGTCTTCAGATCATTATAAACTGTCTAAAAGTTATAAATATTTGGCACATAATTACTAGCTCTACACCTCCACCATACACTAAGAACATATTCTTATTTCACATAATATAATGAAGGATATCCTTAACAACAAACCAATGTTGTACACATGTATCATCTTAATATCTACCTACCATGCTAAATTCATATAAAAAATCAATCCTAGTAGATAACATGGAATTAATTATTGATCTTATCACATAAGTGTATGGGATATTACTCATTCTCTTGATTTATTATTGTTCATAAGGAAGTGTTTTTTATGGAGAGATGTATACCAAGTGTCAATGCAACCTATAACATCTTAAATTGTTATATAAAAAATATCTTTAGCATCTAGTCAATTTATGTAATTTAACTTAGTCCAATTATCCATTTAGATCTATAGAGAATGATATTTATGATAAGTATTTAGGCTTATTCACCTCATTATTTCATAGATAACTTCATGTTAAACCAGTCCTTGACTAACTTTAAGACTAGTATGTTGTTTAAAATAAGTAATATTTCATCAACAAATACTACAAGGATAATAACTGCACTCCCACTAAACTACTTGTAAACACATAGGTCGCATTCATTATTAATGAAAACAAATTATTTTATAGCTTCATTGAACTGAATTTTCTAGGGTATAGAATAGTTATTAAATCCATAAATGGAAATCTTCAAATTTCATACCCTTTTGGAATTACCTGGAATCACAAACTCTTTTGGTTTTTTCATATAGATATCATCTTAAAGTTTCCTATTAATGAAGTATTTTTTGACATTCATCTAAAAAATATCATATCCATGGAAATATATTATGTGAGTATAATTTTGAGGCATTTAAACATGTCTTTAGGAGAAAACATTTCATTATAGTAAATTCTTTAACATTTTTTAAAACCTTTAGCTATAATTCATTCTTTATATTTATTCACTTTACCTTACACATATAGGTTTATCTATAATACCCATTTTCACCCAATGAGTTTTACATCAATTGGAATATTGACTAAAACCCAAACATGGTTCTCATATATGGAATCCATTTCATAATTCATGGATTAAATACATTTTACATCTTTTGAGAACTCTATTTTTCCTTATAGGAAAGAGGGTAATCATTTTCAATCAATAATGAGTTTCCATCATTGGTTACTAGAAATCCATATCACCCTAGTTCTATAACCTCTCTAGTGATCTTATGTGGTTCTTTTATTTCATTAAAAACATCTTCCATAGGGTCATGAGGAATGTGTTCATACACCAAATATTCTATATCTTGATAATCAACTTCATCGAAGTCAATTTATCCCCCACTATCCTTCTTAGGGATGTGTTCGCCCTCAAAACAAATGATTGTCTTGTGATGACTACCCTCTTGTATTAGAGATTATATAGATAGTGTCCCTTATTTCCTTAGAATTTCCTATAATTATGCACTAAATTCCTAGAGGTTCTAGTTTGTTTTCTGAGTGATTCATAACAAATTCCTAAAATCCAATGCATGAGTTTGTAAAGAAAACGTTTCTTTACACTCCATAACTCAAAGGAAAAAAAAATAACTTCTTTTGATACTTGGTTTTATATATTTATTTTAGTGTGTAATGAATATCCATAAAAGGATAATGGAAGATCTAAATGATCCATAATAAACCTCATCATACCTAGTAAGGTACAGTTCCTCTTTTCACTAACACCATTCCATTGTGTTGTATAATGTGGAGTGAGTTAAGATGGAATCCCATACTCTCATAGACTATTGATAAACTCTTGGTTAAGATATTTACCACCTCAATCAGATCAAAGATTCTTTATCTTCTTTCCAAGTTAGTTATCTATTTCATTCTTGAATTCATTGAATTTCTTAATGTACTTGGACTTATACCTCATCAATTAAATCTAAACATATCTACTCAATTAATTAATAAAATTTATGATATAAGAATATTTACCATTATCTTATACTAGAGAAAGTCCACACATATTAGTGTGTACTAATTATAGAATATATGTGGATATTTTACCTAATATATTAAATGGTTGTTTGGTTATTTTCCATTGTAATCAAGCATAACATATTTCAAGTGGTTTGATCACAAAATACTCTAGATAAACATCTTCATATAGATTTGAAATATTCTTCTTATTTACGAGACAAATACATTGATTCCATAACTAGGTGTTAAATGAGTCATGAAAAATCAATTAATTATCAATTTCCATTACTTGGTCTTCATAATTTAATATATAAAGACCATTATATAAATTTTTCATACCATAACATATTTTGTCTTTATAAGAGAAACAAATCTTATTTGAAAACATGAAAATAAAACTATATGTGTCTAAATAGGATATAGAAATTAGGTTCTTGGTAATGATTGGTAAATAATAACAATACTTTAAAACTAAAATCATCCATGTTGGAAATGGAATGTGGAAATATCATATAGTTAAAGTTGCAAGTCATGATCCATTTTTTCTCAAAGATCCACCTGTCCTATGGATATCTTCTATAATATACTTAGTTTATACATTTGGATATATATGTGTGAACCAAAAACGATATCTAATTCCCAATGTATAGGTATAGAAATATTTCACTTGATAAAAAATACACCATGATATTCCCCTTAAAATTTTACTTTTTTTAGTTTTCCTTCTTATGCCCAAGCATTACACATGTAAAAAACTATATTTTGTTCCTTTTTTCATTAGATCTTATTCAACTTGTAAGGATTATTCTTAGGATATTTGGACTTAGAATAAGTCTTTGGGTCCTTTTCCTTACTCTTCCTTTTATTATTTACCATAATTATAGTAGCTTTTTCAGGCCTCATGTCCTTTTCAACTTAGATAATTAATGTAATATGTTTTTATAGAGTCCTCTAACTACTTCTCATGTTATAGTTTATAATGAGACTAGAGAGACCTTTAGGTGGTGGTGAGAGAATGAGATTGGTGTGAGAATTAGAGATCTCATATCTCACATATCTTACTTTATCTTGATAAAGATTACTAAGGTAAAACTTGATGATGTATATATCCATATCCTCATGCTACTTTAAAATATAACTAAATATGGAGGATATCATGAATCATTTGAAATCCATGGTACTAGCCACGTGTTTTAAGTATAGAGATGATTTTTCCTCATTGGACTCTTTAAAAAGTGACTTGTGAAGTGTGTTTTCCAACACATATCATTTTCTTTCATGGAACATTATAACACAAAAGAGCCTATATAGTTCCTAGAAATTAGATCAGGTGATAAGTTCATCCTTAAATAGTATAGATCACAATGATATAGTCAAATTTGTGTGGATTTCCAATTCTACAATAAGTAAGAACAAAATTTTATTACTTTATCAAGATTAAAAAATAAAATAAATAATTTATAAAGCTTATTAGTTTTTAAAATATTTTACCAGAACCCAAAAACCCTCACCATTGGTTTTGGAATATCCTATAGTATGGATATTCTAGTGTAAATGACTCATATTCCCCTACTCATAACATAAACTTGGGTCTGAAAAGTTATTTTAAGTGTGTTAGGTACCTGTAACTTTTCCAATTGCATCAAGTTCAACTCCTTTATCTATCGAGTGGACTCTCAAATACTAAAATCTTGTATTAGGATTTACTCAAATCTTACCTCTTAGTTACACTAATTACTTCTTGGGAATTAGAACTTAAATGGGAACTAATTTTAAGTCAACCTAAAACCCAAGCTAAAATTCCCTGATAATTGAAATCACCCCAACATGGGTTGACCAAGCATTTTAAACTATTGGTTTGATTTCAACTTAAAAAGTGAAAATATATGCCAAATTAATATCAAATTTTATGGATATTATATTTTTTCATAAATAACCCATTTTATCTTTATTGCATTCTTGTTAACTTTAAGTATATTTACTTAACTGATTAACCATTTTTTGAAAAAAATTATACATAACCAATTATTTAATTTTTTCTTGCATGTTTTGTAAATTCATTTATTTAATGTGAATTAAATTAATTTAAATAAATAACTAACCAATAAAATGACCAAAATATATAAATAAATTGGTATGATATTTAGATTTATCTAATAGTTGGTTTATATATTAGATGTCAAACCAACTCTGAACCAAGGAGAATAACTCCTTGAACCTACATTGGTTCGAGCCACAAAATTCCATCTGTGATCTTGTAAGACTCTTGGATTGTTTCCCCCTTAACTCTAAACTTGAACTACCTCCAGTATCCTAGTATATCCCACTATTAAATAATCTATACTCACATCTAGATGAGGGAAACTAAGGATTTGTTTATGGTGTTAACAAAAATGAAATTATGGGTATAGAGGCCATTACATAATGATAATATGGGATGAAAATCAAGCCATCAATTTAATTTATTAATAATAATAAATTAAAATAAATCAATCACATATATATTATAGGTCTAATATTATGATCACCCACACATAATAAACGAATATACATTTTAAATCTAGAAATCAATTCCTTGAATTCATTATTTAATTAAGATAAGTTCTAATGAATAATCTAACTAATCTTATAATTAATTAATAAATTAAATTTATCATAATTTCATCAAAATGACCCAAAAATTTCCATAATCCATAATTTTAAAAAAATAAAATTAATTAATTCTATTTAACATTAACAAAGTAAATAAGTGTATATGGAAGAAATGATATGTACCCACCTAAAATAACAAGCATGGTCTTTGTACTATGTATTCACATGGAATATAGTATATATTTTGAGAACCATAATTATAAGGCATGAATTTTTTAATAAATGGTGCATGATTATATATAAATTTTAGATCTTGTGATACTATGAACATGCATGGAGTACACTACATGTAAAGACCATTCATAGCTTGTAGTTCGGAACTTAACAAGAAAAATTATTTAATATATAATTAATAATCCTATCCCATGGTGTGTATTATCAAATAAATAAAAAATAGAACGCTTGTTAATAGGTTTAATTATATCATTAATTTTTTCATCTCCATGTTAAATTAATTAAATGAGAAACAAAAGGTTACACTGTGTGTATTGAAACTATAGGTCCTGCAATCTTTTATTCCTATATCTACAACACACACTTAGGGACTAGGCATGTTTTTCAATTATGGATGTGTATGAATCACATGGAATGTATGCCCGCTAGACATTGTGTGAAATAAATATTTTATGGTCTTTTAATCCCCATTTAATGTAGTAAATACTCAACATGTATTGGACCCTTGTGTTTTATGTTTTGAAAACAAATGGACTATATGGATTGTAAGAAAATTATGCAGTTTGTATTCTAATCAAAATAAATTCCAACCTATCCTAGTTAACATGTGGTGTGTATTAAATTCATTCTGTGTATAGTGAATGCATGGCATACCACTTTTAATGTGAATTATCCAGGTGAATTGAATATGGACACATAGCATGTACATTTAGGCTACATGTTGTGTACTCTTATGCTATCCATCCAAAACCCTTAGCATCACTTGATGGATTCTTCAAATTTTCTTCATGTTAATTTAAACTCTTATTTATTATATGAGTGGAAATGAAGAATTAATGAGATGAAATCATTGTTCATAATTAAATAATGAATAATACATTAATAACAATAAAAGAAAATGAATATAATCAATAAATTGTTAATTAATAATTATAAATTAATTATGTGACTACTATGATACCACTTGAAGGTTCTAGGAACAAAAAAAGTGTCTATTAGGAATAGAAAAGTTGGTTTTTTCATAATGAATGAATAGTCTGAGATACACATGACAAACAATATCATAACCAATTAAATTAAATAAATGATTAATTAACATGTTAAAACTGATACCAGAGTGCAGGATCATCATATATAATTTATAATTAATTTATAGAAAGATTTATAATTATATTTCCTTGTAATTATTTCTTTATTGATTAATTGGGTGACTACTCTCATCATTTCATCATTCCTTCATTGTATTCGAGGTAAAATCCATGTAGTAGTGATCCACACCTGCTCTAAAATTGTAGAACATCACCATAGAAACTTCATGTTCTATCATGGTCAATTTTTATTTCTTTCATCATTAGTCATTGATCACAGACAGAAAATCTTCATGGAAAAAGGATTCTTAAGGATGTATCAAAGGATTGAGATTTTAGAGGAGGATTTTCACTCTTGTTTTTATCATATTATTGAAAGGATTCTCACTAGGGTTTGAGATAATTCCATCTAGTTTTTTTTAAATGAAAATAACTTCAATGTTAGATAACAAAATATTTATAGAGATAAGATAGGGTTGGTAATTTCACAATAGAAATTATTAAATTCCCTATTCTATATAAAACCAAATTTCTAAGAATAATATAAATATTATTATTATTTGATTGACATTCACAACACCAACAGATGAATTAAAATCATTTTTTAAATAAATTAAATTATATTTATTTAAATTATATTTAAAACAACATTTATGTTTGGATCAGTTAACTGAGTATCAAACCCTACTCAATATTTATTAGAACTTTAATAATAAATATTTATTTAATAAATTAATATTTCCGCATTATTCACTTATAAATATAACAAATATTAAATTCAATAAATCATATGAATAAAAATTTATTATTATTTAACTCACATTTTGATTATTCATAATAATATATTCTTAAATCTTGGAAATCAAACAATATGGAATAATTATTAAACCAAAAAGATGGAATAATATTTATTCTAACTTCTTAAATTAAAAAATAATTTAATAGAGATTTTAGATATGTTTGTTATGTGTCTCTCTTAGATCCTTTCTCACTGGCATTGGTCAGAACTACCTAAAGTCTGAGGTTAACATCTGTTAACATACCAAGGAACCTATAGAGAAATAATCTAATTTCACAGTTAAATACAACCTTATATGAATTCTCATTATATAATATAATCCCTTTATCTGAATATCTCTAACAATCAGGTTGCATGCAGGTGTCATCAACCTATGTATTAAATGTCTCTTTCTTTAACTTTATGGAATTAAACCTCCCTAGAAAACACTATATACATGGATATATTTAGGATTATCCATTCTCATAAAAGGGTCTTAGATATAAACTTTTATTAAATATCAGATGGTACTAACCCTCTCTCACAATGTTAATTAATTAAATATCAATCATAATGCACCCAACATATCCTAATTCATCACAAACATATGTATTTATCATTTTCTTCAATTTAATAAGGTGTTTTAATAGTGATATCTATTAATAATAATCATAAATTATAAGGATTAATACACATTTACATAGATAAGAACATCCAATGACACATATGAATTTGGATTTTCTGTTGGCATGTCGTATTCTCATAATCTATGACACTATAAATTACCTAGGGCATACAGTATTAAAAAGTGTCACAAAGTCCTAGAAGTATCAATCGCTAATAGCCTGTATAATTTTCATCCATTCAAATTATATCACCAAGCTATAGAACATATATTTAAAAAAAAATGTTTTTGAAATTCTATGTTCTCATCATAGAAATGAAATATTATTCCATTTCGGTGTGATAGTAACTCTTAGGAAATTATCACTTACTATGTCATGTAGAAGAACAATGATGTTGTGATAAGAAGTTTATTAATACTAAATAAAATGAATAATGGTACTAATAAAGTACATATAATTTGGTTAAAGGACACCAAATCCAATACAAACTCAATCTCAACACCTCTAAGCCTTGGGAAAATGCAAAAGGAGGTATTTGACAATCCAGAACCATACACATGTTCACATGTAATTCTCTCACCATAGTTAACATGGTTGTAAATGTTTCATTTAAATTTAGGGGCTTTATCTTTATAAACTATTTGAATTTTTTCCCTACTATTGATCTAAGATAAAAATATTGACTTTTGGAACAATTTAAATGATCGTAATCATAAATGATGATATAATAAATTATAATTAGTGAAATTACATTCTTATTTTAATTGGGAGTTATCTCAAAATGATTGTTGATATGATATTTTATTTTGGATTCTAATTATTAGAAACTCACATTTCATAGACTAATTATTATTTTTTATTCCATGATGTGATATACCAATCTTTTTTACTCTTAATCCCAAGAGGTATACTAACCCATTTTATATATTCTTTCAAGTGCCAACTTTTTTTAGAGATTATTGGGATATGCATTACCACTAGAACTTTATTCTATAATATTTTCTCAAGCATGATTATTTTAAAATAAATTAATAATAATGAGATAATTAATATGAAATTTTTATTCTATGTGATTTTGAGACCTACCATACATCTAAATTTTTTACAAGATCCTAGAGGCCATCAACCAAATTATTGAAATCCATGATGCAATTAAATGTATCCTTCCCACCTAAAATTATTTGGTATTAATTATATGATTCCAATTGGGATTAAATAAGGAGTTTGTGTTAATTAAATATGTTATTGGGATATATTTCAATGAAATGGAGAACGATGTGGGAATTATCTCTTTATTATTTCAATAAATGTTCAAAAACTTATTATAATTGTAATTACATGATTTATCTTCTCTTTGAATAAAATGATTAATGTAATTCATAGGATTAACATTTTAATATCCACCTTTTTTATTCTTTCTATAAATATCACAAATTGTGAAAATTGGAGATTCATGGTGGGATCGAGGTGCTAGTTCAGTTTGACTTCCAAGGGTGCGAGATTTATTTTTTCATAAATTCTATTATAAAAGAATAAGAAAATTTAAGAAATTAGGAAAATTAATCACTCATTAGAAATTTCAATTTGATATCTTGTGAAAAATATGTTTAAAAGAAGTTATGAATAATGATCTCATGGTGGATATAAATAGGAAGTTATCATTAATTAAACTTCACTGAAAATCATGAATCCTAATTTAAAAATCAAAAAATCTTTTTAATACATTATTCTTAAATGTTTCCATTATAAACCAAATAACTCGAACTTTATAATTTACCATGAAAATTTATTTATTTGATATTTTAGTCCATGTGATTTTAAGAATACCCTACATCTGAACTTGTTTCTACCTTATAGAGGCCATGAATCTCTTTATAGGAAGTCACATTACAATAAAATTTATCCTACATTCATTTAATTAATTATTATTAATTGTATGATTCTAATTGAGATTAAAGAGGGAATTTATGTTAATTCATAATGTTTTTGGGATATTTTTCTATGAAATAGATAATGATGTGGGAAATATCTTTTTATTATTGGGTGATTTTTAGAAAATTTCTTGTGACTATGATTACACAATTCCTATTATTTTTCAATAAAATGGGTAATATAATGCCTTTGACAAACATTTGATATTTATATTTTCCCTTATTTCTCAAAATATAAAAAAATAGTGTCTAGAGTAGATTGGTGGTGTGGACTAACCTGCCAGTAGGGTTTGGCTTCTAAGGGTGATAGAATTTTTATTACACAAATTCCATTATAAAAAAATAATATATGATTAAAATTCCTCATTGTAAGAAATTACAATTTGAGATCTTATAAGAAAGATGATTAAAGTAAGTAGTGACTGGTGATCTCTTGGTGGATTGAAGGAGTAAGTTATCATTCCTTAAACGTTGTTAAATATCATGAAATTTGATTTAATATTTCAACTCTATTTTTAATCCATTTTCCTTAAATTCTTCTATTATTAAACACCTACCTTGAACTTTATAATTGACCATGAAAAATTATTTTGGTTTTATTTGTAAAGACCCGGAATTTTCCATATAATTTTTTTTAATTATATAGAAATATTACGAGTCTGTAAAAATTAACGGCATGTGATTTCAAGGCCCGGTGTGCCCAAAATAAATTTCCAAACTTTCCTTAAGGTACATTCAGTAAACATGCCAATAGTAATTCGTAACATTTGAAACGATGCTTGGAATTGAAATCTGAGGACACCATTGAACTCGCAACACCGATTTTTTCTTAAGGAGGCCTTCACCTAGATCGTAGTGGGTTGAGGGTGGAAGATGGAAATCTTAGTTTTTGCGAAGGAATAAAAATAAACAATAGTTTTATTTTTATTTGAAATCTCTCCACCAATTTTTGAATTTGTTGGTGGGTACTACTTGACCTTGAAACCCCTCTTTTAATATGGTGTAACTCTTGGAAACCCTCCCTAAATTAATGATCCATCATTAATTGAATAATTAATGAACTCTTAAACTTAATTTGGGTGATTGGATCCTCACCTATCATGGTTGGGAATTATTAGAAAACTGGTTTGGTGGAGAACTCTTGGTGGAAGAACATCCTCCAACGAAGAACCTCCTTTAATGAAGAACGAATCTCCAGATCAAGAATGTTGAACCAACGTTGGAACGCGGATTGGAAGTGTATTTCAGGTTCAACGAATGCTGGTATCTCCTTAATCATCTTCATATTCTTCCTCATGCAATCTCCAATGAACGATTCAGGTAGGGTTTGTTCGAGATTGTTCTTCATTAATTTATGTTGATTCAATATTCTTGATTTTCATGTTATCGGTCAAACGCGAAGGGTGCGATCCAAAAGAACATGGCCATATCCCTCCGCTACTACATTGTCTGATGTGTTCATTGTGGGTGAAACTTTGGGTTGATCAGAACTCGACCTTGATAGGATAGATGAAAAGGTAAAATTCTGAGATACACAACAATTCCTTCTGATTGAAGAATGGGCCACCAGAGCTCACTCGGTGACCCACGGAAGTCCGCTGGCGACTAGCGCCGGCAGGGTACAGGTGGCAGCCGGCACACCCACCAGCCGCGATGGTGAAGGCGGTGCAATCGCACCGCAGAAGGAGGCCACAGCTCGTTGTCTGCAGCGGAGGAGGGTGGCGGTCGGCATGCTTTCTAGCCACGTGGAAGCCGAGATGGTGCGCATCTGCACCACCGGTGTTGGAGGTCGTGGCTTCTGAGCAATGGCGGCAGGCTTGGAGGGCAGCCGGAACTCGACCAACCATAGAGGAAACAGCGGTTCACACTGGTGTCGCTTGAAGGGGAGCCATCCGGAACCCCAGTTGGTCGTGTCATGCCAAGCAGGACCCGCTCCGGTGGGTCCTATGTGCCAGCAGGCAGCGCTGCGTGGCGCCGCCGGGTTGGCCAGAACCGAACGGCCCTCGGACCGTTTCAGAATCCCAGGGGGGGCACCTCCCATGGGTGGTGGCTAGTGTGGGCCCCACCACGGTGGGCCACCCCAGACACTGGCCACACCACGGGCCACCCTAGACATGGGCTGCAACATGGGCCGCCCCAGTGGGCTACCTAGTGGGCCGTTCCATGGGTCGTGCAAGTGGGCCACCCCAGCGGGCCGCCCAGTGGGCCATGCCCTATGGGCCACGCCCAGTGGGCCACACCCATCAGGATAGGCCACCCCCTGTGTGGGCTGGTCGAGACTCAGACCAAGTCGGGTCAACCAGAACCAGGTCGGTTTGGGTCGGTCCGACTGGGTCCGACCTGACCCGGGCCCATCTGGACTCATATACGACTTTTTGCCCATATCTTGAGAACTGAGCCTCTGTTTGATGAACCGTCTATGATGATGGAATCCTTGGATCAATATGGTCATTTTGGTATACTCCACCTGATTTTTGGATAATGTTGGAGTATGTCTAGGTTGGATCAAACCCAAATCCAATCGGGCCCTCGGAAAGGAAATGCTATTAACTTATAGACCGGACGTCTGATTAACAATCCATCAGTCACGTTGGGTCCCTTATGATGTGATGGACCTTCATGATACTTCTTTGTGGTACTTATTGGTATTTGAATTATCAAACAATGTCTTGAGAAGCAGATCATCCTAGAACCAAGCGTTCTTAGTGTGGGAACCATGTGGCTTGCTGTACTTTAAGTATCTACCGATTATGTGTGGATCATCTTCAGATATTTTGTGGGTCTTCTTCAGATACTGTGTGGGTCAGCATCTATGGATCATGTGTGGGTCATGTTCAGATCCTGTGTGGGCCAATAGTAGAGCTTCTCGACAAAGTAAGATGATCTAGCAATACAACTAATCATCTATATTTCCTTACTAAAGTTATACCTGGTGTACCTTTGTGGTGCACTTTTTTGTGGTGATACCTTCGTGGTATTCTTCTATGTGGAATTATCTTTGTGGTACTTACCTTCGTGGTGTTACCTTCATAGTATTCTTTCCTTTGTGGAAGTGTTGTGATTTTGGCTAAAGAGTTGGGCCTTGTGTTTCTTCATAAACGAGATGGGTATACTTGACAACTTAGGTATATGTATAGGCATATACGTAAGTAGGTTTGACTATTGTTTTCATGCTTTGTGATTATGGTATTTATTTTTGGTTTATAATTTGTGGATTCTGAGAGGCCTTTGGGGGTCTTAGAGTCTCTACTGAGTATTATTATACTCACCCTTGCACGGGCTACACCCATACCTTGTTGTGTCTTGTGACGACAACGGACAACATAGATCGAGGATGAGGGTGCCAGGACTGGAGGCTACTCTGAGGTGAACTATTAGACGAGACATACCATAGAGACGACTGTATTAAATTTGTACCTACCCTTCAGGTTGGATCCTTGGCGGGTGTTCACAGGAGCTGTTTTCAATTTTACTTGTACTTTCCGGTTGGGCTTGTATTCTGACCCCTTTACTTACTGTACTCACCCTATTTACTGTATAGTTTACATTGTTCTTGTATCTTACTGTGTGCTTGGATTTTTTGAGTTTACAAGTTAAAAGGAAATGCCTTCCCGGTTTTAGGGATATGACTTTCTGGTGCTAGTCGTCATCCCCTGGCCTATGGAAGGCGTTCTTGGGGTAGTCACGGCACATGCCCTGAGGTACGGGTCGTGACATGATTTTTATGGGGACATTAAGATAACATGCAAGAAAATAAATAGAGTGCATATACTTGAGGTTAACAATAAATCAAATCAAATTATCTTGAGTGAGGAGTGAAATTAATTTATAGTAAGGTAGATCATATGTGGAATTAATATAAAAGCAAATATGAATAATATGAGTAGATAATGAAAACATTCTTTAATTTGTATTATTTATGATTCATAAAAATGTTACTTTTAATTGGATGAGTTGTATTCTTTTTAAATTCTAAACTATGAATTTATTTTTGTGATTATAATTGATTAAATGTTTTAACTTTAAATTGTATACTCTCTTTTGTCTTGATTCTGATATATTTTTTCGGGACCATAAATTGTTCATGTGTTGGTGGATTTGATAACCTAAAATTTTATATGTTTTTTTACCATATTTTTCATTTATTTTGGGGAAAATATTGTCTAGTATTTCTTTTTTTTAAATATTTTTTATAGAAAGTATATGTTGTATACTTTGGAAAATGTTTGTAGAATAAATTTGATGATGATAAATTGATAATGACATAATACAAGGAACCAGGGTGTGGTTTTGATGCGAAGATAAATTTAATGATGAAGAAGAAAGCATGAAAAAACCATAAAGATCATGTTGTAATATAGGAGTGTCATGTGAAAGCTAGAAATGTTCTAACTAAATAAAGTAAAAACCCTATCACAAATAGATTCCTTCATGCTATAATTTCCTTTTTTATGAGTAACATGTAAAGGTTTAGAGGAAGGAGGTGTTCCTTCATGCCGAAAGACACATCATAAGCAGGCTATACATGAGTAACATTAAAGACTTTAATGACTTTATACTTCCATTTATGTGTTAAACTAGGATTTATTAGATCACTAATGGTGCATCAAATACTGACACCATAACTAAGAACCCTCTTTACGGTGAAATGATGATGATGAGGCCATTTTAGGGAGGTGTTTTTCACTCTATTTCATGAAGAAGTACATTGATTCCATGAAAACTTAATAGTGAATTAATTAGTTATAATAAAATATGAAAAGAAAGTAGAAGATATAAATAATTATGAAACATAGTTTTTGTCAACCCTAAATCTCTACTATTGTTGATATATACAATGCTTATAAGAAAATACCACCTTTATAAATGAAAATACTATCTTTACCGCCTAACTTGACCACATAGGTCAATTTTTAAGCAATTGTATTGAGGAAATGGAGCCGTTTAGAGGCCTATTAATTATTATTATGAATAACCATTATGGTTATACTATATCCATATGTTCTATGAGAAAATAAACTAGCCCACAAATATTCTTTTTTCTTAAACTATCTGGTCGAAAGGGAAAATTTTTTGAAACTATTTTTTTTAATTTAATGGGATATTGTTTTCATATATATAGGTATCTAGGATGGGTGAGAGTCAATTCAATTGACGCTCACCCAGCCATTTTTTAATGTTATATTTATTAACTTTTATAAGTATATTTTAATAATGGGTTATGTTGGGTTTAGTTTTTTCTTTAAAAAAAATTAAATGTTGTGTTTTTTAATTATTATAATTATATTTTATTGGTGGAATTTTTTGAGTTTAGGTTTTTTTAAATATTTTTTAAATGTAATATTTTATAATTATATTATAGTTCACTATTTTTGGGCAAGCATAAAATGTAATGATGCTCACTTAATGATTTTTTGACTTAATTAAATTTAAATATTTTAATAATTATAAGTATCTTGTAATAATAATTTTTAATCAATTTAGGTTTTCTGGGTTTAGGTTTTATTTATAAATTTTTTTTTATAAATTTTTTTTTATAAATATATTATAGTTTTCACTTTTTGGGTGAGAATCAAATAAATTAATGCTCAAAAATTATAATTTATAAAAATATTTTCATTGATGTTTTTTTATTGAATGTTTTTTAAAATGTTATATTTATAAATGTTAAAAATATATTATAAATTTAATTGGATATTTTTTGTCTCATTAATTTAAGGATAATACATATATTCAAAAATAGAATAATGTGGTGTGGTTGTTATTTATACTATTATAAATACTAAACTATGAAAAAATGAGTATGTGTGTGATAAAATATATTAAATTTAATGAAATTTATATTTCCAAAAATATAGAATAATATCATTTAAATGTTAATTTTATATGAAAATGGGGAAGGTAATGTGGATATGGATGTAAAATTATCATCAAATAATTTACTAATATGATTGAATTTTAATTAGTGGTGTGGAATCGAGACATTTAAATAAAATTTTTATTTGTATATATGTGTCTGTGTGTGTTTATATATATTTATCAGTGTTAATTTGGTGATATATGTGAATATGGAAGATTAGTATATGATACATTGGGATTATAATATTAATTTTATTGGTTTATTTCATTACATGTTTCACATCAATATGAAATTGTCACAATAGAAAAAAAAAATCAATGTCGTCCTCACTTGATACCACAACTTGCCATAAAAACCCCATGTCCACTTTGGGTGTGATGGATAAGATACTATGGTGTGATATATATAAGAGCATCTTAATCTTTATTTGTTTCCACTATATACTACTTTATAGATGTTAGCACCTCAACATGTTGTCCTACTAGTTCCTCCTCATACTGCTGGGCAGATGACTATCTAATATGTCATGAAGAAGAATCTCACACATCGTATATAGACTCATGTGTTAATAAGTATGGGTTCTCAATATAATCCCATGAAGATTATTAAAATGGTTGAGACACATAAAACAATAAAATTATGGATATAGTTTCTCTTAAGGACTAAACAATTATGATATCCTTCCTAGGTCACATGTCCCTGAAGGTCTAAGGACATTGGTCCATGGATCCCAAGGTAGTTGTATGAGATCCCATTTTTGTTGTGAAATATCCCATTAAACTACACAATAAACTCTAAATTTTGTGTAGAAACATATATTGGGGTATATCTTAGGTGTCTTTGGCCATTTCCTTGTCTATTTCATCACATATGTCATTCTATTCGTGGCAGTGATGACAAATGTGCATCATCCCTAGTGGACTCCCCAGGAACATCAACATCCATAACTTCCTATATGGGAGCATGTGGATCAGGATATGTTAGTGGATCCTCATCATAGACACTCTCATATAAGGGATTGAGATTATCTATGAAAGCCACCATCTCTACATGAACTAAATCCTTATTTTACACTTCATCCTTCTCATCATTAGTGATATGTATAAGTTTACATATCACCTATTACTAGAAAAAAAATATTCAAGTTAATAGATAATTTGAAAGAAAATGATTTAAAAAATATATAAAACATACCAATTATTGAAGGCCTATCCCATAGAATGTAAGGTACATAATAATGTGATGTTGGTACCAATATGTGTGCTCTCTTTGATATGACGGATGAAGATGTACTATGGGATATGTCTACTCAAATATAATATATTATCCTCACATGTCCTAAGACTCAATTTATTGTGTATGGTAGCATTACCAATTAATTTATTACCAACATATTACTTGAATACTTTTCAATGCAGTAATTCGATGTGGTGCACTAGGGATGTGTTGTATACACTAGAACAGTTTCATGACATGGTCTAGATGGTGCCACTCAACGATGTGGAAATTAACTAGCATCACCATAGATTCATAATATATAAACTCATCTTTGTAGTATGGTGGAAGTGACATCAATATAAGATCTGTATACAGGATCTGGGAAACCTTAAATGATAACATGGAAAGTATTCATAAATTGAGAAAACAATATAACTAATTTATAATTATATTATCATATAAAATTATTAATAAAAATAAAATTTATTTAAATAAAATATATGATTAATATATATTATCTATAAGTATAGCATCAAAAACATTTGAAAACTATTTACATTATGCCTTGGGTATGTATATATTAATAATAATCACTCTACTTAAAAATAAAAGTAATATTTTATTGGTTAATAAAAATAATATTAATCACATTTTGAAACAACTAAATTTAATGATGCAAACAAACTAGTTCCCTCTGGGAAAATATAGTAAATGGTTATGGGGAAGTGGGGAGATAACTCTAGAAGATATGCATAGAAAATGGTCCCATGACCACATCTGCAGCAAAATGAAGCATCCTACAATCTGTTACTCCTCTGCTCAGCATGCTAAATAGAGGAATCTATACATATATGAAAATACAGATGATTCCCAACTGTATGTGGATTTCTTGTCTAGAACCCCAGGTGGTGGTAAGTAAATCATGTGTACTAAGGTCTTATAGTGATCAACAGATATTTTTTCTCTAATCAAATGCATAATATATGCATATGTGTGTCGAATTAGAATCTCTTCATCATAATCATCTGTAATCACTAAGAAATATTGACAAAGGCATCCCCTTCATAATCAAGAACCCTAAAAGACACATAGATCGATGAAAATATCGATACTAAGTAAAATATGTATGGCTTCATGTCAATCTTATATATTTGAACCTGTAATGTCCTCCCCATAGATAGGTAGACCCAATAGGTTTTGTACATCCTATAAGGTAATCATCATATCCCCCTCTAGTCACTATATATCAACCAGATCCATAATTAGATGATTATTAATGTTCTTTAATTATCACATGGTGACTCCACCTAATTTACCATATCAAAGAAATGGAATAATGGGGGATAGAGGTGCCTCAAGGTTGAATTGATGAGATATCAAAACAAGAAGATATTGAATAGGTCATCTCACCAACACCTCAAATGACACATGAGATTATTATTCATATAAGAGATACTCCTCCAAATAAATATATATCATTTTCATAATTATTTGATAAAATGGAGATAACACTTGAAAAAATTGTTTTCTAAATAATTATTTTCATTAAAAAGAAAAGTGAAATTAAACCTTCTAAAAATTATTGATTGTGATTTTGACTTTTCACTTGATATAGAGAATCAGTGTTGGTAAACATTATATTATTATTTATTTTATTGGGGCATATATTTATTAGTATTATAAAGGGATGATCAAACACTAATAGGAGGAGAGAATTAGTATTGTTATACTATTAGTCCCTTGTTGCCTCTTCAAAATTCAATAAAGGGGTTCACCTTGTTATTGATGAATACAACCCCAATGTTTAGTGGTTTTCATGCCTTTTTCTCTCATTACATATATAGGACAAAAATTAATCTAACAGCACCTCGTTTATTAAATGAATTCAATTAGTGATAAATCATCATTGAACAAAGAGAATAGAACCACTTTTTTTCAAATTCTGTTGTGTATTATTTTCTTTTACTTGAACTATATAAAATTATTCTTCATTTAATAATAAATATTTTTTAATTCTACTTTTAAATAATTATATTGAAATACATTTTGAAAATTTATAATATAATAGTTCAATTTTTTGAGAAACTATTTAAAAATACCAAATTACATATATAATTTCTTAGAAATTTAATATTAAAAAAATTATTTAAAAAATTAAAATCATTGGTTATAAACATTATGATATTAACAATTGGAGTAAAAGATCAGTCATGTGGATTGTTCAATCATTTCCCCATATGTCTAGGTAAATGTGTGTTGGTGTGAACTTCCTAGACATATAAACCACCCTTTGTGAATATTTCCCTTCACTGGGAAAATCTAAATCATTATTAATTTGAGTCAAATTTTTTCTCCCTTTTGGTCATAGTCTATTCATGTTTTCTAGGATCATGAGGGAATCAAAGGGCTTATTTATGTTCTAATATTCACCTATAGGAATCTATATAGAAATGTAGAAATAATTAATACTCTACAATGGATACAATAGATTAATTAATTTATCACAAGATAATAAAAAATAATCGCATGATGAGAACACATGTTCACAAGGATCTTATAATGCTTAGAAGTTACCATAATCACAGTAACATTTATCCATTAAAACCATAATCATTTTTCCACCGCTAATATTCAAAATATTATATCACTCAGTAACCTTAAATATTTTCCCACCATGATCAAAGTAATGAACACTAAATATGGAAGTCACTTTAATAATATTATCAATATCATGTTAAAAAATGTTCCCATGTGGCATCCCATTGTTCATATCATCTTCATCTTTCTTACCTCTTTCCACAAAATATTTCATTGTGTGCTAGAATTTTTCTTTTAGAGGACCTGAAATTTAATTTTAAAACTTAATATTAAAGTAAGATAAAAAACAACTAAAAGAAAATTATTTTTAACTAAATAAAATATAATTTAATATTCCTAATTACCTATTATAGTTAACATATGAACCCCCTTAAAGACTCCATTAATGTATTCCGCAATACTTGTCATATTTTTTCTACATCTTCTCCAATCATAATATGTTGATGACCATTTAACATTTGGAATTTTCATCATATAGTCATATATTTCAATATTATCTTAGATAATCCATTAAAAACTTTCCTCCATAATGTCTTATTGAGTTTCATATACTAAAGAAAAAAATAACAAATAATAACACCTGTAATTGTATATTTATATCAGAAGGGTTATTTAAAAAATCCTATACATACCAACATTGATGATTATTTTATTCATGATTTATCCTTTGATATCATCCATAAATTTCATGAAATGTATCTAATATAGTAGTGAAAATAATAATGAGTAGGTATCCATGAAAGGACCTAACATAGTATATATAGCTTGATTTCTTTATGTTGATCAAAAATCATACATATTTCTCTAATGTTCATCACAAATTCTCAGAGGCTAGTGAGGAACCAATTCTAGGATGAGAAGTTCTCCTTATCAATAATAGAAAAGGCCAATGGAAGGGGATAATTATTTCAATAATGTTTTATGGTAATCAATAACATTCTACTATAATTTTCATATATAAATATTTAATAAATATGGATAAACTACTTACAATGTATGAAATAACCTAGAAAATGTAAAAATGTCCAAAATAATATATAAAAGACCACCTTTGATCGATCATCTTGGTTCTATTTTCTAAGAGATTAAACTATGTGTAACCGGTATACCACTTTATTATATTGACATAATGTCTCCATAAGTTGTAGTAAAACTTTTTAATATTCATCTCAAACTTTGTTCAGTTTCATCATGGCTTTTTTTAATGCACCCCATGCCTTGTAGTAAGAAATCTAATAACCATAAATTTTTTTGACCTTCTCCACCACCAAAACCACTAGATTTTCTTAACATTATATTTTCATTTCGTTAATAATAGTTAAAATAAATTCACCATCTATGGTTTTGTAACACTTTTATATGGTTGGGTTCACACATGTGTGTGGAATAAATCTTGAGATTCTCCAATAGTTGAAATTATTATCAAGTATAGCTTGAAGACGCATATGTCAATCTGAATCAATCTTATCACATCTAATTGTATAAAAATATAACATAAATTCTTTCATTATATAACTATAATTTCTCTCAATGTGATAATGTTGTAGTATTTTCTTCATAGATTCTATGTTATCAGAACCTCTACCAATGTATATAACACCTTCTTCAGAACCTTGATTTATGTCGCTAATAATTCCTGTAAATTATGTGTTGGGTGTGATGATTGGACAATTGAATTTAGTTAGATGTTCCATACCTTTTATCAAAAATTATTACAATGGTAGAATATGATTCAATGGTATGTGTGATGATACATGAATTATATATAAATTTTCTTCAAAAAAATCAAGTTTCACATCCCCAACATCTTCTTTTTTTAATGTTCATCATCCTCAAAATTTTACACCACTAAATCTAAATCATATGGATTAGTTTCTCTAAAAACATAAATCTCTCAATGAGATGTAAAATCATGAGGATATAACAATGTATACTGAGGTTGTGATGGAACAACATCCATTTTCAGTGGAATATATTTTATGGTAGATATAGTGACACACAACTCCATTATTTGATCTTTGAGTTGGTCCTTAACCCATGAAAAAATATATTCTCATTACTCATTGTCAATAACTAGTTAATATACATGCCACAATGGGTATTTATATTTTAGATGTATGTATATGATGAACTATTTCACTTGGTTATCCATGAGTTTTAACCATTAATGTATTTTTATATGAAGTTCTTCCACCATTGTATAACCTCTATTCATTATCACTCATTATGTTTTCCTATTATAACTAACCCTTTATTCATTACCAATTATTTTACTTTGGAAATAAATATATGAATCCATATTTATATCTAATAAAAAACATATTAGTATTTTAAAGTATTTTATCTTTTTCTCTTAACTATGATTCTTTAAACTAAAGGAATTTAAAGATATTATTTAGTTTGTTTGGTGGATTAAATAGAAATTGAATCACCAAATCATATCCCCTTGGATTTCCAAATGAGGTGTAAAGTTATGCATCTTTGTTGTGCACTAGGTGATGAATGTGTAAATAAAAAATCTACCCTTTGGGGGTTACCTCCCTTAGGTACATCTATGTCAAATCATGTATCTTTTTGCAGTATCTAGACAAGGGTGTAATTGATAAGATACCACACAATCTTTACTTTACCAAAATATTAAGTTGTTTTCTTATGTTAAGGCTTATCCTTAAGGTTTTCAATATTGTTTTTTATTCCTAATTTTAATATTTCAAATAAGATTTTAGCATATTATAACATTGGAGTAAAAAGAAAGTGAATCAAAAAAGAATATCCCTTAGGGGTGTCAACCCTGGTATATAGTTAGGTCTCTTTGTCAGAAACTAGGTAATGATTGATTTAATGCTCAATCCATCCTTTTAGGTTTATTAACCCTAGGTACATTTGTGTCAAAGCCTACATCCACTTGTAGTATCTAGATGGAGATGTAAATTCTAGGAAACCAAACTCTAGTTACCAAAATATTTAGATGTTTACTTATAGTTACACCTATCCCTAAGGACATGTTATTTACCTTAAAAATATATTTATATGTTTTCTTATCATGGTTATACTTATCCATAAGGTTCAAAAATGTTTTCTAATCCTAATTTTAAAAATTTAATTCAATAATATTTCTATTAAATAAATCATTATTGATCATTAGAACATTATAAATTTATCATTATATTTATAATTATAACATTTCATTGACAATAAAACATTAAAAAATCAATTTTATATTTATAAAAATATGAATTATTAAAATTCCTAAATATTAAGACATTGTACTAATAATTTTAACATGAAACTAAAAATTAAAACTTTGAAATAAAAATTTATTATTATATACTAATTAAATTTTTATTAATTAATCATGTACATTAAATTCTAATTAAAATAATTTAATTAAAAATGAAATATTACATTTTTTTAATAATTCAACATGCACCTGAAATTTAGCATCATTTAGTATTCTAAATAAATATTAAACATGTACATACAATCCAAATATTAAATAATATCAAATAGAATATTATACTAAAAAATAAAAAACAACTAATAAAAAAATTACTAATAATAAACATTTACATCTAATTAAATAAGTATATATTATCTTAAAATTAACTAATATTAAATAAAATATTATATTGTAAAATAAATAGCAACTAAAATAAAGAAATACCTTGAATATTCAAAGACCAGAAAAACAAAAGAACTAAAGAAGGAGGAAATTCATTGACTATCTCAAGAAAGGTAAGAGAGTGAGTGAGATGAGAAAATATGAGGGGCTTCCCTTTTATAGGGAAAGCCTTCTATCATGAATCAATTGAATTGATGCTCTAAATTCATAAAATAAAGGAATATCATCAATTAAATTTATGTACTTATAGTACTCAGTGAAAATCGTCAATTGAATTAATGATATTTTTATGGCATTATGCATCATTTGAATTGGTGATCATCCATAATAGTTTCTAAACCCAAAAAAATCTAACACAAATAAATAAAAACCATTCTAAAATCACCTTTAATAGATAATGGATCATATAAATAGGATAAGATGTGTAAGCTAAATTAACCTCGTATTGTAATAATAGACTGAATAAATAGTGTCGATAAGCTCCCATGGTATATACATCCATTCTTATGTGTGAAAACCTAGTTCACTAATGTGTTTTCAGACCTCCATACCTCTCTCTCTATACCACTTTTTTTGGGAAAATTTTTATTGAATTGGGATTTTAATTTAAAATAAATAAATATATAATTTTCATGGAAGAATCAATTATTTTTACAAATTGATATTATATTAAAAATTACCCAAAAACTATATATATATATATTAATTTTAAATATTTAATTTAGTAAGAAAAAGACTTTGATATACATTTATATTAGAATAAAGTTCTTGGATTCATTCTGATGACATAATAATTAAAATAATGATAGGTTTATATGTATTAATTAAATTAATTAAATGGAATCATCCGCTTTATAAATAAAAAACAAAATGATAATTTTCTCAATGTGCATATAAAATTACTAAAATAATTATATGAATTTATTTTTTTTTAAATTAATTAAGTTTAGGTTTTTTTGGCTCGGGGTGTCTAGAATGCCAATTTGTTTAGTGTTATGGATATCAATGCAAGAGTGATACACCATTTGTCACTCTTTCCCCATTCTTTTTTTATTATTTCTTCATATTATATAAATATATTTATATTTATATTTATATTTATAATTATATAAATATGTTTATAATTATATAAATATATATATAAATTAGATTATAAATATAAATATATTTATTTAATTATAAATATATATATATATATTTATAATTTTATTATTATAATTATTTTTATAGAATTATTTATATTTATATACATAAAAATAATTTTCTTTATATATATATATATGAATATGTTTATATTTATAATTTTAAAATTATATATTTATTTATAATTTTATAATTATATTTTTACTTATATTTATATAATTATAATTATTTTTATATAATTGTTTTTATTTATAAACTTATTTATTAATATATATTTAGTTATAATATATAATATTCCTAACTTGTCACCAACTATGTAAGAGGAACCATCAACAGGGATTTTCCCCAGCTCCTGTTGAATTGATTAATTTTATCAGATAAATAAAATTATAGTTAAGTGATTCTAATTTTAAAATTTATAGAAAAATTTAGATTCTAAAACAACATTTAATTTGTTCATTAATTAGGTTTTTTTATATAAAAAATGTGTAACACTGAAATAAATCAACATCGACACCCCTTGGTGCCACAACCCAGTGTATGAATGTAACGACCCAAAGTTTTTCAATGGAAATTCCCTTCTCATAAATATGTCATAAAATCACATTAAAACACAGCATAATGAACTACTAAGTGCTAAGTGACCTTTAAACATAAGTTTGTCACTTATGTATTGGGAATTTTAAAAAACTGACATACACGGATGTGTTCAAGATGATATTTGGGGTCTAATAAAACAAAAATAATTTTTAATGAATAGTAACCAACCCTTATGAATAGTAACATACCCTTATGAATAGTGATATACCCTAATGGATAGTAACATTACCTATGATATTATAAAAATAATATTCCATTGAAAGTATGATGTACCTATATTTTAGAATTAGAAAATGAATGTTTTAAAACAGGTTTTTTAATAATAAATTATCATTTTAATTAAATATTGAATTAATCGTATTTAGAAAATTATTTTTGAAAAATGGACTTCATTTTTGGATTCTATACGTCAAAAAATGGTTGGATTAATTTTTTTGAATTTTTCTGAAATACTTGAATTTTTTGTGAATAGTAAAATACATTAATTTACTATATCAATACATTATAATTTAAACTCACTATTCCTGACATCACAAGTGATGTAAGCATCCAAATTTCGAAATAACTTGCCCTCATTACTATTCTTGGTCATTTAAAACTCACTATTCCTTGTATTTTGTGGAAAAAATAAACTAATGGATTTTATATTAAGAAAACCACTCTCCCCTTCACTATAAAAACCACCCTTCACACCTTCATTTCCTCACACCTCTCAAGATTGAATCCTTGTCTAAACTCTAACCAAAAATCTTACCTAGCCCCTCTCTCACATCCAAGAGCTTCTAGTCTCATCAAAAGACCAAGCTTAGGCCCCTTAAAGAGGATCTCAAGATGAGGATTCAAGAGGTACTTTCTCTCCCTCTTCTCCGTTAATTCCATTTCAATTTCAAGTACTTTTCTTATTCTCTCCCCACCTATCTTTGTAAAAATGGTATTTTAAATCTAGTAACATACATATAATGGAATTTTATGATACTAATGGGATATTATATCATACAACCCCCTTTCTCTTCTTCTTTTTATTTTATTAAAGAGAATGTTGTTCGTGAGGTGTTAATTTGTCACCTTCAAGAATGACATGTCTTCTTATTCCATTTCTACCTTAATATCTCATCATGAAACCATTTTTATGGTTGAACCTGAATATTTTATATGTATTATGTCCTATTTAAAGTTCTGGAACTAACTTATGTACATATTACTAAGTGATAAATTAATGAAAGTTCTTTGTGATCAAAAAACCACCCAAATTAACCCAAACAATCATCATTTAATTTTTATCTAATGATTTGTCCACATGGTATATAATATAATGAATTATAAGATAATTTTAAATTCTGTAATGTCATTAATAACATGTGATATTACTTCTGGATGTTTTCCCATGTTCTACCTGAACTTTCAATTAAGAATACGAGTTAACCACTCAAGAAGATTAAAAAAATGAACATTTCCGAACAAAGTTTTTAAACTCTATAGCTCATCAAAAGGCCCATAAAATGACATAATGAAACTAAAATGAACCCTATTCATGTATAAAAGTTTCTATAATTTCTAATTAATGAATATAATTTCATTATACAGGACACTAAAGAGAATGAAGCGTTCGGATACAAGGTAAGGAGAAATTCTTGAACCCAAATATCATCCTTCGGGTTCTCCCTCTTTCACTACATTTTTGATATGGTTACTCCTAAAAAATAATTTTTTCATCATTTTCTTTCCTTTTCTATGATATACATGTTTACCACTATTTTTTATGTCAAACAAAACGTTTTCCAAAATAACACTTCTTTTAAGAACTCAACTTTTACTTCTCATTCAAGGTTGATGGTTCTTGTATCAAGTATGTTATTCCCTCTTTGTTTTGAGAACACAAAGTTTATGAATGTGTTATTATGATATTAAACTCATTCCTTTACAAGGTTTAGTTATCTTCATTATTTATATTTTTTTCTATGTGGCATGCATGATAATGATAATATTATGATGTGATGGGTTCACCCGGAATTATATAGCACAATATAAATGTTTTAATGTGACAGGTGTGCCCAGAATTATACAGCGCTCCAATGCATTGGGTAAAGTAATAAATCTAATTAGTAAATGTGAAATGATTTAGAAAATATGCTATATTTATTCACAATTATGTGTGTTAGTTAACCACTAAGACATGATGTTTCATTTTTATGCATTGCCACACTTCAAGTCTTTTATTTATGCTTCCTCTCATGTTCATAACCTTTTTCCCATGTTATGATTATGCTCACCCCATTCTATATTGTTTTTATCTATCCTATTACTGGGATTATAGCTCAACCCTTTTGATGTATATCCTCAGGTGGATACATGTACTAAGGAGCGGTCAAGTTCCAATAAGAAGCTAGAGAAGAATATATTAAATAAATGTTTATGCTTGATGATGTAATTGCTATGTATGGTCCTAGTTTTCCAAAGAAACTAAACCTTTGGATCATCTATTTGTAATATTATTTTTTTTTATCTTAAAATAATTTAATAGTAATGTAAGAAAAGTTTGGGTCGCTATAGTTGGTATCAAAGGGAGGTTTAGTTAATTTCAGAATTAGGATTAGGGAACCCTAGAGAAAACCTCTAGCATGAGACTAAGTACAAATATGCACACAAGAATCTCTATATAGGGATCACATATGTTATGATTTCAGTATAAATGGTGAAAATTAATAAGTTATTTATCCATGAATTGTTGAATTATGTTTTGTTCTAACCTTTTCTATTTTAGAAAACAATGGGAACTAGGAGAAACCAGGCCAAAAACTTGTGTGAGGGCCAATGCAATGATTGCTCGAACGATATCCCCAATGATTTGGGAGGTGGATTTCAGAACTTCATGGTGATTCTTACCCAATTATCTTAGTTTATAAACAGTAACCATAATAATGGGGAACTTCCTCCTTCACCAAAGAGAGAGCAATTGGATATCGAATGTTTTATGCGGTAATGACCACCGACGTTTAGTGGATCTTCGGATCCTCTAGTTGCAAAATATTGGTTCAACTCCCTGGAGAAGATCTTTTATGTGTTTCATTATTCTAAGACAAATAAGGTGACTCTATCTATTTATCGTCTAGATGGAGAGGCCGATAAATGGTGGGATTTGATTAAGAACGCCAAGCCAAGGGAGGAAATTGAAGGGATGGAATGGGAAAACATTAAGATCGTGTTTCTTAATTAGTATTTCCCACGGACTCTTCACACAAATATGGAGAGAGAATTAATGGAGCTTAAGAAAAAAGAAGGAGAATATGTCACAACCTATGAAGCAAATTTCACAAGGCTTTCAAGGTACGCTTTGGGTTTTGTTATCAAGAATGATAGAAAAATTGATAGATTCTTTAGTGGATTAAAACCACACCTTTGAAAGGCTCTTGAAATTCGAGAATTCAAAAGTTATTAAGAAGTTGTTTGGTGTTCTCTCAAAGTGGAGATGGAGTTTTGAGAATGGTCCCATGGATATGGTGATAAAAAACTAAAGATGGAGTTTCAAGATAGTGGATCTAATGATAAAGTTGGGAAGAAAAATCAACAACCCACGTGCCAAAAATGTGGGAAGTTGCACCATGGAAACCTCCTTAAAGGGACAAGGAAATGCTACAAGTGTGGGGAAGAAGTAAATCATGCTCAAGAGTGTCGAAAAGACGTGAAAAGGAAGGATAATGTAGTGGAATAAAGGAGAGAACCACTAATGGTTCAATGATACAATTGTAGGGAGCTAGGGCACTTTGCAAGCCATTGCACTAAACCTCGAGTTCTCGAGGGTAATCAGCGTCAGTAGCCACCAAATCCAAAGGAACAAGGTAAGGCTTATGCCATATCTACTGTAGAAGTAGAGAAAGATAATGAAGTCATAAAAGGTACACTTCCTATTCACTCAAGAATGTAAAAATTCTTATTTGATTCTGGTTCTACGCATTCCTTTATATCTTGTAAGTTTTCTAAAAATATAGAATCAAATCCCTGAACCCTTGAAGTAGAGATATCTTTAAAAACACCAAGTGGTGCAATCATTACAACCCAAGTGTTTGACTCTTCTCCTATTGGCTTATGTGGGAAGATTCTTCTAGCAAATCTTGTGATACTTCCCTTGGTGGAATTCAATGGTATAATGGGAATTGATTGGCTCTCATTATATAGAGAACATATCAAATGTTGGGAAAAGGAAATATCTTTTCATATTCCATACCATCCCATGATCCTCTAAAAATTCAATGAAGATTATGAATCTCCTTTGAAAAATACTTCATCTTTGTGGATGTTGATTCCCTACAAAGAAGCATACCTCTCCCAAATGGTTGAGTCAAAGGAAGGTTCCAACCCTGTAGAAATGCTCATCGTGAGGGAATACGGTGATGTATTTCCTGAAGAGTTACCCAGAATTCCCCCAGATAGTGAGGTAGAGTTCTCAATTGAACTCATACCCAGATCTACTCCTATCTCAATGTTTCCTTATAGGATGGCCCCTGTCGAACTGGATGAGTTAAAGAAGCAGCTGCAAGAGAAACTAGACAAAGGGTTCATATGCCCTAGTGCATCACCTTGGGGTGTGCCGGTGCTCTTTGTGAAGAAGAATGATGGAACAATGAGGTTTTGTATCGATTATCAGAAAATCAACAAGATCAACATAAAGAACAAGTATCATTTTCCAAGTATTGATAGCTTGTTTGATCAGTTAAGAGGATCTCAATACTTATCAAAGGTGGATCTTCATTCTAGATATCATCAGTTAAATGTGAAGAAGGAAGATATCCAGAATACTGCCTTCCGTATAAGTTATGGGCACTATGAGTTTCTGGTAACGCCCTTCGGAATTACTAATTCCCTGGTAATCTTCATGGATTTGACGAATAGAGTCTTTATATATTACCTCGAAAAATTTGTGGTAGTGTTTTTTGATGATATTCTCATCTACTCCAAGAGAAAGGAAGAACATAAAGAACATATAAGACTTATGTTGGTGACACTGAGGAAGGATAAGTTGCACACCAAGTTCAGAAACTATGAATTTTGGATGAATCATGTCACATTCTTGGTACATGTGATCACAAGTGAGATAATTTCTATGGATCCTTCAAAGACAAAGGCGATTGAGGAATGGCCCAGGCCCTCTAGTGTCATAGAAATCGGTAGTTTTCTTGGATTAGCTGGGTACTACCGATGTTTTTTGAGAAACTTCTCACAATTTTCAAGCCCACTAACTAAGTTAACAAGGAAAGGGGTAAAGTATGTACGGATGGAAAAATATGAGGGAAGCTTCAAGGATCTAAAGAGAAGGCTAATCACTGCACCTGTACTCACACAACTGAAAAGTGGAGAAATATTTGTGATGAACAGTGATGCTTAAAATAAAGGCTTGGGTTGCGTACTCATGAAAAATGAAAATGTGTTAGAATACACCTCACGACAGTTGAAGATCCATGAGCAGAACTACCCGACGCATGATCTAGAGCTGGCAGCTGTGATTTTTTCCTTGAAAATCTAGCAGCACTACCTTTATGGTGATAAGTGTGACATATACACTGACCACAAGAGCCTAAAGTATATATTCACAAAAAAGGAGCTCAACATGTGTCAACAGTGATTGTTAGAGCTAATTAAGGATTACAATTTCTCTATTCACTAACATCCTTGAAAGGTGAACAAAGTAGTTGATGCTCTAAGCAGAAAAGAACCCGCTACTCTATCCATGTTACGAATTGAGAAAGACCCTATCTTCTTAGATATGAAAAGGATGGATTTGGAAATCATAAAGGAAGGGGATACATCATACCTTGCCCAAATGATTGCGCAACCATCCATCCAAGAGAAAATTAAGGAAGCACAAAGGGATGATGTGGATATACAAAAGAGGGTGAATGCAGTAAAGGAAGGGAAGCTGCAAGAGTTCCATATCAATGATGATGGTGTGATTCGGTTTGGAACACAGCATTTTGTGCCTTAATCACCTGGGATAAAGAACGAGCTATTGGACTGTAAGAACCCGGTTCTTAGTTTTGAGGTATGGGTTTCTTCTTTTCTCCTTTCCTTAAGTATTTTTGAGAAAATAAGGAAAATGGGGAAAATTCTAATTTTTGGGACTACACGCCATGTACTTTTCCACACACCGTGTACTTTTGGCCATGTGGGATGAGTACACAGGGCATGTAGCCATGTCGGGGATAAAAGGTGTAAAAATCAACTACACGCCGTGTAGTAGGTATTTACACGCCGTGTAGTCAGTTGGCAGGAAAATAGTAAGGCGGTGGCCAGATGTACGACAGAACATGCCGTGTGCTCAAGAAGACACGTTGTGTAGTCATGTCAGCAGATGAACAGTGCCACGCTGGCGGGAAACCGTCAGAGGAATAGTTAAAAAAATGGGAATTACACGTCGTGTACTTTGTTTTTTCACTTAAAATGGGTCGTATCCTCCCCTGTTCATAGGGAAGGCTTAGAACGGGAAGGAGCAGAAGAGGGAGGTCGAAGCTTTGGATATCTTCTGAGCGCACGTCGGGAATTCGTTTTCTGCACCGTCGATCTCCCTGGAACTGTACGGGTGAGCTATCCCTTATCCTAGAGTAGTTCTTACCAATTCTATCCCAGAGGGAAGTTATTTTAGTTTGAATGGGTTTTCTTCTACGTCAAATCTATGTCGTTCTTGGGCATTTCTGGAATCAATGTTCGCATATATCGTTTTTTGGTGTTAAAGGTAGGTGGCCTGGTGTTCATTTCCAACTGTTGTGCATTCTGTGTTTTTGAGCTACGAACCCATGTTTGGGGTGTCGTGTGGTTGAGGTCGTGGATTTTTTAAATACCTAGAATTGTATAGGTAATTAAATAAAATTGAAAAACTGTTGTTTGGGATCAGTGCTTGGATCCAGGACCACCCCGGGGGTGCATTCCTCTATTTATTTGTTTGGCCAGGATACCCGAGGGTATGCCATGTTTAATTATGCATTACTTTTTCCTTGAGAGGAATTATATGTAAATTTCATGTTTATATGTTGGGCATGGCCCGGTTAATTATGCCTGAGGGTGGTATTTTACTATATCCTAAGGGCATGAATGTATTAGCCTGAGGGCAACGTTCTATTTCACCTGAGGGAAACCTTTTGTGCCTGAGGGCTATGAATTTTATGCTTGAGGGAAACACTTCGTACGCCTGAGGGAAATTTCTGTTATGCCTGAGGGAAAGATTCTGATTACCTGAGGGTAAGCCTGGGGGTGTGGTTATATTAGCCTGAGGGTAAGGTTCTGATTAGACTGAGGGATTAGTTCTGAGGAACATTTAATGTTATTAAATTGAACTGCTAAAATAATATTTAAATGACAAAGAAACTGGTAAAGTTAGTTACTTTGAGTACTTCTTAGTTTATTGCATTTACTTTTGCACACTGTTGTTGCATGTTTACACACAGTTGAGCATGGGCCTTTGGTGGGTGCCTACTGAGATTATTTCTCACACCCTGTTTGGGTCATTCTTTTCGGCCCAAACAGATTACGTTTCTGCAGGTGTGGATAAGGGAAAGGGTCCCTATACAGGTACTTGATTGTTGTTGAGGAGTGCGGGAGCATGGGACCGAGCTTAGGCTCGCGATTCTACCGGCTGTTTTGTTCTGTTTTGCTTTTCTGTACTTGTATTGTACTGTATTTTTTTGTAACATGTTCTGGCTGCTTTCTTAGAATTTGAGTCATGTTTACCCATTATTTATATACAGGTTTGTTATATCTACTACAGTTGTTTGTTTCAGTTGTGTATGGTTTACTGCTTCCACTATTGTTTTAGGATTTATTTCATTCTGCTGCGGTACACTTTGACAAATGAGGGCATAGTTTCCCCACTATCAGACCTGGGACCTCTCTGCTAGTCGGCAGCCTCTGGAGTTTGGAGAAATGCGCTTGAGGTCACATGACGAACCGGGTTCAGGGCACCCGTTGAGTGGCACCCGTAACCGGGACGTTACAAAGTGGTATCAGAAGGGTTATTTTCTTTGACTTATTATTTGGAGCCTTAGTCAAGGATAGGACGGGAACGATAGTCGGTAATAAGTTGTGCCCGGGTGTAGCTAACCTGTTTACAAGGAAAAGCCAGTCTACCTCGTATTTTTTCAATTTTTCTAATTTTGCAAATTTTATAGTTGGTTTGATTTTCATCGTTGGGTGACACACTTGGATTGTGTTGTTTATATTTTATCCATGGGATCTAATTAGTTGAAACCCGATGAGATGAGGGTATTCCATCTCATGCATCATTTAGGCACATGTTAGAAATCACATGCCATGCATAGTTCCATGCCATGTAGGTGCATTAGAAATTTCATACAGTTGTGGTAGTTGTTGTTCTAGATAAGCATGTTGTTGTGATAGCTTCTTGATAAATACATGTTATGTGATAGGGTATTTTTGTGTGAGTCTGTTGATAAAATGGATGCCAAACTTTGGTTTTTGGGGAGTATTGGCCCCCATTGACTGGAATTTTGTGGATCATTGACTGTTAATTTTGTTATAACACAGATAAGATGTCAAAATTTAATTCGTGTGGAGTATGGGCCCTCACGGATCAGAATTTGACACTTAGGTGTTGTTTTTTTGATATTTTCTTGGGTTTCGGGGAAGTTTCTGAGGCATATTGTCCAAAAACCCAGTATACATGCCATGTAGTACCTTAAACATGCCGTGTATGATCTTCTGTTCGGGAAGAAAAGAAAACTTTTTGAGTACACATCGTGTACCCTAAGTACACGCCATGTAGTATCTTCCCATGTCTGAGACCGTTTGGGCGGTGACACAGGAAAGGGAAGAGCTTGGGGAGAACACGTCGTGTACCGTATGTACACGCCATGTAGTGTTGACCCGGTGTCCACCATGTAACTAACAACATAGGCGGAGGAAACCTTAAGACATACACGTCGTGTCCACTGTGGAACATGCCATGTAGTCTGACTTGGGATCCGGATGTGTAACTAACAACACAGGTCGGTGTAATCTCTTTGTGTACACGCCGTGTCTGTATGGAATACGTCGTGTAGTGTGAGCCATGTGTCCGACTGTGTGACTAAAGCACGGGTCGGCGAAGCTCGTCTAGTACACTCCATACCCGTGGGACACGTCGTGTAGTCTTGTCCGAGGAAAAACCGTGTGGACTTAGCCATGTGGAGGGGAAACGGGGTAGTGTACACACCGTGTGTGGGTGTAACACGCCATGTAGTATTAAGCCAAGTATTCGGCCATGTCACAAATGACACGGGCAGTTGGAAAATGTCACCATACACGCCATGTAGTTTTGTTCAAATAGGGGTCGTGTGGCTTAGCCGTGTAGAAGGACTCGGGCAGGGGAAGGGAAGTCAGGAACACACCGTGTAGTTTATATACACGCCCTATAGTCTTGTTTTGAAAATCTTGAAATGCATCCTTCCTCCTGTTCCCCTTGTGGTTCCTTTGCTTTCAATCTTAATAATATTGATCTAAGGTGTGTGTTTGACCTTGTAGTGTCATTCCACCGAGATGTTCACACACTATTCGCCAGGAGAGCAGAAACGAGTATACTCCAGAAATGGTGGTCCATGGGCTACTAGTGGATCCTCCAGCAGAGCCAGATGCGGTGCCATCCATAATACCGGACACAGGCACGGAGGCGCAGTTCCGTGAAGCTGCGCTTCATGCAGACCTTTCAGGGAGCACCATCGGCAGCCACATCTATGTATGAGCTGACTCGTATCTTCCAGCAGTAGCATTCTTCTACGTTCTCAGGGGATGGCAGACCACAGGCTATGGATTCTTGGATGGGGTCGATGTAGACTATTTTTGAGCATCTCGAGATGCCACTAGGGCGGAGGGTCAAGCTCGCGACTTATATGTTGCGTGATTCCACCAAGAGGTGGTGGGATGTTACCACCCTGTAGGAGAATCATAGAGACATGGCGTGGGAATATTTTCTAGCAGTCTATTATGACTTCTTCTTTCCAGAGATGCTGATGGCAGATAGAGCTCGAGAGTTCATGAACCTGTAGCAGGGTTCTATGTCGGTGATGGATTATTCTGCTCGTTTCACCGAGCTTCAGCGTTTTTCACCTGTTCTTGTGGGTGATGAGACGTTGAGAGTAAGACGCTTTGAGGATGGTCTTCATTATGAAATCTGAGCATTGGTGAATGTTTTCAGGTTGCCTTCAGAACATGATATTGTGAACCAGGCGCTAATTACAGAGAGGAACTTGCGGGAATCTAGTGGTGTGGGCCAGGGCAGTTCAGCACTAGTTACTGGTAATATTGCTACTGGTAAGAGGAAGAGACAGATGGACTTCTCTCAGGGTGGCAGTACCAGCTAGGCAGTTTTTTTAGGTGGCCCGATCAGGTGCTACCAGTGTGGTAAGGAGGGGCACAAGAGACCGTAGTGTCCACGAGACCCAGTGGAGTGTCGAGCTTGTGGAAAGATGGGGAATCTACAGTGATTTTGTAGGGAATTTCCACCAGTGGCTAGTGAGAGGGGTTATGTGCAGACTTCGCGTGCGGGAGCAGGACCAGCAGCTTCTTACCAGTTGGGAAACTGGAATATGTCAGGGCGTGCAGGCAGAGATGGTGGTCGTGGCCATGGAAGCCAGACACCGGGATCTCAGAGGCCGCAGGGCGGGACAGCTTAGGGTAGCCAGGCTATGCCGCAGGATCGTGGCACTGGGCAGGCATACACAGTGCAACAGATCCAGCAGGAGCAGGATCTCGGATATTCTATAGTCATAGGTACTATTCTAGTAGCTTCTGTCTTGTCTTCAGTACTTTTTTATACAGGTGCAACACATAGTTTCATATCTGTACTCATTGTGGAGATCTTTGGGCTTTGTGTTTCTTCTTCTTCTGATATCATGATGCTAGACACTCTGTTGGGGACTAGAACGGCTGGTGTGCGTCAGTATAGGGAGTGCCCCTAGTGGTTGGAGGGTGTCACTTTCTTTAGGACCTTTATGTCTTGGAGATGACGGCTTATGATTTCATTCTCGGAATGGACTGGTTGGTTCCCTTTCGAGCCTTTATAGACTGCTATCATCGCAGGGTGCGTTTCACATCACCAGAGGGCAGAGAGTTTCTATACAAGGGTGGGTGGGATGTTCAAGTGAGTCGAGCTGGACCAGAGCATCATGGGTGAGGTGGAGTCACAAACCAGATTGCGAGTTTATATCTAGATGATCAAGGGACTTGTTAGTAGGATTTCCCTTCAGTGGTTGATTGTTTTAGGGATGTCTTCCTAGATGACTTTTCAGGTCTACCTCCAGAGAGATAGGTGGATTTCTCTATTGAGCTTGTGCCAGGAGCAGCACTGGTGTCCATTCCACCTTATAGGATGGCTACATCTGAGTTTCAGGAACTCAAGAGGCAGTTAGAGGAGTTACAAGAAAAGGGTTTCATCCGACCCAGTACTTCTCCTTGGGGTTCTCCGGTCCTTTTTGCAAAGAAGGTAGACGATACCCTCAGACTCTGTGTGGATTATCGGAAGTTGAACCAGTTGACGGTCAAGAACCGATATCCTTTTCCGGGGATAGATGATCTTTTTTATCAACTTTGAGGAGAATGAGTGTTCTCAAATATTGAATTGAGATCAGGATATCACCATCTATGCGTGAGACCATCTTATATACCACTTATAGTCTTTTGGAGTAGATATGGTCTATACGAGTACTTGGTTATGTCGTTCGGACTCATGAATGCACCAGCAGTTTTTATGGCTCAGATGAATCGTGTGTTCCATCCTTATCTGGATTCTTTTGTGGTAGTATTCGTGGACGAAATCTTAGTGTACTCTCACACTTGACATGACCATGCCACCCATCTTGAGATCGTATTGAGTACACTAAGAGAGCATCAGCTATATGCTAAGCTCTCAAAGTGCCACTTTTGGATGGACCAGATTCACTTCCTGGGTCATATCATCTCAGAGGTAGGAGTTGTAGTAGACCTAGAGAAGGTGAGAGTAGTATTTTCTTAGGAGTATCCTAAGAACGTATTTGAGATACAGAGTTTCTTGGGGCTGGCTGGTTACTACAGACACTTCATCTAGGACTTCTCCTGCTTAGTAGCGTCGTTAACGGGTTTGACTAAGAAGGGTGTAAAGTTTGTTTGGTCAGAAGCTTGTGAGACAGCCTTTCAGGACCTTAAGGGAAGTTTGACATCCGCACCAGTCTTGATACTTCCAGAGCAAGGGAAGAGCTATACATTTTACTATGATGCATCAGGTATTGGGCTGGGAGCAGTGTTGATGCAGGGTGATCGAGTTGTTGTGTATGAGTCTCGGTGGTTGAGGCCACATGAGAGGAGTTACCCAAAGCATGACCTCGAGTTGGCTGAAGTTGTTCATGTGTTACGCTGTTGGAGACATTATCAATTGGGAGAGCATTTTGTGGTTTTCACCGACCACAAAATCCTCAATTATATCTTTAATCAGTGTGACTTGAATCTGAGAAAGAGGAGGTGGTTCGAGTACCAACAGTACTTTGATTTTGAGATTGCCTATACACCTGGTAGAGGTAATGCAGTAGCCGATGCAATGAGCAGGAAGACTCAGATACAGGTAGCGCAGGAGGCCAGTGGGGAGTGGCAGCTTATGGCTTTGTTCTCTGAGATGCATTTGGAGATGTACGACAGTCAGGGGAAGACCTATCTTTCTTCGTTAGCTATTTATTCTACCCTCCTGGATAGAGTGAGGATGAGACAGCTATCTAATTCAGAAGGCCTCGTTTTACGGGATTCGGTGGAAAGTGAGGACCCTTCTCCTAATTAGACGATAGGCGATGATGAAGTTCTGCATTTCCATGGACGAGTTTGGGTTCCAGGGGATATATGTGAGGAGTTGATGTGAGAGTTTCATGCTTCAGCTTGGGCAGTTCATCTCGGGGTTACCAAGATGTACCGTGACTTGAGACATCAGTATTGGTGGTCGGGTATGAAAGGATAGATAGATGGTTTTATTATGAGATGTTTCATCTGTCACCAGGTGAAGGCGGAGCACCAGAGGCCAGCTGGACTGTTACAGCAGTTACCCATTCCGGAATGGAAATGGGATGATGTCGCGATGGAATTCATGACCGTGTTGTCGAGGTCACCTCGAGGAAATGATGTCATGTGGGTTGTTGTGGACAGACTCATGAAGGTAACTCAATTTTTTCCAATCAAGGAGGCCTTCGGTGTTGACGAGATTGGAAAGTTGTATATCTGAGAGATCGTACGTCTTCATGGGGTCCCATTTTCTATCATTTCTGATAGGGACGCCCGCTTTACATCGCATTTCTGGAAGAGTTTTCAGAGGGCACTAGGTACATAGGTGCTTCTGATCACAGCATACCACCGTCAGACAGATGGCCAGTCAGAGTGTACGATATAGGTGCTACAGGACATACTGCATCCATTCGTCCTAGACTTTGGGGGCTCTTGGGAGAAGCATATACCCCTAGTCGATTTTTCCTGCAATAACAGTTTTCAGGTGACTATTGAGATGGCACCTTACGATGATTTATATGGTAGGCCATGAGGATCACCCTTGTGTTGGATGGAGGTAGGTGAGGCAGCTTTACTGGGACCACGTCTCATACAGGAGACTTCTGAGTAGGTCTAGTTGATTCAGAAGCAGATGGTTACCGCACAGTCTTGTCAGAAATCTTATGATGATCACCGCAGATGACCCTTGGATTTCGTGGTCTGGGATCAGGTTTTCTTGCATGTTTCGCCGAGGCTGGGACACAGGCTGATCAGGAGATAAGGTAAACTTTCACCGAGGTATGTGGGGACATTTGAGATCCTGGAGAGAGTCAGTCCGGTCACCTATCGGTTGAAGTTACCACAGATTTACCAATCCATGCACGACCTCTTCCACATATCTCAGTTGCGTCATTACCATTCAGACTAGTCTCATGTTTTTCAGCCCGAGGAGGTTGATTTGGAGTTATATGTGTCCTTTGAGAAGCATCTGATTCGTATCGTTGATAGGAGCATGAAGGTTTTCTGAGGCCGGTCAGTTCCTCTCGTACAGGTGTTATGGAAGCATGGCCGAGTGCAGGACAAAACCTAGGAGTGGGAGACCGACGTACGTGCTCAGTGGTCGGAGTTGTTCACGGCAATTTCTTCACCACCCTTATAAGGGAAATTCAGGGATGAATTGCTTTAAGGGGGAAGTTTGTAAGAACTCGGTTCTTAGTTTTGAGGTATGGGTTTCTTCTTTTCTCCTTTCCTTAAGTGTTTTTGAGAAAATAAGGAAAATGGGAAAAAAATCCTAATTTTTGGGACTACACACCATGTACTTTTCCACACATCGTGTACTTTTGGCCGTGTGGGATGAGTACATAGGGTGTGTAGCCATGTCGGCGATGAAAGGTGTAAAAACCGACTACATGTCGTGTAGTAGCTATTTACACACCGTGTAGTCAGTCAGCAGGCAAATAGTAAGTTGGTGGCCAGCTATGCGACAGAACATGCCGTATAGTCATGTCGACAGATGAACAGTGCCATGCTGGCAGGAAACCTTCAAGGGAACAGTTAAAAAAATGAAAAGTACATGCCGTGTACTTGGAAATACATGTCGTGTACTTTTTTTTTTCTTAAAATGGGTAGCAGCCTCCCCTGTTCACAGGGAAGGCTTAGAACGATAAGAAGGACTGGAAGAGGGAGGCCGAAGCTTTGGAGATCCACCGAGCGCACGTTGGGAATCCTTTTTCTGCACTGTCGATCTCCCTAGAACCGTACGGGTGAGATCTCCCTTCTCCTGGAGTAGTTCTTACCAATTCTTTCCCGTAGGGAAGTTATTTGAGTTTGAATGGGTTTTATTCTACGTCAGATCTACGTCATTCTTGGGTGTTTCTGGAATATATGTTCGTGTATATCGTTCGTTGGTGTTAAAGGTAGGTGGCTTGGTGTTCATTTCCAATTGTTGTGTGTTCCATGTTTTTGAGCTACGAACCCATGTTTGGGGTGTCATATGGCTGAGGCTATGGCTTTTTTAAATACCTAGATTTGTATAGGTAATTAAATAAAATTGTAAAACTGTATTTTGGGATCATTTCTTGGATCTAGGACCACCCCGGGGGTGTGTTCCTCTGTTTAGCCATTTGGCCAGGATACCCGAGGGTATGCCATGTTTAATTATGCATTAATTTTTCCTTGAGAGGAATTATATGTAAATTCCATGTTTATATGTTGGGCATGGCCCGGTTACTTATTCCTGAGGGCGTTGTTTTACTGTAGCCTGAGGGCATGACTGTATTAGCCTGAGGGAAACGTTCTATTTCAATTGAGGGCAACCTTTCGTGCCTGAGGGCTGTGACTTCTATGCCTGAGGGCGGTACTTCGTACGCCTGAGGGCAATTTCTGTTTCGCCTGAGGGCAATGCCTGAGGGAAAGATTCTCATTACCTGAGGGTAAGCCTGAGGGCATGGTTATATTAGCCTAAGGGCAAGGTTATGATTATCCCAAGGGATTAGTTCTGAAGAACATTGAATGTTATTAAATTAAACTGCTAAAATAATATTTAAATGACAATGAAACTGGTAAAGTTAGTTACTTTGAGTACTGCTTAGTTTATTGCATTTACTTTTTCACACTGTTGTTGTATGTTTACACACAGTTGAGCACGGTCCTTTTGTAAGAACCCGGTTCTTATTTTAGTGGTACGGGCTTCTTCTTTTCCTTTTCCTTAAGTGTTTTTGAGAAAATATGGAAAATGGGGAAAATCCTGAATTTTGGAACTACACGTCGTGTACTTTATCCACACAACGTGTACTTTTGGCCGTGTTGGGATGAGTACACAGGGCATGTAGTCATGCCGGTGACGAAGGGTGTAGGAACCGACTACACGCCGTGTAGTGGTACCTTACACGTCGTGTAGTCAGTCGGCAGGCTTAAACAGTAAGGCGGTGGCGTCGCCGCCAACTGGGCGACAGTACACACTGTGTACTCGAGAGTACATGCCATGTACTCATGTCGACTGATGAACAGTGTGGCGGTGCCGCCAAATGAACAGTTAAATGAAAGAAGTACACGCCGTGTACTCAGAAGTACACGTTGTGTACTTTGTTTTTTTCGGATTAAAACAGGCAGTAGCCTCCTCATTTGGTAGAGGAGGCGTTTGATCCATTTTGGAGCCAAAGGAGGAGGCCGGATCTTTGAAGATCCACCGGGCGTTCTTCTGTAATCCGTTTCGACTTCGGACAATCTCGTTGGAACCGCACGGGTAAGCCCTCTCCTCTCCTGGTACCGTTCTTGCCAATTCTTCTCCTAACGTAAGTTATTTACATTTTAATGAGTTTTGTTCTTCGTCAGATCTACATCGTTCTTGGGCGTTTCTAGAGTCGGCGTTCAGGTATAGCATTCGTTGGCGTATAAGGTAGGTGGATTTGTCTTTAGTTTTCCAACTGCTGTGTGTTTAGTGCATTTTTGTGCCACGAACCCATGTTGTGGTGTCATGTGGCTGAGGCCGTTGCTATATTTAATACCTAGAATTGATTAGGTATTTAACTGTGATAATAAAATGCTGTTTGGGATCATTTCTTGGATCCGGAACCACCCCGGGGGTGTGTTCCACTGTTTAGTCGTTTGGCCAGGATACCCGAGGGTATTCCTTTAAAGTAGTAATTGTAGAATTGCCTTGAGAGGAATTTCTTGTTACTGCTTTTTTAACTATTGGGCATGGCCCGGTTACCTGTTTAGCCTGAGGGTGTTGTTGTGATTAGCATGTGGGCACTGTACTGTTTTAGCCTGAGGGCGTGACTATTTTAGCCTGAGGGTTGTCGTTATTCCACCTGAGGGAAACCTTTCGTGCCTGAGGGATTGACTTCTGTGCCTGAGGGCGACACTTCCTACGCCTGAGGGCAATTTCTTTTATTCCTGAGGGCAATACCTGTGGGTTGGATTCTGTGTGGCCTGGGGGCAAGCCTGAGGGCATGGTTACTATTTTAGCCTAAGGGAACGGTTCTGATTGGCCTGAGGGCTTGGTGCTGTTGAGCACAATAATGTTACTAAGTTGAATGAATTAAATGGATAATAAAATGGCAATATAACTGGTAATTAGTTACTTTTGAGTACTGCTTACTTTATTTCATTTTACTACTGAACAATGTTGTTGCATGCTTACACGCAGTTGGGCACGGGCCTTTGGTAGGTGCCTACTGAGATATATTTCTCACACCCTATTTAGGTCACGCTTTTCGGCCCAAACAGATTACATTGCTGCAGGTGTAGATAGGGGCAAGATTCCCTATACAGGTACTTGACTGTTGTTGAGAAGTAGGAGGGCATGGGACCGAGTCTAGGCTCGCGATGCCGCTGCCAGCTATTTTGTTTGTTTTTTTGTACTCTATTTTCTATTGTACTGTATTGATGTATAACATGTTCTGGTTGTTTTCTTAGAACTTGAAACATGTAGCATCATCACTTATATATTGTTGGTTATATCCACTGTTGTATTTATTTCAGTTGTGTATTTTTACTGCTTCCCCTGTTGTCGTTGTATGTTTATTTTGTATTCCGTTGCGCTACACTTTGACAAATGAGGGAATAGTTTCCCCACTAGCAGACCTGGGTCCAAGCTGCTAGTCGGTAGCCTCTAGCGTTTGGGGAAATGCGCTTGAGGTCACGTGGCAAACCAGGCTCGGGGCACCCGTTGTGTGGTACCCGGGTCCGGGACGTTACACTTTGGTGGGTGCCTACTGAGATTATTTCTCTCACCCTATTTGGGTCATGCTTTTCGGCCCAAACAGATTACATTTCTGCAGGTGTGGATAAGGTCAAGGGTCCCTATACAGGTACTTGTTTTCTCCTGAGGAGTGCGAGAGTATGGGACCGGGCTTAGGCTCGTGATGTTACTGACTGTTTTGTTCTGTTTTGCTTTTCTGTACTTGTATTGTACTGTATTGTTGTGTAACATGTTATGGATGCTTTCTTATAATTTGAGGCATGTTGAGCCATTATTTATATACTGGTTGGTTATATCTACTGCAGTTGTTTGTTTCAGTTGTGTATGGTTTACTGCTTCTGCTGTTTTTGTATGTTTTATTTCATTCTGTTGTGCTACACTTTGACAAATGAGGTAATAGTTTTCCCACTATCAGACTTGGGCCCTCACTACTAGTCGGAAGCCTCTGGCGTTTGGGGAAATACGCTTGAGGTCACGTGGCGAACTGGGTTTGGGGAACCCATTGAGTGGCACCCAGAACCGGGACGTTACATGGACAGTGCATATGGCTAAAATTTATCTATCCATCATGGGAGTACCAAGATGTACCATGATTTCCGAGAACACTTTTGGTGGGATAACATGAAGAAGGAGATTTCATAATATATATCAAGGTGCTTGGTATATCAGCAATTTAAAGCAAAGCGACCAATGTCCAAAGGGATGGTTAAGTCATTGCCTATACCCATGTGGAAATGGGAAAATGTTACTATGGACTTTGTCATGGGTCTCCTGAAGACATCTAAGGGAAATAATGTGATATGGGTTGTGGTTGACTGACTCACCAAGACTTCCCATTTTATCTCTATTCGGGAAGATATCTCGCTTGAACAAATTGCAAAGATATATGTGAATGAATTGGTGAGACTGCACGGTGTTCCACTCTCAATTGTCTCTTACCGTGATCTAAGGTTCACATCTAAATTCTGGAGGATCCGTCAACATGATCTGAGTCCTGAATTAAATTTCAACACGGCCTATCACCCCCAAACTGAAGGCCAGTCTGAAAGGACTATTTATATGCTTGAAGATATGCTAAGAGCATGATCTATAGAATTCAAAGGTAAATGGGATCAACATCTCCCATTGGTTGAGTTCTCATACAATAATAACTTCCACTCAAGTATTCAGGTGGCTCCATATGAAGCTCTGTATGGAAAGCAATGTAGAACTCCAACCTATTGGCATGAAGTTGGAGAAAGAAAGACACTTGGACCTGATCTTGTGCAAGAGATGACAGAGAAGGTTCAAATCATATAGAAACACATCAAAGCTACTCAGATTTGGAAAAAGAGCTATGATGACAATCGTCGAAGGGACTTGGAGTTTGACATTGGAGATAAAGTCTTCCTTTGAATATCACCATAGAATAGAGTCATGCGGTTTAGAAAGAAATGGAAGATAATCCCAAGGTACATTGTCCCATTTGAGATCCTTGACCGCATAAGAGTCGTGGCCTATCGTCTTGCACTTCCACTGAATATGGCTCAAGTTCATGATGTGTTTCACGTATCACTCCTGAGGAAGTACATACCGGACACCTCACATGTAATAAACCTAGAGGTGGTACAGCTGGAAGATGATCTCTCTTATGAGGAACTGCCAGTAGAGATTCTAGACCAGAGAGATAAGGTTCTACGCAATAAGACAACCCACCTTGTCAAAGTGTTGTTGAGGAACCATAAGTTTGAAGATGCTACTTGGGAACCGGAAGAGGCAATGAAGGAGAAGTACCCTCACCTGTTTGTGTAAATTGAAATTTCAAGGGTGAAATTTCATAAGGGGGTAAGAATGTAACGACCCAAATTTTTCCAATGGAAATTACCTTCTTATAAATATGTCAGAAAATCACATGAAAACACAACATAATGAACTACTAAGTGCTAAGTGACCTTTAAACATAAGTTTGTCACTTCTGTATTAGGAATTTTGAAAATCTGACATACACGATTGTGTTCAAGATGATTTTTGGAGTCTAATAAAACAAAAATAATTTTTGGTGAATAGTAACCTACCCTTATGAATAGTAACATACCCTTATGAATAGTGATATACCCTAATGAATAGTAACCTTACCTATGATAGTATAAAAATAATATTCAATTGAAAGTATGATGTACCTATTTTTTAGAATAAGTAAATGAATGTTTTAAAATAGGTTTTTTAATAATAAATTATAATTTTAATTAAATATTAAATTAATCATATTTAGAAAATTATTTTTAAAAAATGGACTTCATTTTTGGATTCTACACATCGAAAATGGTTGGGGTAAATTTTTGGGATTTTTCTGAAATACTTGAATTTTTGGTGAATAGTAAAATACATTAATTTACCGTATAAATACATCATAATTTAAACTCACTATTCCTGACATCACAGGTGATGTAAGCACCCAAATATCGAACTCGCATGTCCTCTTTACTATTATTGGTAATGTAAGTGTCACTATTTCTTGTCTTGTGGGGAAATAATAAACTAATAAATTTTTTATTAAGAAAACCCCTCTCCCCTTCACTATAAATACCACCCTTCAAACCCTCATTTCCTAACACCTCTCAAGCTTGAAGCCTTGTCTAAAATCTGACCAAAAATCTTCCCCATCCCCTATCCCACATCCAAGAGCTTTTGGTCTCATCAAAAGACCAAGCATAGGCCCCTTAAGGAAGATCTCAAGAGGAGGATTAAAGAGGTAATTTCTCTCCCTCTTCTCCTTTAATTCCCTTTCAATTTCAAGTTCTTTTCTTATTCTCTACCCACCTACCTTTGTAAAAATGGTATGTTAACTCCATTAACATACATATAATGTAATTTTATGATACTAATGGGATATTATATCATCCAACCCCCTTTATCCTTTTCTTTTTATTTTATTAAAGAGAACGTTGTTCGTGAGGTGTTAATTTATCACCTTCAAGAACGACATGTCTTCTTCTTCCATTTCTACCATCAGATATGGTCATGAAACCATTTTTATGGTTGAACCTGAATATTTTATATGTATTATGTCCTATTTAAAGTTCTAGAACAAACTTATGTGCATATTACTAAGTGATAAATTAGTGAAAGTTCTTTGTGATCGAAAAACCGCCCAAATTAACCCAAACAATCATCATTTAATTTTTATCTAATGATTCATCCACATGGTATATAATATAATTAATTATAAGATAATTTTAAATTAGGTAATTTCATTAATAACATGTAATATTAGTTCTGGATTTTTACCCGTGTTCTACTCGAACTTTCATTTAAGAATACGAGTTAACCACTCAAGAAGACCATAAAAATGAACATTTCCTAACAAAGTTTTTAAAATCTATAACTCATAAAAAAGCCCATAAAATGACATAATGAAACCAAAATGAACCCTATTAATGTATAAAAGGTTCTGTAATTTCTAATTAATGAATATAATTTTATTATAGAGGACATTAAAGATAAGGAAGTGTTCGGATACAAGGTAAGGGGAAATTCTCGAACCCAAATTTCATCCTTCGGGTTTTCCCTCTTTCACTCCATTTTTGATATGGTTACTCATAAAAAATAATTTGTACATAATTTTCTTTCCTTTTATGGGATATAAATGTTTATAACTATTTTTTATGTCAAACAAAACGTTTTCCAAAAGAAATATTCTTTTAAGAACTCACCTTTTACTTCTCATTCAAGGTTGATGGTTCTTGTATCAAGTATGTTATTCCCTCTTTGTTTTGGGAACCCAAAGTTTATGAATGTGTTATTATGAGATGAAACTCATTATTTTCCATGGGTTAGTTATGTTCATTATTGATATTTTTTCTATGTGGAATGCAAGATAATGATAATATTATGATGTGACGGGTGCACCTGGAATTATATAGTGCAATATGAATGTTTGAATGTGACGGATGCACCCGGAATTATACGGCACTCCAATGCATTGGGTAAAGTGATGAATATCATAAGTAAATGTGAAATTATGTGTACAAGATTCTAGATTTGTTCAAAATTATGTGTGGTAGTTAACCACTAAGACATGATGTTTTATTTTTATGCATTTCCACACTTCAAGTATTATATTTATTCTTTCTATCATGTTCATGATCTTTTTCTCATGTTATGATTATTCTCACCCCATGCTATATTGTTCTTATCTGTCCTCTTACTGGACTTTTAGCTCACCCATTTTTATGTATATCCCCAGGAGGCTACATGTACTAAGGAGAGGTCAAGTGCCAATAAGAAGCTAGAGAAGAAGAAATTAAATAAATGTTTATGCTTGATGATGTAATTCTATGTATGGTCCAAGTTTTCCCAAGACACTAAACCTTTTGATCCTCTATTTTTAATACTATTATTTTGTTTATCTTAAAATAATTTAATATTAATGTAATAAAAGCTTGGGTTGCTATAATGAACCTCATTCTCACTACATGTCTCATGTTTATGTCACTTAGGTGTACTGGATATTGGAATGCTTTCCTCTTTATGTTGTGCCTCTACCACATCAAAGGGTATATATGACAGTGGGGTTGATGTTACTGTGTACAGATCTGGTGATTCTAGCAGCTTAATATGTGGTTCCATGGGTGCCTCCCTATACTACTGAGTATAGGACTTTCCAAAATCATACATGGAGCTATATTTCTATGATTATAGATGAATGAAAGGATACATTGAAGATTTAAAAAAATTGATATATCAAATAAGTAATCATCAGTAGAACTATGGTCGAAGTCTGCAGAAAGTATGATGTCGTAGTTAGTTCCCACTCCATCTAAGATCCAAATATTCCAATCATGATATGTATTTGAGATGTTGATGTTATATTATATGTATAAGTATATGTATATAGAACATAAACCTATCCCTATTGTGTAATATCCTCTATCTGTAACATGGTATCCTCTATATATGGTGAAGAATCATCTGCAAGATCCACTATCTCACATCTCTCTCTCTATCCTCACCTATTCCCCTACCTATTATCTAGACTTTTTCCTCTATTCATTGGTGGTGATGGCAGTGTATCATCCTCGGTAGGAAAAACAGACACATCATCATCCTTAAGTGCTTCAGTAGAAGCATGTGAGTAAGGATATAAATATAGCTCCTCATTATAGACACTCTCATATATGAAATAGATAAGATCTCAAAGATCCACCAGATTTGGGTGAACTACATCTTTCCTAATAATTTTCTCCTCCTAAGTATCATTGATATGTACAAGCCTCTCTATTTCATCCGAATAAAAATTAAATATCATTCAAATTAATACGAAATATGACATAAAAATATATAATAAAAATTAATAAACATACCAAATATTGAATGTATATCCCATGGCACGTAAGGTTCATTATAGTGTGTTGCTGGTACCAATATGTGTAATCTCCCAAAACCACAAACTAGAGGCGTGTTGTGGGATATCAGTGCTAAATTATATTGTATTGGGAATGTGTGACCTGAAACTAAATGTAAGGTGAATTATGGTCCATAAAATCAATCTTCTACCTACTTATAAGCATGATATAATGTAATTCATCAACCTATAATGCTGTAATGGTGATATAATTCATATAGTTAAACTGTCACATGACTCGATATGTATGGTTCCACTCAATGATGTGGAAGTGGGTGAGTAACACCACTACACCACAATATCCAACCATAGTTGTGCGGTATAGTGGAAGTGATGTGTAAAAAAATATAGTATACAAGATCCATGAAACGGAAAATGTCAACTCAGAAAATAATCCATATATTATCACAAAAATTCTACTAAGTTTCCACTGTAATATCTTATAAATTTAATAGTAAAATTATTTTTTCTATAGAAAATTCATGTTTTACTTACATCAATGGAATTTATATCGTCAAATATATATCAAAATCTATAAAAACTATGCTTCTAGGTATGTACATAATACTAGGCCTAAATCCACCTGGTCAAAAAAAAGTAATATAGGGTAATTTTATAAATTATATTAATAAATTTACAAAGTAATTAAAATTAATGAACTAAACATACCAGTATCCCTAAACAAAGTCTTGAAAAAGTAGTTATAGAAGTAGTTCAATAATACTAGGAGCGATGCATGAAAAATTATCTTGGGCCCATATCTATATAAGATATATAAATTCTTTAATATGATGTTAATATGCTCAAAAAGAAATTTAGAGGCATCTATATAGATGTTATAGTATATTGGACCTCCAAATTTATCAAACTTTCGGGTCAAGAACCTCAAGTAATGGTAGGAACATCATGCATACCAAGGTGGTGGAGTAATCTATACACGACATGCCTATGATCAACCTCATAATATACACATATGTGTGTCAAATAAGTATCTACTCATAAATATCATCAGGAATCAAATATAAATTCTAATTAAGATAGAATATATGTAACAAGAACCCTAGAAATAATGTAGTACCCCAATGATGTCAATGACTAGTAGGAAATGTATGACCATACACTATTCACTAATAATCTCACCTCTAACTTACTTTCCATGGATATGTAGACTAAGAATGTAGGCCACATCATCTAAAGTAATAATTTTTTCCCACATAGGGAGATGAAATGTGTGTTTCATTGATCTCCATCACTCAACCAATGTAGAAATCAAATGATGGTCAATAATATTGAAGTTTAACATGGTGACTCTATAAAATATATTAAATATGAGGTATGTAACAATGGTTGTTGGAGGTGAATCATGTTGAAAATGATGTGCTATCTCGATAACAATATGTATAACATGTTATGCCTCTCACCTTATTTGGTTATAATGATCACAAATGCTCCTTAACGTATCTAATGATTTTATTTAAGTTATTAGAAGTTATCATTTTTATGAAATATTGTTGGATTAATTGAAGAATATTTTAAGAATTATTGATGGTATTATTGAAATCTTGATGTGAAATTACCAGATATTTTGAAGGAAATAAAGGAATAATAAAGGCCTTAGGGGTCTTTGAGAACCAATAGGTTGCACCATCAAGATGGTAAATAACCATTGATTAGCTGGTGGTAAAGGTAGTAGCGTCCCCTTATAACAGATGTCCACTGGACAGTTGGTGTAGGAGAGCCAACCAACTAGTGATGATGGATAGAATAGCCCCCAAGGATATTTCCTCATTGGATTTCCTCTAGGATCTCATTATCTACTCAGTGGGATCAGCAGGATTCTAGAAAGCTATAGTAGCCACACAACCTACAAGGTAGTGGAAATTGGATATCTGATGGTGTTAAGATAGTAGTTCTGAACGTGGATTTAATAATTATTAAAATTTCATTAATTTAGTCTTCTTAGACTTAAATTCCCTTAGTGAATTCCAAAATATTCTTTAAGAATTTTAATGGTATAAATAGTCCTCATGATGGACTTGGTAACATACCTTTTCATCTAATTAACAATTCTAATGTGTTTTGTTCATTAAATTTCTCCTAATCCTCAAAGTCATATCAATTTCTAAAAAATTATATCTTTATCCTATCAAAAGTGTGACCTTATTATAAATATTTTGTTCACTCTTCATTATCCTTATCATTATATCCTATAGTTATTATTATTTTGATGAAATAGATAATTTTCTTAAACATTATTTCTTCTAGGAATTCTCTCTTATTATCTTTCTTCTATTATCAGTGCTCACTACTTTTAAAGTGAGGGAATCGGGTTTTATTTCCATAACCAATAAAAGGAAAAGAGAATTTTTTTTATTTTAATTTTCTATCTATTCCTATTATAAATCAATATTTTACTGTTTTTTATTTTCTTACTATAACCTAAAAATAAATTCTGTTCCAGTATCTTGTATACTATTAAAACAAAGGGAGTGATACCTTAAATCCTCAAGCAATTAAGGAGGTAGATGTTGGGGAACTTATTGATATATTTCTAAAATTCATTACTAAGTTATGTGCCATATTTTCTTTTTCCATCCTTATTTATTTAAATCCATCATTCATCTAATTAATCAATCATTTAATCCACAAATACACTTAATTATTCAATTTACAAATCACTTTTTCTTATATACTTACACTTTTTTAATCTTATATAGTTATTCTATTATGATGAAAATTTTGTTTTACATATTTAAATAATTATCTTTAATGTCGTAAAAAGGTTTTAATTATCTTCAATATTTCAAAAATAAGTTTTTAGTCTTTATGAAATTTATTACTTCCTTATCCTTTTAAACTGACATTCACCCCCCCCCCTCCAAACTCCCTCTTTCCATTTTACCATAATCCAACTTACATTTGGTATTAAAGGGTTATTGAATTTCTTTGTTTTCAAATTATTTCAAAATTTAAGTTCTTTTCAGAATATTTAATTGATTTATCAAAAAAATATTTTTTTCTAAATGACTTTTTCAAACACCCATGGTTCTCCCTAATGTCACTCTATGGGTCATGCTAGTTTTTTTATGGAAATAATTGTGGTTATTGGAAAACACATATTTATACCTTTATTATATATATTGGTTATCCTATATAGAAGATATTAATTCTTTCTTATATTCCTACTACTAAAAAATAAGACAAATAGACTCTCGATGATATTTCTTCTTTTTAATTAGATGGTAGAGGAACAAATTCCTTGAATAGTGGTTTATAAAAAAATGAATTTATTTTAATATCTATATGAAAAATGGATCACGTGTCTGAAAACTCTTAGAATTTTCTCATGAAACAAGAAATAAAGTCAAATATACTAGATTATATATGGTTAAACAAGACTTTGAGAGTTTCTCTATGCATCCTAGTGAATAAATCAAGAAAATGTTTACACAATTCGCTAACATTCTTCATGTTCAAAAAGTAACTTGGTGATACTCTTTATATAGAGACTTTAAATAATAAAATAATTAGTTTTTATCAAGAAATTTTTCGTCCAAATTCATTGTGATCCAAGAAGCTGGAGTCATAAATAATATTCCACTTTAGAAGTGCATCAGATCTCTCATGACGTATGAGATTACTTTGAAAATAGAAACCAAATAGGAGGAAAATGAGGTTAAAGAAACTAAAAGGATGATTTTTTAAATCCAATAAACAATGAAACATCAATAATCAAAACCAATATTGCGCGTCTATATAAGAATATGAAAACGTACATAAAAAATATCAACTCAATGCTTCAAAAAAGAAAATCAAGAAATGGAAGTTACTTGATTAGGTTTCAAAATAAGGGGTTACATAAAGCTAGATTGTCCCATGAACAAGAACAATTATAAATCCATGAATAAAATTAGAAATGAATTTAAATTTTAACATGGAATTCTAGTGAGGATTCACTTTGAACATATGTATCAAGAGATTAAATTCCTAAGCACATCATGGCCGATATTGAGGTATGTGATGAAGTAAATTTTGTATGTTCTAGTTCTTACTCTAATAATTATTCAACGTCATCCTTAAGTAATTAATATCCTATTTAGGATATATATAAACTTAAAATGGTTTTTAAAACATGATTAAAAATTTAAATATCTTAAAAATAATTACAATATAGTTTTTTTAAGTCAACTTTTAAAATAAAAAAGATGATTTGGTTTAAAAACCAAAATAACAAGAAAATGTTGAGAATTTGGAATCTAAAATTAAGGATTTTAAAAATAATATTTTTTAATTAACCAAAGGAGAATAATATTTGAATAATATTTTGGTTTATCAATGACATCTTAAAAATAGCTATGGTTTTGATTTTACAAAACAATCTAGTTTTCCTAAAAATTATAAAAATACTACTCTTGTGAAAGGAACTTCTCAAACAAAATTTTTTAATTATTGTAAAAAATTTAATAATTTTTTTATTAATTAAATTGTAAAATTGATAGATATTATAGACCTAAAATCATCCATATATCATATTATATTAATAATAGAAAAACTTGTTATAAACAAGTTTGAATTCCAAAGTATTTATAACTAAAGTGGACCCAATATATGGGTACCAAAAACATTAGTATATTAATATTTTATAGGAAAATGGTATCAATAGAAAAACCTAAGAATATTTTTGGTATATATATAGTGTATGATTGATTCATATGTGTAGTGTTCCTACTAAATTCAATTTTATTGAAAACATCAATGGAGGACATGTCATATTTGTAGATGATTCAAATGGTAAAATTACTAATATTTGTATAATAGATTTATCTAACTCTACTTTAATTAAATATATTTTATTTTTTAATTACTTGAAGGATAATTTTATAAGTATTATATAATTATGTGGTAGAAATATCAAAATTACTTTTAAAATTTATTTTTGTAATTTTTTTAATTCTAAAGGAAAATTTTTATTTAGAAAATATCATTTTCAAAATGTTTATACTATTAAATTAAAATGTATTTAAAATAAAAATTTTATGTGTTTATGTGAACAAGATAATAAATATTATCTTCATAATTTACACTTATGTCATCATAAAATTCACTCTATTTTCAAGGTCAACTGTAACCTACTAATATGATATTCACCAAATTTGCCTTCAAATATAACTTAGTTTGTGAGCCTTGAAAAACTTGGAGAGAAACAAAAATCTTCTTTACAATCTAAAAAGTTTTTTCTATATATATAGTCTCAGAACTAGATCGCATTGGCCATTTCGGACCAACTCAAGTTTCTAATATCAGAGGTAAAAATTAAAAATTTATAATTATTGATTATTATACAATATTTATATGAGTTTTCTTCTAAGCTTGTAAAAATGAGGCTTATAAATTATTTATTAAATTTGTTGGGGAATTCCAAAATGAAAAATACTAAAAAATCATTTTCATTATAAGTTACCATGATGTAAAATTTGATAACAAATATTTTTATGGGTTTTGTTCTTCTCAAGGTAACCATTACTCCTTCTCTTCACATATAGCACCTCAAGAAAATGGAGTTGTTGAAATGTAAAATATGACCCTACAAGAAATTTCAAGTACTCTCTTGAATGAGTTTAACCTTCCTTAATTATTTTATGTTTATCTATTAAATTTTAATTTATATATTCTTAAATATGTTCTTATAAGACCCATATTTAGAAAAAACACTTATGAACTTTCAGAATCCCAAATTAAAAAAAATTCTTTAAAGTTTTTGTTTGTAAATGATTTATCCTTATTATCAAGGATAATATTGGAAACATTGAAACCAAATATAATGAATGTATTTTTCTTGGGTAATCAAACTCAATTAAATCCTATTTATTTTTTAATAAGAGGTCCAAGACCTTAGACAATTCAATTCAAATCCAATGTGATGTAAATATTCCTAAACCTCATCCTAAAATTGATGATGATTTTGACCAAGATAGTTTGACCTTAACTAAACCAAAATATTATAAAGTAATTAAAGATTTTCAATAAATCCATTTTACTCCTTTACCCAAGGCATCGGTTCAATCAAAATACCATCCCCTTTAAAATTTTATTAGTGAATTTGAATCTGGAACTCGCACTATAAATTTGGTCTTTAATAAAGTTAAACACCATGCCTTTCTATCTCATATTAAAAATCATTCCCTTAATGATATAATTAAGGATGAGAATTAGATATGTTCCACACAAGATGATGTGAACCAATTTCAAAGGAAAATCAATTGGAATATTTTGGAAAGACACGATGATCATCCAATTGTTGGAACCAAGTGTGTTTTTTGAAACAAACTTAATGAACAAGGATATATCATCCATAAAAAGTCTCAAGTTTTTGCTGAAGTATATAATCCATAATAAGGTATTGATTATGGTTAAACAATTTCACTTGTTTTATGGCTATAATCCATTGTAATTTTGTTTTTATTCACTACTAAATTTAATTTTAAACTACTTAAATGTATATAAACATTTATTTTCTATGTGGTTTTATTTCAAAAATATTTTTGTGGATCAACTACCTAGTTATAAAAATCCTAAATTTACATGTTATGTTTTCAATTTAACCAAATATATTTTGGGTTTAAAAAAATACCCTTAGTCTTTGTATGAGAGGTTAATTAAATTATTTTTATCAAATGATTTTAAAATTGTAAAGTATGATTCCACTCTTCGTATCAAAACTTTTTCAAATGATTTATTAATTATTCAAATCTATGTTGATAATGTAATTTTTGGATCAAATAAAGAAATATTTTGTAACGAATTTTTTAATTTAATTAATAAAGAGTTTGAAATGAATTTTATAGGAGATCTCAAATTTTTCATTGGTTTTCAAATTTTCAAAAAATAGTAAGAAACTTTTCTAAACCAAATTAAATAAAATAGTGAACATTTAAATAATTTTGAAATCTATTATGATCATGAAATTAGATCACCCATAAGTAAAACTTATAAACTAATGTTGGATGAAGCAGGAAAATTGATTGACAACAAGATTTATAAGAGTATGACTCAAAGTCTACTTTACCATATTGTGACCTAGTCTGACATCATGTTTAGTGTATTCTTTTATGCTTGTTTTAAATATAATTTAAATTAATATTGTTTAAAATATCTAAAAAGTGTTTTTAAATTTTTGAAAGGAACTAAAAACCGTATATTATTTTATTCTAATAAACTTTTTTTTTGAAATTACCTATTTCTATAATACAATTTTTGGATGATTCCAGATAGATAGAAGAAGTTCTAGCTGGAATTGCCACATACTTGGAAAATCCCTAAACTCATTGAGTAAAAGAATAAAAACTTGTTTTCCCTTTCTATAGCCAATATAGAATACAAAGACTCTAATAATTATCACCCTAAAATCATATGGATGAAACATAATCTCTTAGACTTTGGGCCTACATATGATCATGTCCTCATAAAGTGTGAAAAAACTAGTAAAATTAGTCTCACTGAAAATCCTATCTAACAACCTCACACTAAACACATTTATCTCAGACACTATTTTTTATGATATCAATTTCAAAAAGGTTATATCATTATTTAATTTATTTTCACCAACCCTTAACTTGTTTATATCTTCATTAAACATATTTATCTTGATCGATTTGACTTTATTAAATCTAATTTGGGTATTATTATCTTATGATACTAATATATTAACTTTTGAAATCATAAGAACTTCTTTTTCAAATTTAAATTTTTTTTCAAAATAATTTTTTTAAATTATTTTAATTATTACATAATTTTTGTAATGTTAAGTGGGCTTGATACTCCAAGAAAAAACATTCTTGTCTGGATACAAACAAGTGTATGAGGTTCTTGAACATTCTCACTAAGAGGTTATTTCCTCAAAATAGGTTGGTTAGATTTTCAATTTGATCATTACCCTAGGGAAAAGAATTGGGCATTTATTGTGCACTTTTTTGACACTCCAAGGGAATATTATATGGTTTATTAACATAATATTTTATAAAACATAACCATGAATAGAATTTTCTTAAATCCTTAATTTATTTATTATGTTTTTTTATTATTTACTGATATTTTTAAAGAATAATCTGAGTGGATTATAATCATGTTAATACTAAAATAATCCTAAATTAGACACCCTTCTTTAAAAATTTTATAAAAAAAAATTTTGAAAATTACTTTTCCAAGTACGATTTATCTTTTTAGATATATTTTAAAATGGAAAAAAATTATTCTCTTCTATCTTATGTTTTATTGAAAATATATCTTTCTAAAATTTAATTTTAAAAATTAATTTTAGGTTTTCAAATTTTTAAAAGCATTTTTTTTGTCTCACTTGAAAGATCATTAATGATTATAAACATGGTTGAAAATTTTAATTCTATTATTTTATCTAACACCATATATGAATACTTTTTTATAATATAAAAGGGGGAGAAATATTTCTATTTTTAGAATATTTCTATATGCATAAATCATTGTATATGGAGAAATATTTTGTTTTATATAAATATCTGGTAAGTTTTTTTATATCATTATTTTAATAATGAGGTTGAAATGTTGTTTTTTAACTATGGGGGAGAAATGATGTTAATTTTTTTACTTTGTAAAAATATTATCTCACTTATAATTTATTGTAAAAATATCTTATTATATATTTTTTTATTCTATTATTATTCAAGTATTTATTATAATTATCACCTTCTTTAGTTTTAATGATCACAAACACTCTTACAGTTATCTAATGATTTCATTTAAGTTTTTGGTAGTTATAATCTAGATGAAAACATTTTATATTCATTGAATAATCTTTGAAGAAGTCCTAATAAACTTGTTTAAATATTGAAGTGAATTTCCTAGATCATTTAAAAGAAATGAATGAATATTAAAGTACATATTGGTATTTAAGAATTAGTAGGAAGCACTGGATAACCAATTCTTATCCACTAACTAGCCAATAGTGAAGGTAGTAGCCTCCCATTATTACAAAAGTTGACCAACCATCCAGTACTAATAGATAGAAGAAACTCCAAGGAAATTTTCTTACTATCCATCCACAATGATCTCACTGCCCATCTGGTGGGTCCATCATTATTCTAGAGAGTTGTGGATTCCACACCCGCTACTAGATGGAGGCTACTCAAGGTCTAGTGGTGTCATGATATCCATTCCAATATTGTATTTAATAATGGTAAAAATATAATTAAATTGGTCTTATTCAACTTTAATTACCTTTTCAAATTCAAAAATATTCCTAAATAATTTAAAGTATATAAATAGACCTATGGTGGATTTCTAAATATGCCTTATCATCTGATCAACAATGATAATATGATATATTCTTAAAACCTCTCCTGGTCTTTAAACTTCTCTCAATTTACAAAAAATTATCTCCTCCTCCTATAAAGAGTGTGATCTAATTGAAACTTTTTTATTCACTCTCTATCATCCTTATCATTCTCTATTAGTTTTTATTATTATTATTTTGAGAGAATTGATACTATTCTTAAATGTGATTGCTTCTATAAATTCTCTCCTCTTCCCCTTTCTTCTATTATCAGTGCTCACTACCTTTAAAGTGAGGGACTTGGGTTTTCTTTCCATAACCACTAAAAAGTAATTAATTTTTCTATTTTAGTTTTCTAGATATACCCATTTAAAATATAGGGTTTATTTTATTCTAGTTTCTTTCTATAACCTAAAAAATTCTGGGTTTTCTGATGGCTTGTATACTATTAAAATAATTTACTAGTGTATTTAATCCTCAATCAATTTAGGTGGAAGATATTGGGGATCTTCTTGAGTTATTTGAGAACTTCCTTACCAATTTTGTGCCTTATTTACTTTTTTTATCTTTATTTATTTATAACTTTCATTCAAATAATCAATCAATCATTTAATACATCAATATGCTTAATCATTTAGTTTACAAATATCTTTTTCCTATATACTTTTTCTTTTATAATTTTATATAGTTATTCCATCACACTTACAAAATTGTTTCACTTATTTTAATTGATCTTTTTAAATTCTTAAAAAGGTTTTCAATATCTTCAATCTTTCAAAACTAATTTTTTATTCTTTAAGAGTTTGATTATTTTCTCTGTTTTTAATGAGAAATTCAACACCAATATTTCAATTTTTCTCTACTCCAGCCTAAATAATAGTTCATCGCACTAGCATGTCATGCACCATAAGAGACTGTTTGGTAGATAACAGAGGATCCTCTATATAAATGTTTGAATAGTAAGACATTAATGGTGAAAACTATTTAATTACAAAAAGATATTTTATTAAAAATAAAAAATAATGGTACGAAAAGAGATAACTGAAGAATCTTACTAGCTCTTTAGTATAGAGAAAAGTATATCATTCCAAGAATATCTCCATATTAAAGAGTTGTGCTTATATTTTAAATAAATTTAATAAACACTTATCCAATGATGTAAAGTGGAGTACTCTAATTCACCCCCCCCCCCCTCAAGCATTTAGAAATGACCAAAAATTAATGATAATTATTTTACTATATTATTAATCATTTTATTATTCTATAAATTCATTATTAATTATTTTTATAATGAAAATTTAATTACCCACATTTAATCATTATAATATTTATAAACAAAACTTCTTTTTTAAATCATACTTGGTTTTATGAATTTGTTTAAAATTTCTTATAAAATGGGTTTCTATTTGGTTTTTATAAAAAATTATGTTATTTGTGATAAAATTTCTGTTTGGTTTATTTTATTCATTAAAATTAGAAAATATTATTTCATTTAATTTCACTCTTACCACTAAATTATGTTTAATGATGAAAATTAAAATAATCATTTCATATAAAAAACTTTTATATTAATTTCTAGAGCACATCAATCATTTTGATTGTTATATGACTTCCTAACACATATATAAAAATGTGTCTATGTGTTAGATTCCTTACTATATAAAATGTACCTCCATAAAAGTTATCATTCACTAGGATAATCCATATCATTTCAAATATGGGTTGATTTTTACCTCCCTCTTAGTCACATACTAGTCATGTTCGGTAGAATCATAGGTGCATCAACAGATAGGCTAAAATTATGATATTACCTTATATTCATCCACAAAGAACTTTAGAAGTGGTTAATACTCTTTAATTTATAAAATAGATCAATGAAAGTTTCCAGTTATAATATTATAGAAGAGTATGTTGTGATCACATGTGTGTAAGGATACCATAATGCTTTAATGTTACCATAATCGTAATAATGCTGCTCTAGTTAAATAAAAAGCACACAAACATTGTTATATGTCATAGTATCATGGTACTTAGTAACCTAAAATATATACTCTACATGGTCAAATGAACATGCATAAAATGTTATAGACTCTATGGAACCCTATTATTCTCACACTGGAAATAGTGACCATATCACATCCCTTTTTTAGACCCTCTTCAGCCCTCTTTCCATGTTCCACAAAAAATATTACAGTATGATAGAATGTCTATTATACTAAACCAGTAATTTAAATTTAAAACATTATATTAACATTAACATATAATTTGGTGTCTTATATTTAACATATAATATAATGTTATTAATTAAATGTGATGTGTAGCTTTCGAAATCCATTAAGAACACCATTAACTGATTTCATGATGTTATTTTCCAACTGTCCATATCTCCACCCATCATCATATGACAGCAACTATTTATTCTTTGGAATTTTTATCATGTAATACTTAACATACTGATTAGCTCTAAAAATACCTTCTAAATTCTTATCCATCCTCTATTATTGAGAATCATATGATAAAAAATAATAACTAAATAGAAAAACAAATAATAATAACTACTATAATGGTTTTTCCAATAAAAATGGATATTTATACCAAGTATTATGATTTATTTCATCATAGACTCATCCTTGAACTTATTCATCACATTTATTGCAATGTTTTGAATGTATTATCGATTATGGGAATGGGGTAGTCTCTATAAAATACCCTCACATTGTAATTCATCCATGTTTACTCAATGAAGATCCCAAATAAGACAAGTTCCTATTATTCCAATCACAAAATCTATAATTCATGTCAGTAACTAACTCTATGATGAGAGTTTCTCATTCACAAAAATATAAAATTTTGAAGGTATAATGCGTAAATTAATATATATTTTTATGAAAATCAATAAATTTTACTATATATTTCCCCTAAATAAATTTTCCATCAATTTGGATAAAATTATTCTAATGTTTAAAATTAGAAACATATGGTAAAAATATCCAAAATAATCTATCAAACAATACCTTTAATAAATCAAAATGGTTTTATTGGTTAAAATATTAAATAGAATGTAAATAATGGATTTATTGATTATTGTGACATAAAATATTCACAATTTTTGGTGAAACTTGATATGATTTATCCCTATAACAATAAAATTTCACAATAGCCTTATGTTTTACAGCCCATGCCTTCAAGTAGGATATTCGATACTCAAAAGAAATTAATTCTTTCCACCACTAAAATTATAGGAATATCATGACGTATTATTATCATTTAAAAAATAAAACTTGAAATTAATTTAATATCTAATGATGGGTGATCCTATGATAGGATTTGTAACTACTCAAACTTTTATAAATGAAATTCCATTTTTTAATGAATCAAGTCTTTATTAATAAATAAATTTATACAAATTTCATGCACTACTTTGGTTATTTTGGAACATTATAAGTTATATCCTTTAAAATTTAAAAGAACATTAATCATCATAAATTTTGATAATATATTCATTGTACAATGACCATAAATATTAGTATATTGGGGGTTGTGATAAATTCCAATTGATATAAACAAATGAAGCGATCACTTTAATGAGAAGTTTTATACCCTATGAAACCCATTTTCTGGATATTTTGAGGGAGATAGAATCATTGGATTTTTCCCCTGACCAATCCCAAATATAGATTCAACAACTGATGCTCAAGAAAAACCATTTAGGTAATGATTTCAAGTTCATTGAGCTCACAGCCCAAATCATGTTCATCAAACCACCCCATGAAAATCTCACCATTGCGCACCTTACCCTTGGATCATTTTCTAGTGTAATAAATGGATATGTATCTAGACCCTAACAATATGAATTTTTAAATTTTTATTCTTAATGAAATATTTATATTATTTATCCTTTAGTGTTATTATTACTTCTAAAATAATTATATAATGAGTTTGATAAAAAAAATCATACGATGAAACACAAATTTTTTTTTTGGGAAATGTATAGTTTCAATCAAGAAACTCTATTTTAATGAATTAAATAATTTTTGAAATAAATTTCATTTCAATAAAATAATATTATTAACTAAATTATATTAAATATAAATTATAATATAATTTTATTAAGTCAAAAATAATTTTTATACATATTAGAAAACTGTTATTGTCAAAAAAACCCAGTATTTTTCAATAAGTTTGGTTTTTTAAGTGTAAATTCTCATATTTATGTAAAAAATTGGATAAAATAAATATTATTTTTTAAATTACTATGTCAAAATTAGCAAATTTATTGTTCATAATTTTTGGAGATATTCAAATTTTTGTGTCAAATTTAAATACAGTATAAATATATGATGTGTTTTATGAAATCCTAATGGCACAAATGTGATGAAATATATGACATAAAAGGTATCTCTACCAAATATATATTTTCCCATTAAAATAATGTGTTTTAGGTTATTTTACTAATTTTATAAACCCTTAATGAATCCTACAAACCCTATATTATATTTTAAGGTTGTAAAATCAATTCATTTAAAATATGACTCACTTCCACATCACCAAGGGTATTATTTTAATGATATTGGTTCTTAAAATTTTAAAATAATGAAAACCACTTCACTTTGGATGAAACCATGGGAAAAAACTAGGTAAGGTTTTGAGTTTTGTTTACATCATCATGTAGAATCCAAAACCTATGTTTGGAAATTAAAAAAGAATTATCCTCTATTTTTCTATATAAACCCACCCAAACTCTCTTTCTTCTTCACTCAAAACTTATGTATCCTAAAATTACTCTTCCCTTACCTCTATATTATCTTTCCAAGGTTCTACAAATATCTTAATAATCTCCTACCAGTATTTTAGAAGCTCCCTCTCAAGGTAAGGGATCCTCTCCCTCTCCTCTTTATTCAAAGACCTTATTTATGTCATGATTTTTTTATTTATAATTATTAAAGTAGGGATAAAATTTTATAAATCACTCTTATAGGACTTATGATTCACAAGTATTGAGATACCCCTTTAACTCTCATCCATCCCTTTTATAAACCTTTATATACCCTCATTATGAAACCAAAATTATCCTATGATTTTCCATGCCAAACATTTATACAGTGAATACCCATATCTATTGAAACTCACGGGAATTCACCTAGTTGAACATACTCTTCATTGATTTTGTATTTATGTTTATTTAATCCACACTCCTTAATCATAGTGTTAAAATTGATTAAATACATCATTATTTTGTATGATTTATGTGGAAAACTTATGAATGTATATGATATAAAAGTGACAGGTAGTCCTAGAATTATATTTCCCTCCAATGTATTGGGTAATGTTTTAATATCATTTGATGCTATATATGGTGTGATGTATGTTATATTAAGAACACTATGTTATGTTTTCTTGGAGTTTATCCTTAACTTATTTTTATGATTCCAAGTTTTAATTTGTTTCCACATTCTTATATTGTATTTATGTTATCTTGTTATATCATGTCTCATTACTCAAGATTATGATTCCAACACCTCTAATGTTACCTTGGTATTTAAATAAACTTTGTGATAATTTTTTTAAAAAAAAATTGTATATGTTGGAAACCAACCTTTTTGTATAAGAATTTGTTTTTTCAGGAATTTGATCTAGACCATCATAATGAGTTTTATAAGAAATTTCAAAGTTATTGAATGTTAAAATCCAAACATAATGGGGGAGAAAAGTTGTTGTCTTTAAGAAAGTTGTTTTATGGACATAGGTTTCTGGACTGAGGTTTCCAGACTGAGTATCACCAGAAGCTAAATCAATTAGTAAGATGAATTTTTTGATTATATGATATATCATATTAAGATCCATCATAATATATATTCATCGAACTCGGAATTTTCTAGAAATTCATATGTTGTTATTTGAAGAGGTCTAATTATTACTGAAGATCTTTGAAATAAGATTGTGAATTCAGGAGTTAGAAAGTTTTCATACATTCTAAACTAAATAAGATTATGATTTTCTAATCAAAATGTTATCATAAATCATAAAACATACTCATGATAAAATATTTTGAATAAATAGAAGAATTGTAATGATTGAATTGGTTCTAGTAATAAAGACAAAAAACTTCATCAGATCCATAGGTACCAAACATGAAATATTAACTCTAGAATTTAAAATTTATGAAGCTAATAAAGTTTAAAGAACATAAAATTGGATAAGTTTATTCATTATTTAATGCATTTTATCATTATAGAAATATCTTTTTAAATGGTTTTCCATCGTAATAATAATTTCATTGTAATGAGCTGAGAAAGAAATAGAAATCATAATGAGTTGAGAAGGAAACAGAAATAATAATGTGATGAGAAAGAAAAAAATCATAATGACCCAAGTAAGAAATAAAAATCATAATGAGGTGATAAGTATATATATTATTAATTATCTTAGAAGAAAATATATTTGTAATGATCTGAGAAATAATTTTCATCATATTAAAGAAAAGAAAGGAATTTCAAGTAATCTGGTTATAGAGAAGAAGATGTGTGAATAGTTTAAGTGGTGAAACTTTAAAATCAATTTTTTGTAAATCTTAGAGAAATAAAAGGAGGATTTAAGAAGTCCAAATTGAAGTTTAAATGGGAAATATTTTCAACATTTTGAAATTTGTGGAAGTAGGAAATGTTTTCAAGTTTCCCACTCTTGTTTATATGATTCACCTATAAATAATTTCTCAAATAATTCATTTATTTGTATCTTTAATGTAAGTTTAAAAGGTGGATCACTGAATAATTCAAGTTTAATTTTTTCCCAGAATGAGTTCTCAGAAGAAGATCATACACCTAAAAGTTTTGTTAACCAGGCAGGAGAATCGTATTGAGTCCATCGTATTGATTCAATCATACTGAGGATGATAATATTGAAAATTTTATAAGTTTTTGAATAATAAATATTGAGAATGAATTCATCAGAGTGATTTCATCAGATCCAGCCTCATCGTATTGAGATAATTGGATCCATCCTCATCAGATTGATAAAATTTTATCCAGCCAAATCAGACTATAGATTTGAACTGAGAAATTTTAGAGTAGTTTCAAAAAATTCTTTATTATTTTATTTGGCTCAATTTTTTTATAATAAAACATTATAAACTGATGGGAATCAGTATAATCTTTCCTATCGGGATATATGTGGTTTCTAATGGGATCTGTCATAAGTGGTATTCACTTCTTTATAATAGTAAATTTTTATTGCCCCATGAGAGTGGCTATGGAAAGGATGTAGGTTATCACACTGATCCCAAACCTTGTAAATATTGTGTGTTTTAATTTCTTTCCATTTTTTGAATGCATTATTTTTTACTAAAATTTCGTAAGGAAATAAATCTTAATAGGTTGTAGGGGTTAATTTTTTAAAAGTTTTAAAACTCATTAAAAGTGAACAACTGATTCACCCCCCCCCCCTTATCAATTGTTATTCAATCCTTTAAAACATTAATTGGTATTAGATTAAAGGTTAACTTGTTCAATCCTTATCACATATAATATAAATTCTGTCAGCAAGTGATTAATTCCTACATTTTATGGAAAAATTATTATGTATGGAAAAATAGGATGATTACTTATCTCCAATCTCATGGCCTAGAAATTATCAATACTATAATTATTGGTTTTCCACTTATTGATAATTATTCTTCTATGAAGTTTTTTGATAAGCGAAATATAAAATTTAATAGAAAGGAAAGAAATTAAATCCTTATGTTCTTATCAGTTAATTTTTGTTATAAGGTTATGGGTCTTAATACTTTAAAAATTATGTAGGAAAATATGGAAAGTATTTTCAAAGGGAATACTAAAGTGAAGAAAGCAAATCTACAAATCTTGTGTGGTAAGTGTGGAGAAATCAAAATGAGATATGAATACACTATTGTTGAATAATTAAATAGATTAAATGAAATCATTTGCAAAATTAGAGGACTCAGAGATGTTATAGAAGATTCTACAATTGTGAAGAAACTTATGTGAAACTTACCAAACATGTTTAATTCTAAAATTTAATATTTATAAGACAAATATAATTTATCCCTTGATAAATTAAATAAATTTCTTATTTCTTATGTAATGAGGAAAGATCTAATGTTTAAAAATAATATGAAAGATGAAATGGATTTTGAAGCTATGAGAAAGATGAAAATCCAAGATATTGAAGAATTTGATCCTTGTGAGTCTGAATATAAGGAAAATGGTGATTTGAATGATAAGATTATGCCACTTATGTCTAAAAAATATCAGAGAGAAAGACGAAAATATGGAGTTAATATTACTCTCAAATGTTTTGAGGGAGGTGGAATTGGACACATTTAAATGAATTTCCCTAAGAATAAAGTTAGAGAATATCAAGATAATTATAATGAAAAACATCAATGGAAGAAGTGTAACAAAAATAATAAATAAGAAAAGTCATCCAAAATATATAGGAAGAAGTCTATAGGAAATGTAAGAAGTATGTTGAGTGAGAAAGTTGAATCAAAATAAACTAAAAACAATTCTTATGATGATGAAAGTCAATAAAAATTTAGATCCTTCATTGAAAAAGTTAATAAAACAAAAGATACATCATATATAGAAGAATGTGGTGAATAATCTTATAGAGAGTATCAATTCAGAATAGAATTTATAACATGTATTCAGAAAAAAAACTCACAAGAAAGAAATTTGATTAATGGAGATATATTTTAAATAAGTTTCTGATGAAAGAAAATATGTCATCAAGAAGAAGAAATAATAAATCTATGAGATATTAAGTTACAAACTTAAAATTTTTGAACAAGGAAAGATGGTTAAAGATATTAGTAAGAAGTTGGAATCTAAAGGCAAAGAAGTTAAAAGGTTTCAATCAAAACTTATTGAGTCTGAAATTACATTGAGGAATATGAATGAAAATTACAATAAAGTTTTGGAAGTAAAATATGATACTTTTAAAGTTGCTGAGAAGGCTCAACACAAGAATCGATTAAACATTCAATCACCAAAATTGACTTTTCATATGATTCATTTTAGATTTGAGGTTCTAAAAAAGGTGTTTGGAATTATTGAGGGAGAAAGGATGTGAGAAACCTAATAAGTATAAAAAATTAGAAAACTCACTCAAAAGAAAAGATGGTCCACGTCCTAGGTATTTTAGAGCTGAAAGAAGTTTCCAACCTCAAAAAAAGTTTCTATAGAGAAATATTTTTCTTGAATAGAAAATCAAGATTTAATGGCTATTGCTGGTGTCTTAAAATATATGGGCATTGAGCTTATAATTGTTGGAACAACTTATCTCTACCCAGAAAAATGATGGAGAAAAGTGTAATATATAGTGAAAGTATAATAAATAACTTTACTAATTTACATAAGTTTGAAAAGGTTAATTCTCAAGATATTAGAAACATTCCAAAAAAAACTTGAATGTTTGGAAGAAGTTTTTGGAAGATGTGATCGGTCTGGTCATCATGCCAAAAGATGTATGACACTCCTTCTAGAACAAGTTTCTTATAATATAAAATAAAAATAAAATCGAAGGAAGAGAGTTGAGGAAAGATATTTTATTGTTGAGATGTCTTTGAAAACAAGTAAAAGGAATAAACCATGGATACATTATAGTGGTTGTTCATAACATATTAAAGGTGATATAAAAACCTTGAAACATGTTGAAAGTCGTGATGGAGGAGCATTTACCTTTGGTAATGATAATTCCTTAAAAATTAGAGGAATAAGAATAGTTGTATTGAAGCAAAAAAGTTTAAATCTAAGGAAGTTTTATTTATTAATAGGCTAAAACATAACCTACATAGCATAAGTCAACTTTATGATGATGGAAAATAAGTTATTTTTAGAAACTATTTTTGTATCATAAAAAGTGTGAAATATGGAAAAGTTACTACAAAAGGAGAAAAAACCAATGGTAATCTCTTCCAAATATAAGAATTCAACAACTCTTATTACTTGAGTGTTGAAGATAAAAACAAATTATGGCACCAAAGACCGGGGAACCTTGGACAGAAAAGTATAAACAAAATTTATAAAGTTTATGTCATTCAAAACTTTCTAGAATGGAAAATAAGAGAAGAATATGTTTGTGTAACTTGACAAAAATAAAAGATAACTAACAAAAGTTATAAAATTTTTAAGATTCAAAATACTAGACCAATTGAGCTTATTCATTCCGATTTATGTAGGCTTATGAGGCATCAATCAAAAAATTAAGATTTATAATTTTTCACTTTTTTTGATGATTTCAATCTGATGAAAAATATCATGTTTATGAAGCCCAATTTAGAGGATATTGAAATTCTCAAATTCTTTAGAAAATATGTTGAGAAATAAATAGAGGTTTCTATAAAAATATTGAGAATAAATAGTAGTACCGAATTCACAATAAATACTTTTGAAACTTCTTTGATAAATCATGGTATAAAACCTTAGTATAGTTCTACCTATACTCCACAAAAAAATGGTGTAGCATAAAGAAATAATAGAGGTTTGTTGAAAATAGGAATAAGTATGTTAGAAGAATAAAAACATTCAAAATTATTCGGGAGAGAAGCTATTCACACTATTGTACATGTTCAAAATAGATTCTTTTTGAGATAGGAAACCAACATGGATCCTTATAAAATTTAGTACAATAAAAAAACTTCATTGAAATACTTCGAAGTTTTTGGAAGTATATGTTTTCTAAAAATCAAAAATCCGGATTTGGGAGAGTTTGATGATAAATCTAAGGAAGGAAATTTTATGGGTTATTAACCAAATAGAAGAATTTAAAAAAATTCAAACAAATAGTTACAAAATCTGGTGGCATTATATGATGTGAAAGTAATTGAAAATAAAAATTTCTTTACAAAAGTTGTTGAGAATGCTGGGGAGGATAAACTGTAGATTTCTAACAATAGTGAAATTAAGACAAAATATCCTTATTAAGGTTCATAAAATTCATGTGATGAGGAAACTTTATTTGGGAAAGAAACTTCAAAATGTTCTACCTTACACAAACATGTTAAGAATGAAAACATTATTGGAAATCAAAAGGATCTATTTCATACAAGAAGAAAGCTAAGATTAGAAAATCAGACTTCACTTATCTCAAAAGTTTAATAAGAATCAGTTTTAGAGGCTATTGACTACAAAGAATGGGTGAATTCTATGAAATAATATTTGGATCGGATTGAGAATAATGAAACATGGGAACTTATTTCACGTCCATTAAATAAAAATGTTATTAAAACCAAATTGGTTTACAAAAAAATTAAATGAACATAGAGAAGTTTCAATAAACAAAGTTAGGCTCGTTTATAAAGGTTATACGTAGGTTTATGGTGTGGATTTTGAAGAAACAATTTCCCCAATTGCGAGATTAGAAACTATTAGAATGTTTTTTGCAGTAATTGAACATTGTAATTACAAATTTTATCAGATGGATGTAAAGTCATCTTTCTTAAATGGTGATATTGAGTAAGAATTTTACATTGAGAAACCTTATGGGTTTCTATTTGATTGGGATGAAAAATAAGTTTTTGAATTGAAGAAATATTTTTACGGGCTGAAACAATATCCATGTGCATGGTATTCTAAACTTGATAATTGTTTGAGAATATTAAAATTTTATAAAGGAAAGGTTGATAGCAACATATATGTGAAAGATTTTGACTTTATAACTTTAATTGTAATTTTTTATGTGGATGATATAATTTTTACTGGGGATAGATAATATATTTGTAAATAATTTTCTGAATAAATGAAGAAGAATTTTGAAATTTAAATATTGGGAGAATTAATTTTCTTCTTTGGCTTACAAGTTCAACAAAAATAAAAAAACATTTTATTGTCTCAAGAAAAGTATTACAGGGAATTGTTAAATAAGTTTGGCATGGAAAGAATCCAAAAGGTTTTCTACTCCTATTTCAATGAGCACAAATTTGAGTAAAGATAAATCCAGAATAAGTGTGAATCAGAAACACTTTTGGAAGCTTATAGAAAGTCTTGTTTACCATACAGATTCAAGGATTGATAGTTTTTATGCTATGAATTTTTGTTCTAGGTGTGAAAGTAATCCGAAAGAATCACATATATTGGAATCAAATAGGATTCTAAGATATTTCCAAGGAACAAATTCACATGGGTTGTTATATAAAATAAATTATGATTTTAATTTACATGGTTATACTGATGTTGATTGGATTGGAGATTGTAATGATAGAAAATAAACCTCAGGAGGAACATTTTTCTTAGGAAAATGTTGTGTGAGTTTTCATGGTAAGAAACAAAATTCATAAACTTTGAGAATATTTGAATATGAATATGTTGCATCTACTCAGGGTTGTACTCAAATATTTTGGATTAAAGTTTGACTGGAATATTTGAAAGTAAAATTTTCTAAACAATTGAACATACTTTGTGATAATCATAGAGTAATTGATCAATCTAAAAATCATGTCAACATTCAATATCAAAACACATTGATATAACTATTCACTTTTTAAAATATAAATTTTCTATTAGATATTTCATGCCTAAATACATATCAACAAAGTATAAAATTTTTTATATTTTTACAAAAGCTATGTCAAAATAAAGATTTGTGGAATTTAGGCTGCAACTTCATGTTAATCCTCCTTTAATGACTTCCTAAACCTCATAAGGAAGAACCTCCCCTATGCTTTGGATTATGTTAACAAATGGGGAGAGCAAGTAACAAATTTATAATTTATAATAAGATTTTACTTATTTTATTTTAAAAATATAAGGATATGGTTATCATAAAATGGGGAAGAGAAAAAGAAAAGTGAGAGAAAAAGAAAATTGAGGTATATTTTATCTTTACACGGATGAAAATTTTTCTTACCACTGAGGGATGGAATTCCTTCAAAAACATTACTTTATCTAGTAGTGTGGTGTCCGGACACTCTCTTTTGATAAAGGTTATGTTTTGATAAAAGTCAAAAAAACTTGTTTTTTTAAAATAAAGTTGAGTTTTTGAAAATGTATGAGATTTGGAAAAGTTGTTAACATGGGTTGTAAAAAAATCCAAAGGGAGATATTGAAGAACCTTTTTTATAATTTTTTTAGACAAAGTTTTTTGTAATTGTTGAAAACTAACCTTTTTGGATAAGAATGTTTTTTTAAGAATTGGATTTAGACCATTGTAATGAGTTATATAATAAATTTAAAAGTTTTTGAATGTTCAAATACAAACATAAAGGTGGAGAAAAGTTTTCTATTTAAGAAATTAATTTTCCAAACATAGTTTTCTAGACTCAAGTTTTTAGACTTAGCAACACTGAAAGTTGAATCAATTAGTAAGATGAAGTTTTTGATTAGATGATTTATCCCATTCATATCCATCATAATATATATTAATAGGACTCAACATTTGTTATAAATTTAGATGTTTCTAATTGAAGAAGTCATATTATTGCAGAAGAGTTTTGAAAAAAGATAAGTTAGGAGGTATAAAGTTTACATACTTTCTAAACTAAATCAGATGATTCTTTTTTTATTAAGAAGTTATAATAAATCATGAAATATACTCATCATAAAATATTTTTAAGAAATTTAGGAATCTCAATGATTGAATCAAACTAGTAATCAAGACAAAAAAAATTCAGTGGATCCATAAGTACTAGACACAGAAGATCAGATCCAGAAGTCAGAATGTGTGAAGATGATTATGTTTGAAGAAGTTCAAAGTTTCTAACTGGATTCATCATTTAATATTATACATCATTATGGAAAAATTATCATAATGGTATTTCAATCATAATGGTAATTTCATCATAATGAGATGAGAAAGAAACATAAATCATAATTAAAAGAGAAATAAATAGAAATCCTAATGAGTTGAGAAAGAAACATAAAACATAATGAGCAGAGAAGGAAAAAAACATAATGAGCTAAGAAGGAAATAGATTCGTAATAATCTAAGAAGGAAATATGTATATAATGAGCTAAGAAATAAGTTTCATCGTACTTAAGAAAAGACAGGAATTTAAATAAATTTTATTATGGAGAAGAAGTTATGTAAAGAGTTAGAGTGGTCAAACTTGAAATTTTATTTTGCATAAATATTGGAGAAATATAAGTAGGATTAGAGAATTCAAAATTTAATTTTAAATATGAGACATTTTTAGAGTTTTTAAATCTGAGGAAGTGGGAAAAAACATCAAGTTTTTCGATATTGCTTTTCTGAGTTGTCTATAAATACTTTCTCAACTAATTCATTCATCTATAAATTTCACAGAAGTAGAAAAGTAATACCATTGAATAATTCAATTGAAAGTTAATTATAGACTAAGATCTCATAAGAAGATCAGACACCTAAAATTTTTGTTTACTAGATAAGATAATCATATTGAGTCCATTGTATTTATTCAATCAGACTAAGGAATATCTTATTGAGAATTTGAGAAGAGTTTGAGTAATGTATATTGAGAATGAATGAATCATACTGAGTTTATTGGATCCATCCTCATCATATTGAGAGAATCAGATCAAGCCTTATTGGACTAAGAAAATTGGATACATCCAAATCAAATTGGGGATTCAGACTGAGCGATTATAGAGAAGTTTCAAAAAAAGTCTTTATTATTTTATTTTGCTCAATTGTTTTATAATAAAAACTTATAAAATTATGTGATTCACTGTAATATTTCCTATCTTGATATATAAAGTGTCAAATAGGATTTGGAACAAGTTGTATTTACTTCTTCATAATAGTGAATTTCTATAGACCCGTGAAACTGGTATGGTAAGGATATAGGTTCTCACCCTGAGTCTAAAACTTATAAATCTTGTTTTCTTTACTTGTTTTCATGATTTTTCATGCATTATTATTTACTAAAATTTTATAAGGAAATAAATACTAAGGGTTCCAAGGGTTAAGTTTCTTAAATTTTTGAAACCATAAAAAGTGAACAATTGATTAAATCTCTACCACCTTCTGAGTTGTTATTATATCCTTTAGAATATCAATATTACTCTTAGATCACATGTTATAATTTACCTTATTATATTATTTTTTTATTTCCATACTGTTTTTTATATCTCACCCCTTACTTATGTGTGTCCCTACGTTTTCTTGTGTAGTTTTAGAAGAATGATGGTCAGAATGGCCCGAAGGCCTTCATTTTTTTATTATTTTTGATAATCTACCTTTCAAGGGGTGAGGTGGAACCCTTACAAGGCCTGAAGGCTCAAAGACAATTACATGACCCGTAGGTCTTAGAAGGAATCACCCAGACAAGAAAACTTGGAACTCCTCCTCCCTAGCATATTTCATGATAACAGCACTCCACCTTCGCAGGGCTGGTCGGATAGTTATCCTATGCAAAGTTGCACAGGCCCGGTACCGATGGAAAATCCATACTCTCTCATTCTTCCAATTCCGGTTTTCTCTACTCTAGTGAATGTGTCTGCCATGTATCCTAATCTGAAGCCTTGTCCCTTGTAGTATGACCGGTACATCTGCATTCATGTGGCCTGAAGGCCTTAGGGTGTCCCTAAGGCCTTAAGGTGGCCCGAAGGCCTTGATAATCAACTGGCCCGAAGGCCTTGGGTGGCCTGAAAGCTTTGCAAGACCCAAGGACCAAACTAATGGCCTAAAGGCCCAGATGGATGAATAGTTCTGGCTGCTATAGTACCAAACAGTACCTGCTATAGTACCTTCTATAGTGCTGCTACATTACTGCTACAGTAACCCAGAAATTCGCCTCCACCCGGATTTGATCTCGGGTCTCTTGGATGCACCAAGCGAGTCCTAACCAACCGGGCTTAGGCTCTTGTGCATAATGTTAATGATGTTTTCAATAATTTCATTGTATTCCTATTGAAATTTGTTATACTATGTACCTAATTTCCTAAATAAACTATGATTCACAATATTTTTTTATTGTATAATGTGTAACTTTATGTAATAAATCATGAATTAAGATGTATTAAAATATGGGTTGTCATAGTTGGTATCAAAGAAAGTATAGTTATTTTTTTGGATTCATATTAAAAAACTCTAGTAAAATTCTTATGGATAAGACTAAATATAGTAAAACATCCCTAAATTTTGGTAAAGTATAGAGTATGTGGTTTTGAAAAAAAATATATCCTTGTCTAGATACTATAAGTGTATGTTTCTTGGGTGCCATTGTACCTAGGAGTAATAACATTGAAAATGGTGTATTGAGCTAAACTCAATTGTCACCCAGTGCATGATAATGGTCCTTTCTTCACACCTAGTTTGACACACTCAGGGGATATTTTTTGGTAAATTCACAATATCTTTACAAACCATTATTAATGGTATAAAAATAACCATATTTTTGGATTAAAAGAGTAACTAATATTTTACTATTTCAGTAGGGGTGAATTGTAGTTTAAAAAATTTAAACTAACCAAAAAACACAGTACATGTTAAAGTATAAAGATAAGACACAAGGATCATATGATAATCAGAGTATCATAATCAAAACAAGAAATCATCTGATTATATTAGAGTATGTTTTAATCCTGATCACATATACACAAATAAAACAAATGTCAAGAAATATTTGTAAAATAAACTTTCTATAGTAATATTCACAGTGTAATAGAGTCTTGTAAAATCAAGAAATAAAATAGCTAGTAAAATTAAAAATGACTTATAAGATATATTAAAAAAAATTAATTTTTTAACCATAAGAGTAAAGGTATTCATTAATGCTAACTAAATGTATCCATGGTTTTATACTTACTGTAAAGTTTATGATTCCTTACTAGGAATGCCCTCGGTATGATGATTGGTACAAGATCAATCTTCATATTATTGAAATATTTTGATATAATGATCAACTTCTATATTATTATCCCTGAAATCACTTGATATAAATAATAAATTTCACCGTCTTCCTATCCTCAAAATCCCATGATCATTACAATTATCAGATTTAGAATAAAAAATAAATTTTTCTAAAGAAAACAACCCTGAAAAGTATTGCTTAGAATGAAAATCTAAAAATAATTAAAAAGAATAATAATGAGTAGTTCACACCAATAAATCATTAGAAGAATTTAGTTGAGAAATATATCATCACCCAACTCTTCAAATGACCATATATTTATAGGCAATATTCCAAAAATCATATTTCTAAGTTAGTTTCACTAGCCTCAAACAGTTTACACTAGACAGCTCATCTGTAACTGAATTTTTGGTATCATTTTTTAAAAAACATTACAAAGTTAAATTTTATTCCTTATGATAGAAAATATATATATATATTGTTTTTATGAACTTATGATAGTTTGATGAACTTATTTATTATTTTTCAATATGATAAACCTTACAAGAGTTGGTTTGAAGTATCGGTATCAGTATCAGTCTAATGGTCGTATATTTTTTAAGTAAAATGGACATGACAAACGTCTAACCACTGGTAAAAATAAAATTCAATCCAATAAATCAAACCCATCCTTGATCCAATGGATCGTGTTTAAGAATGATAATTTTATATTTTGAAATACATTAGAATTATTTATATCTATGGTATAAATAATTTTTTTCTAAAAAAATACTAAAACACTTGTGAAATATAAAATCTAGTATACATGGATTTATGAAGGAGTGTATTATTCCCAAACCTAAAGTAATTTAAAATTAAGATGTAAAACTTATGACTCAAAAATATTCCATTTTTTGGAAAGAACAAACCACAAAACTTAAATGAAAAAAAAACTTGATATACTTATAACCCTTTTACCTATTAAGAAATTTTAAGAGATACTCCATCACTCCTCCTAGGTGTATACCTATTTTATGATACGATTGAGAGTTTTCATACCTCTCCCTTGAGGATATTTACACCCCCCCCCATGGAGTTATTAAAAATAAATAAATACTTATCCCCTAAACTTTTATCCTTTTAGAAATATCCCCCTTAGTAAAATATTATCCCTTTAAATAATTACTCCACTTATATAAATCTATCAAACCTTCTCCCCATTTATGATTTATAAAAATAATGGGAAAGTAACCATAGTTTCATGAAATTTTTGGGAAAAAACAAACAAAATAATAATTTGTTAACTAACTTATCATCCATGAAATAATAGAAAGAACATGTATCCAAAAGTATTAGAGGACATTAAACCATAAAGTATTGGATTAAAATTCATTCAATTTTAACAACCATTAAAATGTTTAAAAAAATACATCATGAGTTCAAAAGGAAAATGGTGGTCATTATTTATTCATTAGTTTCTTCACAAAATACTTCAACTTTTTTAACTCCTCTAGATCCATCTCAAGCTTTATGATTCTTTCTTACATCACTTATTTCATCTGGACTTGAGTCTCTAACCTTTTAACATACTCAAAAAACTCTTCATTCTCAACCCTCATAATGATCAACTCATTTTCACATGATCTCAACATAATATTTTCCAACTCCAAATCATGAACCTTTTATTTCAAAACTTTTAACTCTTTAATAAGATCATTTTTAGAATCTATAAATTCTTCCATCAACATCACATTATCTGAATGATCAGAATATAACTTTGTGGAATTATTATTACATTTATAAAAAAAATTCATCAATAAATTGATTATCATGTTCCCCGATGTCACACTCAACTTGATTAGACCACTTTACCATCTGATTGTATGATATTTTTTTGTTCTGAGACTTTTCTTGAAAGGTTTTCAACTATGCTTCAGTTTGAATAATTGATTATGTTAAAAATTTTAGAGACTCTAATTTTTCATTAAAATAACTTTGAATCAACTTGCATCTTTCCTAAATATTAGGAAAATATGAAATGGTATCTTATAAACTTCTAAAATATTGGAAAATTAAATAAAATACTTTTTGATCAATGGTTTACTATAAGTCTGATGATTTTAATGAAGGTTTGGGAGGTTTCAGTCTTGAGGAATCGGATTCAGTTTTTTCCTAAACTTTATCTTTTACTTTATTGGATATAATCTTATCATCAGAAACTTAAACAATATTTAAATTCTCATCTAATTCAACTTTTTCAAAAAAAAAGTATGATATAGTTGATCTTTCACATCAAATTCCTTTGAGTATAACTTTTACTCCTTATCCAATGATGAATTTTCCTTATTTGAGGATAACTTATGAACTTGTGTTCCTTTTAATTCATCATCCTTATCTACCTGGTAAGGTAAAGAATATGATAATGATTTTGATATTTTTCTTTCTTTTGAGCCTTCATCGATCTTTATTTTTTCTTTATCGTAATCTTATTCTTCTTCCTCCTATTATTCCTCTACTTATTCAACTAATTTTTCATATACTTCTTCTTCTTCTTCAAATTCCTCAAGATCCTTTTCTAATTATTGTGGGGTTCGAAGAATGATTCTTCTAACTATTTTTGAAACCGATTCGTTTTCCAATTATGATGATGTTATTTATTCAACTATTTATTTATCTTTACCATATCATCAAAAGAAGGAATAACTGATAGTATAACTAAAATTTCTTCAAAAATAAATCTAGAATCATAAATGGCTTGATCGGTATAAAAACCTATAAGAATTGGATTTTATGATGCTCTCTATACACCCTTTAACAAACTTTCAATAACTCTATATTCATAAAGATTCATCTTTTATTTATTTTTATTTTATGCTTATTTTAACTTATCTTCAGTGTAAATTTTTAAATCTAAGACTCATCCACATCAAGACCAAACTTAGGGTCTCCTAGTTTCTTCTAAGACTTGTCTTCCATCAACTTTTTAAATTTATAATCCATCATCTTTTTTTATTTTTTTTATCTTAGGTGGGGATGAATCTGACTTTATTTTCTTCTTTTCATCCTCAAATTTATTTTAAGGTTTAGTATCAGACATAACTCCTTAAACCTTATCTATAAACTTATTTTTCTTTGAATTTAATACTATATTCATTCTAGAATTCATATCATCATTTATAAAACATATTTTATCTCGCATTGGGTATGTTTGGTTCTCAACATTGAAAAAATTTAAAACATTAAAAAGTAATTTGTTAATGAAAGTAGGAAACATAATAATATTTGAATTGATTAATGAATTATTGAGGGAATATACCATAACTAAAATGATCATTAGAAGGTTTATTTATCTCTTGTTGACAAAGTAATCCCATACTAAAATTTCTAATACATTAAGGGTGTCCCTATCACTCTTATTGGGTATTAAATATCCCTGAATCCATAATGAAACAAATATGCTTTCTGGTGTAATATGTGATACATTCCTTAGTTTCTCATAATAAGGAAATAAATAATATTATTCTTTCTTTATTTTAAAATAACCAACACTTTTTGGGAATTTTTGAGAGGGTAATAAGGATTCTCCTTCAGTAGTGACTCCCAACAAATCTATAAATATTTTAAAAGAAAGTTTTTATTTATTCACAAAAAAATAGAAATAAACTTGTTCATTATCACCTTATTTAAAAAACTTAATAGAGACATAAAACTCACTCATTATTTCTATATAATACTGGTCAAAATCATTACCTAGTTTCTATATAGATACTTCCCCCCATCCTTGAATTTTGATGATGTTTTTGAGATAAAAATCATAATTACTGAACCACTTTCTTCCAATATGACATTCTCTGACAACATACATTTTTTCATAATCTTCTATTTCATTCATTATAATGAGACTAAATCTGGTAACTGGACAGATTTTAAAATAATTAGACTAACATATTTGAGGAATGATGAGATTCTGTAACAAAATATTTGAAAATCGATGTGTTATGGGAGGTGTCCCACCTTTATATAGGCATGGGAAAACGTTGATTCATATTCCAAAATACTTTTAATATCTTAGATTAATCCTTAAATAATAAAAAGATAAATATTTAATCAAAAATAGTTTTAAATATAAATTTTAACTCTCAAAGTTTTTAAAGCGTTTTATCAGAGTGAGAATCATCGTGATTAGAAAAAAAATTAAAAATTTTGAAAACAAAAAAAAATGATGAAACTAAAAGAATAAGTAAACAATAGTGGTATAAACTAAAGTAATCGATTAGTGAAAATAAATTAAAAAAAATATAAGGGTTCCTTTCTATGTATAAAGTTTCATTATTATTAGTAACCTATTAATGTAAAGAAATTTGATTATATAGTTTATTAAAAATGGATTAATAATTTTATACATAAAACTCATTATGATGATTTTAAAAACAAAACTAATTATGATAATTTTCTAATAAAATAATATTATAATAAAAAATATTTTCCAAAAAATAAATTCTTAGTCTCATTCATTTTGATTCCAAAAATTTTGAAAAAAAAATATTATGAAAAATATATTACGATAGAAACTTTTATAAAACAATTTAAAAATTTAGAAAAATAAATGTTTTTAAAAAGAAACAATCATATGTACACCCCTTATGAAAAGAATTATATTGATGTAAGTATATAAGTAAATAGGAATTGTATATGAATAATAATTTAATATTTATCATTCCTAGATTTTGTTTAATGTATTGAAATCTATTGGAACTAAAAGGTATAGTAAAAATATTAGCAAGTTGTTCTTGAATTTTAATGAATTGTAAAATTATATCTCATTTACGTGTGTTATCCCAAATGAAATTATATATTATATATATGTTATTAGAACATGATTTATGTGTTGGTTTTCTACTTAAATTAATGGAACTTGTGTTGTCATGAAGTATTTGAGTTTTAGAAAAAAATCAAGTCATAGTTTGTGAGTGTGTCTTCCATCCAAAATACTTTATCACAACAATTTCCATCTACCGCATATTCAGATTCAGTAGTGGTAAGTGATACTAAGTATTGTTTATTATATGACCAAGAAACAAAATATTCTCCTAATAAATGAAATATTCTAAATTTACATTTTCTATCCATTATATAACCACCAAAGTTAGCATCCAAAAAACATTTTATTTCAAAAAAAATTACAGAAGAATATAAAAATCCTAAATCCCTATTTCGCTTAAGATAACAAAAAATTATTTTTACTAATTTAAGATGGGATTATTTTAGATTTTCATGATATCTAGAACATAATAATACTGAAAAAATTAAATCTATATGGATATCTATTAAGTAAATTAGGTTTCCAATCATACCCCTAAAAGTTTTCTGATCAATTGGTTTCCTAGCCTCATCAAGATCTAAAGTATTGGAGGTACCAATGTGAGTAATAATAATTTTATTATTGTCATACTATAATTTATTAAGTAATTATTTTATATAGTTATGTTGAGATATAAAATTACCTTTTGGTTTTTGTGATATTTGAAAACCAAGAAATATGTTTACTTATCTGCCATACTCATTCCAAACTCAAACTTCATAAGATCCAAAAAGGAATCTGTTTATTATTTTTGATTTGAACAAAATATAATTTAATCAATATATATATATGTACAATAATAATATTTTTATAAAATTATTTTATAAAAATTTCTAGATCTATAGCTCCCTTAACAAAAAATTTTGTAACAAAAATCTAATTAACCTTTTATACTAAGCTCTAGGGGCATGTTTAAGTCTATAATGTGACTTGGTAAGTTTATAAAGATGTTCTAGATATTTTTATTTTAAAAACAAGGGGTTTTACTATAAAAACTTCCTTCTAAACATATCAATTAAATAAATCACATTTCACATCCATTTGAAATAGTTTGAAATTAAATAATGCTACAGAGGCTAGAAGTATTTGAATAGCTTCAATTCTTCCTATCGAAGTATAGGTTTATTTGTAGTTTATTCTATCTTGTTGTTTATAACCCTTAGAAACAAGTATAGATTTATTTATAACTATTATTCCATTTTCAACATTTTTATTCTTAAAACCAAATTTTATTCCAATTATAGAAGTTTTTTTAGCTCATTCAACTGAAGATTATAATTTATTCCTTTAAAATTAATTGAGCTCTTCTTGCATTTATTTTATCTGATCCTCATCACATAAATAATCATCAGGATTATTAGGTTCAAATTGGGATAAAAATTATAAATTATAAATTTTATTTCTCAAATAAATTCTAGTCCTAACTAGTTGATCAATATCACCAGTGACACTTTCACTAGGCTGATTCCAAAGAAACAATGGGTTTTCAAAAGTCTGTTCCTCAAAAATAGGTTGAAAATATTCTTAAGGAAAAACTTCAAAATCATATTATTGGGTTATTTCCTTATGATATATATTTTATATTAGAGTTTTAAGATCATTTTTAGAAATAACATCTGAGGATTTAGGTTTAGTTTGTTTGAAAAAAAAGGATCATTTTCAAAAAACTTAACATGCACTATTTCCTCAACATAATAATAATTTTTATTAAAAACTATATAACCCTTACTATTACTTGAATTTCCTAAAAATATTACTTCATTTAATTTTGATGAAAACTTATGTAAAATATTTTTATTATTCATAATGAATACAGTGCATCCAAAATCTTATAAGTAAGAAACTGTTGGTTTAATTCCTTTCCACAATTCATATAGAGTTATATTAATAAAAGGTATGATTAAAATTTTATTTTTAGTATAGTATGTATTACTAACCACTTCAATCAAAAAATAATAATAAACTAAGTATTCACTCATCATGGTTCTATTAATTTTTTGATGAAAACTATTTATTCTTTCAACTACACCATTCTACTATGGGGTTTTGGGTACTAAAAAGTTGTGTTAAATACCATTCTTACCGAAAAAAAGTTTCAAAATTATAATTTTCAAATTCTTTTCCATGATCACTATGGATAGGTTTCAAAAATTGTTTTTTATCATTTTTATCTCTATCTACAAAATTTTTAAAGTAACTAAACGCTTCATATTTTGTTATTAGAAAATAGATCGATGTCTGTCTAGTTTAATCGTCAACTAAGACATATAAAAAGTATTTTCCACCAATACTTTTAGTTTTTGTAAGACCAAATAAGTCCATGTGCACTAAATGTAAAGAATCATAAGTTGAGATTAACTAACAGATTTAAAACTTGACTTATGTTTCTTACCATATTGACAAGGATCACAAACTTTTGAAGTATCAAACCTAAGTTCTGGTAGATCCTTAACAAGTCCTTTCTTAGTCAAATTAGCTATGTTTCTAAGGTTATAGTGTCCTAAAATTTTATTCCATAACCAAGATTGATCTTCCATTACACTGAGGCAAGGTACATTTTGGATCCTAAGGTCTTATAAGTATATTGTGTATATATTCTTATGCGAGCAGAAAGAATAAATTCATCCTTTAAACTATGTATAATACATTTATCATTTCAAAAGTTCACAAGGTAACCTTCCTCACATAGTTGAATTATTCTTATAAGGCTTTTATTAAGTCCTAAAACAAATAAAACATTTGAAATAATATCTTTTTCAAGAAGTACAATGTTACATATACCAATTATTTCTCCTTGAGCATTATCTCTGAAAGTTACTTTACCACCTTTCATATTAATAATCTTATTAAACAAATCCTTTTAGTAGTCTTGTTTCTAGAGAAACCACTATTCATGTACCAAATATTTTTTTTTTGGTATTATCTTTATTTTAATGAAAACATAAATATTATATTTTTAAAACCCAAACCTTCTTAGATTTGGTATTATTAAAAACAGTATTTTAGGTAACCATATTTTTCAAATATTACATTATTGAGAAAATTTAATTTCCATATAAAAATAATCCCTATAAAAACCTAAATATTTAATTTTATTTAATAAAAAAATTATTCCAATAACCATCACATTGAAACATAGTTCAAAATGGTGAAATTTTAAAAACAAAGTAGTTGTTATGAAAAACAAGTTTTTGATTTTTATAAACTATTATAGAAATATTAGTTTGGGGTTTAATTTGTTTGTAAATATTATCAAACTTTTCCTTCCTAGAGGTAAACTAATATAGAAATTTATTTAAACTAGATATTTAAGGATTTAGTTTTACAACTAAGTTTTTTCCCTCATTGGTAGTATTATTACAACTAAGTTTTATAAAATAGTTTTGTAAAATAATTTTATCAGAAAAAAAAATTCTAAAAGTAATTAGAAATATTTTATTTTTCAAAAAAATATATAAATATATTTAGAAGTATTTTATATTTCATTATCCAAAAGATTTATTCTTGAATCTACCAAAAAAAATTATTTAGCATTATCAATTTTCTTAAAAACATTACAGTTTTCATTTTATAAAAGTTTTTCAAACCTAGAAACTACATCACAACTAAGTAGAGTATTATATTCATTAGTTGAGGAATATTATTCATCAGAATATATAAAACTTTTCTCAATATAAATTTCAAGATAATTTTCATTTAAATATAAATTTTTAATAGATTCAGTAGTGTGCACCTTAGCCATAATAAATTGATTTACAATAGGTACTTTTTCAAATAGGCTAATGTTCCTCTATCCATGAAATTCATTATCATTAGAATTATCAGAACAGTATCCACCACTAGAACTCCAAGTTTCAAAAGCTTTTATAATTTTCTTAACTTTAGACATATAATATTTCTTGGAATTTCTATCTGAATTTATTTTCTTATTATCTTTCCTTTTGAGCATAGGACAAAAAGGTCAGATGTGTCCATCTTTCTTGATTTTATATCAAGTAACCTCAGAATATTTCTTTTCAATTTTATCCTTACGATTATTTTTATATATGTATTATAAATATTTCTTACCAACTATCTCATCCATACTTCAAGCAAGATTTGATAATTCATTCTCAAAATTTCTTAATAAAATAGAATCTAATTGAACAAAAAAATATTTTTCTTTATAGACTTCACTAATTTATCTACTGAATAAATTTTTTTTGAATAGTAGAATTAGTTTCAAAATATACACCACTATTTTTATTTTTATCCATTTTAAAATCTCACTTTAATCTTCCTTCATATTGCATGAATTTTTTGATAAGATCATCAAGATTTAAAAGGGTAATATTCCTTTTATCGTCTATAGAAAATCTTTTAGATTCCCACTCATTGGGAATTAGATAAATAATATTTTTAAAAAGATATCATCATAAATACTTTTTCTCCAAGATATTGTAAACTATTGATAATAGTCATAAATCTTTAGCGTAACATGGAAACTATATCACCATGTATAAACTCAAAGGCCCAATAATCATCTCTAAGCACAAATATTATTATTTCAATGAATTTCGATGTACCGAAAAAATTTACTTCAAATTTACTCCAAATACCATAGGAAGATTCACAATATGATATTTGACTATAGATATTTCTTTTCAAAGAATACAATAAATTATTTTGGACTTTGTAGTTCAACTGATATTCTAACCATTCCATATTAGTAAAATAAAAAAATTTCTTATCTGTAATCTTGTACTTACTAGTAAGCATTAACAAATTATCAACTCTAGTGTTAATAACAAAATCTTTTATTCTATCTCTACATTACTCATATTCATTCCCATAAAAAATTGGGGGGAAACTAGGATTTATATTATCAAGAGATCCAAAATTCATACCTTCCATCTTAACAAAAACAAAAACTCTCTTTCTACTAAAATGTGTTACTATAACAAGTTTTGTAAATAGGTAGCTTATATCAAAATTTAATAACTTGAAATTGATAAAGAAAGTAAAAACTTATCAAGTTAAAGAAATAGAACTGGATCTGATACCAATTTTTGGATTTAAAGAGAAACTAATATTTTTACTATTATAAGAGTGGGTTGAATTTTAGTTTAAAAAATTTAAACTAAACACAAAACACAATACCTATTAAAGTTTAAAGATCGAACCCATAGATCGTTCGATGATTATAGTGTCACAATCAAAACCAGAAAGTGTCTAATTATATTAGAGCTTTTTTTAATCATTATCACAAATACACTTATAAAAAAATGATAAGAAATATTTTTAAAAAACTTTTTATTATAATATGCATATCAGAATAAAAACTTGTCAAAAAAAGAAATATAATAGTTATTAAAAGTAAGAATTACTGACAAGATATATTAAAATAATTCACTCTTTTAACCTTAATAATAAATATATTTAGCAACCCAGACTAAAAGTATCTACATTTTTATACTTACTATAAATTTTTTCTTTCCTTACCGATAAATCCCTTAATACCATGATCGGTATAAGATCTATCTTCCTATCCTCAAAAACCCTCGATACAATGATATAAATATATCTTCATATCCCTATAATCCCTTGATCTGGTGGATTGGATTCACCATCATTCTATCCCTGTAATCCTATGAATGTTATAATGATCTGACATAGAATAAAAAAGATATTTTTCTAAATAAAACAACCCTTACAAGGATTCCTTAGAATGAGAACTCTTTAAAGTATTACAAATACTAATAATGAGTAGTTCATGATAATAAATCTTTAGAATACTTGAGTTGCAAAATGTAACAGCTCCAAACTCTTAAAATTACCATATATTTATAAGAAATCTAATAATGGCCATATTTCTATGTTTGTTATAATTTCCTCTAACAACATTCACTTGAAAGATCATTTGTAACTGAATTCTCGGTTTCATTTTGTTTACTACCATTAAAATGAAAAATTATATTCCTTATGATAGAAAAAAAAGGTCTATATATTCCAATTATTAACTTAGGATATCTTTATGGAATTATTTATCATTTGATAAACCTTATAAGGTTTATTATGATGTATTAGTACTAGTAATAGTCTGAAGGTCCTGTATTTTTTCAGTATGATAGACAAGACAAAAGTATAACCAGTGGTCAAAATAAAATTAAATCCAATGAAACAAAATCATCCTTGATACAATAGATCGTATTGAAGAATGATAAGTTATTATTAACAATATCTTATAATTATTTGTATTTGAGGTATCAAGTAATGCTTTCAACAAAATCATACTAAAACATTTTTCAAATATAAACATTAGTATACATAGTTTATAAGGCCCCAGCCTTAAACCTTACTTAATATTGAATTAAATGAGTAATTCACATTGAGGATCTTTTCAGGTTTAGAGTTTTAAAGAATTAGGACATAACTATTACATCTCAAAAGATTACAAAGTAGTCGCTTCTACTAAATTTCCATAAAATAAAAACTCTTAAAAAGAAACATGTATAGTTCCATGTTTTAGGTAGAATGACTTTACCTTGATCCCATCCTTAACCCTATTCCACGCTAAGTCCTATGAAAAACATTTCAAAAACTTGGGATGAGCATAAAAAGCTCAGTAAGGGATACATAAAGAATGAAAACTGTTAGTTTTTCAAAACAACAAGTAAACCATGTATACTTTATCAAAGTAATACTTTTCACCTCTTTGAAGTAGTAAAAACTCTTCGCTGAATAAAAGTTCATTACTTACCCTTTTGTAACCAAAAGATTACCATAAAACCCATATAAAGAACACATAACATATAAAGGTAACTTGGGACATAAACATACTTAAGTGTAATAACCATACGGTTGACTTCCACACATATCACTTAATGGAATAGCCATTCGGCCAACTTCCATACATACTTAATGGAATAGCCATACGGCCGACTTCCATACCCAATGCATTGGAGGTTATAACATAACCACCCATCCTAGTATTCACGGCACCACCCATCATATGGTTTATCACGTAACCACCCGTTAAATGTCCAAGTACCATAATAAAATCATAAGACATAAAACAAATATAATGTAAAGAAAACATTTCCACACTTTGATCACAATATATCACTCAAATATATTGACATAAAAAATCCATCAAAAAAACCATTTTCAATACCAAAATACATAAAAGAGTATATGGTATTTATTTCATTTTAAAAACATCGCGGCTTGTTGAGGAAGCCAAAGACTAAATAATACTCAGGGCGGTGGAAAAGGTCGTTGTCACCGCGTACGTTAAAAGAAACATTCCTTTTTGTCGTTTAGTAAAATGCTTCGTATAAAAAGATTCCTTTTGTATAAAAGTAAAAGTAAAAGGGTTTTATACACCCTATAAAATAAAGTTGTGTATAAAATGAAATATTCCTCAACGAAAGGATATTGAGACGTAGTCCCATACAAAGACGGTATCCTTGGTTTAAGGATAAATCAATTACATAATTATGTGTGACAAATGAATACACCAAATATAAGTGGATATTAAGTGTAAAATAATCAAAGGTCATTCACACATATTCAAAGGATGACATATTCAATAACTACATGTTGAACCCAAAGAAATCGAAATTGGGTTAAGAAGTTCCCTTGACAGCCTAACGGCGTCACATCAAAATGAGTTGATGAGAGATAAAAAGTGTATCTCGTCACTTGGACATAAAAGTTACATCAATAAGTATATAAGAGAACATATCCCAACATAACAATATGTAAATTAAAAGACCCAACAAAATAAGTCTTTTAAAAAGAGGAGGGTGAAAGGTTCCCTTACCGACTTGGGTATCTTTCAAAACATACACCCCATGAAAGAAGGACAATACATCATTGATGTAAATACTCATAAAACGAAAGTATATTACAAAAAGATTAGAATAATGGGCAGTACGTACACCACTCAAATGAAATTGTGGAAAATGTAGCATAAATCTCACGGGAATAAAAGTGAGATGAAAAATCCCTTACGAAAACTCGGCAGCCTAACGGCGCCACATAAAATTTATAAAAATGGATTGATGAGATCAAATAGGGTATCTCATCATATTAACATAAAGTTTATAGAAAGAGGAATATAAAAGATCATCCCCCAACATAACAAAGTGGAGCTTAAAAGAAGTGACATAAAGGAGAGTACTTAAAAAGAAAGAGAGAGGTTGGATCTCTTACGAAAAATTCGGCAGCCTAACGGCGCCACTCAAAACTTCCAAAATGGATTGATGAGAGAGAATAGGGTATCTCATCATATGAACATTAAAATTACATTAAGATTAATATAAAAGAATATCCCAATAACAATAAATATGATCTTTAAAAGGAAATTACATAAAATAATGTACTTAAAAAGAAAGAGAGGTGTAGGATCCCTTACCTCGGGTTTGACTTGACTCGATCGTTCTTTAACGTCCTGAATAATAAACTTGAGTTAATTTCTAATTGCTTAAGAACCTTTTCCAAGTTCATTATTCCTTTTATATCAATTATTGACATGTTATAAACATTATTTAATCATTTAAGTTAATAATGTTTGTTTTATCCATATGTGGTTCTTAAGTCGAAAGTGGACTTCTTACAATTACATGTTGTTCGTGTGGTCAAAAGTTCTTTATATACAGAATGACATTACTGATTTGGATATAATATATATAATATATATCTATAATATACATGTATTTATAATATCACATAATCATTTAGAGGTAAGAAATGAAATGCACCGTTCATGGAGACGGTAAGCCGTACGTACGCATGAACGCTACTTTCATTTCTTTGTCATATTAATGGAATTAAAACTAAATGAGAGGTATGTATATTTTAATTCCAGAATTATATTCATCATTTAGATGTATCATTCATCATATATATCCATTATATACATGTACTTATAATAGTAAATTACATTTGGGGATAAGAAATGAAATGCACCGTTCATGGAGACGGTAAGCCGTACTTACGCATGAACGCTACTTTCATTTATATCTCATACTTTAATGGAAAGAAATAATAATGATATAGAGGTATATAATAATTCCAGTATAACATCATATATAATAACATTAAATCCATCCTTTATACGTCTCACGTATGGCATTAACGAATCACATCACTTTGAGGGGGCGGTAGTCCGCACTTCCAAAAATGAAGATATCGCGTATACCCATAATGGAAGCCATAAAGGTAAGCCACAAATGAAAAATAAAGATGATTAAGTAAAACATAAACATATTATATATCATATATAAATATAGTGACATCTTAATGGCCACCTTTGAAGGTGTTAAAAGAATGTTGAACAATCATCGTTTCCGGAGGCATAAATTCACCATCCACGGAAACAGTATGTCCGTTAACCATTAGATGTAGGTGTGTGTAAGTGTAGATAGAATACTTACTATAAAAACATCCTAGTATATTGAGGATATTGTAGTTGTTACAAAAGAAAAGAATAAAAAGAGTTTAGTGGGTTGGAGAAGCAAAATAAAACAAAAGGACTCAAAAGAAGACATTACCTTAAAATCGGGTAACTCCCTTTGGTTTGAGCTCAAAGGATTCCTTGGGAAGACTTATACCCAAAGTGATGCTTCAAGGAGTAAGAGAGGGAAGTGTAGAGACCAAATGGTCAGGGGTTGGCCGAGCCAAAGGCTTTGGGAGTGTGGGTAAGGAGGTTGAGGTGGGGGCCTTTTATAAGAGGAGAGGAGGGGCACTCTTGGAAGGTAAAGAAAAGTCACTTTATTTTAAAATGGTATTCGGATTTAAGAGGTCACACATTGATTTTTTTCTAGGATAAGGTGATAATGGTTCTAAATCCACTCATCCAATAGGTTTTGGACATGTTTAGGTCTTATATATTACATTATCTTTCCATTTTATTTAAATCGTTAAACAATGAGGTCATCGCTGCATCATCATGATGTCATAAATAATTTAATTTATTTAATGTATAAAAATTATAAAAAAAAATACTATGGTGTAGGAAATCTTTTTATCTTTCCAATGAATATTTATAGTCAAAATTATGATTTTTATAACCCCATGTAAAAATTCTCTTAGTAAAACATTTCATGTTTGTCTCATTTTTACTTTAACATTAAATAAAAAATTATTTATGTCATTTTCCAACCAAAGTGGCTCCATGGGGTCCCCAAGTTGACCCATGGCTTGTCTTGGTCGGCCATGAAACATCCAATGAGGTTAGGACATGTTTCAATTTCATTTCATATTATTAAAACATTATTTTTACCTTAAACTACACTAATTACCTCTAATCGCGATTAAAAACTTAATAAGTTACTATTCACCAAAAAATTATTTTAATCCCATTGAACCAAATTTTACTTCTTAATGACAAACATGTATGTCGGATTTTTGAAATTCAAAACACAAAGGTGGAAAAATTTTCATTTAAACGGAAAAATCAGTTTTTATAAGTACCACTTAGCAGTTTCACTATTCATCAAAAATTGAAGTTTTTCAAAAAATTACCAAACATTTACCCTAAGATATATTTGATATTCCGAATTCAAAAATTAAGTCTATTTTACAAAATTCAAAACATATAATTCACATTAATTAATTTAATAATTAATTCCCGCTGTCATGACAAATAGCGTGTTTTTATGAAACAATAAGTATCAAAAGATTGACACTAGTTTATGTCCGATTTCAAAGTGAAATTAATTCCAATGACCACTATTGGATTTAATGGTAAAAATATATTCTAATTTCACTTTAAAACCAATTAAAAAGAAAATCTAATCATATAAATAAATTAGATTAAAAAGAGGTTTTGAATTAAAATACAACATTTTACACTATTCATTAAAAAAATGAACTTTATCGGAAAGATACCAAAAATTTACACAAAGTAAATTTTGATGTCCCGATTCTAAAGAAGAGTTTTATTTGGTCCAAATAGAATGTATAAGAGTGAACAAAACTATATTTAATGACGGTTCGCCATCAAAAGGTGATAAGTGAACCTTTAGTGAAAACTAGGGCATATACGCCTAAAATTGAATTCTTTCCGTATTTTAAGCCTTTATCTTTTATTGGATAAATGTAAAAACATTTAAAAACATATATAATCATATTTTAGTTATTTATATCCATTCCCGCCAATACAACGGCTATATGTTAACTGCCATTTAAAATAATATTATTTTATTATTAGAGTGCAACGTAAGATTCCCAAGAAACTCGTTGTTGCGTGTTGGGTATGCCATCGAGCATAGCGTCCCCTTTAAAGTCATATTAATATTTTATTCACAAATATGGATAAATATGAAAATGTCATATTCTTTATTTACCTGGGGTGTTACATAGTTTTAAGAAAGTTTTTGGGATTTCCAAAAATAAAGAATGGAAAAGTAATAAATAAAACTTCTGACTCAACACATTTGATTTTATATTAGTAAATATACCATGGATTGTAGGGGTTGGTGTCCTCAGTACCAACTGTTTTGTACTTTGATTACATGAATGTTCACTTATTATATATTGTTCATTGTTCTGTATGACTATAATATAATAATGTCCTGGAATATTTGTTGCATTAATAAGGTCATAGCAGATCCCCGCTATGATGAGAACCTTGAAATGCTATAACAATATTCTTAAATAAAGTTCTGCGGTTGGATGACAAACTATGATAGGACACATAGTATTGAGATCGTCATGTGCGAGTACCCGTAAGAAGACGAGACTCTCTCTCATGGAGTTCGCACTTGGTAATCTCCAAGATGGGAGATTATGAGAACAGACCCACCAGTAGTAATTCCGCATGTCTTGGTGTAATCGGATATTGCTATCTGCGAGCGTGTGTAATGGTCCTTAAACTGGAAGATTATTATTAACTCATGTCATGACTCGCGCACTTAGATTTACTGACAAAAACAGTCATGCAGACAGTTGGCGGAAAGTAGGGTACGTTGGGTGCGTCACGAGTGACATGTTGTTAATGGATAAGTCGATAAAAGATTTGTCCCTTCTATTTATGGAAGCTGATATCTCGGCCCTTTGATTGAAATAGAACTGTCGCATTAAATTCCATGGCCATGGTGTAAACGACGAGTTTATTTCAGGTAGTCAAAGAACGACGGATCAAGAATATAGGTTTATGACACTTCTATGAAACCTTCTTGATGAGATATTGAGACAAAGGGATTAAATTACACAGTAAGCGTTCGTATGAGGTGATACGTCAATGCGGCATCAACTTCTTTCTCTTGGGTGCCTTGACCCGTTGCTAAATAGTAATCTTGGACTTTAGGCAAGGCCGCCTAATACCAACAAGAAAGAGGCCTAGAGGGTCACACACTTAGTGTATCTAAGTATCTCAAGTTGAATAAAGATTATTCCCGTATGTGGTTTAATAATTATTCAAGGAAGCCTAAGTTGTTTTAAATGATGGAGGAAAAATAAAATAAAACAAGTACATTCCATGTATTATTAAATGTACACACCATGTAGTTTTATTTTGGAAAGGAAATGAATAAATGAAAACAAGATATACACGTCGTGTACATTTAATGTACACGCCGTGTATTTTTCAATGAAAAAACAAGTACACACCGTGTATTTATTATTACACGCCGTGTAGTTTTTCCAGTCGGGATTTTGAGGATATAATATCGTTTTATTAAATGATATTTATTATAATCAGCGTGAGCGCATGTTAAGGAATTAATTATTCGACATGGGGGTTTTCAATAAGAGTTAATGAAATAAATGAAACGCGTAACGCGTTTATTTATTGTCATAACTCTACAACCTCAAACTCGATTATAAATATCCTCACAACCCCAACTCTTTTCCTACACAAGAGAATCGTTGTGCACAACATCTCTGGAGAATTATTTCAAGGCCGAAATAACATCTTCCTCCAAGAACTCTCTCAAGACCGAGAGAGATCCTCTTCCATCGGATCAAGACGATCTAAGGTGAACAACGCAAGCAAAGACTTCTCCACGCTAGCACCCGGAGAATCCTTTGGCGGCATCCAGAGATACGAGGTACACGTGTGGATCACCGCTAGAGGGAGTCTACACTTGGATTCTACGATGCAACGACGGATCACATCGACAACGTGATCAAGAACATCAACGAAGAAAGAACACCCAAAAGGTATTTCTTTATAATTAATTAAATTAATTATAATCAACCTGTAATGATCCTTGTTTGTGGTTCCGGGAAAAACCATCTTCTTTGTCTTTTTCTGTGATTTGATCCGTGGAGACCGGCATTTATCGTCATATTGATCCTGGATTTATCATTTCTAATGACAAAATGCCAAGTGGGCACATCCACCCACGCGCTTCCGCTGCGCCCGGAACCTTCATGGATAACTTATATTGAATCCTATAAATCTATATGTTGAGGAATATATGTAATTTATGATCCATCCCTTCAATGTTTATATATTCCATTTTATATGATTAATATTTTGAAAATTTTCATACCTAATTATATTTTATATGAAGTAAATGATTAAAACAAGAATAAAATAGTTAAAGGCAAGATTATAATCCATTCTTGAATTTAAAAATTTCCTATGTGCCTATGGTTCTACACATTCTTTAATTCCATGTAATTTTAGTAGAACTATTCAAACACCACCTCAAAACATATATGTCGAGTTATTAGTGAAGATGGTAAATGGGTCAATTGTTTTATCCTAAGATTATAACACATCCCCTATCCATATTTCTAGGATAAAATTCCTATTGAACCTTTTGATACTCCCATTAAGATAATAAGGTGTTATTTTGTTCATGGATTTGATTTTCTTATATATAGCCAACATAAATTTCCTAAATGAAATCACCCTCTCTATCTCATATCATACTTTGATTATATACAATTGAAATGAGGAGGATAAATCTGATTTTGTACCAATATCTCAAACATTTATATTATTTCCTTTAGAGAAATAGCATCTAGCTCAAAGTATTGATACTAAAGAAAATATCATCCTTGATGACATTCCCATTGGAAGGTAATTCACTGATGTGTTTCCCAAAGAATTTTCTAGTATTCCTTTTATACTTTAGTTTGAGTTATCAATTAAGATCATACCTAAGGATTTATCAATATCAAAGACTCCATAAATATTTTTCATTGTTTAACTTGAGGAGATGAAGAAACAATTATAGGAGAATTTGTATAAAAGGTTTATCCACCCATGTGCTTCACCAAGGTTTACATTGATCCTCTACATCAAGAAGAAGGATGGATCAATGCACCTCTGAATTGATTATCATGAGCTCAAAAATATCACAATAAAGAACAAGTATCGTCTTCCATGGATATATGACTTGTTTTATCAGCTATGTGGAGCCCAATTCTTCTCCAAGGAAGATCTGCAGTTTGGATATTATCAAGTAAAGATAAAGAAGGAAGATATCCCCAAGACTAATTTTCATAAAAGTTAAGTGAACTATGAATTCATAGTGATTCTATTTTGACTCACTAATTCTCTATAAATATTCATGGACTCGATGAATAGATTCGTTAGAGATTTCCTCGAAAAAATTGTGGTATAATTTATTGATGATATTCTTATCTACTCAAAAAGTAGGTAGGAACATGATCAAAATTTATATATTGTATTTAAGACCTTTTGAATGGAAATTTATATGTAAAGTACATTAAATGTGAGCATTTTTTCCATAAGTAACTTTATTAGGGCATGTTATCACAAAAAAGGGACATATATGGATCCTTCAAAAATTGATGCAATTAATGGATGGAAGACACCAACATAGATGATACAAATATATATTTTACTTGGATTTTCTAGGTACTATCATCAATTTGTGAGAAAATTCTCATGATTTTTAATCACACTAACCAAGTTTACTCGAAAAGGATTCAAGTTTGTCTAGATTGATGAATCTGAATAAATCTTTAAATATTTGAAGAAGGGTATAATCACTACACCTATTCTCATATTACCTAACAATGTGGAAGGATATTTTATCTATAGTGATGCTTCCAAAAAAAGGCTTGGGATGTGTACTCATGCAAGATGAAAAATTGATAACCTATACATTCCTCTAATTAAAGATACATGAGAATAACTACCCAACTCATGATCTAGAATTGATAGCAGTGATCTTCATGTTGGATATTTGGAAGAATTATCTCTATAGGGAGAAGTGTGATATATATATATAGATTATTAAATAATTAAGTATATATTCACACAAAAGGATATCAATATGGGACAATTAAGGTGGTTAGTTCTGATGAAGTATTATGATTGTTCAATCCATTACTATCCTGGGAAGGTGAACAAAGTGGAAGAAACTCTGAGTAGAAGGATCCCGAAATCCTATCCATAATGAGGATAGACATGGGAATAACAAAAGGATCATCATCCTATCTTTGTCAAATAAATTAAGAACCATCAATTCATGAGAGGATCAAGGAGACCCATAAAGATGATGTGTTTATATAGAATAAGATAGAGAATATTCTGAAGTTCATCTTTTTTTTAAAAAGGAGTTATAAGGTTTGGAACCTGGATATGTGTCCCATCAAAACCAAAACTAAAGAGGGGTTTGTGGTTGATGTTCATAGCTCAACCTTATCTATTCATTTTGGATGAACTAATATGTATAGATATTTCATGAAAATTTTCTTTTAGAATAACATAAAGATGGTTATTATGGAGTATGTATCATGATGCTTGGTATGCCAAAAAGTCAAGGAATAATGAAAAAATTCTAAGCATATGATGAAAATACAACCCACAATAGTATGGAAATGGGAAAACATAACCACGGATTTCATTATAAAACTCACCAAGACACCTAAAGTAAATAACTCAATCTAGGTGGTAGTTGATCTTCTTTCAAAGTTGATATATTTCATTATTATGAAGGAAGATTTATTTCTTGACTAACTCTCCAAGATACACCTAATGGAGGTTTTAATACTATATGGAGTTACACTCTCTATTGTATCTGATCGAGATCCAATGTTTACCACATGGTTCTGGATAATCCTTTAGCAAGTGTTGGATATAGAACTGAGCTTCATCACTACTTATCAAACTTAGATGGATGGATAGTCTAAAATGATCATTCAAACTCTAGAGGATATTCTAGGATCATATTCAATAGATTTATAATGATGTTGGGATCAACACCTTCCCCTAGTGGAGTTCTTATATAAGAACAGTTTCCCTTTTATCATTCAAATGGAACATTATGAGGCTATATATGTGAAGAGGTGTTATACTCCAACATGTTGGGATAAAGTTAAAGAGTTGGGGATTATAGGACCTAATCTTGTCCAAGATATTATAGATATGGTTCAAACAAATCAGCTTCATATGAAATCCACACAAATTTGATAGAAAATCTATATAGACAATTAGTGGTGAGATATAGAGTTTGAGTTCAGGGATAAAGTGTTCCTACATATATCATTATATAATAAATTCATCAGGTTTAGAAATAAAGAAATGATTATTCCTACATACATCATCCCCTTTGACATACTTTATCACATAAGATTAGTGGCCTATATATTTTCACTCTCACTTAACCCATCTCAAATACATAATGTGTTAAATTTATTCCTCTTAAGGAAGTACATACCAGACCCCTTACATGTACTGAATCCATAGGTGGTGCCATTAGAGAATGATATTTCATATGAGGAGCATCCAAAAAAGATATTATATCATAGATACAAGGTTAAATGAAACAAGACAACTCGCATGGTCAAAGTGTTGTGGAGGAACCACAAGCTTGATGAAGCTACATGGAAATAGTAAGGGGTGATGGAAAATAAGTACCCTTATCTATTTTAGTATGTGAAATGACAATTTATAGGGGGAAATTTCTAAAGGGTGAAGAATGTAAGGACTTAAACTTTTATAAGTGAAATTTCATTTTTTAATGAATAAAGATTTATTAATAAATGAATTTAAAGAAAGCACATGCACTACTTTGTTTATTTTGGACCATTATAAGTTATATCATGTCGGATTTAAAATACCATTAAGAATCATAACCATTGATAATATATCCATTTCATAATGACCATTAATATTTGTATATTAAGTTATATGATAAAGTCCAATTGACATGGAACACGAAGCGATGGCCATGACCAGTAGGATCATACCTTATAAAACCCATTTATCAGAGCTTTAAAGGGAGATAGAAACACTGATTTTTTACCTTGACCAAGCCCAAGATGATATTAAGTAACTGGATCTTGAGAAAAACTCTTTATGGGAGAATTTTAATCTCATCAAGATCATGTCCCAAACCATGATCATCTAACAACCCCTTGAAAATCTCACCATCACATAGCTTACCCTAAAGGAATTTTTTGGTGTAATAAAGGGCTATGTATATAGATCCAAATAGTATGAATTTTTATATTTTTATTTTTAATAAAATAATTATTATATTTATACTTTAGTATCATTATTAATTTTTAAATTATTTGATAATGAGTTTGATAAAAATTATATTTTGATACAACGAAACATAAATTATATTTCTGGGAAATGTATAGTTCTAATCAATTCACTCTTTTTAATAAAGTCAATAATTCATTAAATAAATTATATTTTCAGAAAATATTATTATAAAATAATTTTTATTAAATATAAATGATAATATAATCTTACCAAGTTAGAAATAATTTTTATAGGGGTTAAAAAATTGTTATTGTCAAAAAAATATTTTTCAATAAATATAGTTTTTTATTTCAAACTGTAAATTCTCATACTTATTGAAATATTTGGATCAAATAAATATTATTTTTGAAATCATCACATCAAAATTATCCAATGGTGTTTTTTTCATAATTTTTGGAGACAGTCAATTTTTTGGGTCAAAATTTAATATGATAATATATGATGTGTATTATGACATAATAATGACCCAAAATTTATGTAATATGTGACATAAAAGGTATCCTCGACAAAATATATATTACAACTTTAAAATATTGTTTTTTAGTATATTTTATTAATTTTATAAACCCTTAATGAATCCACCAAAACCTATATTATATTTTATAGTTTTAAAATCAATTCTTTGTAAACATGACTCACTTCCACATCACCAATGGTGTTATTTTATTTTGGTAGGTTTAAAAAATTAAAATAATTTAAACCAATTCACTTTGGAAGAAAACCTGGTGGAAAACTATGGTAAGTTTTTTTATTTTTATAACTTTATCATATAGAGTTCAAAACCTATGTTTGGAAATTAATAAAGAATTATCCTCCTTTTCTATATAAACCAGACAAAAATCCCATTCCTCTTCAATAAAAACCCTTTGATCATGACACTAATCTTACCTTTACTATCTAAATTCCTCTCAAGGTTCCTCCACTCTCTTAAAAATCTCCTATTATTCTTTTATAAGAACCCCCTCAGTGTAATGGATCTTGTCCTTATCCTATTTATTCAATAACCTTATTTATGTCATGCATTTTAATTTCTAATTTTAAAAGTTGGGATACATTTTTACACATAATTTTTACATCACTTATGATTCCAAATTAATTACATACCACTTTTTCTCTCGTTAATATTTTCTATAAACCTTTATGTACCCCATTATTCTACTAAAATTATCCGACGATTTTCTAGTCCAAACATTTATGTAGTGAAAACATATCTCCATTTCCACTCAGGGGTGGTAACTAATACAAAATAGGTATTTAACAGTGCTAAAAATGACCTTTATCATCTCTATAGAAGTGATGACTACCAAAGAGATATTAAAAGCCCTAGTATTTTATCAATTTTTGTAAAATCTCTGATAAAGGAACCCTTTATCAGCACTTTTAAAAGTGCTGATATAGGATCCATTTATCAGCCCTTTTAAAATAACTAATAAAGGGGCATACTACAGTGTGCTATAACTATAAACTTTAACACTAGTTTAATGTGATATAACAACACACCATATCATTAGAACACCATAAGATATAAATAAAATCAATTACCAATATAAAATTTAAATGAAATGAAATTTAAAATCCAAATACAATAAAAAACACTATATTATAGACATTTCAAACATTTGTTTATAAAATTACATATAAGTAAAAATTATTACATATATTCAAAAATATCAATGTTCCTTTATCTTTATATCCTTACCCTGACTCATACTATTTCTGAACAATCCACCCCTAATCGAGCAAAATAACACACCTATATAACTAAATAATTTTTATGTTAGTAATAATATAAAGAAATAAATTAATAGAAAGTGTTAATTTTAAACTAAACTTTGATTCATACTAGGAACATTGTGTATCAAATTGAGTTACAGTTGATTCTTACATGTCACACCATTTATTTCTTATATTCAATCATTATATCTGTGAAAATTAATTAAAAAAGTATAATATAATTCTCCACGAGCACAACCTACTGGTTGCTTCTTTAGTGGTGTTTGGGAGGTATCGGTTTCAAGCCTCCCCGTGTGCATTTAGGATGGTTTTCATTTATTTGTTCCCCTTCTCTGACTGATGTAATGTAAATAAGTATAAGATAAAAATAATAAGTAAATCAATTAATAAATAGTAAATATAATGATGAGAAAACAATATGTCCTTGTTTGCTTGGTTTTGGCGATGTGACGTGCATTTTAAACTAAAATGACACTAATATATTGAAAATATGCACATAGAGTCATAACGGTAACACCATGTGTCATATTGAAGTGATTCTAATTCCTAAACATCTCAAATGACTTATGGATAATTTTTATAAAGTATCAAAAACAATTTGAATGTGTTTTCTTAGTTTGGAGTACGTCATTTGTCTTTTTTACTAAAATCTCATTTTAAACTCGAAACACGAACTTTGACTCATAACATTCACATCATGTACCGGTTTTATGTGATACTGATTCCTATATGTTATAAATGACTTATGAATATTTTTTTAAATTATAAATTAAATTCAAGCGTGTTTTCTCAATTTTTAGTGAGTGGCACTTTTTGAACTAAAATGTCAATTTTAAATTGATAACAGACACATTGAGTAATATCGAGCACATTGTGTATCGTATTGAGGTGAGGCCAATTTATACATGTAAAAAATAACTTATTTATTGTTTTCCTAAAGTATCAAAACAATCTGAATGATTTTTCTCATTTTTTAGTAGGTTAGTTGTCCTTTTTACTAAAATTGATATCAATTTTAAATAAAAAGACGCACTTAGAGTCATACCAATCACACCATTTTTCAGATTGAGGTGAATTTGATTCCTAAATGTCTCAAATGACTTATGGATCCTTTTCCTAAAGTATCAAAACAATATGAATGTATTTTATCGGATTTGAGTGCGTCATTTGTCTTTTTTACTAAAATGACATTTTAAACTAAAAACATGCACTTTGACTTATATCGGTCACATTGTGTGTCAGTTTGATGTGATATCGATTCATACATGTCAAAAATAAATTATTAATAATTTTCCTTAATTATAAATAAAATCTAAGACTATTTTCTTGTTTTTTAGTGAGTGAAACTTTTTGAACTAAAATGTTGATTTTAAATTGATAACGGACACATTGAGTCATACCAGGTGCATATAATATCAAATTGAGGTACGAATGATTCCTAAAGATCAAAAATTACTTATGAATGTTTTTTATAATGTATAAAAATAATAAGAATGTGTTTTTTAGGTTTTGAGTAGGTCAGCTATCTTTTTACTAAAATTAATGTCAATTTTAAATAAAAATATGCACTTTGAGTCATACCGGTGACACCGTGTGTCATATTGAGGTGAATCTTAATCCTAAATGTATAAAATCAATTATTAATAATTTTACTAAAGTATCAAACCAATATGAATTCATTTTCTTGCTTTTGAGTACATCATATGTCATTTTTCACCCAAATGTCATTCTAAACTAGAAACATGCACTTTAACTCTTACTGATCACATCCTGTATTAGTTTGACATGAGACTAATTAATACATGTTATAAATTAATTAAGAATTATTTTCCTAAATTATTAATTAAATAAAATCATGTTTTCTTAGTTTTCAATGAGTGACACTTTTTTAACTAAAATGTCAATTTTAAAGTGATAACAGACACATTGAGTCATATTGGGCACATCATTTATAAAATTGAGGTTCAGCTAATTCTTACATGTAAAAAATGACTTATTTATCATTTATATAAATTATAAAAACAATCTTAATGTGTTTTCTTAGTTTTGAGTAGGTTAGTTGTCCTTTTTACTAAAATCGATGTTATTTTTAAATAAAAAGACATGCATATAGTCATACCAGTCACACCGTGCATCAGATTGTGATGTGAATCATTTATACACATCTAAAATGAATTATGAATAATTTTAATAAAGTATCAAAACAATATAAATGTGTTTTCTTAGTTTTCAGAATGCCTCTTTTCTTTTCTACTAAAATGTCATTTTAAACTGGATACAATCACTTTGACTCATATCGATAACATCATATATCAGTTTGATGTGACACTAATTCTTATATGTCACAAATAACATATGAATCATTTTCCTAAATTATCAATATAATCTAAGTTTGTTTTATCATTTTTCATTGAGTTACAATTTTTTAACTAAAATGTCAATATTAAGCTGATAACGGACACATTGAATCATACTGGGCACATCGTGTATCGTATTGAAGTGCGGATGATTTCTACACATAAAAAATAACTTATGGATCATTTACCTAAATTATAAAAATAATATGAATGTTTTTTCTCATTTTTGAGTAGGTTAGTTTTCATTTTTATAAAAAACAATGTCAACTTTAAATAAAAAGATGCACTTGGAGTCATACCGATCACATCGTACGTCATATTGAGGTGAGTCTAATTTATACACATCCTAAATTACTTATGGATCATTTTAAAAAAGTATCCAAACAATATTAATTTTTTTATCAGTTTTGAGTATGTCACTTTTCTTTTTTACTAAAATTTCATTTTAAACTGGAAACACGGGCATTGACTCCTACCAATCACATCATATATTGGTTTGATGTGAGACCAATTCTTATATGTCACAAATTATTTATTAAAATATTTCCTAAATTATAAAGAAAATATAGGCACATTTTCTTGGTTTTCACTAAGTGGCACTTTTTGAACAAAAATGTCAATTTTAAACTGATAACATAAACTTTGAGTAATATCAGGAACATTGTGTATTGGATTGATGTGAGGTTGATTACTACACATCAAAAATTACTTATGGAATGTTTTCTAAGAGTATAAAAACAATATGAATATGTTTTCTTGGTTTTGATTATGTTAGTTGTCTTTTTTACTAAAATTAATGTCAAATTTAAAAATAAAGAATCACTTTGAGTCATACTGGTCACCCCATGTGTTGGATTGAGGTGAGGATTATTCATAAACATCCAAAGTTCTCAAAAAATCATAACTTCCAATGTTACCATGATTTCCATTGCCTTTATTTTTCGAACTACCAAAATTGCATATTGAGTTGATGTTCTTATCAAAAAAACATTTCTTGTTTTTGAAATCGATAAGATTATAGTAATTTTATATTCACATTAAATCTTGAGAAGTCTCCACAATGGGCACATGATCTTCCTCTACTCTTCTAGATTTCAATAAAAAGTTTTTTTAGCTAAAAACATCAATTAAATATGATGTTTGGGTAGTATTACAAAGAAAGGTGATATAAATTGTTGTCACATTGGAAAAAAGGAACATTTTATCTTTTTTGTGGCTTTTTGTAGATAGTTGAAAGAAAAATATGACTTCCTAAAAGACCTATGTAAAAAAATAAATAAGTATTAAGAAAAAATGAGAAGTAAATTAACTTTAAAATAATAGATAAAATGATGAAAAAATTAATTAAATAAGTAGTATGAATTCACCTTTTCATGATAGTTGTATGAATTCTTGATGTATTTCCTTATTTTCATTATCTCCATTATAGGATCGAAGTCTAATATCTTATGAGCATGAGTATCTTTGAACAAAACACCCCAAATAAAACAAATCAATCCACCTGTATAAGAAAATAATTATTACATGAGTAATACTTATAAGAAACAAATTAAACATAAATATGAAATAATAAATTAATTCTATGTATAATTATTTTAATATGGAAATATCAATATTGCATCTATGATTTATTAGTGGAGGGAACTTGAAGGAAACTGATAAATTACACCACTATAGGGGTGAAAAGGTTTTGAGGGAGAAGAAGCTTATGGAAGTGTTGGTGTAGAAATGCATGAAAGATAAATAGACCACCCCAAATAAAATAAAAGAATCCACCATTATAAGAAAAATATTATTATATGATTAATAATAAAAATCAAAAAAATAAACATAAATATAAAACAACACATTAATTCTATAAATAATGATTTTACTGTGAAAATATCAATATTACCTCTATGATTGATAATCGGAGGGAACTTGAAATAATGTGTTAAATTCCAACATTGTATGTGTAAAAATGTTTTGAGGGAGAAGAAGTATGTGGAAGTTTTGGTGAATAAAGGCATTAAATATAGATAGACCATCCCAACTTGAATAAAATAATTCACCAGTATAAGAAAAAAATATTCTATGAGTAATACTAAAAAATAAATTAAACATAAATATGAAATAATAAATTAATTCTATGGAAAAATATTTTACTATAAAATCATCAATATTACCTTTATAATTGAGCTGAGGTAGAATAGTTTCTCTTCTTTCAATGGTAGTGAATGGACCATGAAGGAAAGTGATAGATGCAACACTATAGGGGTGAAAAGGTTTTTATAAAGAATAGTTCTATGGAAGTTTTAGTGTATAAAGGAATGAAATATGGATATAAATCTTTTAAAATAAATTAAATCTTCAAGGAATAATGAAAATTAAATCAATGTTTCATTAAATAATTTTTCAGAAAAATAGAGAAATTATTTCGTAACATTACATTTACACCTTCCCATGGCTTTCCTTCACTATAGTTTTTCTTTCAAGGGATTATTAGAATCATATTGTTTAGAATACATTATCTTTATGAGTAGTCAAACATTTAATTTAGATTATGTCAATGTAGTAGAGAACATATAATATTTTGAGGAAAAACATAGTATGTTAAAAAATATATTTACCTTCTCATTGAACTATATTTATTTTTTAAAAGGTTTTAGGGATTTGGTTCCTCTATATATAATCCAAATCCTCTCTTTGTGGTACCCTCTAACAAACAATACATTTTCTACATTGGGAAATGCATAAAATTATTGCGATATCTCAATGAAATAGACATCCTCAATTTAATTTTCTTCTGACCCCACATTTATTTTAGTCACCAGTAGTAAAATCGACCAATTATTTTTTTTGGATATGAGACATAAAATAATTGCACTAATTGTGATTCTATTATGAGTGGGTTATATTTTTTCCCTTCCACACTGAAATTTTCCTTCACTAAGCTCATTTCATTTACTTCCACCACACTCATATTGTCGACCCATTTTCAATAGATAATCGGAACTCTAAATGTTATATAATCTAACTTGTATATATATATAATATTCCAAAATATGACATTTTTCATAAATTGAATTTCTATCCTTGGAACCATATATGTGAATCACTTCTGCCACAAGGGTAACACCGCCTTTCTATGTCATACTACAGTCATCATGTTCTTTTCTATAGAACATATAACCATTGATTACAAAACTAGTGTAAGATATAACATTTTCATTTGGTCCTATAGATAGCCATTAAATTCATTCAAAAATTGAATTTGGATTTTTAGATAAATCCTTATAAATTTTATCTTGAAACCATCCTATAAACTATTGATTATGTGAATTTGATATCCATCATTCATCCCTTAATGGACTCAAATCTCTAAGAATTTATTTGTGGGCTTCAATTTATGGATCAAAATCTTCACTATTATGTAAAATGTAAAGGTGTGATTTCTACCAATTTTTTAAGGTAATTGTATCAACATCTCTTCCAAAAATCCATTCACCCATAAGGCATCCATTGTGAAGAGACTTTGAGAGACTTATGCTATCAACATATGGTAGGTCATCGGTAAATGATTCAATATCTTCTTTAAAAATATATCGTTCTCTAATACAAATTTTTGTACGACTTAGATTCTTGAAATACCATTACAAAATATTAATATACCATTTAATGGGGCACATCCATCTATAATGGACATGACCACATAGTTAAACCTCTCTAACTAAGTGAACCATCAGGTGGACCATTATATCAAATAATTATGGTGGGAAAAACATCTCTAATTCACATAATATGACTTCAACCTCCTTATTCATGATTAGAAACTTCATCGGGTCTGTAACTTTACTGCATATGGATCTGAAAAAGAAGGAGGGTCTGGTTAATGTATGCGATACATTTTGATACATAATGAAATAGATATAAACAGGCATAAAATCTTGCATAAAAATATGATAGTCATGTTATTTTAGTCCTTGTAACTTCAAATTACTCATTTACATGAAATTATTGATATTTTATTAATACCCCTCTAGAACTTTTACACAATTAAGTAAAAGGTAAAATTTAAATTTTTCCCATCTGGATAGAGTGTAATCCATTGGAGGAATAAAATTATGCCCTTTACCCTTCACTGATGAAAGATCTTCCCTTATATCCCTGTAAATCATGTTTATCCTAGCCTTGATTTTATATTTCATTTTTCTATGAACATTTAGTAACATACCAATAACACTATCAAATTCATTTTTTCTATATGCATGACATCGAGAAAATGTTTTACATACAAAAACTTCTAATTTGTAATTCAAAGAAAACTGATCTCTTCTTCCAACCTAATTTCATAACGTTTTTCAAAAATGGTTGACCAAAAATAGTTTCAATATCTTTTGCTTTACCAAATAGTTTATCACCATTTATTGGAGATTATGTTAGACATTTTTTGATATTCCCATTGAATGTTTTCATTTAGGATCGGTATTTATGTCATCAAGGTAAAAAATTCTGATTTGCTAAAAAAAGATTCTTCAAGGTATGTTTCAACTGAAATGATTGTATGAATTTTTCAAAAATGGGACACATCATCATTCCTTTAATTATATATCCTAATAAATTTCCATAAGTAGGGAAGTCATTTATAGTCTCATAAAACATGGACCTTAATGTGAATTATTTTCTTCTATGAGAATAAAACATTGTAACACTTGTATCCCATGTTAATTATAGATCTTCAATCAATGGATCCAAATAGAAGTCAATATCATTACTGGGTTTCTTTGATCCAAATATAAGTAAAGACAACATAACATAATTTTGATTCATGTATAACCATGGATGAAAGTTATAATTTACCAACATGATAGGTCATTATATCTATAGATAATACAAGATGAAAGTTTCTTGGAACATTTCCAAATTCAGGATACTCATAATCATTTTTCTTCCATTAAGGAGAATTTTTTGGATGACGTAGGTTCTCGTATTTAATTGTTGTATCTTCTTTCCTTGTCAATTGTAACACGATTTCCTTACATCTATATAGTCTTATAAATTATGGAATTATAGTAAAGTGCCATATATATTTCAAAGGACTTGATTCATATTTCTTATATCGATTTGTGCCACACTTAGGGAATTTTATGAGTGATTCATGGTCCTTACAAAAAAATCAATCATTTATACAATCATTTATTATTTTTAGAGATCATTCCCATTAAATGTAGCATTCATTTAGCAACATATGTAAAATATGGTAGTTAATTTTCTTCTAGTATCATATCATTTAGGAGACTAAGTACTTTTATAAAGCTGGTGTCACTCCATCTACTTCCATTTTTTAAAATGTATAACTTCAATATAGCTGAAAATGTTTTGTATTTAATGAAACTAGTATATAATGGTCTCTTAGAATATCTATTTAACTTCTCAAAAAACTTTGTCAAATCATGAAGGTTATCTTAAATTTCTATTTTCATTTCTTATATGTGATATCCATCATAATTTACACTTATATCCATATCAAATGATCCATAAACCGCAATATCAAACCAATCATTGTGCATGTTCAGTTTTCCCCTGTGTTTAGTCCAGGACTTATAGTTATGGTCTATTCTGTGAAAAATCAAATGTTCTCCCAACTCTTCCAGACTAATTTTTTTGAATAAAAATAATGTAATCATGGACAAAGTATTTGAGAGGGGTCATATGCATGCTCTATTTAAAACATGATAAACTCTTTAACTCCATATTTATACTCTTTTGTCAAATGATTAGAGTGCATCCATTTTTTATTCATATCCATCTTACTGGGTTCATAAGATATTAATTTTTTATAATAAATAAATAAAAAATATATATATTCATTAATAAAAGTGAAAGTTATAGATAATTCTAATAAGGGAAACCCAACATTTGATTGTTTCAAAGAATTTCAGTATGCTTTGAACAAAATGGGAAATTGAATTTAAGAAAATAATTACTCCACTATGGTGTTAGAGTTGGTGCCATAGAACTAACTTCTATGTACTTTATGATAACTTGTATTCATAGTTTTGAATATTAATAAACTTCTTATCACATCATGATTATTCTTCTGTGATACATAGTATGTGATAATGTCCTAAAAGTAGTTTTCGCACTAAAAGGTCATAGTAGTTACCCATTATGATGATAACCCAGAAGTTCTATGACACTGTTCTTGAATATATATATTCTATATCTAGATGATATCACTAGAGGGACACAAATGATATAGGCTATCAGGAGTAGAGACTCATAGGACTTTGAGGAAACTTCTTATGGTGTAAGCCCTTGGTAATATTCAGTAGGATATTATGAGAAAGAGGTCCTCTAGTAGTAAATCCACATTTATATGTGTCATTGTATGTTTCTATATACATATGTGTGTATTGTTCTCTAGATATTAAGATTATTATTAATGATTATTATGAGTTGCGTAATAAGATTCATCAATAAAAACCATAATGAAAGATGTTCGCGGTGAAGTAGGATATGTTGGGTGTGTTGTGAGTAATATTTAATTAATGAATAATGTGAGAAAGGATTTTTACATTCTATTTATTAATGGAAGTTTATATCTTAGACCCTTTGATAGAAATGATATAGCTTAAATAAATATATGTTCATAGTGTTCTAAAGGAAAATTCATTCTTCAGGAAGTCAAAGATAGAGACATCAATCACATAGGTTGACCACACCAGTATGCAACCTGTTTGATTAGAGATATCGAGATAAAGGTATTATATTATATAGTAAGCATACATATGAATTAATATGTCGTTGTGTAATTAACTTCTTTCTATATGGGTTCCTTATCGTATTTCTAGATATTAACCTTGGACTTTAAGCTCGTCCGCCTAATGCTACTGAGAAAGAGGCCTAGAGGGTCACATTCTAAGTGTGTCCAGAATCTTAGTTAAATAATATATTATTATTTATTATTTAATAGGTACACTAAATATTACGCTCATAAATGTTTTAATAATTATTCATGTATTCTTGATCACATATAAATATTTATTTTCTATTTAGTGAATATAATATTTATTTATTTATTTGAAAATAATGCAGTGATATTTATTTAATAAATAAATAAACATTATTGAGGGAAATATAAATATTTTGGAGGAATGGCGGACTGATTTTAATGGTCTGGTGAGAAATAATAAAAATTGAATATTATTTAATGAAATAATATTTAATTTTAATTTTCAAGTTAATCAAATATCGAGAAATGATAATATTATTATTATGATTTAACACATGCTTTTTCTAGGATTAAATAAAAAATTAAGGGCACTTGTGCAATAATTTTACTTTAACCTTAGAAATATAAATACCTAATTATGTTATTTTCTCTAGAAACCCAACTAAATTTTCTTGGTTACGCACAATGAATTTGGAGAATCCTATAAATCCTAAAGATATCCCTTCTCTAAGAACACTCCCAAAAACAGAGACAAATCCGCCTCCACAAGATTAAGAAGAATTCTTTGAAAGTAGTTCTTGAAGTGATCAAAGGTGGACGATGAAAGAGCAAGGATCTATCATGATATCACCTAGAGATTACTTCAGCAACGTCTGAAGATTTTTGGAACATGTGTGGATCACCACTAGAGCAAATCTACACCTATTTTTTACAACACAGCCATGGTGGATCGCAGATCTGCATCACGAATCCATAAAAAAATAAAAAATTCCAACAAAGTTAATTCTTTATTTAATTAAATTAATTATAAATAATATATGATAGTCCTCCCTCTAATTATGGTGTGATTAACATTCTCTAATCTCATGGATCCAATTTTGTATATCACTTCATTTATCTTTGTGTAGATCTTGGATTGGTCATCAATCATGACAAAAAAAAGTTGGGCACCACCCATCGCACACTTCTGTTGTGCCCAGAACCTACATATGGTAGGGGTTATTCTCTGAATTCATTCAAAGGTGAAAGTTATAGACAACTATCATCCTCATCAACTCATATTCTGAACATTTATCATTGCATTTTGTTGTTTAGAACACATCCTCCACCTCTTATAGGCATTCACCTATGTTGCTTGAAATGCTCTAAGCAGTTGTCGCCCATGGGATGAATAATTCTTAGAGTAGTACAAGAAACATAAAAGATATGGGGTTGATTCTCAAGAAACAAAATGAAATAATAATTGTTTGGTAGATGAAGTTTATGAGGATGATAGTTGTACTACATTGTGTTCTTTAAAAGGGGTAATGCCTCACATTTGTGATAATTACACCATTGGAACTAGTTATTAACTTATGGCCTATTGAAGGTGAGATTTGGGGGGCATAAACATTATTGTCTATGATTCAAGGGGTATCGACGAGGACATGTTATGATATATGAATCTTTGTATAATATATATTTGTGTATTATAATATATATATGTGTGTGTGTGTGTATTTTTATTTGTGTAATATATATCTTTATTTGTATAATATATATTTTTATTTTATATTTGTAATATAATATATATTTGTGTTTGTATTATATATATTTGTATAAAATATTTGTATAATATATTTGTATAATATATATTTTTATATTATAATATATATTTGTATTTGTATAATATTATATATATATATATATTTGTTTTTTAAAATATACATGTGTGTGTCTATATTTATATATATAATATATAATATATATAATATATATTATATATCTGTATTTTTTATATATTTGTATTTTTTCAAAATTATACATATAAATATTTAAATATTTAAAATATTAATATATGTAAGGTGTTAAATCCATTTAATACAAATTTATAAATATATATATATATATATATAAACATATATATATTATACACACACACACACACATATATATATATATTGACATACATAAATATAAATGTATTTATAAACATGTGTGTGGGTCTGTGTGTGTATGTAAATATAATTATATTATAAATTTACCATTATATATATATATATATCATTATATTGATATATGCTAGGTGATGTGGGCATTCACCTGGCTTTCATTCCATAGACCCTATGGTTGAGTCTAACGGGAAGATAACTTCTTGTTTAGTGTTGTATTTGTGTAGAAGGGTGGTAATGGATTCTTGTGGAGGAGGGAATGGTGTAGATGAAATTTATTCTATTTAAAAATTATGAAAAAATTTAAGGGGTCAAAGATCTCATGAAGTAGGATTCAGTGGCATTGGGGTGGACAGGTTGTAGATAATTGGCAAGCGGTGAGGGTGGGGGAGTGTAAGGAATGATAACTCTATCTCCTTTCAAACAAACATCCCTAATAAACATTGTTGATATGAAAACAGTAAAGAAAGAATGATAATAAAAAACAAAATATAGATATCGTCAAACAATCAATCAAATAGTGAGGAGGAGGGGGATAAAATAAGTTACCTTGGATTGAATCATTGAATGGTTTGAGAGAAAGTAGATATATCCAAAAATTATAAAATGTTCGAGTCTTGGATTCGTTCAAACCATGAATCATTCGATCCTTAGATTTGAGCCTTGAAATTGTCTGAACCTTGATTCAAGTCTTGATTCAAGCTTCGATTCACTGAGGAGGAGCACTGGCAAAGGTTGGCTTCCGCAGAAAGATTTGGCTATCACGATCAGTTTGTGACTGGTTAGGGTTATTTAAATAGATCAGGATACTTTTATCAGTGCTTCCAAAAAATCCCTGATAAAGATCCATTTTATCAGCGCTAAATTAATTACCATGGATAAAAGATTTATAATTATAACTGTAAATAAAAAAAATTAAATATATTGGTAAAATTATATATATATATAATAAATATATATAAATATAAATCTAGTAAATATATTCTTTATTTAAATATGTTTATTATAATTTTATAATTATTTATTTATAATTATATAAATATTTTTAAAAAAATATTAATATCATTATATATATTTATATAATTATGTATATATATATAATAAAAATATATAAATATAAATATAGTAAATATATTCATTACTTAAATAAATTTATTAAAATTTTAAAATTATTTAAATATATATAATTATTTATTTATATGTATATAAATACTTTTTTTTAAAAATAATATTTATTTATTTATAATTATAAATATATGAATGTATAAAAATAGTAAATATAAATTTATAAATATTTTTATTTATAAATATTTTTTTACAAATATATATATTTAACAATATTAATGAATATTTAATCTTAAGTGCATGCATGTTACAATTAGTGAAATTGAATAATTAAAAATGAGTACACTTTAACAATATTGAAAAAATGGATAAGATTTATTAATGAAATATAAATTATTTAAAAAAATATGGATATATTTTGAAATAAAGATGAATACATATTGAAAATATTAAAACACAATAAATATATATATATAATAATAAATAATAGAAATTGATTAAATTATCCAAAAAAAATATGTGTGCATTGTATATGAAAATTCATTAATTATGAAAATGTGAAATCAATATAACGCACATTTGTTCTTTGTTAGATTGAAGAATAAAACGAAATTCAATTATGTCCATTACTCGATGAAATTAGTCTGTATTTTTAATTCATATTAATTTTTAATTATAAACCATTATTCACTAAATATACATTCATAAATGTTTATATATTTAATATATACTATTTATTAACCTTATCAATGACTATTTAATTAATAAAATATTTAATGTTTTTCTCACTTTACTTATTTTTAAATTTTATTTGTTTAATATTCATTTTACATATATCTATATACTTAATATATAATATTTATTAGTATTTATAATTTATATATAGTATAATCAAGTTATTCATTTTTATTAATAATTATTTATTTAATAAAAAATTTAATATTTTTTTTAATAAACGCATTTTTATTTTTTATTTATTTAATTATTTCACTTCATTTGGACCTTTATCATTGCTAAAAAATTTGATAAAGGATCCCTTTATGGGTGCTAAAAATAAAGCACTAACATAGTGTACCTTTTATCAGTGCAAAAAATAAATCATTGATAAAGGTTACCCTTTATCTATGCTTTTATCTATCGCTGATAAAGGTATGTTTTGTAGTAGTGATTCACCTACTTATACCTATCATTCATTGATTGGGGATTTACATTTATATAACCCTAGCTTCTTAATTATGGGTTTAAAATTTATGAAATACACTCTTATGTTGTATGATCTATAACACCTCAAGGATTTAAAAATAAATTTAACAAAGAATTTAATGCACACAATACTCTGTCTATATGAAACAACACTTTTCTATTATAATTATTTAAACAAGATGGTTATAACCTAGCCATTAAACATAATTTTTCCACTTCTGTGAATTGAATTTTGAAAAACAGGCATACACGGTTGTAATTAGTAAGATATTTAGAGTATGATAGGTTCAACTTAATTTTTTGATGAATAGTAACTTATGCCTTCTGAATAGTAATGAACAGTAATATGACCCTTAGGAATAGTAAACCAGCCAAATGAATAGTAACCTCACCCATGAAAGTATAAATAAAATTTAGGCATCTTGAAAAATGAAAGTATGATATAATTATATCATAGTATAAGTAAATAAATGTTTTAGAAATTATTAATTATGTATTAGTACTTTCATTTTATGATTCAAAAGAAAATGTATTTTCATAAAATATATAATATTTTTATGTTTTATAATTATAAGCTAATTTCATGATACCTTAATTTTTTTAAAGAATCATAAAATCGGTTATAATTTTAAAATCGATATTTTTAGAGTAAACGGTGATTTTAATTCAAATTTTAATTTCTCATATTTAGAAAATTATTTTAATAAAATAGAGTAATTTTTTGAATACTACAAATTGAAAAAAATTTAAGATTAATATTTGATATTTTTCTAAAATAGTTGAATTTTTAGTGAATACTAAAAAATACAGCTTTTAAGAAAATATGTTTTTTATGACAGTATTAAGAGATATTTATGACATAAAATTTATGGAATAAATAAATAAATATTTTATTATATAAATTTTTCATATAAATAATTCAAAACATAAAAATTATATTTTCCTTGATAAGTATAAAAGAACCATTGTCATTATTGACGCAGTTTCTGCGTCGTGCTGACGAAGCCAATTTGCTTCCTTAAAAATAATAATTAAGAGCTAAAAATTATTTTCAAAACCTCCTTATTAATTATTATGTATAATGGATTTTTTCTTCTAATAATTTAAAATTTTATAGTTATATAAAAATAATCTTATCCAAATGTTTGTGCAATGCTTGCGTGGGGAAAGAAAAGATAAAATAATAAATTTAAAAAGTTGTCTTATCATGTGTATGGGTGAATATACATAATGAATGAATATATAATTTTATTTTTAACCCAATTTATTTATTTTTATGATATTAATTAATTTTTAATTTTTATATATGAAATAATAAACATTAATTCTTATGAAACATTGATGCAGTTCTTGTGCAAGAATAAGAAAAATAAATAAAGTATTTTTATTTAAAATTATAAGAATTACCAAATGACACATATTTTAGACAAAAACATTTTATATAAGAAATTTTTGACTATTATCTCAATTTGATTAAAATTTAGTACATCTTGTACCCACATGAATCACTTTCAAGACTTTATAATTTTCTTAATCAAAGGAAATTCAAGTTGTCACATTATATTTTTTTATTTAGTATAATATTTTATTGTATGGTTTAACAATAGAGTTTTCTGAAAATATATAGTGTATTTAAATATAATAAATTTATATTATTCATGAAATTTTATTTTTAAATTTTATGGAATAAATAATTACACTAATCTCTTGAATAATTACGATTTAGTAATTATTTAATTAATGAATAAATCAAATTAATGATATTAAAAATAATAAAATAAATATAATTTTAAATTTTTAAGTTAATTCAATATTTCTATAAATTAATATTTGTGTTTAAAGTCATGGTTATGAATAGTGTTTAATTTGATATAAATTATTTTTCATGGTTACAATATTTTATTAAATTATTTTAAAATATAAAATTATTGAAAAATAAAACAAATGATAATATTTTGTCTAAATTATGATCCCATATTATTTATATCTCCTTTTAAAGTATTTAACCCTGTTTTAGACTTAATATATCTTAATATTTTAAGCAATTCCTAATTTTCCCCTCACCTCAATTATAAAAGGAGGCTCCTCCCTTCACAAAATTTCATCACCTTAAGCCTTATTACTCATCAATATTCAGAAATTTTTTCTTCTCCTCATCCATTTATACATTATAGTGCTTCTAGTCTCACAAAAAGACCACTTATAAGAGCCTAAGGAGTTTCTTAAGGAGAAAATATTCAAGAGGAAATATTCCTTCTTCTTCTCTTTTAAATTCTTTTCACTTCTACCTTATCCTCACCTCTTATCCAATAACTCGTGAAAATTATAGTATAATATATATATCTGTGTGTGTGTGTGTACTATAATTTTTTTTATGGTATATGAATCATAAAAACTCTTATTTTCTTCTTTTATTCTTAAATAACGAAATAGTCATTTGTGGTGTGTCAATTCACAGCCTTTGTGGAAAATCAATTTTTGTTTCACTTTACCAAAATCATAGGAAGTTTTAATTCACATGTAATTGTTTAAAATGACCTATATATATATATATATTATCAATTATTTATTATTATTTATTTTTGACAAGGTAGACCATAATAATCTAACCTCAGAAACCATGAAAAGAACGCACTCGAAACAATGGAAATAAAAAATATTATTAATAAATGTATGGAAAATGATATAAAGATATTATGTAAGGTATTATAAACATGATGCCTGCGGGGGCTGGGTGAGTTGGTTCAAGGCGGTGGCGTCCCGTCGTTGAGGTTCTGGGTTCGAGTCCTCGCAATGGCAACATGCACCATACGCCAGTGATCCTCTTGTCCCCTCGACTCCGTGGGAACTGGCCCAAGCCCAAGGTTGGCCACCTTGGGCCTAGCTGGGGACGTGCGACAGGGGGTAAGGTAAGTCCACCTCAATACCCTCTAAACCGACAACATGTTTGAGCCCTCGGGGGATGGGTGAGTTGGTTCAAGGCGGTGGCGTCCCGTCATTGAGGTTCCGGGTTCGAGTCCTCACAAAGGCAACGTGCACCATATGCCAGTGATCCTCTCATCCCCTCAACTCCGTGGGAACTGGGCCAAGCCCAAGGTTGGCCACCTTGGACCTAGCTAGGGACGTGCGACAGGGGGTGGGGTAAGGCCTCCTCAATACCCTCTAAACCGACAACACGTTTTCTCGCGGGGGATGGGTGAGTTGGTTCAAGGCGGTGGCGTCCCGTTGTTGAGGTTTCGGGTTCGAGTCCTCGCAAAGGCAACGTGCACCATACGCCAGCTATCCTCTCGTCCCCTCGACTCTGTGGGAACTGGCCCAAGCCCAAGGTTGGCCACCTTGGGCCTAGATGGGGACATGCAAAAGGGGGTGGGGTAAGGCCGCCTCAATACCCTCTGAACCGAAAACACGTTTTTATTGCCCGCAGGGGATGGGTGAGTTGGTTCAAGGCGGTGGCATCCCGTCGTTGAGGTTCTAGGTTCGAGTCCTCGCAAAGGCAACATGCACCATACGCCAGCGATCCTCTCGTCCCCTCGACTCTGTGGGAACTGGCCTAAGTCCAAGGTTGGCCACCTTGGTCCTAGCTAGGGACATGCGATAGGGGGTGGGGTAAGGCCGCCTCAATACCCTCTAAACCAACAACATGTTGCCTGCAGGGGTTGGGTGAGTTGATTCAAGGTGGTGTCGTCTCGTCGTTGAGGTTCCGGGTTCGAGTCCTCGCAAAGGCAACGTGCACCATACGCCAGTGATCCTCTCATCCCCTCGACTTCGTGGGAACTGGCCCAAGCCCAAGGTTGTCCACCTTGGGCCTAGCTGGGGATGTGCGACAGGGGGTGGGGTAAGGATGCCTCAATACCCTTTAAACCGACAACACGTTTGCCCCACCGTTGGTGGTGGGGTGGTAAGGGCTTGTAGGGGTGAGGGGCAGTTCGTGGGGTCAAGTCCCCAGGCTTGCGATTTCCATGTAATTTTATTACTTGCGTGTGTGCCGCTTTCGCGGTTGTACCCAATTTTTTATTATAAACATGATTTTAGTTCTTTAATAAATTAATATCACTTTTCAAACCATTATATAAGAGGTTTGAACAATTTTTAAGGAACTCAAACCTGAGGTAAGGTATATCTTTACACAATTTCCATTCATTGAGATAAACATATTTGTCATTGGTTATGTTTTTCAAATAATATGTGTTAATGGACTTTGATTATTTTATATTCTATATACACTTATATTGTGTGGATTTATATTTTTCACTTATAATTATATCATTGATTTTTCCTTACTCTAATGATACGATCTTTCTAAGTGTGAATTTTTCAATCTCATTGTTATCTAAGATTGTTTATACATAAGTATTTATTTGGATATATTTATCATTCATGTCCATATTTTTTAAAATATTTTTTAAAGGAATATTTTTAAGGTTTCATGTAATTAATCTTTCACTAAAACATTATTTTAAATGTTTTGAAGATTTGTTCTTCTAAATATTTTTCATTCATGTTCATATTTTCAAAATGGGTTTCATGGATTTATTTATATGGACATAAATATTTTAAAATATTAATTTTCAAATTTCTATCAAATGTTTCGAATTGGTATGGGACACTTTGATTCAAAAATATAATTTCAAATTTATTCTTTTATAAATGAATAGCTTTTGAATAAATGATTTCAAAGTAAAAAAAGGCTATTTTATCAAGAAATTTTAATGATTTTATTAGAGTATTTTCATTTATGTCAACATCCTTTGTTGGATCTTAAGTTTTGTTGAGTTTTATATCTTATTATATCATTTACCATAAATAATTTAATGGTTTATGATTTTTTTTTACTATGGATGTGATATTTTGATACCATTCATGGTTTATGGTTAATGTATTTACATTTCATATACTAGTTTTAATATGAATTCTTATGTTGGTTATGTTTCACCTTTTCATATGAGAAATGCATTGAACTTAGTAAGTAACAGGATAGGGATTGGTTAATGAAATCCCTATAGGTTGGGGACTGGTTAATGGAATCCCCTCGGTGTATCAGCAGTTCTCATGAGACAAAATATTTTGGGTTTTTAACCATTTATTTATGGTATTATCATAAGGCCTTGACGGTATGGTTACGATGTTTGGAATTATTAATTCCCTCATTATAAAACTAGTAATTTATAGTCCATGTGATTATTTGAGTAGTATAATATCCATGGTTATGTTCTTTTATGGAATTATTTATTCAGCTTTTATTCCTACCATTTTATGCTCAAGATTATGTTTTCATGGCATATGTTCTTTATGTTGGAACCAAGTGTAACGACCTGAACTTTTTGAATAATATTTGTTTCCAAAAAATGTGTTATATTATCTTGTACTCAACAAAACTGTATCCCTTTATTAATCAAGTGCATCATACCATTCGGTTAAACCGTTATATGATCATTGGTCAATTATGACTCTTGGTAAATATGATAGTTGTAAGCTATACTCTTAATGTTAAGATTAGTAATTATAAATAGAAATGATTTTGGTTAATGTAGAAAGAAGATTTGATGTCCTCATCCAGTAGATTTGGGCAATATGAATCCCATTTGTCAGATCTTGGGAGGGAGGTGGTGTTTCTAGGCTTTTCTTTGGACTAAGTCCAAGTTGAGCTTTAGCACATTAAGCTTGAACAGAATTTCCTATGGGAGAAGTTCAAGATAATAGAAATTATCACTCAAGAAATATTATCTGAGCCACCCCAAGAGTCTATAATTATTGCACACCTTACCCTTAGTACTTATGCAGGCGTTATAAGGGGTTATGTAACTAGGTATTAGTCAGTTCTTGTGTAATCCCTTTATATAAATAAAATTCTTATTTCCATCATTTCCACTCTATGATTAGTTTTTCTTAATAATATAATTAATTAGATAAATTGATTTTTCAGGTAAGAAGAGTAATTTTCATAAATATATAAATTATTATATTAAACTAAGGTTTTATTAATAATTTTATTATAATTAAATAGTTTTATAATTACACTCATTTTAATTATAAATGATGATAAATGATTAAATAATCAGTTTTATAAGAATTACATTTTTATAAGATAAAAAAAATTGTATTTTTTAATATCAATTAATGAATTTATTTTGATTAATTTTTGGAATAAGTAATAGATTAAATAAAATATTATGATTAAATATTTTTTTATTAAATATAAATGTCACGACCTGTCCCCAGGGTCCTGTGTTGTGACTACCCCAAGCCCGCCTTCCATAGGCCAGGGGATGGAGAATACCCCCAAAGGCGTAATTCCCTTATACTAGGAAGGCATTGCCTTTATAACCTATATACACACACACAAGCAAGCACAGAGATGGATGAAACACCAAGTAAACTGTATAGAAAAAGAGTGCTGAAAGTAAAAGGGGCCAGAATAAAAGTCCAACAGTAAAGGTACAAGTACAAATGAAATGAAATACAACTGAAGAAAGAGAAAAGACAGCTACTAGATCATCCTCTGAGATTCCGACCTGAAGGGTAGGTATAGATAGCCTCCTCAACACTCCACGTCTGTCCTTATCCTCTGGGAACCGACAAACAGTGTGGTCCACCTCTGGTACCATCCAGTCCGGGTACTCTCAGCCTCCACCAGCGTTGTCCGTCGTCTGCATTCAACACAGCGAAGTGTGGGCGTAGATCGTGCAGGGGTGAGTATAATGATACTCAGTAGAGACCCCGAGACCCTTAAGGTCTCACTAAATCCAGCAAGGATAAATCACAAAGTATGAAATCAACAGATGACCTTACTTAAGTATATGCCCAAACATATACCTAAGTTATCAAGTGATCCATCTCAAGCATGAGGGAAAACACAGAAAAACTGACTCAGCTCACACAGGTATACAACTTATGTAGAGAGATAGAGATGATTAGATGTAATCACTGAATCGTCTACTCTATCGAACCCACGTAGGATCCTGGAATAGAAAACAGAGCTGTCAAACCCACATAGGATCCTTGAATAGTAGTCAGAGCTGTTGAACCCACGTAGGATACAGGAATAGTAGTCAGAGCTGTCGAACCCACGTAGGATCCAGGAACAATAGTCAGAGCTGTCAAACCCATGTAGGATCTAGGAATAGTAGTCAAAGCTGTCGAACCCACATAGGACCCAGGAATAGTAGTCAGATCTGTCGAACCCACGTAGGATCCAGGAACAGTAGTCATAGGTGTTGAACCCACGTAGGATCCAGGAACAATAGTCAGAGGTGTCAAACCCATGTAGGATCCAGGAATAGTAGTCAGAGCTGTCGAACCCACGTAGGATCCAGGAACAGTAGTCAGAGTTGTCGAACCCACGTAGGATCCAGGAACAGTAGTCAAAGCTTTTGAACCCACGTAGGGTCCAGGAACAGTATTCAAAGCTGTCGAACCTACATAGGATCTAGGAACATTAGTCAGACATGTCATAGAGGTCTCTACTCAATAGAAGGCGCGTCAATCAGACGCCCGGTCTATGAGTTATTATCCTTTTAGTCCCGGGGGCCCGGTTGGATTCGTACATGTTCCAACCTGACCGTATCTCAAATATACCCTAAAATCTAGTGGGTTATACTCTAAGGGACCTTTATGCTCCATGATTACCAGCTCCACTGACGGTTTGTCAAACGGACATCCAGTTCCAAAGATATGGCCAAAAAAAGTAAAGGGTCGGTAGTGGACCGGGGTTCGGTCCGACCCGGTCAGATCGACCCGACCCGACCCAGTCTGGGCCGACCTGGTCTGGGTCCACCCAACCTGACCCATTGGGTCTAGCCCGGTTTGTTAGGCGGGTCAGCCCGTTAGATTTGGCATAACCCACTGGGCCCAACCTAGTAGGTCGTGGGAGTGCGGACCGGTCGTGAGGGCGCAGACCGGCTGCGGGTCGGCGTGAGGATTGTTCGGCCCGAAGGGCGCTGCGTAGGCGTCTTCGCCCAGAGGCATGGAGTTGGTTCGTTCCGAAGCATCGCGGGGGCACGGTTCGGGTGGCTCGTCCTGGGAGGTCGGGGCTGGTTTGGCCTAGAGCACCGCGAGGGCGCGGTTCGGGTGGCTCGGCCCAGGAGGTTGAGTGGCCAGCGGGCGGCCGGGAGCCGGGAGGCGCGGGTCGGTTTGGTTCGTCTGGGGCGCATAGGAGGTTGGAAGCGGCGGTATCCAGGTGGCGCGGGTCGGCGTGGTTCGGCTGGGGTGCACGGGAGGCTGGCGGTGACCGTGAGCTGAGTGGTGTGGGCCGGCGCGGTTCGGACGGGGCGCACGGGAGGCTGGCGGTGGCCGGGAGTTGGGAGGTCGGAGAGCGGCCGGGAGGCGGGAGGCCGGCGGCTCGGTCTATCGGGTGGCACGGTTTGGCCAGGGCGGCGAAGCCGGTTCGGTCGAAGCGTCGCGAGGGCGGTGGGGGTTGCGGAGACCATGGGTAGCGCAGTCGTTGCCTGTCACCTTCGTCGCCCCGTCATTTCATCGTCGTGCCGAAGAACATCACAAAAGAGAATCGATGGAGGGAGACGGTCCATGTTAGTTGGTCACGCACCCTCCGTGTTTAGGGTGATAGCAACTGGTTCATAAGAACGCGCACAACAATCCACCCACAAAAGGAAAACATCCTCATTCTTCGTTATAGAAAAAAAAGGAAGAACATGGCACTTAAATGAAATTAAAACCCTACTGGATCGTTGTTTGTCGACGGAGTCGTGGGAAATAAGATGGATCGTTGGAAATGATGGACATTGACATCTTACTCAATCTTCGATTTGTACGTCGGCTCGGTGAAGACATCCTACGTCAAAGGAGGTTCCAAGGAAGAAAGTCGAAGGAGATCACTGTCGGCATTCTTCATTGGAAGAATGCATTCTTCAATCTTTGTTCTTCATTGGCGAGAGATTTTCTCTCAAAAACTATAATCCTTCTTTTCCAATATTTTTCCAACCAAAAGAATAGAAATACAAGGTAATAGATTATAAAATCAATCGTTGGCATAATAATTCAAAAAGGGTGAATTAATTAAGTTGGCTCCACTTAATTAGTTCATGAGGTTAGCACAATAAAATAAAGAGGAGGATTTGGCACATTAAAGGAGGGGGTGGAGAGACTCTCCCTCATTAATGAGGGGAGTTGAGAGGTTTTCCTCTCCCACCATTATTAGGGGGTTTAGTCCCGGGTGTTCCTCACATCGTAACCTCTTGCAGGAGGTTAGGTTCGGGTGGGCTCCACCACCATAACCTCTCATGGGAGGTTATGGTCAGGTGGTCCCCGAACTTCCAACTTCCAAGTGGAGGTTTTAACCAAAAAATAAAAAATATATCTATACAACTTTATTTTTTATTTAATTAATCTACTAAAAACCCAAAACTTAACTTTTATTCTTGACCAACTACCTTCGAGGTGAAAGTCTTCTTTAGAGAATATTGGCGTTGCGAGTTCAATGGTGCCCTCAGATTTCAATTTCATGCACCGGTTCAAAAGTTATAAAAACCCACTCGTACGTTTAATGAATGTACCCGAACAAAACTTTAGAAATTGATTCCAAGAACATCAGGCCTCAAAATCATGCACCGTCAAATTTCACAGACTCGTAAAATTCCCATTTAATTTAACAAAAAATTACATGGAAATTATGGGTCTTTACATTCTCCCCACCTTAGGGCTCTACTTCCCCATAAGCTGCAACTCATAACTAAGGGAAAAAGTGGGGGTATTGAGCATGTGTCTGAGCCTCCCACTCTCATGTTCTCTCCTGGAGGTTCTCATACTGCCAACGAACACGCACCATAGGTATCGATCATCCATATAGGACTCGCTCCTGTCGATCCTCAATCTCCACTGGAACCTCCGTAAAAGTCACCCCATCATCGATGTCAAGCTCTCCATGGTCGATGATGTGAGAACGGTCATGCACGTATCTCCTCATATGGGATACGTGGAAGATGTCGTGCACCCAGTGCAACTGAGGTGGAAGAGCTAAGCGGTATTCCACCTAGCCAACTATGCTGAGGACCTGAAAAAGTCTAATGAATCTTGGAGATAACTTGCTGCCTCAGCCAAATCTCTGTAAACCTCGTTCATGTGATACCTGTAGAAATACGTGGTCACCATCCTCAAACTCCAGAGGTCTCCATCTCTTGTTAGCATACGACTTCTTCTTGTTCTGTGCAGTCTTAATACACTCTTGGATGATCTGTACCTTCTTTATGGTAAGTCGTACCATCTCTGGTCCCACGAGTATTGACTCCCCTGGGTCAGTCCAGTACAGAGGTGATCTGCAAGGTCGCCTGTATAATGCCTCAAAAGGTTCCATCCCAATGGTGGAGTGATATCTATTGTTGTATGCAAACTCCACCAAAGGTAAGTGATCCTCCCAGCTGTGACCGAAGTCAAGGACACAAACACGCAGCATGTCCTCGAGGGTCTGAATGGTCTGCTTGGTCTGACCATCCGTATGAGGTTGGAAGGTGGTGCTCAGACAAAGTTTCATCCCAAAAGTCTCCCACAACCCCTTCCATAGCCAGGAAGTAAATCGTGCATCATGATCGGAGACAATGGAAGAAGGTAATCCATGTATCCGCACAATCTCCTACACATAGAGGTGTCCCAAGCTATCTACTGAACCATGTTCTCTGATCGGTAGGAAGTGGGCCGACTTGGTGAGTCGGTCAACGATCACCAAAATAGAGTCATGAACTCTAGATGTACGTGGAGGTCCTATCACAAAATCCATGGATATCTCATCCCACTTCCACTCTGAAACCTCTTAAGGCTGAACCAAGCTTGCTGGTACTTCATGCTCCGCCTTCACTTACTGACAAGTGAGGTATCGTGAGACAAACTCTACAACTGCCTTCTTCATTCCCGGTCACCAGTGCTGTCATCGAAGGTCCTAGTACATCTTTTCCACTTCTGGAAGTACTGCTAGAGGGGATGTGTGGAACTCCCTCAACACTTCCTCCTAAAGTGACACTGGTACCATGGTACATCCTCTGAAGAGGATGACGTGCTCCCTACCTTTAGAAAATTCATCAGGCGCCTGCCCTATTGATATATGAGAACATTGTGTCTCGCAGTTAGCATCCCCATGTTGCGCCTCCATGACTCACTAAAGAAGTGGGGGAGTGACCATAAGATACTGAAGAAAGGGTGCTCCATCTCTATCCACAAAGGATATCTGTAAAGCAGCTAGCTTCTTTGTCACCTCACCTAGAAGTTGTATACCATATCATCTGTTGAGTGCATCTGCAACAATGTTCCCCTTCCTAGGAGTATAGACTATCTCGAAGTTATAGGTTTGGAGGAACTCAAACCAATGTCGGTGTCTCAGGTTTAGGTCCTTCTGAGAGAAGATATACCTAAGACTCTAGTTATTAGAGTACACGGTAAAACGCTCTCCCATCAGATAGTGTCACCACATCTTCAAGGTGAAGACCACTGCTACTAACTCCAGGTCATGGGTAGTGTAGTTCTACTCGTGATGTATCAGCTATCGAGAACCATAAGCGATCACTACTCTCTCCTGCATCAAGACATATCTAAGTCTGATCCCTGATGCATCTCAATAGACTACATACCCAATGCTTTCCTTCAGTATCCTCAATATGGGGGCACTAGTCAGCCTCTGTCTCATCTCCTGAAAGCTCTGCTGGTATCTCTCTGACCACACAAAGGGTTTTCCCTTCTTCATCAAGGCTTATAGTGGTGCTGAAACTCTGGAGAAGTCTGGTACAAACCTCTGGTAATATCCAGCTAAACCCAGGAAATTTCGTACCTCTGTCACACTCCTGGGTGGATCCCAAGCAAGTACTACCTCAATCTTTGCTGGATCCACTGCAACTCCTGTCTCCGATATGACATGTCCCAGAAAGTGAACCTCTCAGATCCAAAACTGGCACTTAGAGAGCTTACCATAAAGCTAGTGCTCTCTGAGTGTGTCCAGTACTACCTGCAAATGGTAGCCATGTTCCACCTCACTAGTCGAGTAGATCAGAATGTCGTCGATGAAGACTACGATAAAGAGATCAAGGTATGGTTGAAAGATCATGTTCATGAGTCCCATGAACACTGCTGGAGCATTGGTTATGCCGAATGGAATAACCAAGAACTCATAGTGGTTGTACCAACATATAAAGTTTGTCTTCTACACATCCTCGTCTCGAACTCTGAGCTGGTGATATCCTAATATGAGTTCTATATTTGAGAACCATTGTGCTCCCTTTAGTTGATCAAAGAGGTAATAAATCCTTGGAAGTGGGTACTTTTTCTTTACGGTCACTTGTTTCAGGCATCGGTAGTCAACATAAAGTCTCAAGCTCCGATCCGCTTTCTTGGAGAATAGCATCAGGGCAGCCCAAGGAGAAACACTGGGCCGGATGAATCCCTTCTCCTGCAAGTCCTCTAGCTATACTCGCAGCTCACGAAGCTCTATAGGAGCCATCTGATATGCTGGTGTAGATATCAGTGATGTCCTGGGGTAAAAGTCAATAAAGTCCACCTCTTTGTGAGGAGGTAGACCTAAGACATCATCAGGGAAAACATCCACGTATTAGTCCACCATTATAGGATATCTCAGACTCTCCACATCTACTACTCCGAGGGTAAGGCAGTCCAACTGATGAGTGATCAGCTGCACCCTCCTCTAAGTAACACTGTCATGTGCTAAAAAGGATCCCTTCTTTCCAGTGAAGGTAAATTCGGTTCCATTCTTGCGGTCACACCGCACTTTGTGACTATTACAGTCTATCTAAGCATGGACTGTAGATAATCGGTCCATACCCAAGATGATGTCATAAGACCTCGACGCCGCTACTAGGAGATCCCAACCGAAGCTCTTTCCCCCTACAGTAAACTCACACTGCCGGCACCAGTGCGTAATCGTCGAATATGCTCCCGTAGGAGTCTCTAGCCAAAAGGATCAAGCCAACGGCTCCATCAGAATCTCCAAGATCCAAACGAGGGCAGCGATAATGAAAGAGTAACTGGAACATGTGTCTATAAGAACCATATCTAAGGTGTATTAGACACAAATCGTACCTCGAATCATCTCCAGAGCACCATGATCGTATGCCTCAGCTTCCTGGAGTTGAGCTCCCCCTATCCACCTGCTCCCTGCGGTCGGGGTGGACCTCCTGGTGGTGCTGGTGGTAAAACCTCGAAACGTCGTCTACCACTATCTGCATGGCTAGCTCCTCTACCACGTTATCCTGCTCCCTGCAGACCGCCTTGATCAAATCTTTGTCTCTGCCTAGGTGGTCCTTCGACCGTCTGCTGATCATCCGAACGGTGGGTCGGATAGTCATGAGCCATGTGACCATGCCCGCTTCATGTGAAACACTGCTTGTTACTCATATTACTGGCTATGTCTCGTGTGCCTCACACAACTGAACCCATGTCCTGAGGTCGTCCACTGGATTGTCTGGTCTATTTGGATCTCTGCGACATTTGTCTGCTGCCAGCTGCAGAAGACTCCACTACGTGATGCCTGGTGGTGGGTCTCGTTGCTAGTGACTACTCAACAAGGAAACTCTCCACCAAGAGGACTCGCTCCAACACCCTAGCCTGCATAGGGATGCTGAGGGAGATCAACGAAGCCCTGATCTCTTACCTGAGCCCCTGCTCAAAGTTCATGGCCCTAAAGAATGGGTCCCGAACCATATTTGTGGAGTAGCGTGATAGGTCGGTGAACCTCGCTAAGTATTGTGCCACCGTCATGCTGCCCTGCTGCAGATGAAGCAGCTCTTGTATCCATACTTCACGTAGGGTGGCTGGAAAGAACTCTGCCTGAAATAGGCTCTCGAAGTCTGCCTAGAGAAGTGTTTCCTTATCATGCACCTGGAGCATCAGGCTCCACCATCTGTCTATTTCTACCTGAAGGATACTCATAGCAAGGATCACCATAAGGTCGGCTGGTGTCCTTACTAGTCTAAAGACTCTCACTACATCCTCTATACAATTTTATCTTCTTGTGGGTCCAACTCACACTTGAACCTGGGCGTCCTCTAGCATTGGAACTCATGCAACGCGCTCAAGCGGTGTGCATCATCTACTACGGGGGCTTGTGGCATCGGTGGACCAACGGGTAGTGGTACCTCTGGTGCCTCCGTTGTGATAGGTCCCTACACCAAGGTCGCATCGCTCGGTGGGCTGCCATCTCGTACAAATCCCGGAACCCTGGAAGGCTATCTGTGTGAGGCCATCCGGAAAAGAAATAGGTGTGCCACGGTCAAAATATTATACCTGGTGAGTTGAATCAAAGAAAACTTTTAAAAACACACACAGAATCAGTGTTTTCGTGCACTGATTCAGAAATCAGAAGTCAGGATCCTGGTGTATGGATACGTCGGCCGCCACACCAACACTGGACTCCCTGAACTGAAAACCTCACTCAGTACCCTTAAATATGTTGCTTCATAGAAAATATCAGAGTCCTAAGTTTTGCGGTAGAACCAACTCCTCTAATAAAAATTTGTCATGACCCGTCCCTCGAGGCCCGCGTTGTGACTACCCCAAGCCCACCTTCCATGGGTGAGGGGATAGTGACTAGCACCAAAGGCGTAATTCTCTTATACAAGGAAGGCATTTACTTTATAACCTATAAACACACACATAAGCAAGCACACATCTGGAAAAAACACCAAGTAAACTGTATAGAAAAAGAGTGCTGAAAGTAAAAGGGGCCATAATACAATCCCAACAGTAAAGGTACAAGTACAAATGAAATGAAATACAACTGAAGAAAGAGAAAAGACGGCTATTGGATCGTCCTCCAAGATTTCTACCTGAAGGGTAGGTACAAATAGCCTCATTAGCACTCCACATATGTATGTCTTTTCCAGGTACCGATACGCCGTATGGTCCACCTCCGGTACAATCCAGTCCTGGTACTCTCAGCCTCCCTCAACGCTGTCTGTCGTCTGCATCTAACACAACTAAGTGCGGGCATAGCCTGTGTAGGGGTGAGTATAACAATACTCAGTAGGGAACCTGATACCCTCACGGTCTCACTAAATCCAGCAAGGATAAACCACAAAGTATGAAATCAAAAGATAACCTTACTTAGGTATATGCCTATACATATACTTAAGTTATAAAGTGATCCATCTTAATAATTAGGGAAAACATAGAAAAACTGACTCAGTTCACATAGGTATACAACTTATATAGAGAGATAGAGATGATTAGATGTAGTCACTGAATCATCTACTCTGTCGAACCCACGTAGGATCCTAGAATAGAAAACAGAGTTGTCGAACCCACATAGGATCCTAGAAAAGTAGTCAGAGATGTCAAACCTACATAGGATCCAGTAACAGTAGTCAGAGATAACGAACCCACGTAGAATCCAGGAACGGTAGTCAGAACTATTGAACCCACGTAGGATCGAGGAATAGTAGTCAGAGCTTTCAAACCCACGTAGGATCCAGGAAGAGTAGTCAGAGCTGTCAAACCCACGTAGGATCTAGGAACAATAGTCAGAGCTGTCGAACCCATGTAGGATCTAGGAACAGTAGTCAGAGCTGTCGAACCCACGTAGGATCTAGGAACAATAGTCAGAGTTGTCGAACCCACGTAGGATCCAGGAACAGTATTCATAGCTATCGAACCCACGTAGGATCTAGGAACAGTAGTCAAACACGTCATAGAGGTCTCAATGCAACAAATGGTGTGTCAATCGGATGCCCAGTCTGAGTTATTAGTCTTTTAATCTCGGGGGCCAAGTTGGATTTGTGCATGATCCAACCTGACCGTATCTCAAATATACCCCAAACTCTAGTGGAGTATACTCTAAGGGACCTCCATGCTCTATGATTACCAGCGCCACTGACGGTTTTTCAAACAGACGTCCGATTCCAAAGATATGGCCAGAAGAAGTAAAGGGTCGGTAGTGGGCCTGGGTTCAGTCTGACCCGGTCGGATCGACCCAGCCCAACCCAGTCTGGGCCAACCTGGCCTGGGTCGACCTGACCTGACCCGTTGGGTTTGTCCCGGTTCATTAGGTGGGTCAGCCCGTTAGATTTGGCTCGGCCCGCTAGGCCCAACCCAGAAGGTCGCGGGAGCGCGGACTGGTCGCAAGGGAGCGGACCGGCCACGAGTCAGCACGAAGGCAGTTCATCTCAGAGGGTGCTATTTAGGCGTCTCGGCCCAGAGGTGTGGAGCCAGTTCGGTCCGGAGCATCGCGGGGGCACTGTTCGGGCGGCTCGGCCCAGGAGGTCGGGGCCGGTTCGGCCCGAAGCGCCGCGAGGGCACGGTTCGGGCGGCTCGGCCCGGGAGGTCAGGTGGCCAGCGGGTGACCGGGAGCCAGGAGGCATGGGCCAGTGTGGTTCAGCCTGGACACATGGGAGGATAGCGGCAACTGGGATCCGGGTGGTGCGGGACAGCGGGGTTTGGCCAGGGCGCACGGGAGGCCGGCGGCGGCCGGGAGCCGGGTGGCGCGAGTCGGCACGGTTCGGCCCAGGGTGCATGGGAGGCTGGCGGTGGCTGGGATCCGAGAGGTTGGCAGGAATCCAGGAGGCCGGCGGGCAGGCGGGACGTGAGAGGTCGGCGGCTCGAGCCGTTGGGTAGCGCGGTTCGGCTGGGGCAGTGGAGCTGGGGCGGCGGAGTCGGTGTGGTTGAAGCACCGCGAGGGCAGCGTGGGTTGCGTAGACTGTGGGTAGCGCGGTTATTTCTTGTCGCCTTCATCACCTCGTCATTTCATCGCCAGGTTGAAGAACATCACAAAAGAGAATCCACGGAGGGAGATAGGCCATGTTAGTTTGGCCCGCACCCTCCGCATTTAGGGTGATAGCAATCAGTTCATAAGAACGAGCACAACAATCCACCCAAAAAAGGAAAACATCCTCGTTCTTCATTATAGAAAGAAAGGAAGAACATGACACTTCAATAAAATTAAACCCCTACCTGATCGTTGTTTATTGACAGAGTCATGGGAAAGAAGAGAGATCGTTGGAAATGACTGACATTGACATCTTCCTCGATCGTTGGTTTTTGCGTCGGCTTGTTGAAGACATCCTATGTCAAAGGAGGTTCTGAGGAAGAAAGTCAAAGGAGATCGTTTTCGGTGTTCTTCATTGGAAGAATGCATTCTTCATTCTTCATTATTCGTTGGAAAGATATTTTCTCTCAAAAACTCTAATCCTTCTTTGCCAGTCTTTTTCCAACCAAAATAATAGGAAGCCTATGTAATAAATTATAAAGTCTATCATTAACATAAGAATTCAAAAAGGGGGAATTAATTAAGTTGGATCCACTTAATTAATTCATGAGGTTGGCACAATAAAATAAGTAGGTGGATTTGTCACATTAAATGAGGGGGTGGAGAGACTCTCCCTTATTAATTAGGGGATTTGAGAGGTTTTCCTCTCCCACCATTATTAGGGGGGTTTAGTCCCGAGTGGTCCCCACATCATAACCTCTCGCAGGAGGTTAGATTCGGGTGGGATCCACCACCATAACCTCTCATGGAAGGTTATGGTCAAGTGGTCCCCACACTTCCAACTTCTAACTTCCAAGTGGAGGTTTTAACCAACAAATAAAAAATAAAGCTACACAACTTTATTTTTTATTTAATTCTTCAACTAAAAACCCAAAAAACTAAATTTTATTCTCAACCAACTACCGTCGAGGTGAAAGTCTTATTAAGCGAATACCAGCGCTGTGAATTCAATGATTCCCTTGGATTTTAATTCCGAGCACCGGTTCAGAATTTATAAAAACATGCTCATACATTTACTGAACGTACCCGAACAAAACTTCAGAAATTGATTCCGGGCACACCGGGCCTCGGAATCATGCGCCGTCAAATTTCGAAGACTTTTAAAATTATCATTTAATTTAAAAAAATACATGGAAATTCATGGTATTTACAATAAATGATCATATAATATTTATGAAGTCAAATGTGATTTTTTTATTAAGATTTAAAAACTGTTTTCTTCAAAACCCATTAAATTTAAATAAAGGTCAGTTTTAATTTTCAAAGTAAAAATTAAAATATTTATAAAATTATTTAGATAAAATGGATATCATTTTTTGAATCATAACATCAAAATTATCCAATGGTGAATTTTTCATAATTTTCTGAGACAGACGAATTTTCGGGTAAAAAATTAAATACTATATCAATATATTGTGTGTTTTATGAAATCATAATGACCCAATTTTGATGCAATAAAATTTATAAAATGATATATTAAAAAAATATATTTTTTAACTTTAAAATAATGTGATTTTATATTTGTTTTATTAATTTTATAATGCCTTAGTGGACCCTCCAAGAGTTATAAAATATTTTATGATTTTAAAATCATTTCCTTGAAAGTATGACTCGCCACCACAAGAAAGGGAAATATTTTATTATGTTTGTAAATTGGCATTATAAAATAATTAAAACCACTCCCCCTTGTTCGAAACTATGGTCAACAACCCTTGTATGGTTTTTGTCTTTGAATATTTTATGTTGTAGTGTCCAAAACCTAAATAATAAAGAAATTTCTCACCGTTACTATATAAACCCACCCATGATCTCATTAAACTTAACTAAAACTACTTTAATATCCTCCAAACTTTTCTATCTACTCTATAGTTTCCTCCCAAGGTTTCCCAAATCTCTCAATAAGCCTCTCCCAACCCTTTTGGATCACACGTCCAAGGAAGGGAAATTTTCCACTCTCCTCTTTTATCAAGAACTCTTTTTTAATATGTATTTTAATTCCATCGTTCATATGTTAGGATATGTTTATACATAATCACCTTAATATAAATTTGGTTTATAAACAATTATATCTTCATATAATTATCATTAATCCCTACTATGATTCCTTAAATACACTCGTTACTATGCTGAAATTATGTTAGGAAATCTTCAAAATATATTTTCCCCTAAAGCTCTCTTTTATGAGTTATGTATTTAAAATTTCTATAGCATGTTCTTGATTAAAATATATTATATACCTATAATATATTATGAGTATTTTATTAATGGGTTACCCCTATCCCCTCTCTTTTAAATGTTTTATAAATCCATGTTTTATACACTTTATACTGTAGAATTTTCATCTCAAAATCTCTCTCTTTTTCTCAAGAAATTATTTTATTTTCATTATGTGAATACCCAAAAATATTTCTTTTTAAAGGGTATTAATAAATAAATAAAAATGATTTATTTGATTCTATAATGTAAATACATTAAATCCACATTTCCTTTCTGTGGTTTATAAATGACATAATGATCATGTTTTTAAGTACTTTTAAAATACAATGATTTTGATACAAAACTCATTTCTTTTATGATCTATGGGTTATTTATGAATTTTTTTATTATGATATATGTTGATCACATTAAAATAAATACATATTAAGTTTTTTCCTTAATATCCCTCCAATTCATTGGGTAAAGAATTTAATCTCTAGAAATGATAAGTTCTAGGATACCTTAGTGAATAACCTGGATAATTTTTATAACACCTTGGGGATGGACCATAGTGATATGTTCATGAATGTATAATTTAAAGGTTGTAGACACATTTTCAAGTTATGATTCAAGTTATTTTATTTATGATATGACTCTTTGTCATCCCTTTATGATATTCTTCGTGTTCTTATTGATACCTCACAAGTTCACATGCAAATTGTTTCCCCTATTTTTCCCTTACTGGACTTTATGCTCACCCCTTTATTTAATGTATGACTCCAGGTTATGAGTTGAAGTAATTTTAATTAGTATGAACAAAGTAATAATCCCATAAAGTGGTTTATAAGAATTTTTTAGGTTTTTATGTATTATGTACCTAATTTCCAATACACTAATCTTTATCGATCCTCTTTTTATAAAATGTTATGAAATGTTATGTAATAAATAGTGGGGATACCATAGTTGGTATCAAAGGATAGTTTAGTTATTTTTGGAAATTAGGATTTGAAAACTTTAGGAAGAACCCTAAGGAAAGTTTAAATATAGTAAAACATTATAATATTTTGGTGAAATATTAAGTAATTGGTTTTTGAACAAATAAATCCATGTTTTGATACAAATAAGTAGAGGTGGATTTGGAATAGGTATATTTAGGGCTAAAACCCAAAAAAAATCACTTTGATCTAGACTCAAATGGAAACAGGTGCATGACAAAGGTCCTTTCTATACTCTTGGTTTGACACTCCTGGGGGATATGTTTGGTTAATCATAAGCTTTTTATGAACCATTATGAAGGATTTATAGAAAATGTAATTGTCGATAATTAATAATTTGTTTAACCATGATGTTTTAAGACATAAAAATCCCATAGAGTTATAAGATTCTTAAAAAAAATTATCAATAATGTTTTCTTTTTTTTTTTGAAAATGGCGAGAGACAGGAGGAACTGTGCAAATGGTGACCACAATGGACCATTAACTAATGGCCCTCCAATAGAAGGCAGAATGGAAAATTTCATGAGAATGATGAATCAACTGACTCGAGTTATGGGAAATAATGTGAATCAAGCTGAGAGACCGATTTCACCTAGAAGGGGACAATATTCTATTTAATCCTTTATGTGTCAACTACCACCAACGTTCAGTGAATCTACCAACCCATTGATTTTTGAATATTGTATAATAACTATCAAAAAGATATTTTATGTACTTTGTAGCTCAAAATAAGAAAAAGTCGCCCTGGCTCTTTATCTCTTAGAGGGAGAAGATTATTATTGATGGATGATGATTAAAAAAACGAGGCCAAGGGAGGATATTGAAGATATGGAGTGGGAATATTCATAGGGATCATCTTCAATAAGTATTTCCCTCATTCAATGAGAACAAAAATGGAGAAGGATTTTCTCGAGCTTAAGCAGAAGAAGAATGAATCTGTTGGAAGATATGAGATGAACTTCACAATGCTTTTCCATTAAACCTCAAGATTTATCATGGATCCTAATGGGAATGTTTATAGATTATTAGGTAGAATGAGACCTTATCTGTAGAAAAATTTATCCAACTTATACTATGATATCTATGAGGATATTGTGTGGAGTGACATGAAAGTTGAATTGGAATTTAGTGAGACGTAGTGGTCTCACAAATACAATGAAAATAAGAGATTTATAGTGCCAAGATTGGGGAGGAACTTTGATCATAGAAGAGGAGGAAAGAAAGTGAAACTTACCACAAGAAATAAATGTGGGAAGAAGCATTCATGTAACTTCTTACTCAGAAGTGTTAAATGTTACAAGTGTGAAAGAGATTTCCATATTGCTCGGAATTGTCATAGTGAGGTGAAGCCTTAACTTCCCAACACTAACGAAAAAGGGAAGATGGTGAAATCCCTACCTAATGTCCTATACTTCAAGTGTAGACAGTTTGGGCACTTTACTAATTAGTTTACCAAACCAAGGGTAGTGGAGGGGAATCACCATCATCCTCAGCATAGGCCAAGGGAGTAAGGTCATTATTTCACTATTGCTACGGCTCAAGTTGAATCACCAAATGATGTGGTGGGAGGTACACTTTTTTTCTCAAATATAGGAATTATTTTGTTTGATTATGGTTCTAAGACTTCATTTATATATTCCATGATTGAATACAATATAGAATCAATACCTGAATAACTAAAATTAGAGTTATCAGTCAATACTCTTGGAGGGATTATCCAAGCATCAATATTTTTTATAAACTCTGGTATTTACTTTAGTGAGCAAAATATTATCGAAAATCTAGTAGTCATTCCCATGTTGGAATTAAACATTATACTAGGGATGGATTGGATCTCAAAGTATAATGCTAAGATCAAATGAAAAATCAAGGAAATATTAGTAGTCTTGAATGGATGACCTATAGTTATTTTCCAAGGAGAGATATCACGGACTGATATTTATCTACAAGCACCTCCCATAGCTTTCTTTATGGATTTAATCGGTGAAGATGAAGAAGGAGATTAGAGTATAATGATATAGAATCTCCCCATCATTCAAGAATACATTGATGTATTTCCTGAGGAGTTACTTGGACATCCCCCATAAAGAGAGGTAGAGTTCTCCATTAAACTCATACCCAGATCCCATCTAATATAAAAAACCTCATATAGAATGGAGAATTTGGAATCGAAAGAATTAAAGAAATAGCTCCAAGAACATTTGGAGAAGGGGTTTATCTAACCGAGTGTGTCTCCTTAGAGATCTCTTGTTCTCTTTATGAAGAAGAAGGATGGATCAATGTGGATATGCATTCATTATAGAGAACTGAATAGAATCATGATGAATAAAAAATGCCCTCTTCCAAGAATTGATGACTTATTTGATCAACTTCATGGGGATCAGTTATTCTCAAAGATTGATCTTCGATCTGGTTATCATCAGTTGAGGGTAAATAAAGAAGACATTCTAAATACCTCCTTATGAACAAGATATGGTTATTATTATTTTGTTATTATTCCCTTCGGCTTGACTAATTTACCTTCTATATTTATAGACTTGATGGATAGAGTCATTAAGGACTACCTTGACAATTTTTTGGTAGTTTTTATTGATGATATTCGAATATCTTACAAAATTTTGTAGGAGCATGAGGATCATTTAAGGGTCATTTTACAAACTCTGCAGGAGGAGAATATTTTTGGAAAGTTCATCAAATGTGAATTTTGGTAACAAAAATTTTCTTTCCTAGGGAACATTGTAACCAAATAAGGAATATCAGTCAAACCTACCAAGAAAAAGGTTATAGAGGAGTGGCCTCAACCTACAACAATAATTGAGATTCGTAGTTTCCTTGGTTTAACAGGATATTATAAGGGGTTTGTGAAAAAAAATCACAACTTTCCAATCTACTAACCAAGTTAACTCAAAAGGGGGTAAAGTTTATCTAGTCTAAGGAGTATGAGGAAAGTTTCCAAGAGATGAAGAAGAGATTGGTTACTACACCTGTGTTAACTCTGCCCTCAATCAAAGAAGTATTTATTATTTTTAGTGATGCGTCTCTAAAAGGGCTTGGGTGCATCCTCATGAAAAATTACAGGGTGATTCCTTATGCATCTCGATAGCTAAAGCCTCATGAGAAGAATTATCCTATGCATGATCTGAAGTTTGTTGTAGTTATTTTTTATCTGAAGATATGGAGGAACTATATTTATGGTGAGAAGTGTGATATATACACAGACCATCAAAGTTTTAAGTATATTTTCACATAAAAGGAATTGAACATGAGACAGAGTATATGGTTGTAACTACTCAAAGACTAAGATTGTTCGATTCATTATCAGCCTAGAAGAGAAAACAAAGTTTTTGATGCATTAAGTAGGAAAGATCCTATTGTTATGGAAATGATGAGGATCCAAGGAGATCCCTTGATTAAATACCTAGTGAAGCTACACATGGGAATTATATGGGAAGGGACATCATCAACTCTATCCCAAATTATTTCTTAACCGATATTACTAGATAATATCAATAAAACTCAAAAATAAGATCCTTTTTTGTAGAAGAAGTTTGAGGCTATGAAGGATGGGAAGTTTCTTGAGTTAAATATTAATCAAGAAGTTGTACTAAAAAAATTCACAAGACTATGTGTTCCATCTATATTAGAAATAAATAAGGAGCTGATGGATGAAGTTCCTAACTCTACTTTCTCTATACATCCTAGAAGCACTAAAATGTATAGGGAACTTCATGATCTTTATTGGTGGGATAACATAAAGAAGTAGATTTCCAACTACACTAAAAGGTTAATATTTTGTAATTAAGTGAAGGAAGAGTGAAAACTTCTTAAAGGGGTATTACAACAACTACCTATACTATCATGGAAGTGGGAGAATGTCACTATGGACTTTGTCACTAGTCTCCTGAGAACAACCAAAGGAAAAAATGTGGTATGGGTTATAGTGGACCATCTCTCCAAGACTGCCCATTTCATTGTTATTCGGGAATATTTCTCTCTTGATCAACTTGTCAGGATATACATGAAGTGTTAAGGTCACATGGGGTACCACTATCTATCATATCTAATCATGATCCAAGGTTCACATCAAAATTCTAGAGAAGTCTCCAACATGCAATGAGTACCAAATTGAATTTCAGTACAACCTATCACTCCCAAAATAATGTCCAATCTGAAAGTACTATTAAAACACTAGAATACATGTTGAGAACATTCTCAATGGAATTTAAAGGTGGATGGGATCAATATCTCCCATTAGTTGAGTTCTCTTACAACAATAGCTTCCATTCGAGCATTCAAATGGCACCCTATAAATCTCTATATGGTAAGTGATGTAGAACTCCTACTTTTTGGGATGAATCTTGTGAGAGAAATATTCTTGGTTCTAATCTTGTTCAAGAGATGATAGAAAAGGTTCATTCCATCAAACAACACATTAAGGCTACTCAGAGTCGGCAGAAGAGCTGTGTTGATAACCGTCGAAAGGACTTGGCGTTTGATGTTGGTAATAAGGTCTTTATTCAAATTTCCCCATAGAAGAGAGTCATGTGGTTAGAAAGAAAGTGAATCTCATCCCTAGGTACATTTTCCCCTATTAAATCCTTGATCACATAGAAGCGGTGACCTATCTACTTCCACTCCCTCCAAATCTAGATCGAGTTCATGATGTGTTCCATGCATCACTCTTTAGGAAGTACATACCTGACCCTTCACACGTACTGAATCCTGAGGTGGTGCAATTAGAACATGACCTCTCTTATGAGGAGAATCTGGTGTAAATCTTGGATTGTAGATATAAGGTTTTACACAACAAGACTACCCACCTTTTAAAGGTTTTGTGGAGGAACCAAAAATATGCAGAAGCCAAGTGGTAACCAAAGGAGACTATGAGATAGAAGTACCCACACATTTTCTCTTTTGAAGGTATGAGTTGAAATTTTAAGGATGAGATTTCTTAAAGGGGGAAGAATGTAATGACCCTAACTTTTTGAATAATATTTGTTTCCATAAAATGTGTGTTATATTATTTTTTAATCAACAAAACTATATCCCTTTATTAATCAAGTGTGTGAGAATATTAGGTACAACCATTATATAACCATTGGTCAATTATGATTGTTGGTAAATATGTCCACTAGAAACTATACTCTTAACGTTAATATTAGTGATTATAAATAGAAATTATGTTGGTTAATGCAGAAAAAAGATTTGATGGCCACATCCAATAGGATTGGTCCATACGAAGCCCATTTGTCGGATCATGGTAGGGAGGTGGTGTCACTGGGATTTTCTTTAGACCAATCCCAATATAATCTTCAGTAAGTTAATCTTGAACATAATCACCTACGGGAGAAGTTCAAGCTAATAGATATTACCACTCAGGCGATGTTATCTGAGCCACCCCAAGAGTTTATCACCATTGCACACCTTACCCTTAGGTATTATGCAGGTGTTTTAAGGGGTTATGTAACTAGGTATTAATCACTTATTGTATAATCCCTTTGTATAAATAAAACTCTTAAAAACATCATTTCCATTATAAGATTAGTTTTTCTTAATAATATAATGAATTAGATAAATTGATTTTTTGGGTAAGAATGGTACTTTTCATAAATATATAAATTATTATTTTAAACTAAGGTTTTATCATTAATTTTATTATAATTAATTAGTGTTATAAATACACTCATTTTAATTATAAATTATGATAAATGATTAAATGATCAGTTTGATAAGAATTATATTTTTATATGATAAAAATAGAAATTGTAATTTTTTAATATCAATTAATGAATTTATTTTGATGAATTTTAGGAATAAGTAATATTATAATAAAATATTATGATTAAATGATTTTTATTAAATATAAATTATCATATAATATTTATGAATTCAAATGTGATTTTTTATTAAGGTTTGAAAACTGTTTTCGTCAAAAACTGCCAAATTTTAATAAAGGTCTGTTTTTATTTTAAAAGTTAAAATTAAAATATTTATTAAATTATTTAGATAAAATGAATATAATTATTTTAATAATAATTTCTAAATTATCCAATGGTTATTTTTTCATAATTTTCTCAGACAGACAAATTTTTAGGTAAACAATTAAATATCGTATAAATATATAGTGTATTTTATGACATCATTATGACCCAATATTGATTTAATAAAAATTATAAAAGGATATATTCAGAAAATATATGTTTTAACTTTAAAATAATGTTATTTTAGATTTATTTGATTAATTTTATAATGCCTTAGTGAACCCTACAAGACTTATAAAATATTTTATGATTTTAAAATCATTTCCTTGAATGTATAACTCACCTCCACATAAGAAAGAGAAATATTTTATTATGTTAATCTCTTGAACTTATAAAATAATTAAAACCACTCCTCCTTGGTATAAACCATGGGCATAAACCATCGGATGGTTTGTGGTTTTGAATATTTTATGTTGTAGTGTCCAAAACCTAAATAATAAAAAATCTCTCTTCTTTCCTATATAAACCCACAAATTCTCTCATTACACTTCACTAAAACTCCTTTAATATCATCCATACTCTTATATATACTCCTTATAGTCCTCCTAATGTTCCAAAAATCTCCCAATAATCCTCTCCCAACCCTTTGGGATCACACATCCAAGTAAGGGAAATATTACACTCTCCTTTTTTATTAAGAACTCTTTTTTTAATATAAATTTTAATTTAATTTTTCATATGTTGGGATATGTTCATAAATGCTCCAATTAATTTAAATTATATTTATAAATAATTATATCTTCATTTAACTCTCATTAAACCCCAATATGATTCCTTAAATACACATGTTACTATGCCGAAATTCTGTGAGGAAATCCTCAAATTCTCTTTTCCTCTCAAGCTCTCTTTTATGAGTTATGTCTTTAAAATTTCTATACCATGTTCTTTATTACATTATATTATGTCCCTATACTGTATTATGAGTCTTTTAAAAAAATACCCCTTTCCCCTCTCCTTTAAATGTTTTATGAAACCATGTTTTATACCCGTTATGCTACAGAATTTTCGTCTTAAAATCTCTCTCTTTTTATCAAGAAATTTTTTTATTTTTATTATGTGAATACCCAAACATATTTATTTTATAAGGGTATTCAAAAAGACATAAAAATTATTTATTTTATTCTATAATTTACATACATGAAATCCACATTTCCTTTCCATGGGTTATAAATGAAATAACGATCTTGTTTTTAAGAACTTTTAAAATGTCGTAATTTTGATACGAACCCCAATTATTTTATTCTATATGGGTTATTTATGAAATATTTTATTATTATATATGTGTATCACATTAAAATAAATAAATATTAATGGGTTTCCCTGATAGTGCTCTAATGCATTGGGTAAAGAATTTAATCTCTAGAGATGACAAGTTCTACGATATCTTAGTGAATTACCTTGATAATTTTCATGACATCTTGGGTATGTACCTTGGTTATATTTTCATGAATGTATAAGTTAAATGTTTTAGATACATTTTCAATTTATGATTCATGTTATTTTATTTATGATATTCCTCTTTATCATGCCTTTATTATATTCTTCATGTTCTTATTGATACCTCACAAGTTCATAAGCAAATTGTTTCCCCTGGTTTTCTCTTACTGGGCTTTATGCTCACCTCTTTCTTAGATGTATGTATCTAGGTTATGAGTTGTAGTAATTTTACTTAGGATAAACAAATGAATAATCCTTTCAATTGGTTTATAATAATTTTGTATGTTTTCATGTATTATGTATCTAATTTCCAAGAAACTAAGCTTTATTGATCCTCTATTTGTAAAATGTAATGAAATGTTTTGTGATAAATAGGCGGGATGCCATAGAAAATCTAACTATTTTCTCCTTTCGATCAGAAATATTTGTTCTTTTAAAATCTTTTTTTCTAAAAAAATCAAAAAAAAATTATTATTATACTATGATGTTAAAAAGACATTTTTACCCTTGTTTTACCTTTTTACAAAACTATTTTAAAAGGAATATTCTTTTCATTTTCCAATCAAGGCACTTTTCTAAACTTTTTAAGGTGAAAAAGGAATATTTGGCATGTACGGACTTACCCACTACCATGATCATCATTTCCTTAAATATTATTTTTTATGTTTACAAGTTTTTTTTAATATTTTTTTCCCTAATATTCGATAAAAAAATTATTTTGAAGTGGTTTTCAAAGAAAAAGGTTTTAAAAATTTTTTATGTTTAAAAAGTGTTTTAAATGATTTTCAAATCTTCCTTTATAATTTTTCAAAATGTTATTTTCAAATAAAATTATTTAAATGGTTTTATGTTTTCTTTATAATTGTTCAAAAACATTTTCTAGAAAAAGGTTTCCAAAATTATTTTAATCCTTATTTTTATGTTTTCAAAGTATTTTCAAAGAAAAGGGTTTTCAAAATATGTTCAATCTTTCTTTATGAGTTTTCAATGTGTTTTCAAAGAAAAATGTTTTCAAAATATTTTCAAGATTACTTTATAGGTTTTCAAATATATTTTAAAATAAAAAGTTTTTCAAAATTATTTATGTTTCAAAAAAGTGTTTTTCAAAGAAAAAGTGATATTTTCCTCAATAAATTTTTTAAATGAAATTATAAAACCTTATTTATAAGAATGGTATTTTTTAAATTATTTTATAAAAATTATTTTCAAAGAAAGGATATTTTCCTTAAGAAACTTTCCATGTGATCTTTCATAATCCTTCTCCATCTAATATGGCATACTTTGTTATAGTTTATTCTTTATTGGGGGTATGATCCAAGAATACCATTCATATTATTTATTGAATGGAATATGTTTTTATAGAATGATGTTTATGACACTAGTTTCTCTTGAATGGGTTATATACTTTTGAAACCTGCTTCTTTTCACGGGTTATGATTTGATGAAATGATTATAAGACCTATCTATTTTCTAGAGGTAATTATACAATGAAATTTTTATGATACCCATTTCTTTTCATGGGTTATGATATGATGATTTTTTATAATCTTTTAGTACATGTATGTATGATTTTATTATATGAAAAGTGGGACCAATATCTCCCTCCAATGCATTAAGTAAAGATAGATGACTTGAGAGTATAAATTTTATGCATGAACTTTATTACATGTTCACAAAGTTATGTATGAACCTGATTACATCTTCACAATGTTATGTGTGAACCAGATTACATGTTCAAAATGTTATACATGGACCTGGTTGCATGTCCATAAGTTTATGTGTGAACCTAATTACAAGGTCACAATGTTATGAGTGAACCATATTATGTGTTCATGATGTTATGTGTAAACGTGATTACATGTTCAAAATATTATTCATGGACCAGTTTTCATGTCCATAAGTTTATGCGTGAACCTGATTACATGTTCACAACATAATGATTCTACCATATTATGTGTTCACAATGTTATAAGTAAACCTAATTACATGGTCACAATGTTATGTATGGACCTGGTTTCATGTGCATAAGTTTATGTGTGAACCTGATTACATGTTCACAATGTTATGTTTAAACATTATTACATGTTCGTAACATTATACATCAACTTTTTTACATGTCCAAAAATTTATTAGAGGGACTAATTTCATATCCTTAACTTAGTGACAAAACTTGTTTCTACTTATACATGTTCACAATTTTATAAGCTAATGTGTAATCCACAATTTCATGTCTTATTTCTATGTTATTCTTTCTTGGATTATTCTCTTGATTACCTTATCATTCTTGTCTTATGAAGTGGAAATATTTATTCCATGACTCTTGATTATGATCTTTGATATGCAAGGTATGATCTTCTAATGATATGATCATATTCTTATACCATTATGCTCATGATAATTCTTTAATATCTCCTTGTTTACCCTTATTGAGAATCTGATCTCACCCATTTCTTATGTTTCCTTTACCCAGGTTATGAAGAAAGGTTTCTAAGTAGGAGTGCTAAAGGGGAAGATCTTTATGAAGATGTTTAAGATCTTTAAACAAATTATAATAATTTTTTATATGTTTCTAAAGACACTAAACTATTACAGTCCTCAATTATATACTTTTTTAATGTGTTTAATATTCATCTAAAATGATGAAATATCCATATATGTTAATCTTGGGTCACAATAGTTGGTATCAAAATAATGGTTTAGTCAACCTTTGGAAACTAGGATGAGAAACTTTAGTGAGATCCCTAGGGATATTTCTAATATATTTCTAGGGATGTATTTATGGATAAGTATAATAATGATTTAAAGTATAGGAAAATGTCCTGGAATTTTGGTAAAAGATAGAGCGAGTGGTTTCCTAGCAATACATACCTATCTAGATATTATAAGTGGATGTGGATCGGGAATAGATGTATATAGGGGTAACAAACCTAAAAAAATAGTATTGAGATAAACTTGATTGGGAATTGGTGTATGATAATGGGCCTTATTGCACACTTAGTTTGACACTCCTAGGGGATATGCTTTGGTAACTCACAAACTCTTTACAAACCATAATAAAGAATATAGATAAATAATGACTCTGAATGATCTATGATAAACCTAAGGTTTCAAATATTAAAAAGTAGTTTTCATGATTTATACGTCCAATAAGATATTTTTCACGATTATGTGGTTTTCCACTATGATAAGTGTTTATCACACTATGATTTCTAGTTTTACTCAATGGATAAAAACCAAAGGAACCTTGTTAATGAGGAATGAAATGGAAAATGTAATGGTTGTCCACCTAAGTAACCAAATTTCATTGGAGATGAAATTAAAAATCTCATTGTTATGTTTTCTCAATATATGAATCATGGTGAAGATCCAACTAAGAAAATTTGGTAAAATGCTTTGTTGAGTCCTTCATGAGGCATCACCCACTATCTTTAAGTGGTTCCATTGATCCATTAGTTTTTGAATAATGGATCAGTACCACTAAAAAGATATTTTCTATTCTCCAAGATTTATAAAATAAAAATTTCATATTGGTTGTCTACCATATAGAAGGTGAGGCAAATAAATGGTGTAATATTATCAAGAATGTGAGGCGACAAGATGAAATTGACTCCATGAATTGGTATTAGTTTAAGAACATATTTTTCAATAATTAATTTCCTTCTATTATTCATATGAATATAGAGAAGTAATTCTTAGAGCTTAAGGAGAGGGATGGTGAATATTTTGGTTCCTATGAAGAAAATTTTATAAGACTTAAAAGTTACTCTTCTGGTATTATAATTCATCATGAAATTAAGATTGATCGATTCTTTAGTGGATTGAAACCAACTCTCTAAAGGGAATTAGCCATAAGGAACTTTGAATACAATGAATAAATTGTTCGATGTTCACTAAAAGTAGAAATTAAATTTTGAAACCCTCTTGGTTATAGTGATAAGAAAAAGAAAATGGGGTTACATGGAAAATACAATGATATATCACATGGAGAGAAGAAAAAAAATTTAAACTCCTACTTGCTAAAACTATGAGAAAGAGCACCTAAGTGAGTGCCTAAAAGGAACAAGAAGTTGTTTAAAGTGTGGGAAGTATATCCATCATTAAAAAAAATTTGAAAGTGATGTGAAGAGTAAAATAAATTAAATGAATTGATATAAAGCTCAATAGAATTCAACACCCACACTTTTGTGTTTCAAGTTAAAGGAGTTTGGTCATTATGTGAATCAATGCCCCAATCCAAGGGCTAATATGGATGATAAGACACAAAAACCTATGAGGAAAAAGGAAAAAGGAAAAAGAGAAAGATTATGCAATCGTAATGGATGAAGTAAATCATGGTAATTAGGTAAAATGTATCATCACCCTTAGTTGGGAATATTATGTTTGATTTTTTATGAATAAGCACTATGAAAATCTAATTTCTCATTCTTTAGTGAAGTTTTATGTGATTATATCCCTCTATATGGATTTTTGGAATAATAAAATCATATTTAATATTCCATAAGTATAAGGATGAACCCAATTTTCCAAAAAAATGTTTGTAGTATATAATAAGAGCTTATTTAAGGAATAAAGGGTGAATTATATTTTGGAAGGGTTATAATTTTAACCATTTATGGAATGTTTTAAGTCAAAATTCGGATGATGTTTTAAAAATCAAAATATTATCTTTACATTCAAGGATTCATGCACATTTGATAAGTTTTTATAACCTTTTTTGTGATAAAGACAAATGGAATGACCTATCATTCTATTTATGGATCTCATGATATGTTAATGCTTCAGGAATGAAAAATTCACCTTCATTTCTTAGAATAAGTGATTAAGTATAAATTGATCAAGACGTGAAAAAGGGTAAGGTTTTCTTGGAATCATATAAGTATACATTATCATGGAAATTCTTAAAATTTAGTAAAAAGGGTCTTAAAATTAAATTTTGTTCCATTAACATCATTTTTATGATATCAATGACCTTTTTCAGGCCTCTTTGGGTTATGGCTTCTTGATTATTAACTTTCTCCAAACCAGGTTCTCTATAACTCTCCATCAAAACTTGATAGTTATATTTCTCTTAAATTTCCATGTTTTCACTTACCATCTATGTTCTCATGTGTGGTAACCTAGTTATTTGTTACTTTGTATAACTGTTATGTTTCAAACTTTCCTTTTTTAAAGGAAGTTTTAGTATTCAATTTTATGATCTGGGTTTCTATGAATTAAAATTTCAAGTATTAAAACTTTGATAATCCAGATGAATTTTGAGGGTGAAATTCATTTTAATGGGGGTAGAATGTAACACCCTAAGATTTTGTGAATTTTTTTTGAATCAATTTAATCTTTGTTGTATTTTTTTCATTTCCCACAATAATGAATTTAGCTTTTATAAATGAAAACATTGTGTGTGGATTTTATTATACGCACCAAGTCAATATTGTGTTAAAATCAACACATAGATTAGATTTTGGTACACACAAAATTATTTTTCTCTTTAATTACACACAATAATAAGCCCCTTCAATAGCTTGCGTTAAACGCAAGGCTGAGTTTTACCAAAACACAAGATACTGTTAACATTATTACAAAAATATTATTACAGCTACCACCTAACTATTGGAATGGAAGTTATAAATAATAACTAAATTGTAAAAATATTATTTAAAAATTTACATAAAATCAATCATTTTGTTATAAATTAGTATAATATAATGAAAGAACTATTTGAAAATTAAGAAATTGATTTTCTAATAAAACTATTTGTTTATGTACAAAAACAATTATATATAATTAAATTAAACAAACCAATTTTGATTAATGTTTTCAATAAAATTTATATATTATATATATAATCAATATTTTTGATACACATATGATATATTTGATAGGTATAAGATAATAATAAATCCAATTTTATAAATAAAAAGATGTATTTTTCTAAAAATTAATTTTAGTGCCTTTTAATGGTGAATCCATTTTAAAAATAAACTTTAACACGTTTATAATTTTTATTTTAAAAAATAAACTTATCTTTTTAATTTGGGATATCAAAATTTACTTTGGGTGAATTTTTGGAATTTTTTCTAAGAAGTTTCATTTTTTTATGAATAGTGAAAAAACACTGAATTTTAATTCAAAACTACTTTTTCATCTAAATAATTTATATGGTTAAATTATATTTTTAATTGGTTTTACCGTTTCAATATATATATTTTAAATCAATTAATTCAATTTAGGTAATTTTAATCAATTCCATTATGAAATTGGATATAAAAACATTTTGAACTTTTAAACATTTTTACTTTAAAAACATGTTTTGTCATCCCGTCTGTAGGATTAAATTTAAATTAATTTCTGAAAATTTTGTTATTTTAATTTGTAAAAATATATTAAATTTTTTTAATTATAAAAATTTATATTATATAATAAGTTTAATTTATTTTTTGACCAAAAATATTTGTAAAAATGGTTAAAATTAATTACAGTGATTGAGAGAAAAATTAGCTTAACAGATGACTAAACCTTAAACTTAAGGCCCAAAATGACATATAAACTTGTAAAAAATCCATTGGATTCTCATATTTATACCCTATTATCCATTTTATCTTATTTTTAACATTATTTTATCCACTTTAAATGGTAAAAATGTGGGTGGAATTCCCTTCTCAAAAAATTACAAGAATGTCACTCTTCCTCCACTATAAAAAGGCACTCATCCCACACACTTATTCACACCTCTCAATAAATTTGGATAATCCCTAATATACACAAATATCCTCAAAAATATCTCACTTCATCCTGTAATTCATACATTTGGCATAAATCAATCCAAATAAGCTATTTGGTGAAAACCAAAAGGAGTTACCCAAAGAAGAGGTAACATCCTTCCTCAACCTATTTTGTTTTATTTTCATTATCCACCCCCTCAAATATTATTATTAAATGATTATATAATAAACTCAGTATCATATATATAATTATTTGTTTTATTATAATATTTATACATATGCTTACACACACTTCCCTCTAATGGGTAACGAACTTACCGTTCTTGTTAACGGTGAACTACTTCCTCATGAAATGATGTTGTTTATTTTTCCTTTACCACCTCTAATGGTTAGGAATCATGATGGAAAATATATTTTTATATGATATTTATGATATTTATGATGTATTTATTCTTATTTAATTATTATATAACACATTACTTCATTATTTACATTTTTTGTAAATGCAATAACTTTGTTTGCGGACATGTGGACTACCACCTCCTCAAAGCAATGTGATTCATTTACACTTTATATGGAATGTATTAAGGATGGGTTTAGTAAAAATATATGATATATAGTAAATAATAATAGTTATTTAATGGTAATATATATACATATATATACATATATTTCATTTTATTTCTCTCTCTCAATACGATAAGAAAACAGAAACAGTGTTCATACATATGCATGGCATGTTGTCTCTATGAATAGTGTATTCCATTTCATAAATCTATATTTTATAGATTATTACAAATATTTATATAATAAATATATGTGATATATAAATAATTTTTTAAATTATTTAAATAATTAAATCAATATCTAAGTAAGAGGGTCAATAATAACAAGTCAAAACACATATGATAAACAAATCGGTTATTACCTGAAATGTTGCATTAACATGGAATTGTTAACAAATGGGTAATATAAAATAATAATTGAATCATATATGGTATTATATATATTAATATTATTATTTGGAATATTTATAATAAAATTATATTTATTAAACATGAGGTTTGAATGGGTATAAAGAAAGTTAATTCTTAAGGTAAGGGTTTTCTCATCTCACTTTTTATATCCATGTGACACATGCCTTATTCACCACTAATTTCTTTTTTGTGGTGTATATACTAACCATTAATGTAATATATGATTTATATAATTAAATTTATGGGTATTTAAATATCCATTTTATGATATTTCTTTCAAGTATTTTATGGTTCAAAAGTTACCAAATCAATAAAGTAATGTTTGTCTCAAGTTGCCTTCTTTGAGATACATTCCATGTTATGCACCCATATTTTTCTATGGGGTGAATATAATTCCCTTTGATATATTATATCATGAATATCCTTCTTTAATTATATTTAAATATTTAGGTAATGTTATTATCTCATGTATAGTATGGGTCAAAGTTACCAAAGTGGTAATAGTTTATTACTACAATCTCATCATTCATCGAGATTGTTTATGATTATACATGATACCATTGATGAAATATTATGATCCATATCTCAAGAAAACTCATGAATTTTATTCTCCTATGGTTACCCATGATATATTCATCTATTATTACCATTTTTTCACTATTTGGTACTTAATATAATTAAGAAAAAAATATGAAAATCTAACTTTATTTCTCTTTCTGTCAAAAATATATGGCCTTTCAAAACTGTGTTTTCTAAAAATGTTTTCAAAAATGTTTAAATATTATCCAGTTATGTTTAAAAAAAAATTACCCATTTTTTATCTTATTAAAAAAAAATTTAAAATGAATCTTATTTTCATTTTCATATCAAGGATATTTTCTAAACTTTTTAAGGTGAAAAAGGATTGTTCTTCATGTACAGACTTACCCACCATCATGACCATCATTTCCTTAAAGACTCTTTTGTAAGTTTACAAGATTATTTTTAGCAAAACAAATTCCCTAATATTTTGTAAATTTATTGATTTTATATTAGATTTCAAATAAAGAGGTTTTTAAAAAACAATTATGCTTATAAATTATTTAAAATTATTTTTAAAGCTTCCTTTACAAGTTTTCAAATGGTTATTTTCAATGAAAATGATTTAAATGGTTTCAAAATTTATTTATATTTTTTTAAAACCATTTTCTATAAAAGGGTTTCCAAAATTATTTAAAGTCTTCTTTTTATGTTTTGAAATAATTTTCAAATAAAAATGTTTTTAAAATGTGTTCAAGCTTTGTTTATGATTTTTTAAGTTATTTTTAAAGAAAAAGGTTTTCAAATTATTTTCAGGATTCCTTTATAATTTTTCAAAGATATTTTAAAAGAAAAGGTTTTTCAAAATGATTTATATTTTAAAAAAATAATTTTTCAAAGTGTAAAATATATTTTCCTCAAGAAATGTTTTAAATGAAATTTTTAAGCCTTCTTTATAAGAAAATGATTTTTAAAATGGTTTTATAAAAAGGATTTTTAAAGAAAGGGTATTATCTTTAAGAAATGTTCCATATGGTCTTTCAAAATCCTTTAGCGTTTATGATGGCATACTTTGTTATATTTTATGCTTTACTGGCGATATTATCCAAGAATACCATTCATATTATTTCTTGAATGGTTTATGTTTTGATGTAATGATGTCAATGACACCAATTTCTCTTCCATGGTTTATATGCTTTTGAAAACCACTTCTTTTCATAGGTTATTCTTTGATAAAATTATTCTGTGTAAGGACCCGACCCCAGTTGCCCAAATCGAGTGCCTTTTCTCATTACATTGGAGTAATTAAAAAAAATTTGTATCCCAAAGTAACAAATTAGTTTAGTAGTTTTGGAAAACCAGATACATACATAAGTTAAATATTACAACTTTAAATAAAAAACAATATGGAAAATCATTTGAAAACATCTATAACTCCTAGGTTACCCATATAGGTCATTCAGAATTTACTTCTTCATAGCCTGAGAAAAATAACATGTAAAAGGGGTGAGATCAAATGATCAGTAAGGGTAAATAATATAGTGGAATAAATTTTAAACATAAACACTAGGCATGATGAATAGATAAAAAATCATACCTTTAGAAATATACTTGAGCATAATATGGTAGAAATAAAAAACTGATTAAATAATTCCATAAAACATAATCATGGATATTATACTAGTTAAATAATCACATGGACTATAAATCTCTAGTTTCATAATGAGGTAATGCATAATGCTGGAAATTCTAAAATATATTATCAAGACCTTTGCCAAGACATCTGAAAATGATTAAGGTCTCAGCCAAAACCATATCTGAAAATGGGCAAGGCCACGACCAAGTCCATATTTATTTTGTCTCATGAGACCAACTAATGCATAGGGGGGTTATATCAGGACCATCCCATCACTTACTAAGTTCTATGCATTACTCATATGAATAGAGATAAATATAAACAACATATACATTCATATTGAAACTAACATATTAAATGTAAATAACTTTCCCCAAACATTAACATAAACACTAACCATTCAGAGTAATATGGTGAATGGTATCAAGGTAGCACATACACCATAAAACTATTCATAAACCATTAAATAAAATATAGTGGATGACATCATAAAACAATAACCCCGTTTAAACTTAATAATCAACAAGGGTGTTGAAATAGGTGAAAATACTCTTATAAAATCATTGAGTAGTTCATGATATAAACACTCTTTTACTTTGAAAATAAGAGGTATTTTGTAAAAATATATGTATAAAACCAGAAGTAAATTAACGTAGTTTTTTCATAATAAAATTAGTGATTTTTCAAAAATAATGGTTTCTAAAAACATATTATAGAGTGCCCTTGAAAATAGGTAAGAATTCGATAAATTCCCTTGAATTAGGCTTGTATTTCAGGATGAATTTTTGAAAGATCCTTTTAAAATATGTAAATCCCTATAAAATAAAGAAGGATTATTATTGGTAAACATATATATAACAATAAAACATAATTTATGATGATTAAATAATAATAAATAATAATTTAATTGGGATTGAGAGAGAAAAATAGTAACCCAAAATAAAATGGAGGTTCGGGTAGAAAACCCTTACCTTATGTCTGAATATGTTCCTCTCTTGAACTTAAATTCATGGAATATTCAATTATAATTATTAATAAATTAATTAAAACCCTATTATACATGTATTTTATTTATTATAATTTTATTAAGTTTATTTATGGTTGTTTTTATGGGTTGAGAGATTCAATATCATCATTTGTGAGTGCTTGTTTCATTAGTTTTCATGATCAGTTCGTTTGTTTGGAAGTTAATGTAAAATGAGAATTGAATTCCAAAATTTATGTTATATGTTATTAATTTTAATTAATAATTTTAAATGATCATATAAGTAATTTGGTTAATTTGGGTGATGATGAATCATTTGATAAAATTTTAATGATAAACGCTTGGATTAATTTGGTGGTTTTTCGATCACCACAAACTCATTTTGTTTTATAAATTAATAATATGTGTAAAAAATTATTATAGAACATTAAATAGGATATATTAAATATATTATGATCTGTTTCAATCATAAAAAAATTTTCATGACCAGAATTGAAGATGGTAATAGAACTTGGAAACTCGTCGTCCTTGAATGTGATAAATTAACACATATCAGATGGTGCTTTCATTTCTTGTGTAAAAGGAGGGTAAAGGATAGATTATGTGAATTATTAAATTATTATAAAAACAGTCTAGTACATGTAAGTTACTATAGTTATCATAAAAATTGGAGGAAAGGAGGTGAGGAAAGAAAAATAATTAAAGGAACTTGAAAGAAAATAAAAGAAATGAAAAGAAGAATTTACCTCTTCAATTTATCTTCCTTGAGAGCCTCTTTAGGGGAGGGGATTTGGTCTTTTGAAGAGACCAAGGTCTGATGTATGTGAGTAAGATCTTGGGAGGATATTTTATTAGAACTTAGATAAGTCACAAGGCATGATAGTAGTAAAGAGAAGAGGGAGTGAGGGGTGGTTTTTATAGTGGAGGAGAAGATGATTTTTTAATTATTTTAATCATTATTTAATTATTTTGGCTCAAGATAGTGAATAGTCTTGGTTATTGTGACTAAAAATAGTAATAAGTGCATGTTAGTTCTAAAAAATGTCCATTTGCATCAGCCATGACTCAAATATGATGTAGAAATTCATTTATTTAGCATATTTCATAAATTGACGTATTTTCACTATTCTCCAAAAATTCAAGTATTTCAAAAAAATATCAAAAATTCACCCTAACCATTTTTTTATGTGTAGAATAAAAAAGAACTCAATTTTATGAAAATAATTTTCTAAATAAGATAAATTTAATTTTTAATTACAATCCCCATTTACTCAAAAAATACAATTTTTAAAATTATAACTGTTTTTATAATACCTTAAAAAATTAACTAAGGTCTCATTAAATTATCTCAAAATCATAGGATAAAAAATATGTATTTATGAATACATTTTATTAATTATCTTTTAAATTAATTTATCAATTATAAAATTGTAATTAAATATTTATTTCTCACAAAAATACCAATACTTAATTATTAATGTTTAAAATATCCACTTTCATTTAAAAGGTGCCTAAATTTTATTTATACTTACATGGGTGATGTTACTATTAATAAGGTTATATTACTATTCATATGGGTCATGTAACTATTCATAAGGGTATATTATTATTCATAAGGGTCAAGTTATTATTCACTAAAAAATTAAGTTGGTCCTATTAGACTCTAAAAAACATACTGATCGCAATGGTGTATGTCTATTTTTTGAAAATCAAATCACAGAAGCAGAAAAATTATGTTCATTGGATAGGTTATAACAAAGTTTTGTTTCACAGTGACTCAATTTTTTGCGCATAAAAGCTATCTAATTAATTGAAATTATTTAAGAAGAACATTCCATAAAATCTTAGGGTGTCATATTAATAGTGAATATATTTGTAACATAATTTAGTATTTATCAAAATAATTATAATAGTCAATATATTTATTATTCTTTAAAATATTTAATTAAATAATCTATTGATAAAATATGTATATTCATATTAAAATATTCTTTTATGCAAAATAATGGTATTTGTTTTTTTAGAACATTAATTAATTAATTTGAAAGATATAAATTAAAATTATTTATAAGTATTATTATTAATTAAAACACTTAATTTAAAATTATTTAAAATTATTAAACAAATTACTAGGGTGTTACATTATTCCCCCCCTCAACAGAATTGATTCCTTACGATTTGAAATTGTACTCTGAAAGTTAATGGTTGATGCTTGAAAATTACATTGTGGGAAACCCACATCAGAAATAGGGTTAATAAAATATCCTCTTAAAAATAGGTTAAGGGAAATGAGGTGGTTACAAAAAAAATTATACTTTAGAATGGGGTGACATTATTTATAAGTAAAAACCTGGACATGGAATAAAAATCAAACTATGAAGTTCTTCTCAAAAGTGATAGAAAACATGTTTAGATAAAATTTGATTACAACAAAACTATAAAATACCATAAAAATCATTGATATTATCAAATATTATGATAATAGTAAAAAAATTATTTAAGACTATTTTCCTTGAGTTGAGGAATTATTCCACTTTATAAGAGTATAAATATACATTTATATTTCATAAATACAATATTATCCTTTTATTGCACCTTGAACTATCTGTACATCATATCTTAACATTGGTTTTATCATGTGGTGAATTAATACATTAACCTATAAAACCTCATATAATAATAAACTTAAACCACTAATAAATGGTAAAACTTTACAAAATATAATTATTTAACACTTTATAAAGAAGGTCACTAAATTTACAAGATGAACTTATCCATGATGGAACTCTAAATTTTCACATTCCAAACGTGTGAATAACTTCATCATGTATCCTCTTGAAATATGGTAATAAATTTAATTACTATAAAAACTTATTGGAAACATGCATTCTTCCATATTCCTTAAGTAATATATATGTTATTGGATATATTCCTTAAATACAAAAGTGTTGTAAACTCCATCAATGATAGCATAGAACACTTTTCAACAAGTCAATAATCAGTTCCAAGGTAGTCAATACTTATCAAAATCATTAATTTATTCATCGTTATATCAATATAATAAATATATTAAGGGTTTTCTTTCCCTCAATCATGTGTTTTCCAAGAAGTTTAAATTTCTAATGAATATATTTTCTTGGTACCATTCAACATATGGTTTCAAATACTTAATGAAAAAGTATTGTAGTACAATACTCATATATTCCATAATTATTATAACCAATACATTACTGATAAAATATTCAAATGACACAATTCCTTAATATACATATTAATTATTACTCTTAATCTGTGTTAGTAGAGTAACTTTATCATTATCCAATAGCATCATTTTGGGGTATATTTATCTAATTCTTGGGACATTGATTTACATATGTCTCATCTCCTCACAGTTGAAGCATCGTACATTGGAAACATTTTTTCTTACCCTGGTATTCACAAACTTGGTTTTATTTTTCTCTACACTTATAATAAACTCTCATTACCTTTAAGAATTTTCTAGGGTGATTTTTTCCATAGTTATCACATGTGGGAAGACCCTTCATTCCCTTCTTCCCTTTATCCAACTTTTCCTCTTCCATCATTTTCTTCTCTTGCTTCCCTTAAAATACATAGGAATTGCAGAATTATTTACATATATTTTTAACACATGATATTATTTCCTTGTATGATGAGGATACCTTGGAGACTATTTCCCTTCTAAATTTTGGCTTAAAACCATGAAATATATGATCCTTCTTACACTTTTCATCACGTGCATTGGTGGAGTTCTCATTCCTTCAGTTAGGTATCATTTCTAAACAATTCCATATACTATATTAGCTCATAAAGTTATAAAATTTATTTCAATATAATCATGGAATAGAATATAAACTAAATTTATGCATTTTAAATCCTAGAACCATATGATTTGGTTACTTTGGAAGCATAAATCCTTCAAAATGGTATGTAAGTAAAATGTGAATTATCCTAAGCATATCTATAACAAACCTTCTCTTTATTACACACTTAAATGTGATTTATTACATAAAACTTCACATAATACAACTTTAAGGATCGTAATGTCTAGTGTCTTGGAAAATTAGGAACATTACATAACAACTTAGAACATAAAATACAACATCTTTATTGAAAACTTCTATTACATGACCACAACATTCCTTTGTACTTGTCCTTACATGGGATAACCTGAGAACATTTATAAGAAAAGGGTGAGCTATAAATATTAGTAAGGGATTAAAAAAGGCATAACAGGAAGAATAAAATACATGTTATTCAATATTTATATCAATGGAGAATAAGAGAAACATGAATATAAAGGTATGATATAGCATGATTATCATAACATGGAAATGTGGCAATAACATTTAACATCATATTAGAATGATCCAAGGATCATTGCTCATGGAATATGATTAAACTCTCATTTCACTTGAATTATCATGATTAAACCTTCATTGCACTTGACATATCATGATACTAATCATTACCCAATGCATTGGAGCGCTATCAGGGCGCACCCTTCTTAATCATTTCATTTCATGCATAAGTGTGCCACATGGATCATACAATATGGAATCATTCAACATCATAATTTATTCCACGATAAAGGAATGTGGAATACATACATTAAACTATATAATCAATAAGTAAATGTGCATAAAGTTTAATACCCTTGATAGATAAAAGGGAATGGTATTCACTACACAATGACTTATGCTTAGAAAATCACGGTGCAATTTCACCAGCATAATGATGTGACATAAGAATTAATAAAAATGTTTGATGAGATAGAAAGTGGTATATAATCATATGTACATGAAATTGAAATTAATGGGGTCATATAGATACATGTACCAACATATGTAAGGGAATTTAACTACATAATGTAAAATAATTGCTTGAATGTAAATGAGGAGAGAGAAATCCCTTACAGAATTTCAGCACAGTAACAGGTGTACATGGGAGGCATTAATGAGAGATAAATGGGTATATAATCATTTAAAAATAAGTAATAAAGTATAGGTGAGGTTATAAATCATACCCCAACATTTTTAATTGAAAATAAAATGGAATAACAACATAAATAAATTTGAACAAAACTGATAAAGGAAGAAATATCTTACTTGGAAGTGTGATCCCAATGGCTTGGGAGAGGCTTTAGAGGGGATTATTTGGAGCTTGGGGTGCCTTGGGAGGATTATAGAGAGATTATTTTAGGGGTTTTTCATGCTCCAAATGGTTTGAATTAATGGTAATGGGATATTGAGTGGGTTTATATAGGAAAGGAGAGGGAATTATTTATTATTTAGGTTTTGGACACCACACATTAAACTATTCAAAACCACAAACCATCCCATAGTTTTTACCCATATTTTTTGTAAAAGTGGATTGGAAAGAAATATTTTATAAATACAATGGCCTAACTTATAAAAATATTATGATTTCTTTTGTGGAGGTGAGTCACACTCTCAAGGAAATCATTTTAAAATGTTAAAATGTTTTATAAGTCTTGGAGGGTCCACTAAGGCTTTGTAAAATAAATAAAACAACACTAAAATCACATTATTTTAAATTTAAAACATATATTGGAAAAAAATACCATTTATAGTATTTTATTACATCTCTATTGGGTCATTATGATGTCATAAAACACTTTATATATTTAAACAGTATTTAGTATTTACCCAAAAATTTGACTATCTTAGAAAGTTATAAAAAAATAACCATTGGATAATTTCAACATCCTGATTAAAAAAATAATATTAATTTTATCTAAATAAATTTCTAAATATGTTAATTTTTAATTTTAAAATAAAAACCAACATTTATAAAAAAATCATGGGTTTTGACAAAAACATCTTTCAAACCTTAATAAAAATTACAATTGTATTCATAAAAAATATATGATCATTTATATTTAATAAAAATTAATTTAGTAATGATATTTTATTAAAATATTATTTAATTGAAAAACTATATTAATTCATAAAAATAAATTTTTTTAATTGAATATTAACTAAAAATACTATTTGTTCTTTAAAAACTATTTACAAAGTAATAATAATAAAATGAATGTATATTCTTTATTATATACAAAAATAATGCACATAATCATAGTGCTATGATATTGTTACATAACCCCTTATAACACCCTCATAATACGTAAGGTTAAGGTGTGTAATGGTGACAAACTCTTGGGGTGGCTCGGATAACATTGTTCAGGTGGTAATCTCTATTAACTTTCACTTATCCTGTAGGCAGTTCTGTTTAAGATTAATGTTTTAAATCTTATCTTGGGATTGGACAAGATAAAAGCCCAATGACACCACCTCCTTTCTAAGCTCCGAAAAATGGGCTTTGTACGGATCAATTTTACTGGATGAGTCCATTGTTTCATTTATCTGAGTAAATTGGATTTGTTAAAGCTGTATATTTATATTAATCATGTGATCACTATTCATTCGATCAGTTTGTATTTGGTTCCTGGGATTTTCACTAATGGGATATTGTGGGGTTACTCAATAGGAAGAGTATCATGATTCACTTTTCTTCGGAAGAGGATCTGATAATATCATGGGCCTTCACTCCATGCAGCTGCAACGGGTCCTGATTTTTTCTATTCAAATAGACTTATGAGTTTCACATGAAGCATGAATCTCCATTGATTCTGATTTGGGTGAGCTTTACTAACCTTACTTTTCCTTTCCAAAATCCTTCGATCATTAGGTTTCTAGGGAACCTATTTTGTAGGTTCTTATGTGCTGACATCTGAACTCAAGTGCTTTGTCATCCGATTAATCCTCATGATTGTGTAGAAATTGATGCTTCAAGAACCCCTCCTGATTTTGTTTGGATAATAGTAGGAGAAGAGTTTTGATATAAACAATAGTTTGTTTATGAATCTTGGGTGGATTTCTACTCGGTTTGTATGATAATAGGTCACTCACCGGATTTTTACAGGTGATGTTCGAGATAGTTGAAGATGCAGGGTGATATGGATGTTACAGGTGGCGGCATGGCTCCTGCATCCAATGGAGGCACCACTATCGAGGCACATGTGGAAGAGTAGAAGGTGTCATAGGCAGTTCAAAAGGACCATTGGGATGTAAACCCTTTTGTTAGTGTCATCTTCAGATGGCTGAGGAAGGACCTGGAGGAGCCTTAGCCTAGTGTGAAAAAGTGTGCGACTAATGCCCGTGTTCTGGATCCTTTACCTGTGGAGTCTTCAATTAGTGTTAATTATAGTGGTCTCAAACCATAAGTGGATGCAAGAAAGGAAGAGGAGGGAAATACTAAGGTCACTAAGGCTGCTTCATAATCTGAGGTTGTGCTTACTGGTATGGATTCTTCTGGAAAAGGGTGTCCTCAAAATACTATGGCTTTGAACAGATCTTGCTTGAGGAGTGGGTCCCCAACCATTATGTTGGGTAACCTCTTTGAGATATTAGAGATTGAAGGGCCTAGTCAGGAGGCTGATTTTCCCCAGGTGGAATCTGATGGTGAGTTATCTAGTCAGTTTACTGAAGACAGTGATCTATAATTCCATGATAAAAAACCCTATGGTCAGAGGATGAGGAAGGGGCGGCAAGGCAGTAAGAAAGGCTGAAATGAAAACTCATATTTACCTCCACCTATGGAGACTTGATCTGGTAAAAAAGAACAATACAAGGTGAAGGGTAGTGCTACCAACCCTGCTGGAATTTCAATTTGTTTGGAGGGGAATTGTAGGGAATCCTTCCTTAAGGGTGGCCTGCAGGGGGATATTCCTTTGTATTTTCTCCTTCATTCTGGAGAAGTTATGGAAGAAGAATCCCATGTGATTAATACCTCCATAGAGGATGCTGAAAATATGATGGGAAGGCCTATTCTGGTGCATACTAATAGTGAGCAGAGTGCTTGGATAGACAATAAAAACCTGATTTTAATTAGAGGCTTCAATGAAGAGAAGATCACACAGGAAGAGTACATGAAATTGTGGGACATGATGGAGTTCTGCTTTGAAGTCCTACTAAATGATGCTCCAAAAACATCGTTAACTTATCTTTCTTGGAAACTCTTTAGGGATAAGAATGCTAATAGGTTCAAGTTTCATTTTAACACCTATGTTTATTCCTTTAGTTTTTGTCCTGGATGAACTTGGGGTTTCTCTCTTTTTCTTAAAAAGTTTCTTTGATAATAAAAAAATGAACTTTCAGTCATGTACTTGAGACAGGCTTGGTGGGAGTGCTAGTCGATAGGCCACTACTCCAATGCGATCAAGGATCTAAAAAAGGACGATGTATCTTGGACTAATCTTTCCCTTATTCCCAAATCTCATAACTCTCTTCCACGGTGATATGCGGAGGAATAACATGTCTCCAACATCAAACTCTAGGTATCTCTAATGATTATCATCATAGATCTTTTATCGACTCTAAGAATATTTAATGTGCTACTTGATGGTCTTAACCATCTCCACCATTTCTTTGACCATTTCTGGACCTATGAGTTTTTTCTCCCCAACATGCCGGTGTTATGCACCTCTTCCCATACTGAGCTTCATAGGGATCCATTTGGATGCTTTAGTGGAAATTATTATTGTAATAGAACTTAACCAGAGGAATATGTTGATCCCATACTCCTTTAAAGTCCATTGAGAATTCTCTCAACATGTACTCAAGTGTTTGGATATTCTTCTCATATTGGCCATCAGTTTGAGGATGATGAGCCATACTAAAGTTCTGCTCGGTATTCAGAGCATGTTGAAGTATATTCTAGAAAATAGAGGTGAATATTGGATCTTGATCGGATACAATAGATAGTGGTACTCCAGGAAGCCTTACCACTTCTCTGATATATATCTATGTCAGTTTATCCAATGATAAATCTAGTCAAATTGAAATGAAGTGTGTAGTATTTGTAAGACGGTCCACAAAAACTCAGATAGCATTGTTTCCTTTGGATGTATTCATAATTCTGGTGACAAATTACATGGTGATGTTTTCCCATTTCTATGTTGGTATAGGTAATGGTTGCATCATCCCCTTAGACTTTTGCTTCTCAGCCTTCACCTACTGACATACCAGGCACTTTGATGTATACTTAGTTATATCCTTATTCATGTTATCCCACCAATAATTCTCTTGGATATCTCGATACATCTTTGTGTTTCCTGGGTGAATGGATAAATTTGAACTATGTGCATCATCCAAAAGTTCTTTCTTTAACTCTGGATTTTATGGAACACATAGTCTTGACCCAAATCTCACAATTCCTTTTTCATCAACATTGAACTCTGAGGATTTCCATTTCTTGATAGTTTCCACTTTCTTATGAATTCCCACATCATCCTTTTGAGCATTCTTTAACCTTTCAAAATAGATGGTTGAGAAATCATTTGTTAAAGGATTTATGATGATCCCTTCTTTATGATTCCCATTTCCATATTCATCAAATCTAAGAAGATTGGATCCTTTTCAATTCTCTTCAATGATAAAATTGTTGGGTCCTTTCTACTTAAGCATATTCCACCTTTTTCGCTTTCTTAAGGTGGTAATGGATTGAGAACTCATAGTATTTGATCAGATTTAACCATATTTTTTGGTGCATGTTCAACTCTTTATGTCTGAATATATACTTGAGGCTATTGTGATCCATATATATTTCACATTTCTCCCCAAAGAGATAATTTCTCCAAATTTTTAAAGCAATGATTATTGAAACCAGCTCCAGATCATGTGTTGGATAGTTTTCTCATGAAATTTAAATTGCCTTTAAGAATAGGCAATGACTTTTTCATTTTTCATCAACACACAACCTAGGCCCTTCTTTGAAGCATCCATAAATACCACAAAAATTTCTCCACTTTTGGGTAATGTGAGCATAGGAATAGTGAAAAGCCTCCATTTCAACTCCTTAAATCTCTCTTAGCATTCATCACTCTAAGAAAACATGAATCCCTTCCAAGTTAGCTTGGTAAGAGGGTTTGACAATCATGAGAAATTTCTCACAAATCGTCGATAATATCCAGCTAACCCCAGGAAGCTACAGATATCCATCACCGATGTTGGCCTCGGCCATCCCTCAATTATAGTTATCTTTGAGGGATCCATAGATATTTTATTACTTGTGATGATATGACCCAATAATGAGACATCCTTCAACCATAACTCACACTTGATGTACTTTTAGTAGAGCTTATCCTTTCGCAAGGTCTCTAGTACAGTGCTTAGATTATCCTCATTCTCCTCCATGGTTTTGGAGTATATTATAATATATTCTATAAAGACTACCACAAATTTGTTGAGGTAATATCTAAATACTATATTCATCAATTACATGAATATTTCTAGATCATTAGTGAGTCTGAAAGGCATTACTATGAATTCATAATACACGTACCTTGTACGAAAAGCAGTCATGGGGATATCCTCCTTCTTCACCCTTACTTGGTAATATCCTGACCACAGATCCACATTGGATAAGTATTTTACTCCAAATATTTGATCAAAAAAGTAATCAATTTAGGTTAGAGGATACTTGTTCTTTATCGTGATTTTTTTGATCGCACAATAATCAATTCAAAGTCACATTGACTTGTCCTTCTTATTGATGAAGAGGACTGGTGCACCCCATGGTGAAGCACTTGGGCGTATAAAACCTTCATCCAGATTCTCCTGTAGATGTTTATTTATCTCCTAAAGCTCTAAAATATCCATTCTATATGGATTATTTGATATTATCAATTCCCCAGGTATAAGATCAATTTATAATTCAACATATCTTCTAGGAGGAAGATTGGGAAATTCCTCAGGAAACACTTCAGCGAATTACCTCACAATAGGCATGTCTTAAAGGATGTTTTCTTCATTAAACTCAATCATCTGAGAAATATATGAATGCTCATAGGTCAATGATATCCATTCTTGAGATTATGGTGCTAAATAACATTCATCCTCCTCCTTGCACTTGTACATAATTGGGGGTCGATTCACCATATGGAGAGTGATTTGTCTATCACGGAAATTTATGTTGGATCTATATTGGGAAAGCCAATCCATGCCAATAATTGCATTAAATTCTAAAATATGTAGTATTATGAGTTTATTTGGGAAGTTAAATCTCAAAATTATGATATGGGAAGAGTTATATTCATGGGATTCAATGATTTCCCCATTTATCGTTCTCACCAACATCTTTACTTATATGATTTTTGGTGGTGTTGGTATTGTTCTTATTTCACCCCTGGTTTGAGTTATATAGCCTGTTTTTATGCCTTTTAAGTTTTTAAAGTGCATAAAATGAGTTGGGAAGTGGTTGGGAGATTTTGGAATGGTTTTGAATAGGTTTTGAGGCTTTTCTAAGGGTGAACGGTTTGAGCATAGCTAGGGGAAATCGTGTGAATTCTCCATGAAACCATGCAGGGGGAGACAGTAGACTTCACATGGCCTATGCATAGTTTTCCAAATTATGCAAGGAAACCATGTATACCCCTTCTCTTGAGGCATTGGTGTGTGCACGGTTAGCGCACAGTTTTCCAAACCGTGCGGACTAACCGTGTAGCCACTTAAAAATAGGGTTTTAAAACCCGAGTTCACTTAGGCTTGCCTTATTTCTCTCCAAGATTCCTCCCACCCGATCCTCACTCAGTATTTTATCTTCTCAAAGGTTTTAGGGTCTCTCCCACATGTTTTGGAAGAAAATAGAAAGGTTTTATTGGTGGATTTAAGGAGGATCTTCTCAGGTAAGTCTCTCCTCTTGGATTCTTTGGGTTTCTCTCTAGATCTACTCTTCCCTCTCTCGGTTTTATATATCTACATCCGTTACATGTAGATCTAGGTTTGGGGTTTCCTTGGGTATTTATTTTAAGGCTTTTGGATGTTAGATAAGGGGATATAGAGAGGTTTCGGTGGTGCATTCTCTAGATTTGAGGTGTGATTTCTTGTGGGTTGATTTCACCGAAACCCTAAATATAGGTGGATTCTCTCTCGACTCCACTTAGTTAGAAATAATGGTTTTGGTTACAATTAATTTGTTTGGATTGAAATTAATTGTTATTTTGATGTGCGAAATTGGTTATAAATACCTTTGGTCATGTTTTGGGGATTTTTGGGAAAATGGATTTTACGATTGAATGTTTTTATTGTTAAATTTTAAAATGTAGATTTTAAAAAAAAATCTTGGCTTGGGTAAAGGAAATGGTTTATGAAAATGTTTTCCAATAAAGTGTTTGTTTTATTGAATCAGGGTTTTGGCATGGAACATGGTTTAAGGGTGGTTTCAATAAATGGGTGGTTTATTGAAGTGGTTTCACATGTAATGGAAATGGTTGATTGCATGTTGTTGTTGACTTGGTGGGTCATATGCTTGGCTATGTCTTATTTGAAATGTTGTTTGGAAGTGGTCGGGAAGTACCACTATAATAAGGGGATGATTAGAGGACAGAAATTCCACCATTAAAGGATAAGTGGGTGGGAAGTACCACTAGTAGGAATGGGTGAACGGGTTGGATGGAAGCTCCATCGTTTTGGTTGCCTTATTTTGCATTTCTTTGCAAGATGGAAATTGTTGTATTAATGTGTAAATGATGAAATGAATTGTGGTATGTTTTTTTTCCATAGTTTCTTGGTTTGGGTGAGGTGTCTTGTTAGGGATTTGTTTGGATTATGGTAATGGTTTCACTTATGATTATTTTATATAAACTACTTTATATAAATTTGCTAATAGTTTTATCCTAGTGGTGTGTGTAGGGAAGTCATTTGGGGAAAACCTACTGTGTATAAGTACTCACCCCCTTCTTCAGCACTTGGGTGCTTTTGTAGATGTTGTATTTCGAGACACAAGTAAAGGTAAATCATCTCATTGCTAGTGGCTTGTGGTGATGCTTGTAAGAGGTGTTGGTTCTTGGAGCATAGAGCTTGGTGTGGAGCTATGGAGTGTGTCTTGGTTTATTTTGGGGTCTCTTATTTAGTCTTCTGCATAGTACTCTAATTTTGTATTGGGTTGTATTGGTTTTGGTTTGTATTTTGGAACAACTTGGTTGAATTTTGGTAATACATGCTTGAATGTTTTATTTACATGCATCATATAGTCCTTGTGATTGGATGGTTTGGTTGGTTTTGTCTTAAGGGAAAATCATTTCCCAATTTTTTCTCGAAGTCGTCGGCATTTATTTCCAGCCTTTGGCACCTTAGAAATGTCTCTTAAGGCCGAGTATCATTTATCCACCCTCTCAAGTCAATGGGATGGGGCAGGATGTTATAAGTGGTACCAGTTTTTTCAGTCCTTAGCTTTCATGTGAGAGCAGTTGTTCGAACCTTGGTGTTGATCATTGGTCTTGGTGTTGACATTCGTTCTTGGCCTATTCCTTGATTCGGGATGGTAGCAATACATAGGATTTTCATAACTTGGAGTGTATAGCATAAAAGTACGTATCTAAACCTTTTATTCTGAACTTAAAGTTACGAGGGATTTGGATACATAAGTGTTTGGAGACACTTATAGGCATTGGATATCTCATTGTCGTGGGTGTAGACAATGATATGATCATGTCATGCATGGTAGAAATGACTTCTCACTAAGATTCATATTTCATTAGGGTATAATTATCTATGGTATGATATGAATGTGTGTATTTGAAAAATATGAATTGGGTTTCAAAATGGAAGGATTTGAAACATAAAAAACTCATGGTATTTTAAAAATGGGTTGATTTTCAAAACATGGTGTATTTTTTAAAATAGTGAAACATGGGAAATGTGAACTTGTGTAAAGTCTGGTTGTGATAGTTTTAGTGTAATTGAACTAGAATTTGTAAATCATGTGTTGCTAAAATATAAGGACTTATTGTTGTTTTGTGTTGATAGAAATGGAACTGACTAGGCATCGTAGAGACCAATTGGAGGAAGCTGCTAAAAATGTGGTTTCACTCAAGCCCCAGGTGAACCAACAACTAGTGCAGAGTATAGTGCAAGATTTCCAATTAGTAGGAAGTGAGAATAAAGAGGATTAACCAAGGAATGTGAATCATGTGGTTCAGTTGCAAAGGAAAAATCCACCCATATTTATAGGTGATTCAGAGCCAGAGAGGGAAGAATCATAGTTTAATAGAATGAAAAAGATCTTCGAATTCTTGGGAACACCGGAAGAGTTGTAAGTGAAGTTGTCCACATGTATGTTGGAAGATCTTACCCTTCAGTGGTGGGAGTTAGCGGTCCAAGATGGAATGGACCAAGGTATGACATGGGATGGATTTGAGGAATTGTTTAACAAACAATTCTACCCTAATACATTCAGAATTCAGCACACAACATATTTCTTCCGTTTGAAATATGAGAACCTTTCGGTAATGGAGTATGCATCTAAGTTTATGAACTTAGTGAGGTTTACACCTGAGGTGGAAGGTAGTAAATCATTGAAATCTTGTATCTTCAAATCTATTTTGAGGTTGGAAATTCTGTCCAAGATAGAAGTGTTGTGTGTAGATGATTATAAGGAAATTGTGAATAGATCCTTAGTGGCCAAAAGGGGTCTCTTGGGGTTGGGAGTGGAGGAAGTGTATTAATACCCATGGGGAATGGCGGTAACTCAAATTATGAGTTCAAGAGGAAGAGGGACAATTATTTCCGAGGTGGGAGTATGACTCAGAATCCAACTACAAGATCAATGAATCTTCCTCCGAATCCTTAGAGTAAGCCGGGATGTTTTCACTATGGTTTTATGAGCCACATCAAGCGGGATTATATGGAACAAACTCGATCATGTCATAATAGTAAGCAGGTGGGGAACCTTCAGCGGTATTGTTAGAATGCTCCAAGGTCGGGTGTCCGTGACACTCCTCAGGGGTTGTAGGGGTCATATGCCTCGACAGGATGAGGGCAGCAGTATACACCTCATTAGCAGAGTCGTTTACATCATGGTGATTCTGGGAACACAATGACTTCTCAAGAAAATTCTCAGTAGGGAAGCAAGGAACAGAGTGTAGCAAGCAAGCAGTTGTTTGAAGCTGAACAGGTTGTGATGGATGATCAGTCAAGAACATCCACGGTTCAAAGTATGGTTCTTTTAAATTCCACTTTGATGTAAGATTTATTTGATACGGGTGCTTCACATTCTTTTATTACTTATTGCATCATTGGTTTTTTGGGATTAACGGTGGAAATGATGCCTGTTGTTTTGAAACTAAAAACTCCTCTGTGTCAAAGAGAGTATCGAGCTTTCCTCTATAGAGCATGTTGCTTAGTTGTGGATGGCATTGAATTGGCATGGTACTTCTCATTGCTTGAGATGGATGTGTATGATATAATCCTAGGAATAGATTGGTTGAAAATGTTTAATTCACACATTGACTTTTATGGATGAATGGTTAGTTTTGTGATGAAGTATGGTGTGAGACATCTCTTTAGAGGAGAGAAGAATGAGAAACATGGTGCAACAGGCTTGTTGGCACCAATGGTTGGCACAATATCATACTGGTTAGTGGATTTTTCATTGGTAGAAGTGTAAGGTATTGAGCATAGTGTTCTTCTAGTAGTCATGGATCAGTTTATAGATTTTTTTCCAAATAATTCTCAGGGTTACCACCCATGAGAGAAGTGGAGTTTACGATTGATCTCCTTCTGGGGACCAGTCCTATCTCACTTCCATCTTATCAGATGAAACTAGCAGAATTACAGGAACTAAAAGTGCAGTCGGAAGAGTTAGAGAACAAAGGATTCATCTGGCCTAGTACGTCTCCATGGGCAGTGTCGGTGTTGTTTGTTAAAAATGTGGATGGAACCTTTTGAATTTGTGTTGATTATCATAGACTTAATCAAGTTAAGATAAAGAAGTGATATCCACTTCCATGCATTGATGACTTTTTTGACCAGTTTAGGGGAGCTTAGTGGTTCTCCAAGATTGACTTACGATCAGGGTATCATCAACTGTGGGTACAGAAGGAGGATATTCCAAAAATATCTTTCAGAAGTAGATATAGCCATTATGAGTATGTGGTTATGCCCTTTGGTCTAAAGAATGCACCAGTGATGTTCATGGAATTAATGAATCGGATATTTCAGAGATATATGGATGATTTTATGGTAGTATTTATTAATGACATACTGGTGTATTCGAGGAAAAGGGTAGAGCATGAGTAGCACTTGGCGATCGTATTGGGGATCTTGATGGATCATCGGTTGTATGCCGAATTGTCAAGGTGTGACTTTTGGATATAGAAGGCTTGTTTCCTTTTCCATGTTATTTTTTAGAGGGGTTTTTTTGTTGATCCAGAAAATATAGAGGTGGTTATCTCCTAGAAACCACCAAATAATGTTTTTGAGATACAGAGATTCCTTGGTCTAGCTGGGTATCATCGATGTTTTGTTCGTGATTTCTCATGATTGGATTCTCTGATGACAGCATTGAAAAGGAATAATGTTTCATTTCAATGGGATGAGCACTGTCAGAAATGTTTTTAAGAGCTAAAGGGTTCACTACTACAACCTGGGCCTTTATCAGTGCTAAAAACCGACATTAACAGCGCTAGAAAAGCGCTGTTAATGCCGGCGTAGATAAAGGGGGGGTCCCCTTTATCAGTGCTTCTCTTAGCGTTGATAAAGGTCCCCTATATCAGCGCTTCTTGGAGTGCTGATAAAGGACCCCTTTATCAGTGCTTCTTTTAGCGCTGATAAAGGTCTCCTATATCGGCGCTTGACGGAGCGCTGATAAAGGGTTCCTTTATCAGCGCTCCTCTAGCGCTGTTAAAGGTGTCCTTTATCAGCGCTAAAAAAGCACTGATAAAGGCCCCATCGCCTGCACCAAAAAAATAGTACCTGCACACCTGAATACCTGCACAAAGTAGCACATGCACACCTACACACCATAGCACCCGCACCCAATATTTTGACCGAAAATGTTATATACATTTACTTAACATCATGAATACAAAAAAACGCATTGCTATATACATTTCAAACATTATTTTACATGGTTACATTTAAAATTATTCAACAACAGTTATAAACATTCATGTTTCATCCTTTGATATCTGTGATCCTCTCTCGACAGTATTTTTTGTCGAACAAAGCATCCGAACTCAAGGAAAAAAATTCACCTATATAAGAAAACAAATATTATGTTAGTAATGCAATAATGAAAGAAATTAATATAGTAATATGAAAGAATACATTAATATGGAAATGTGAAACTAAAATATGAAATTTTAAACTCAAAAGTTTTCATTTTCATAACAATGAAAGGGAATAATGTAAAATAAATATGTTTGGCGTATGTCATTGGTGTTGTTTTCCAAAGTCTATCTCAATTTGAAACTGATATCAGACACTTTTAGTCATACCGGTCACGTCGTGCGTCGGATTGAGGTGAGGTCGATTCGTACACATCACAAATGACTCGTGGATCGTTTTCCTAAATTATCAAAACAATCCGAATGCGTTTTATCGATTTGTCGTATGTCATTGGTGTTGTTTTCCAAAGTTTATCACAATTTGAAACTGATATCAGACACTTTTAGCCATACCGGTCACACCGTGCGTCGGATTGAGGTGCGGTCGATTCATACACATCAAAAATGACTCTTGGATCGTTTTCCTAAAGTATCAAAACAATCCAAATGCGTTTGCTCGGTTTGGCGTATGTCAATGGTGTTGTTTTCCAAAGTTTATCTCAATTTGAAACTGATATCAGACACTTTTAGTCATACCGGTCACGTCGTGCGTCGGATTGAGGTGCGGTCGATTCGTACACATCAAAAATGACTCGTGGATCGTTTTCCTAAAGTATCAAAACAATCCGAACGTTTTTTCTCAGTTTGGAGTATGTCATTGGTGTTGTTTTCCAAAGTCTATCTCAATTTGAAACTGATATCAGACACTTTTAGTCATACCGGTCACGTCGTGCGTCGGATTGAGGTGAGGTCAATTCTTACACGTCACAAATGACTCATGGATCGTTGTCTTAGAGTATCAAAACAATCCGAACGTGTTTTCTTGGTTTTCCGTATGTCATTGGTGTTTTTTTCCAAAGTTTATCTCAATTTGAAACTGATATCAGACACTTTTAGCCATACCGGTCACACCGTGCATCGGATTGAGGTGCGGTCAATTTTTACAGATCACAATTGACTTGTGGATCATTTTCCTAAAGTATGAAAACAATCCGAACGTGTTTTCTCAGTTTGGCGTATGTCATTGGTGTTGTTTTCCAAAGTTTATCTCAATTTGAAACTGATATCAAACACTTTTAGCCATACCGGTCACGCCGTGCGTCGGATTGAGGTGTGGCCGATTCGTACACGTCACAAATGACTCGTGGATCGTTTTCCTAAAGTATCAAAATAATCCGAACACGTTTTCTTGGTTTGGCGTATGTCATTGGTGTTGTTTTCCAAAGTTTATCTCAATTTGAAACTGATATCAGACACTTTTAGCCATACCGGTCACACCGTGCGTCGAATTGAGGTGCGGTCGATTCTTACACGTCAAAAATGACTCGTGGATCGTTTTCCTAAAGTATCAAAACAATCCGAATGCATTTGCTCGGTTTGGCGTATGTCATTGGTGTTGTTTTCCAAAGTTTATCTCAATTTGAAACTGATATCAGACACTTTTAGCCATAACGGTCACACCGTGCGTTGGATTGACGTGCGGTCAATTCTTACACATCAAAAATGACTCGCGGATCGTTTTCCTAAAGTATCAAAACAATCCGAACGCGTTTTCTTAGTTTGGCGTATGTCATTGGTGTTGTTTTCCAAAGTTTATCTCAATTTGAAACTGATATCAGACACTTTTAGTCATACCGGTCACACCGTGCGTCGGATTGAGGTGCGGTCGATTCATACACGTTAAAAATGACTCTCGGATCATTGTCCTAAAGTATCAAAACAATCCGAACGCGTTTTCTTGGTTTGGCGTATGTCATTGGTGTTGTTTTTCAAAGTTTATCTCAATTTGAAACTGATATCAGACACTTTTAGCCATACCGGTCCCACCGTGCGTCGGATTGAGGTTTGGTCAATTCATACACGTCAAAAATGACTCACGGATCGTTGTCCTAAAGTATCAAAACAATCCGAACGCGTTTTCTCGGTTTAGCGTATTTCATTGGTGTTGTTTTCCAAAGTTTATCTCAATTTGAAACTGATATCATACACTTTTAGCCATACCGGTCACATCATGCGTCAGATTGAGGTGCGGTCAATTCGTACACGTCACAAATGACTCATGGATCGTTGTCCTAAAGTATAAAAACAATCCGAACACGTTTTCTCAGGTTGGCGTATGTCATTGGTGTTTTTTTCCAAAGTTTATCTCAATTTGAAACTGATATCAGGCACTTTTAGCCATACCGGTCACACCGTGCGTCGGATTGAGGTGCGGTCGATTATTACACGTCACAAATGACACGTGGATCGTTTTCCTAAAGTATCAAAACAATCCGAACGTGTTTGCTCAGTTTGGAGTATGTCATTGGTGTTGTTTTCCAAAGTTTATCTCAATTTGAAACTGATATCAGACACTTTTAGCCATACCGGTCACACCGTGCATCAGATTGAGGTGCGGTTGATTCGTACACATCAAAAATGACTCGTGGATCGTTGTCCTAAAGTATCAAAACAATCCGAACGCGTTTGATCAGTTTGGCGTATGTCATTGGTGTTGTTTTCCAAAGTTTATCTCAATTTGAAAAATATATCAGACACTTTTAGCCATACCGGTCACACCGTGCGTCGGATTCAGGTGCGGTCAATTCGTACACGTCAAAAATGACTCGTGGATCGTTTTCCTAAAGTAACAAAACAATCTGAACGCGTTTTCTCAGTTTGTCATATGTCATTGGTGTTGTTTTCCAAAGTTTATCTCAATTTGAAACTGATATCAAACACTTTTACCCATATCGGTCACGTCGTGCGTCGGATTGAGGTGCGGTCAATTCATACACGTCAGAAATGACTCGTGGATCTTTTTCCTAAAGTATAAAAACAGTCCGAACGCGTTTGCTCGGTTTGGCGTATGTCATTGGTGTTGTTTTCCAAATTTTATCTCAATTTGAAACTAATATCAGACACTTTTAGCCATACCGGTCACATTGTGCATCGGATTGAGGTGCGGTCGATTTGTACACATCAAAAATGACTCGTGGATCGTTTTCCTAAAGTATCAAAACAATCCGAACGTGTTTGCTCGATTTGGCGTATGTCATTGGTGTTGTTTTCCAAAGTTTATCTCAATTTGAAACTGATATCAGACACTTTTATCCATACCGGTCACACCGTGCGTCGGATTGAGGTGCGGTCGATTCTTACATGTCACAAATGACTCGTGGATCGTTGTCCTAAAGTATCAAAACAATCCGAATGCGTTTGCTCGGTTTGGAGTATGTCATTGGTGTTGTTTTCCAAAGTTTATCTCAATTTGAAACTGATATCAGACACTTTTAGCCATACCGGTCACACCGTGCGTCGGATTGAAGTGTGGTCGATTTGTACACGTCAAAAATGACTCGTGGATAATTTTCCAAAAGTATCAAAACAATCCGAACGCATTTTCTCGGTTTTCCGTATGTCATTGGTGTTGTTTTTCAAAGTTTATGTCATTTTCAAACTAAGTAGTAGGAATTCACTAATCTAAGGATATGAATCATAAGAAAAGGAGATCATAGATTCTCAATAAGTGTAAAGGGAGATATCAATGAACATATAAAGATAACATAAGTATTAGGAATTCACCTTTATTGTCCTATTTGTTTACATTCTTCCATCAGGTACGATGCCCATTCCTTTCTAAAGACATTTATATCATCTTCTGAATAGGAGTTTTTGCGACAGTCATAGTAGTACTGAAAAAAAATAAATACACAAAGGATTAATAATTATTTTAAATAAATTAGTAATTATTTTCAAAAATACCTCTTCATGGATGCTAGTTTGTCCATGAAATTCGATCTCTTCCATAAATTTACAAACATAATAACCGTAGTCCTTGTCATTTGTTTGTTTCGGACACTGAAAAAACATCGAGAAAAATAAGTAATTTTTTTTTGATATGTATTTGGATATTGAAATATAATTATATATACCCAGATACTTCTCCATTTGTAGATCTTGTGGGCATTGTCGTCCTTACGCCCTGGATTCATTCCAGCCTTTAGATGATATTCATACACCGCCCTATCATAACAAAATCCTCATTAAAAGATAATATAAATTATATAACTAGATATTTAGTTCTAAAATGTTGGATCTAGTGTATTAAAAATTGACAATCGCCATCATCTGTGGTCGGTTAGTTGGATATCCATGCAGTGAATCCAGAAAATAAATCTTTGGAGTATCCAAATTGACTGCAATGAGCATCCAATGTTCCCTAAAAACACAAAAAGAAATAAGTACTAATAGAAATGAAAATATAATTGATATGATTAAAATGTAGAGTTTTACCCTTGCATCGTTGGTATTAAAAAGAGCATGTCTGTCGTAATTCTTCTTTGAAACGTTCTGAGCAGATTTGACATCAATTCAGCCTGAAAATTAGAATCTATTTCTGTTCGTTATGTAGAAATGGTGTGAGGACTAACAAGTCCAAATTTGTATTCATGGGAAAATCCCTTCAATTGTTTTTCATATATACGCCTGTGAAAAATATGAGATGTATTTATCCATAATTATCAAAGTATATCAGCTTCTGTAAAATCAAATCATGAAAACATACCACATGTATACATTTATAACTGAGGCACCTAGCCAGTCGTATATGATGATCTCAGAAACAGCATCTGCACTAACTAAATCTATTGTTTCCTCTCCGTATATATCTTTTTCACAAAAAATTGTATGACTCTTGTCGTCTTTCATTTTCGTATCCACATGAGCTTTCAATGATATTAAATGTGGATATAGAACGGGTGGGGTGAACGCGCTCTCAGTAGATCGTTTTGATCGGTTGGTTGATCCAATGTTGGAGCCGCTCTTTTGTTTTAGCTTCTCCATTTTATCCTTCTGTAATAACATTTATCAGTTTAGCCATTTTCTAATTTAATGTTAAAGGTTCTACTTGAAAAATGAACTGGAAATGAATACCTCCTGCTCGACATGTTTTTTTTCAAGATTCGACGGCCATTCAACGAATGTTCCAACAACTTTTTCCACCGTATGAATGTCGTCATCGTCATTTGGCATGGGTAGCTCGGCGCTCGGCTCATGAGCTATGTTAATTGACACTTTGACATGACTGGTTGGAAGTGGTCTGGAGTGTAGCGTGTCATTCTGCATATTGAACACCGTAGCCCTCGCTACAAGGCGATGGGTGGGAGTTGACAGATATATATCACAGTCATTTTTACCCTGCAGAATATCATTACATGAAAGGTATCAGTGTCTATGTGATTCACATCTCACAAAAACGAATATTATAACATTGATTACCTCGGTTAAGTCAGGTCTTTGAGGGGAATGGCTCGCCTCAAAGCTGGTGAGGGGTGGTTCTTCTCGCGGGGGTTGTTCTTGAGTTGTTTGTTCTCTTTGCCTCTCCTCCATCAAACTCGTTACCATCTTTCCCTGAGTTTGGATTAGTTCTTAAAGGGTAGATACTTTATCTCTCATTACATGCAATTCTTTAGTTTGTTCATCCTCTTGTTTTTTTTTCTGAAAATATGTCCAGGGTGACACCCCAAAACCCACACCTCTGACGCGGCCATACTGTTCTGGTTGTTTCAAGGCCGTTGAAAGTATGTCTGCATCTGGTGCGGGTGTTGTTGATTCCTGTGACTATGTCAAATAGAAAATATGAAAAAATAAGTAAGCATTGTTATGTAATAGTGATTTAAAGCAAAACAAGTTTATATTATGTCATACTTACACATGTTTCCCACACTTTTTTTATGTTTTCATCTATCAGTTTCCCCTCTTTATTAACACGAGTCTCCTTCCATAGCATATGGCGTGGAATGGAAGTGACTTGAGATTTTGCTTCATCAATCTGCATATAAACAGAAAAACATGGTTACAGTGTTGTTTTATGTCACATAAAATTATTACAGTACTTTTAAAATACATACCAATTGTTTTTCAATTGAAGCGTACCCCAACCTTGCTTTACGGTAGGGGTACGCTGGTTTTGCTGCCCGCTCTTTATTTTCAGCACTCAGTTGCTGTTTCATAAATAAAAACCTATCAATCAACGTGATGAATACAAGAAACGTTACACAACATGTAACCAAACACAATGTACCTGAAAATTCTGTTCCGCATGACGGTTGCAAAACGCATCCCACGTTCCTTGGGATATCAAGTGTGCATAAATAGGAGGCGGGTGCGGCTTGATTTTCCCTTCATCATCTTTCAGATGATGTTTCGTTAAAATGCTGCGAAAGCCTCTATGAATCCTTCCTGCCAGTCTGAAAACATATTCTTTGTGCGAAACATCTACTATAAATGCACTCTGCAAGAGATGATGAAGGGTTAGTCAATATTTCAATATTTTATTTTATTTTAATAAATTAAATAGATGATATCGTAATGTTACCATAATCTCTTCCCACATTAATGTTTTCAACCCGCTGACAACATGGTTCCAACACTCTACGTCAATCGGCACGCGTTGTCGAGTGACAATTCCAATGTAGCTACTAAACATGGCTTTGTTGGGGTTTACATGCTAGCCTAGCTTATTCCATCCCACCTCATATTTTATGCCTTTTTCTCTTGCCTTAAGGATTTTTGCTAAAACTGTCAAACTACGGCACACCTGTTTTTTTTTGGGGTTTCATCGCCTACCATTTCCTCAGTTTCTGCATCATCATTATGTTTCTCCAAAGCGCTAGCATCGGCACTGACACCAGCTGCAACAGGTTGAGAGACCTGTTGTACATCAGTAGTGGGACTAGCTGTAACAGGTTGAGAGACCTGTTGTCTCTCAGCAGTGGGACCAGCTGCAACAGGTTGAGAGACATGTTGTGTCTCGGGATTGGGTGCATCAGCAGGTGAAGAAGTCATTATCTGCTGAACTAGTTTAAAATTTAATTTAGATCACATAAAAGTAGCAGCGAATAGATAATAACATAATGTAACACAATCTATATTACAATAAAAATCAATAACCTGATTATTGAACTCCCTTTTTTTTAAAGGCTGAAGGGATTTGACCCCTCTATAAACTATCCATATCCCTTCATTGTGGTCTCCTATGACATAAAAAACGTCGTCTACATTGGGACCACTATGAAATGATTGCGAAGTCCCAATGAAAGGGTCATCTTCCGTTGAATTTTCATCTGACCCTTCAGCTGTTTTGGTCGATAACAGAACAATTGACCAGTTTCGGTTTGCGGGATCTGGAACATAAAATACTTGCACTGCCTGTGATGCCATTATAAATGGTTCGTCTTTCTCCCCTTCATTATTGAAATCAACTTTCATGAATCCCAAATCATTTATTTTAACATCACTCCTCTTATCAACCCACTTGCATTGAAATATCGGAACTTGAAATTCTGTATAATCCAACTCCCATATTTGTTTGATGATGCCAAAGTATGACATATTCGCATAAATTGGATTTCTGTCCTTAGCACCGGAAACATGCATCGCTTCAGCCACAAGTGTAACCCCACTATTCTGCATGTTACTGTCTTCATCATGTTCATTAGTATAAAATGTATAACCATTAACTACATAATCATTGTAAGATAATGCATACACACTTGGTCCTCTGGCTATCCATCGAAGTTGTTCCGAAATTGACTTTGGATTTTCATCTGAATTCTTAAAAATATGATCTCAAAACCATCCTATAAACTGTTGATTATGTGTATTTGATATCCATTTTTCAGCCCTTGATGGATTCAAATGCCTAAGAATTTCTTTGTGGATTTCAACATATGGGTCAACGTCGAAACTGTTATGCAAAACATAAAGGTGGGCCTGCTTCCGATCTGTAATATTGATTGTGACAACCTTTCTTCCAGAAATTCCTTCACCCTCAAGCCGCCCAGTGTGACGAGATTTCGGTAAGCCAATGTTGTCCACACCAGACAAGTATTCGGTACAAAATTCAACGGCTTCCTCAACAATATATCACTCTGCAATACAACCCTCTGGCCGACTTCGATTTTTGACATACCCTTTCAAAATCTTCATATACCATTCAATGGGGTACATCCATCTGTAATGTAAAGGACCACATAGTTGAATCTATCTCACCAAGTGGACCATAAAATAAACCATCATATCAAAAAATGAAGGCGAGAAGAAAATTTCTAATTCACATAATATGACGGCAATTTCTTTTTCCATAGTTGGCAATTTCGCCGAGTCTATAACTTTGCTGCATATAGCTTTGAATAAGAAACATAGTTTCGTTAATGTATGGCAGACATTCTTGGGAAAAATGCAATGTAAAGCAATTGGAATGAGATTTTGCATCAAAACATGACAGTCATGTGATTTCAGACCTTTTAACTTCAATTCACTCATTGACACAAGGTTACTGATATTTGAAGAATACCCCTCTGGAACCTTTACGTCATTCAAGAAGTTACAAAACTGATATCTCTCCTACTTGGAAAGAGTGTAAGCAGCAAGAGGAAGAAATGTTCGTTTTTCACCCTTCACTGGTGCCAACTCTTCTTGTATTCTCATATCAACCATGTCCAACCTAGCCTTAATTCCATCTTTTGTTTTTCCAGATGTATTTAGCAACGTGCCGATAACACTGTCACATACATTTTTTTCTACATGCATAACATCAATAAAATGTATTACATACAGACAATTCCAGTATTGTAATTCAAAAAAAATTGATCTCTTTTTTCAACCGATTTTCGTAAGGTTTTTCAAAGCCAGTTTACCAAAAGTAGTGTCCACATTTTTAACTTTCTCAAACAATTGATCGCCTGTTAGTGGAGACGGTGTTGTACGTTCTTCTGAACTTCCATCGAATGATGTCTTCCAAGAACGGTACTTATGTCATCACAGTAGAAATCTATGATGTCCTAGAAACACGGTTTTCGATGAATGTTTCAACCTAATTGATTGTGTACCTTCTTCGCAAACGGTACAACCTTGAGTTCCTTTAATTCTATATCCTGACAAATTTCCATAAGCAAGGAAGTCATTTATCGTCCCATACAACATGACTCTCAAAGTGAAATCTTCCTTTCTGTAAGCTTCATACAATGTAACACCTGAATCCCACAATAATTTCAAATCTTCGATCAATGGAGCTAAATAAACATCAATATCATTACCCGGTTGTTTTGGTCCTGATATAAGCATAGATAACATGATGTATTTTCGTTTCATGCATAACAACGGTGGTAAGTTATAATTTATCAACATAACCGGCCATGTATTGTGACTGTTTCTTTGAAAACCAAAAGGATTCACTCCATCTGTAGATAACCAAAGACAAAGGTTTCTCGACTCGTTTCCAAATTCAGGATACTCATGATCGATTTTATTCCACTGAGGAGAGTCTGTCGGGTGACGTAGTATCCCATATTTAATTCTTGTATCTGCATGCCATGTTAATTGTTCTGCAGTCTTCTCACTTCCATATAGGCGTCTAAACCTTGGAATGATTGGAAAGTACCATACAACTTTAGTATGACTAGATTCATCTTTCTTGTATCGATAAGCACCACACTTTGGGCATTCTTTAAGTGATTTGTGGTCCTTGCGAAACAGTATACAGTCATTCGGGAAGGCGTGTATTCTTTAAGAGATCATACCCATAGAGCGTAGCATTCGTTTGGCATCGTATGTTTGGATCGGGAGCTCATTGTCTTATGGGAGCATGTCATTCAAGAGGGCAAGTAGTTTCGTAAAACTGTCGTCACTCCACCCGTTATCTGCTTTCAAATTATACAGCTTCAGTACGGCTGACAATGCTGTATATTTAGTGCAACCAGCATACAATGGCGTCTTTGCACAACTTTTTAACTTCTCAAACAATTTTGGGCAATCACGAAGTTCATCTTCTAAGGTCCTTGTCATTTTCTCAATAAGATCTTCATCATCATTCACATCTGTAATCACATCCTCCATACGGTCATCTTCATTTTTCATGTTTGTAATCATATCAGATGATCCATAAAACGCAGTGTCACCCCAGTCACTACTTACATTCGTTGTTTCCCCGTGTTTATTCCAACATGTATAACTTTGATCTATTCTGTGACAGATCAAGTGTACTTACAACTCATCTGGACTAATTTGTTTTAAATAACAACAGCGTAAACACGGACAAAGGATTTGAGAAGAGTCACATGCATGATCTTTTTCAAACTTGATAAATTCTTTCACGCCTTCTTCATACTCTTTTGTCAACCAATTGGCATTCATCCATTCTTTATTTATATTCATCCTATTTTAAATCCATAGGATGAGTATATAGGTTAGAGGAGAAATTACTTCTTGAACCTTTTTTGGATAACCTAGAACTCCTTCCAAGGAAATAATGTGACCATGAAACAATACTTCTTAAACAAAATATGGGGAATTTATAATATTGTAATAAAGACAAAGCTCTCTAAAAACACCCAAAACAACCTCCAGATTATCGAAGTAATCCTCCTATATATTGTAATACACCAAGAAGTATTCTAAAAAAACGAAAATGGAGGTGTCTAGAAAGATATTAAAGATCTAGTTCATCAGTTCCATGAAATAGATAGAGAATTGGTGATCCCAAATGGAATTCATAAATACTTTAAATTTCCATATCGACTTTAAAAATCTATCTTTTGAGCATCCTCTTCCCAAACCCTCAACTGTTGGTACCCTGATCTCCAGAAAAGTTTCAAAAATCAATAGAACCTTATAAGATGGTCAAAAAATCATCAATTATAGGCAATATGTAATTATTCATTACTGTCACCTGGATATGACTATGGTATACTGTTAAAATTAATAGTCTATGATATGACTTCATTGAAAACAGAATTGGAAAATCTCAGAGTGACATGATCATATAGATAGAACCATTTCCCTAAAGATCTTCTAGCTGATCTTTTAGCTCCTCTAAATCGGCCAGAGCCTTATGATGTGATGGAATGGAAAATGGGATCTTCCTATGAAGCAAATAGATAGAAAACGCAAACACTCATTGGGGAGGTTATCCCATTAAGTCCTCTAGAAATGATTTTGTGTACTTTTTCATGACCACTGGAATTTCACATGAAGAACACTTCTCAACAACCCCAAGGAAAACCTTGGAAAAATGACATGATATGAACCATAACATAGAAGCAACTTGTCATACCCTCCATGGTTATAGATCACAATCTCCATAAAAGACATGGAATCTCTTGTTAAAAGTAAGTAATTGAACCCAATGGTGATAATAGTCATCTAGTGCACTAAATCCAATAAAAAAATCCAAGACAATAATGAGGTTGGAAAAGACCAGGTCCAAAACATGGAATTCCGAAATATCCTCCATGCCAAGTACCACAACACAACTCTCAAAGAACATGAAACCATGACCATTTTTCCTACCCAAAAGGGTCAGGAAATACATGAAATAATTCATAAACTCTACTGTCATAACCAATTAATAAAAAAAATATGTGAAATTAATGACTAGGATTCACCATTTTGAAATGAAACCAATACTATAGAAGAATTAAAAAAAATTCACCTTGAATTGTGGTTGTCCAAGATTATGAGTCCTCATGAATGACCTCTACTACATTGATTTTTTCTGGATTAGACCCGTCTATGTATTATTTCCCTATTAAGAATTCCCCTTTCTTTTAGGATGTGATCCTCCACCATTTGAAGCCTCTTATTTTAACTAAGATCCCTTAAAAAGTGGAGCCTACACCACCCATTAATGGAACACCATTGAGACCAATATTTCAATTAAAATATGCCTCTCACATCAATACCTTGGGAAACACCTAAAAATAGGTTGGTAGACTTAGAACAATAAGAATAAATCTGATATATTTTCTCAAACCCATCTCAAAATTAATAGCCATAAGATAATCGTTCGTGGGGAGATAAAGAGATACATGAACCAAATGAAAACATCAAAACATAAGAATAACTAAATAAATCTAATGAAGTAGTGGGAAATCATAAAAACAACCCATAGTCAGGATCAAAACATAACCACAATCCCAAACCACCCATGGAAACTGAAGATTCAACACGAAGAATAGTTGGCCAAACACTTACCCATTCTAAACATAATTAATTTATGAAAATTCAATTTGAATCACCTTAAGGAGGAGGACCTGGTGGCGGAGGAGAAGGAGGTGTCGACAGTGAAGGCACCGGAGGCAGCGCGGAGGCAGCGCGGAGGCAGGGCGGAGGCAGCGGAGGCAGCGGAGGCAGCGGAGGAGGAGGAGGAGGAGGAGGAGTAGGTCGCGGTGGAGGAGGAGGCAGCGGAGTAGGAAGAGGAGGAGGAGGCGCCGGTGGAGGAGGAGGAGGACGAGGCTGCGGTGGAGGAGGAGGCGGCGGCCGGAGGAGGAGGAGGCGGCGGCCGGAGGAGGAGGAGAAGGAGGAGGAGAAGGAGGAGGAGGCGGCAGTGGCGCAGAGGAGGGCTTCCGCGAGAGCTTTACCGGGTGCAGGGAGGAGGAAGAGGACCCACGGGTTTTTAACAAATCCATGTGAGCCTTTATCAGCGCTAGTAAAAAGCGCTGATAAAGGGTGTATTTATCAGCGCTAAAATGAAAAGTTCTGATAAATACAACCTTTATCAGTGCTTTTTTAGCGCTGATAAATAATCCCTTTATCAGCGCTAAAAAAAGCGCTGATAAAGGGGAAATCCTTTATCAGTGCTAAAAAAGCGCTGATAAAGGGTACACCTTTATCAGCGCTTGTTTTAGCGCTGATAAAGTGGACCTTTATCAGTGCTTTTGTTAGCGCTGATAAAGGCCCGGCCCTTTATCAGCGCTTTACTATTAGCGCTGATAAAGCCAGGCGCATGCCTTGCCCAGTTTTGTGGTAGTGGTTGCCTTACATCAGCACAAATCTTGGTTTTTCTAGAACTAGGGAAAGGGTACGTGGTGTGTTTTGACGCATCTAGATCAGGGTTGGGGTGTGTTCTCTTTCAATGGAATCATGTGGTTGAATATGGATCATGGTAGTTGAGGTTTCATGAGAATAACTACCCAACACATGATTTGGAGTTGGTAGTAGTGGTTCATGATTTAAAAATGTGGCATCATTATCTCTTCGGTGAGAAATTTATAGTGTTTACCAATCATAAGAGCTTAAATCATATCTTCTCACAAATATATTTGAACATGATGCAAAGGATATGGATGGAATATCTCCAGATGTTTGATTTTGACTTAATTTACTCACTGGTTAACGGAAATTTGGTGGCAGATGCATTAAGTATGAAATCATATGCTCAAGTGGTGAAGTAAGTATCAGATCAGTGGTATTTGATGCTAGTCATAGCTGACATGTGGTTGGAATGTGAGGATTGGGTGATAGAGTGATATTCTTTCCAGTTCCATTGGTTTTTGACATGGATGGTTTGGTTAAATAGGCACATTCATCTAATTCTGAGTGTATGGCGATGAGGTCAAAACCCAATGGTGGGGAGACCATTGAGAACTGGGAACTGAATGAGAATTTAGTCTTGTGTTTTTAGAATCAGATAATGGTACTAGTGGCTTGTCAGGAGGAACTTATCAGGTCTTATAATCATTCTAGGTGGGTTGTCCATCCTGGAATTCATAGAATTTATAAGGCATTGATGGCGCAGTTTTGGTGGGCTGGTATGAAAAGGGATGTGGTCGGATTTGTCTCGAGATGCTTGAATTTACAGCAAGTCAAGGTAGAGCATCAGTGTCCAGTCGGCATGTTGTAGTATTTACCTATCCTAGTGTGGAAAAATGGGAGAAAATAGCAATGTATTTTGTGATAGGTCTCCCAAGAATGGTTAGGAATCATGATTCCATATGGGTGATAATGGATCAGCTCACAAAGTTAGCCCATTTCATCCCAATTCGTGAATATCATACGGTGGAGTATCTGTCCAAAATCTATATTTGGGAGGTGGTAAAGAGGCATGGTGTTCCAGTTTTGATTGTATTAGATATATATCTAAGGTTCACATATCATTTTTGGAAATCGTTGCAGCAACCCCTTAGGACACAGTTGACTATGAGCACGGCATATCATCCTCATACAGATGGGCAAGCTGAGAGTACAATAAAAACTTTGGAGGATATATTAAGGGCTTGTGTGATAGACTTTTCTGGTTCCTGGGAGGAGTACATACCATTGGTGGAGTTCTCCTACAATAACAGTTATCAAGATTCGATTCATATGGTCTGTTTGAGTCTCTATATGGACGTCCATGTTTTTCTCCACTATGTTGGGTGGAAACAGGTGAGACTTCAATGATTAGGTAGAGCCTTGTCCAAGAGACTATGTAGAAGATAAAGTTTATCAAGAAGAGGATGGATATGGCTCAAAGTTGTCAGAAATCATATACGGACCATCGTTGATGACCGTTGTCGTTCTAGGTGGGTGATCATGTGTTTTTGAGAATCTCTCCTGGTTGGGACATCGTCAGTTTGGGAAACAGGGTAAGTTATCCCCGAGGTATATTGGGAATTTTGAGATACTTTAGAGGATTGGAGAGGTGTCTTATCATTTGGATTTTTCACAATAGTTTAGTGTGGTGCACAATTTTTTTCATGTGTCGCAGTTGAAAAATTATCATTCGTATCATCACCATGTGATTCGTTGGGATCATGTTGAGCTAGAACTGGATGCTTCCTTGGTGCACGTGCCAGTACGGATTGTGGATTGGAAAGAGAAAGTCTTTCATGGTAAAAGCATTGGTTTAGTTCGTTTTTTTTGGTAGCATGGTCAAATTCAAGAGGATACTTAGGAGTGGGAGAAAGAGATGGTTGAGCAACGGCCCGAGCTCTTTCAACAAAGAAATGGTTCCCTACTTTCTAGGGATGGAAATTCCAATGGTGGGGAGAATTTAGAACCCCCTTTTTGATGTATGTAGCCTTTTTTTTATGCCTTTTTATGTGTTTAAAGTGCATGAAATGAGATGGGAAGAGGTTGGGAGAGTTTGAAATAGTTTTGAATAAGTTTGGAAGCTTTTCTAAGGGTGCATGGTTTGAGCACGGCTAGGGGAAACCATGAGGATTCTCTAAAAAACCATGCAGGGGGATACAGTAGCCTTCACATAGCCTATGCATGGTTTTCAAAACCGTGTGAGGAAACCATGAGGACCCCTTCTCTCAAGGTAGTGGTGTGCACACGTTTAGCGCATAGTTTTCAAAACCGTGTGGACTAACTGTGTGGCCATGTAAAAATATGGTTTTAAAACCTGGGTTCACTCGGGATTACCTCATTTCTCTCCAAGCTTCCTCCCACCTAATCCTCACTTAGGATTTTATCTTCTAAAAGATTTTAGGGGCTCTCCCACACGTTTTGGAAGCAAATTGAAGGGGTTTCTTGGTGGATCGAAGGCGGTTCTTCTCAGGTAAGTCTCTCCTCTTGGCTTATTTTGTTTTTTCTCTAGATCTACTCTTCCCTCTCTCATTTTACTAGATCTACATCTGTTTCATGTAGATCTAGGGTTTGTGTTTCTATGGGTGTTGATTTTAAGGCTTGTGGGTGTTAGGGAAGGGGATATAGAGTGGTTTTGGTGGTGTGTTTTTCGGTTTGAGGTGTGATTGCTTGTGGGTTGATTTCTCTAGAACCCTAAAGGTAGGTGGATTCTCTCTCAACTCCACTTGGTTAGAACTAATGGTTTTGGTTATAATTAATTTTTTTAATTGAAATTAATTGTGATTTTGATGTGAAAAAATGGTTAGAAATCCCTTTGGTCATGTTTTGTGGATTTTTGGGAAAAGGGGGTTTTACGGTTGAATGTTCTTATTGTTAAATTTTAAAATTTGTTGTTTGGATTTAGTCAAGGAAATGGTTTATGAAAATGGTTTCCAATAGAGAGGTTGTTTTATTGAATTGGGGTTTTGGCATGGAAAATGGTTTAAGGGTGGTTTTCATAAATGGGTGATTTATTGAAGTGGTTTTTCATGTAATCTAAATAGTTGATTGCATGTTGTTGTGCCATTGGTGGGTCATATTATTGGCTTTGTCTTATTTGAAATAGTGTGTGGAAGTGGGTGTTAAGTACCACTATAATAATGGGGTGGTGAGTGGATGGAAAGGCCACTATCAAAGTATAAGTGGGTGGGAAGTACCACTAGAAGGAATGGGTGAACGGGCTGGATGAAAGCTCTGCCGTTTTGGTTGCCTTGTTGTAAATTTCTTTACAATATGGAAATTGTTGTGTTAATGTGTAAATGATGAAATTTATTGTGGTGTGTTTTTTTGGTTTTCCCTTGGTTGCTTGTTTTGGGTGAGGTGGCTTGGTAGGGATGTGTTTGGCTTATGGTAATGGTTTCACGTATGATTATTTTATATAAACTGCTTTATATAAATTTGCTAACAGTTTTATCCTGGTGGCCTGTATATGGAAGTAATTTGGGGAAAAACTATTGAGTATTAGTACTCACCCCCTACTTTGTCACTTAGGTGCTTTTGTAGATGTCGTATTCCGGGACACAGGTAAAGGTAAATCATCTCATTGCTAGTGGCTTGTAGTGATGCTTGGGAGAGGTGTTGGTGCTTGGAGAATAGAGCTTGGAGTGGAGTTTTAGAGTGTGTCTTGGTTTATTTTGGGGTCTCTTGTTTAGTCTTATACATAGTACTCTGATTTTGTGTTGGATTGTATTGGTTTTGGGTTGTATTGGTTTTGGGTTGTATTGTAGAACAACTTGGTTGTCTTTTAGTAATACATGCTTGAATGTTTTATTGACATGCATCATATAGTCATTGTGAGTGGATGGTTTGGTTGGTTTTTTCTTAAGGTAAAATCATTCCCCAATTTTTTCTCAATGCCCTCGACATTTATTTCTAGCCTTTGGTTCCTTGGGAACATCGCTTAAGTCCAAGTAGCATTCCCCTGCCCTCTCAAGACAACGGGATGGGGTGGGATGTTTCTACTAATATTTTGGGATATAAAATAATGCATAGAACTTGATTCAAAAATTATGTTCACTATTATTGAATGAATAACTAGCGTACATGTCACCACTTCATTGTCAGGGTTTTCTTCAGCAGTAGTGATGGAAAAATCTCACCCTTGTTGCCTTGGAAGTTGTTGGTTGCCTCCAAAAACCCTTGGCTTAGGGAACTGGTTTGAAAAGTGTCATGGTTTTTTGTAGTTGAAGCAATGAACAGTGTGTTGAGGGTTGAACTAATCGTTCCTCTCCTCTGTCGCAGTAGTAGGTTTTTCTTATTTGCAGTTAATAGCTAAGTGGTGCCCTTCTCTTCCATGCCTAAAGCAGTTCCTTATACCATTCAGTCAATTTATAGGGTGCTTATTTCCTCACCTTTGGAAAGTGGGGTTCAGTAATTTCTTATCATCGTTGGATTTATCCATTAGACTGTTAGAATTAAATTCCACCTTACTCTTCTTATCCCCATGATACCCTTGAGATTCTTAGATCTCTATTTCAACTTTGAGGTCACATCGGACAATTTCTTCATAGCTCTTATTTTCATGGATCTATAGAACTTTTTGTAGGCTAGGTTTTAGCCCACTAAATAAGCGTTCAACCTTGAATTTAGGGGTAACGACCAAGCTAGAGGCATATTGTGCAATCCTTGTGAAGATTTTCTTATATGATTCAATGGATTTGTAATCTTTTTACTTAAGGTCAAGGAAGTCACTTTCCATATTAAGTCGGAGGGTGCAAAGAAAATATTTATCAAAAAACATTTTCCATAAATCCTTCCATTCCAATTCCTCAATCTCCTTATCAGGCTTGGTATTTTTTATCAATGTCCACCATCAATCATCTTCACCCTCCATAAAATAAGAATCCAGAAATACCTTCTCTTGTTTAGAACATTGAAGGATGAAGAAGATCTTCTCAATAGATTTGATCCATTGTTCGGCGATTGAGTGATCAGATGATCCATTAAAAGTAGGAGGCCTTTGTCTCATGAAGCTCTCGATTTCAGATTTTTCTTTATTATGGGTGGTTAAATGTTTCTATTGACCCATTTTTCTATTCAAAACATGAGTTAACTGAGATAGTATCATGACAAAGTTTGTGATTCCCACTCCCATAAGATTGGGAATCTCATTAGAATAGTCATCACATTGATCTTTGCATTGGTTGTCAGACCGAGTCCTCCTCTTACTAGCCATTGGATGGTATAAAAGGAAAGTTAGGGGTAACACATAAAGGGGAATCCAATGAATAAAAGGGATAACTTATAAATTGCATTTAATTTATTAACTTATCTATGTTATCCATGATCTACTTCCCAACATATATTCTTAGGGGAATTTTTTTTAATTCCCTTAATAATGGTTCATACTAATATTATGAATTTACCAAAGCATATCCCATGGGAGTTTCATAACCAAGAGTGTAGCAAGGCCCGTTCTCATTCACCAGTTCCCATTTGAGTCTAGCTCAAAGCGGTGTTTTCAGGTTTTACCCCTAGATACATCTGTTCCAAATCCACCTCTACTTGTTCATATCCAAAACAGAGTGTATTTTCTTGATAAAACACTTAATATATACTCACCAAAATTTAGGGATGTTTTTATTATACTTATTATTATCCCTAAGTCGTTCTCTAGGGTTTTCTAATCCTAATCCCAAAAATAACTAAACCTATCCTTTGATACCAACTATAACAACTCTGGTCTTTTTTACACACTTAAATGTGATTTATTACATCAACTTGCACATAATACAACTCTGAGGATTGATAGGTCTAGTTTCGTAAGAAATTTGGAACATTACATAACAATTTAGAACATAAAATACAACATATTTATTGAAAACTTATTTTACATGACCAAAACATTCCTTTGTACTTATCATTGCATGGGATAACCTGAGGACATTCATAAGAAAAGGGTGAGATATAAAGACCGGTAAGGGAGTAAACAAGGAATAACATGAATAATACAATACATGTTAGGCAATAGACATATAAATGGAACATAAGAGAAACATGAACAAAAATGCATGATATAGAATGATTTTCATAACATAGAAATGTGAAAAAAAAACATTTAACATGATATTAGCATGAGCCAAGGATCATTGCAAATGGAGCATGAGTAAACCCTAATTACACTTTAATTATAATGAGTAAACTCTCATTTCACTTGACTTATCATGATACTAATCTTTACCCAATGCATTGTAGTGCTATTAGGGTGCACCTTTTTTAATCATTTCATTTCATTCATAAGTGTGACACATGGATCATACAACATAGAATCATTCAACAAAATCATTTATTCTACGATAAAGGAATTTAGAATACATACATAAAACTATATAATAAATAAGTAAATGTTAGTAAAGGTGAATACCCTTGATAGAGAAATGGGCATGGTATTCACTACACAATGACTTTGTCCTGGAAAATCATGGTGCAATTTTGGCAGCATAACGGCATGACATAAGAATTCATAAAAATGGTTGATGAGAGAGAAAGGGTTATATCATCATATTTTCATTAAATGGATAGTAATGGGTTCATATAGATTCATGTCCCAATATATTTAATGGAATTTAGATGCATAATGTAAAAGAATTGCTTAAATGTAAATGATGATAGAGAAATCCATTACGAAATTTCGACATGGTAATGGGTGTACGTGGGAGGAATTAATGAGAGAGAAATGGTTATATTATTATTTAAACATAAGTAAGGCAGCATATTTTAGGTGATAAATCATACCCAAACATTTTTAATTGAAAAAAAATGGCATAACAACATAAAAAAAATTGGACAAAAATGAGAAAGGAAGAAATCCCTTACTTGGAAGTGTGATCTCAAAGACTTGGGAGAGGATTGAGAGGGGATTATTGAGAGATTGGGGTGCCTTGGGAGGATTATATAGAGATTAGGGAAGGGATTTTTTATCTCCAAATGGTTTGAGTAAAGAGTAATGGGAGATTGAGTGATTTTATATAGGAAAGGAGATGGAATTCTTTATTCTTTAGGTTTTGGACACCACACATTAAACTAATAAACCACAGACAATCCCAAGGTTTTTGAAAAAGTAGAGTAGAAAAAATTATTTTATAAGGCCAATGTCAGAACTTATTAAAATATTAGGCTTTATTATGTGGAGGTGAGTCACGCTCTCAATGAAATCATTTTAAAATTTTAAAATGTTTTATAAGTCTTAGAGGGTTCACTAAGGCTTTGTAAAATAAATCAAACAAACCTAAAATCACATTATTTTAAAGGTAAAACATATATTGGAAGAAAATTCCATTTATAGTATTTTATTACATCACTATTGGTCTATTATGATGTCATAAAACACTTTATATAGTTAAATGGTATTTAATTTTTACCCAAAAATTCGACTATATCAAAAAATTATGAAAAATTCACCATTGGATAATTTCGACGTAATGATTCCAAAAATAATATTCATTTTATCTAAATAATTTTCTAAATATGTGAATTTTTACTTTTAAAATAAAAACTGACATTTATCAAAAATTCATGGGTTTTGACAAAAACAGCTTTCAAACCTTAATAAAAATTACAATTGTATTCATGAAAATAATATGATCATTTATATTTAATAAAAAGTAATTTTGTAATAATAATTTATTAAAATACTATTTAATTCAAAAATATATTAATTCATCAAAATAGATTTCTTAATTGAATATTAACTAAAAATACTATTTGTTCTTTAAAAACTATTTACAAAGTAACAATAATAAAATGAATGTATATTCTTTATTATATAAAAAATAATGCACATAATCATAGTTCTATGGTCTTGTTACATAACCCCTTATAACACCCGCATAAGACCTAAGGGTAAGGTGTGCGATGGTGACAGACTATTGGGGTGACTCTGATAACATCACTCTAGTGGTAATCTCTATTAACTTCCACTTCTTCCATAGGCAGTTACTTTCAAGATTAACGTGTTGAAGCTCATATTGGTCTTGGACAAGACCGAATCACAGTGATGCCACCTCCTTTCCGAGCACTAACAAATGGGCTTCGTATGGAGAAATTATACTAGATGATGCCATCACTTCCTTTTTCTAAGTAAATTGGATTTGTTAAAGCCCTATATTTATACTAATCATGTGATCACTATTAAATGTCTATATTAGCAATGGTAACAATTCTTAACAGTATTTTAAAATCCAAAAAAATAAAACCAAGGAAGTGCATATGTTTTATATAACCATTTTATATAATAATAAATTTAATTAGATCAAGATGAATTTTCATTAATAAAATTCTAGGTTGTTACAATATCCCCTAGGAGTGTCAAACCAGGTGCTTGGTAAGGATCATTGTCATGTACCAAGTTACCCTAAGTCAAGATTAGAACACCTTGTCAAAGTTGTTTCCCCTAGGTACATTTATGCTAGAACCACATCCAGTTATAGTATCCATAAAGATATTTATTTGATAGGAATATCCACATAATCTATATCTTACCAAAATTCTAGGATGTTATTCTATTATTATCCTCAAAGTATATCTTAAGGTTATGTTCCCTAACCTATGTTTTCTAAATCTATTATCCAAGGTTGCTGCTAAACTTCCTCTGATACCAAATGTAAGGACCCAACCCCAGTTTCCCAGAGTCATTTCCTTATCTCATTACATTGGAATAATTACAAGAAAGTTTTATCCCAAAGGAATGAATAAGTTTAGTAGTTTTGGAAAATCAGATACATAAATAAGTTCAACATTACAACTTGAAATGAAAAACAATATGGAAAATCCTTTGAAAACATCAATAACTCCTAGGTTACCCTTACATGTCATTCATAATTTACTTATTCACAGCATGGGGAAAATAAAACATGTGAAAGGGGTGAGCTCAGATACTCTGTAAGGGTAAATAATATAGTGTAAAAAATTATAAACATAAACAATAGGCATAATGAATAGATAAAAAATCATGCCTTTAGTAAAATACTTGATCATAATATGGAATGAATAAAAACTGAATAAATAATACCATAAAACATAACCATGAATGTTTTACTAGTCGAATAATCATACGGACTACAAATCTATAGTTTCATAATAAGTGAATTCATATTGCCAAACATTCTAAAATATACCATAAAGACCTCATCCAAGACATCTGAAAATGATTAAGGCCTTGGCCAAAACCATATCTGAAAATAGGAAAGACCTCGGCCAAGTCCATATCTGTTTTGTCTCATGAGACCTATCGATGTATTGATGGGCTATAATGGGCCCCGCACATCACTTACTAGGACCAATTAATTTATCATATGAATGAATATAAACATAAACAACATATACATCCATATTGAAACTAATATATGAAATGTAAATAACTTTCCCCAAACATAAACATAAACACTAACCATTCGGAGTAATATGGAAAATGGTATCAAGGTAGCATATCCACCGTAAAACTATTAATAAACCATTCAATAAAATATGTTGTATGATATCATAAAAAAATAACCCCATATAAACTTAATAATAAATAATGGTGTTGAAATAGGTGAAAATACTCTTATAAAATCATCGAGTAATTCATGAGATAAACACTCTTTTACTTTGAAAAGAAGAGTTATTTTGGAAAAATATTTGTATAAAACTAGAAGTTAATTAAGGTATTTTTTTATAATAAAATTATTTATTTTAGAAAAATAATGGTTGCTAAAAACAGATTGTGGGGTACCCTTGAAAATAGGTAAGAATTTGAGAAATTCCCTTGAATCGGGCTTGTATTTCAGGAAGAATTTTTGAAATATCCTTTTAAAACATGTAACTTACCATAAAATAAAGAATTATTATGGTTAGTAAACATATAAAGAACATTCACATAGAATTTATTATGAGTACATGATAATAAATGATAATTTAATTGGGATTAAGTGAGACAATGTGTAACCCAAAAGAAAATGGTGATTCGGGTAGAAAACCCTTACCTTATGTCGAAATATGTTCCGCTATTGAACTTAAGGTCCTATAATATGAAATTATAATTATTAATAACTTAATTCAGAACCTATTAGAAATTTATTTGATTTATTATAATTTTATTAAGTTCATTTATGGTTTTTTTATGGGTTAAGAGATTCAATGTCATCGTTTGTGAGTGCTCATTTCATTATTTTTCATTATTGGTTCGTTTTTATGGAAGTTAATGTAAAATGAGAATTTAATGCTAAAATAGATGTTATATGTTATTAATGTTCATAAATAAGGTTAAATTATCATATAATTCATTTGTTTACTTTGGGTGATGATGAATCATCAGATAAAATTTTAATGATAAACGCTTGGATTAATTTGGTGGTTTTTTTATCACCACAAACTCATTTTGTTTTATAAATTAATACCATGTGTAAAAAATGATTAAAGAACATTAAATAGGATATTTTACATATATTATTATCTGGTTAAACAAAAAAAATGGTTTCATGACCATAATTTAAGTTGGTAATAGAATTTTAAAACTCATCATCCTTGAAGGTGATAAATTAACACATCTCGGATGGTGTTTTCATTTCTAGTATAAAAAGAAGGGAAAGGATATATGATAATGAATTATTTCATTATCATAATAAAATTATAGTTCATTTAAGTTACTTTAGTTATCATAACATTTGTAATAAATGAGGTGAGGAAAGAAAAATAAAGAAATGAACTTGAAAGAAAATAAAAAAAATGAAAAGAGGAATTTACCTCTTTAATTTATCTTCCTTGAGAGCCTCATTAGGGGAGAGGATTTGGTATTTTGAAGAGACCAAGGGATGATTTATGTGGGGAGGAGCTTTAGAGGAGATTTTATCAGATCTTATACAATGCACAAGGATTTAGAAGAGTGAAGAGAAGATGGAGTGAGGGGTGGTTTTTATAGTGGAGGAAAGGAGGGTTTTTTCATTATTTTAATCATTATTTAATTATTTTGGATCAAGACTATGAATATTCTTGATTCTTGTGACTAAAAATAGTAATAAGTACATTTTATTTCAAACCAATGTCCATTTACATTATCCATTCCTCAAGAATGATGCAGAAATTCATTTATTTAGCATATTCATAAATTAACGTATTTTTACTATTCACCAAAAATTCAAGTATTTTGGAAGAATCTTAAAAATTCACTCTAAACATTTTTTTATGTGTAGAATAAAAAAATGAACTCCATTGTATAAAAATAAATTTCTAAATAATATAAATTTTAATTTTAATTACAATGAACATTTCCTCAAAAAATACAATTTTTAAAATTAAAACTATTTTTATAATACCCTAAAATTTTAACTAAGGTATCATTAAATTATCCCATAATCATAGAAAAAAATATTTATTTATGAATAAATTTTATGAATTATCTTTTAAATTAATTTATTAATTATAAAATTATAATTAAATCTTTATTTCTCACAAAAATACCAACACTTAATTATTAATGTTTAAAATATTCACTTTCATTTATAAGGTGTCTAAATTTTATTTATACTTACATGGGTGAGGTTACTATTCATAAGGGTATATTACTATTCATTTGGTTCGTGTACTATTCATAAGGGTGTATTACTATTCATAAGGCTCAAGTTACTATTCACTAAAAAATTAAGTTGATCCTATTATACTCTAAAAAACTTACTGATCGCAATGGTGTATGTCCATTTTTCAAAATTCAAATCACAGAAGTGGAAAAATTATGTTCATTGGCTAGGTTATAACAAATTTTTGTTTCACAGTGACTTAGTTTTTTGTGCATATAAGCTATCTAATGAATTGAAATTATTTAAGAAGAACATTTCATAAAATCTTGGGGTGTCTTATTAATAGTGAATGTATTCATTATATAATTTAGTATTTATAAAAAAAAATTATAATAGTCAATATATGTATTCTTATTTAAAATATTTAATTAAATATTTTATTGATCAAATATGAATATTCATATTAAAATATTCTTTTATGCCAAAACAATAGTATTTGTTTTTTTAGAACATTAATTAACTAATTTGAAAGTTATAAATTATAATTATTTATAAGTATTATTATTAATTAAAACACTTAATTTTAAATTATCTAAAATTATTAAACAAATAACTGGGGTGTTACATTATGTGACCTATCTCTTTTCCATAGGTAATGATATGATGAAATTTTTATGATACCCATTTCATTTCATGGGTTATAATATGATGATTTTTTATAATCTTGTGAAACATGTATGTCTGATTTTATTATATAACGGGTGGGACCTATATCAACCTCCAATGCATTGTGTAATGATGGATGAATCATGAGTATAAATTTTATACATTAACCTGATTACATGTTTACAAAGTTATGTGTAAACCTGATTACATGTTCACAATGTTATGTGTGAACCTAATTACATGTTCAAAATTTTATGCATAGACCTGGTTGTGTGTCCATAAGTTTATGCGTGAACTTGATTACATGTTCTCAATGTTATCGGTGAACCATATTACATGTTCACGATATTATGCATGAACTTGATTACATGTTAATAATGTTATGCATGGACCTGGTTTCATGTACATAAGTTTATTCATGAATTTTATTACATGTTCACAATGTTATGAGTGAACCATATTACATGTTCACAATGTTATGTGTGAACCTTATTATATGTTCACAATGTTATGCATGGACCTGTTTGCATGTCTATAATCTTATGCATGAACCTAAATACATGTTCATAATTTTATGCATGAACCAGATTACATGTTCCCAATATTATGTGTGGACCCGGTTTCATGTCTATAAATTTATATGATGGACTGATTTCATGTCCTTAACTTAGTGAGTGAACTCATTTCTCCTTATACATGTTCACAATCTTATAAGCTAATGTGTATTCCATAATTCCATGTCTTATTATTATGCTATTATTTCATGTATTATGATCTTGATTACCTTATCATTCATGTATTATTAACTATCAATATTTATGTCATGACTCTTGATTATGATATTTGATATGCGGGGTATGATCTTCTAATGATACGATCATGTTCTCATGACCTTATTCTCATGATTATGCTTACATATCTCCTTGTTTACCCTTATTGAGAATATGATCTCACCCATTTCTTATGTTTCCTTTCCCTAGGTTATAAATAAATGTTTTTAAGTAGGAGTACCAAAGGGGAAGATCTTTATGGTGATGTTGAAGATCTTTCACCAAATTAGAAAAATGTGTTCCAGGTTTCCAAGGACACTGAACTATTATGGTCCTTAGGCATGTACTTTTCTACTGTGTTTAATATTCATATAAAATGATGTGATATCCATGTATATTAAGACTGGGTCAATATAATTGAGTTCCACCACCTCCTATTAGGTCCCTCTGACTTAAAGGTAGCACACTTTACCTTAATATCTTTGGGAGTTTTCAAGAAATCAAATAGAATATCTATATTTCTCAACAATTCCTCACCCTCTTAAGGATCAATAGATCATTGGAAAGTAAGTGGTTTATGATAAAGGAACTCCTAATCATGATTCTAAGATTTATCTCTCTAAGTTTCCATAATAGGAGCCTGAGCGGGAATGGATGCAGGTGTATGTCTCAAAGCTTGGATGGAATGTAGGAAAATCTCAATGAGATTTTAGTCCATTGGTAGATTTACTCACTATAGTTCATCATAACATTTCTCCTGGAGCCTATTAACATGTCTTATCAGAGTCATGATGGTACAAAACATCAAAAAAAAAATATAATACATCATATGGTCACTCATATAAACACTCAAAAAAGATCACCAGGGAAAATAATCTCATCAGACAAGAAAACAAGATTTGGATTTCAACCTATCCAAGTCAAAAGTAGGGAAAAGAATAGAATCAATCCTCAAAATTCCTTTCCCAAAGCACCAATTAGGACTTAAGGATTGTTATGATTATAGTTATCCAGACACTCGCTTTTAACTACCTCCTAAGTCCTGATTAGATCTAAAACTACATACTATCATAAAGGAAATATGCACAATTAGCACCTCTGATACCACTTTTTCATGAACCAACCCTAATACACTGGTACTCTGATACCCGATCCAATCCTGAAATAGCTCGAAGGGTGTTCTCGATCTCTATGGGTTAAAGACTATCACTAGATTCATATAAGATAAAAGTGGGAATGAATTTTCCACAAAAATAGAGAAAGATAAAGATACATATCATCATGATCAAAACTCTTCAAGGAGATAATACCATAAACCAAACAGGTATATCAAAACCCAAAATATAAAATCATCAAAGTACTCATATTCTAACAAGAAAAACATCCCAATTGACACGACACTCTAAGAAAAATGATCAATAACATCCACCTCCTCCCAGAGGAGCTTTCCCTTTGCTTAGACATGGAAGAATAAACTCTAAAAATGACCAAAGCAAAAGGTAGGGTGTGAGATAAAAATCTATATAGGGTATTACTAAGTGTTCCATAATAATAATCCATAATAATAAACCAAGTAATACTGTCAATTATAAATAAAATAGGCATGGTAGTATATTTTCATATTTAAAACAAAACATTCTTTCATTTCAAGAGGCACAAAACATTTCAAAAAATGGATTACATAAACACTTTATATAAAAAAGTTTATATAAATCACTAGGCATGAGTAAAATAGTTTCACAATTAATGGAATTTATAATCAAAATAGTCACAATAAGAATAATTGTAATCTTCCCTATGGTATGTAGTTTATAGTTATAGGATCCTCCCATATCTCATATCATTGATCATGTCATATGTGTACACATATCCCTCAGGCTCAGTCTGAATAAGACTCATCAACATTCCATTAGGAATATGATCTTTCTAACTAGATTTTCATTAGAGTTGTCATTATTAATTCATTATTAGGTAATTACCATCCTAGAATGGTTAACTAAAATAACCCACTGACTACCTAGGATCGCATGTTTTTATTCAATGAATCAATTGAAAAATGGGAAATCATTTTAATTCAAATCAATTATCAATTATAGTTAAATTTTCCACTTTTAATTTTAAAAATTACAATTAAATTCCAAAACCAAAACTCAATTTTTTCCTTAATTAATTACTTTTTTAAATTAAAACTAATCATAGGTTTTCATCAATTCAATTTAGGACATTTTTTCTAAAATCAAGCCTCAACTCATTTCAAAAAATTTAACAATTTCAAAATACACCCCAATTTATAATTACATAGGAATTAGGGTTTTCCCCAAAATCCATACCAATTTCAATTTACAATTCCAATTCACATCGAATTGGTTTTTTATAATTAAATTGAAATTAATTTAAATCCAATCAAAAAAATAAAGGTTTAATCAATTGGTTCAACCTAAAATGAAACCACCTACCTTTATTCACGGTATCTAAACTCAACACCTATAGTGGGATTTTCCAATGATGAATGAAGAAAACAGAGATCTATAAAACAAACCTAGAATCAAGATTAAAATCAATGGATTTTAGAAACATAAAACATGTTAAGATCTAAAAAACCCTATGGAGGAAAGAAAGAGAGAGTGGGAGAGAAGTAATGGGAGTATAATCATTTTCTAGAGAGGGATCGAACGAGATCCTCCACGCTTTGATCTATCTAGGAATAGGCTTAGAGGAGACAAGAGGGATTATTGAGAGCTCCCAAGCGGGGTTATTGAGTGGGAGTCCAAATTGGTGTTAGTGAAATTTTAAAATAATTTTCTGGAATTAAAATCACCACATTCATAGTTATCTAGGTAGGGACACATGGTCAGAAAAACTATGCACCCTAACCATGTTCCCCTCTATAGAGGTGAAAGGTTTCTACTAAGTGGGTACATAGATTTTAATATCATGCACCAACCATTCAAACCCCCACTTTCTAGGGTTTTATGGTTTTCACTGGGTGGGTGCACTATTTGGGAAAATCGTGCACCAACCCTGCCTAGCCCATAAATTTCCCAAAATTTCAACATTCCACCTAAAACAACAAGAGATAAACCCAAACCAAGGAATGATCAAAAAGGAGGGTCTAGGAGTAATTTAAAACTAGTAACCTGATGTTACATTTAATGCTTATAAATTATATATATATGTCTATTATATATATACCTATTATATTACACCTTCCTTTAATGGGGAAATATTTTCCTAATGTCCATTTCTCAAATGAAACCCATTTCTTTCCATGGATAATTCTTATGATATGAGGTAATATTATACAATTCATTCCTTTCCATGGGTAATTATTATGTTTGTTCCTTATGATTTATTCTCTTTTTGGAAAACATAAACATGTACATGTTATGACGGGTTCACCTAGATAGCATTCTAATACATGGGGTAATGTTTCTATCACATGAGAGTTCATGTATGGGATTAGGGTGTGAACCTAATCCATGATAAGACTTTGTCCACTATGTGATTTTTCCTTTGAAATTAGAATTGAATTGTGTTTATTTCATTTTATATGTTGATTCCACATTCCTGTGTTTTCATAATCTTATAATTCCATGTTCATTATGTTATTCCTTTATATAATTTTTCATGAGCCTTGTATTTTATGTTATAATTTTATGCCTTCAGGATCATATGTTATGACCTATTACCACGTTTATTCTTTTACTTTGCTTTATAGATCACCCCTTTATTTTTTGTATTCCCGAGGTTATCCTATGTAGTTTTAGGAGAATAAAGTGATTTAGGATCTCATTAAAGAGAAATAAATAAATATTTTTGTTTCAGTTTCATGTTGAAGTTTTATGTACCTAGTATTCCCATGACACTAGGCCTCTCGATCCTTTGGTTTGTATAGACTATATATTTATATTAAAAAACATGTAATAATATGTGTAAATATCTTGGGTCACTATAGAAACTATTTTACATTATTATTCAAATCCATGGATCTTTAAAATTGTGAAATTGTTTCATACTTTTAGTATTCTCATTGAACTACATGCGTGAAATTATTTCACTCTTTTAGCATTATCCTTGAATTTAAATTATGATATCATTTCATGCTTTTAACATTTTTATTGGACTAAAATAATAAACTCATTTCACATTTTTTATTTTTTATTTTTGTAATTATATATATATAAGAAAATTTTAATCAATATTTAAAATAATATTATTTTATTCAGGATAACCAGTATTAAAGTAATCCCAAAATATAACTTAAAACTCATCCTAGAACTTTTTTTATAAGGAAAAGGTCTTTTACATCCCTTAAAATTTTTCTAAGTGGGATCCAAGTTTCATTTTATCAACATATTAATAATAAAATATTATTAATAACAATACATAAATAATAATCTATAATTAATAATTTAATTAATTAAAATAAAATGTGTTTAATGTAAATAATAACTAATAATAAAAATAATAATGAGTAAAAAATCAAAAAATTCTTAACCGTAGAAACCCATGTCCCCTTTATTATAGGGAAAAATACAAAGGAGATTTGATACTAGAATAAGTGACATGTTTTCACCCAACACCCAAACATCAAACACAAAATTATTTTCAATTCCACCAAAGGCACAAAAAAACCTTGAAAATTATTACATTACATAATCCAAAGAATTCATAAGATTCATGCTATATTGCATCGACCTCCATGTACCCCGGTAAACCAATTACCTTCTTTCCCATAGTGAGAGTCAGGATGCCTTAAATTGGATCATTTCCATCCCTCAGAACACTTTTTTTCATAAAATGTAAATTATAAAATAGTGGGCCTTACTAATAGGATAGGGACTCATATTTTCATAGTAGACTGGATAAATAATGCCAATATTCTCCCCTAGATTGTCCGTCCTTCCTCTTGTGTGAAACCCCAGTTCTCTTTTGGGTTTTCAGACCTCCATCTCTCTCCCCCCCCCCTTTTAACATGCTCCCATAGTATCATGAGTTGTCATTTTTTTAGGGAAAGTTTCCTTAGGATTGGAATTTCTATTCAAAATAAAAAATATATAATTTTAAAAAAATGAATTATATATGACGTAATATATTATATTAAAATTAACCCAACAACTATATATATGTCAATTTTAAATCTGAAAATTAGCTTTAATACACGTATACAGAAGAAGAAAAGTATTTGATTAATTCAAATGTCCTATTAATTAAAATGTTTACATGTTTCCATATAGTGACTAAATAGATTAAAGGTAATTATCCAATTTAGAAATAATAAACCCAATACTAATTTTCCCAATATTCATGTGATATTACTCATTCTGGGAATGTTAAAAAAAACTTGCATCATTTTTTTCAACTTTTTAAAAAAAAATAAGTCTGGTTCAACTTTATTTACTTCAATCGATCACAAAATTATGAAGCCATTTCACACTATTACCCAAATCCATATAGCCTTAAAAGTGTGAAATGTTTTCATACTTTTATCTTTCTCATTGAACTATATTCCTGAAATTATTTCAGAATTTTACTATTCTCATTGAATTAAAATTGTAAAATAATTTCATGTTTTTAGCATTATTATTGAACTAAAATAATGAATTAATTTCATTATTTTTTATTTCTTTTAAATTATATATATATATATATTAATAAATATTTTTAAAAAAAATTATTGTGTTCGAGATTACTAAAATTAAACTAATCCAAAAATTTAAATTAAAAATTATCATAGAACTTTTTTATAAGGAAAAGGTCTTTAACATCCCTTAAAAGTGTTTTAGGTGATATTAGGGTTTAATTTTTTTAAACATCATAATAATAATTTATTATTAATAAAAATAAATAATTTATAATTTATAATTAATAATTTAATTAATTAGAATAAAATATGTTTAATGTAAATAATAATTAATAATATAAATAATAAATTGTAATAATCGAAAGAGGATCAACCATTAAAACCCATGAAACCTTTATTAATAATAATAAAAATATACTGAGGATATGTGGAACTAGAATTAGTGACACGTTGGCACCCAACACCTGATTAGACACTAGACTCAAAAAAATACAATGCCATAAAAAGCACCAGAAAACCATTGAAATTATTTCATAAAATCATCCAATGGATGCACAATCTTCAATCTATATTACATCAACCTAGATATACCTTGGTAAAGGTTTTGAGACACCCCAACAATAATCACATCGTGTTCCTTTTAGTTCAGATCCAATAAGAAATGAATAATTAAAAATATAATTAATGGTTGATATTTAAAAATATTATTAATAAAATTAAAAAGATAAATAAAAATTAATAATTTAATAAAAAATTTGATTAATAGTAAGTAAAATATAATTAATACTTAATAACATGACCAATAATATTATCAATTATATTGTTAATAATATTAATTACTATTAATTATTTTATTAATTATATTTTTAGTCATATTATTAATAATATTAGTAACTATATAAATTAATTTTGGTCACATTAATATATACATTTTGAGTCATCAAGAACTTAGGAATTCATGATGTTATTATATATTAAAATAGGTGTATCAACACATACCTTCCCATCCTATCATTTTTCTGGTTTTGGTGGTTAAAGGTGTTCAGGGGAGGTGTCAATAGTTTTTTGTAGAGGTTTGAGCATTAAGAGTTTTGAAACAAGTGGTTCATGACATGAACCAGATTCACGTCATGAGTTGGTGGTTCATGATTTTTGTAATCGGATGGTTTCATGGATTTTTTTCATAGTTTATGAAATCCATGAGATGGATTCATGTTGTGAAAATTATTCACAATGTACAATTAATTTGAGTTGAGGAGACATGAAATTCTGAGGAAGTTGGAATTATGGGGAATTCCCTTGAAATTCACATCGTGCGACAAATTTATGACATAAAATGGGTGTAATTACATGTTTTTAATCCTTTTTTATCCATTTCCTCATCCATTCATCCATACCCCTCTCTCTCTCATTTTTTGTTGAACCCTGGGCAATTTTGGAGGATCTTTTGGCCCTCCTTCTCCTACTTCAATCTTTGGGTTCCAGTAGATACCCATTGACGATTCATGGTGAGATTTACTCTCTTTCCCAAGGTTTTCCTTCCATTATTCTATAGAGATCATATACAGTGGTGTGGTTTTGGTTTTGGGTGTGTGGTGGATTCGTTTTTTATGGACCGTTGATATGGTGTAGGTTGATCTATGGGTTTTATGGGTAGTTTTGGTCTGAGGTCACTTCTCCCTTCACCCTATGGTGCACAACGAGATTGAAAAGATATTTTGAGGTAGTAAATCCCTCATTTTTCACTTTTATTTATCATGGGTTTTTTTTTTACTCTTTTTAATCTATGGGGTTGGTTTATATTGTCCTAATCAAGATAAATTAATCAGTTATTCAAATTTGAAGGAAGAAAGGGTTTGATCTGTGTGTTTTTACATATTTTTATCTTGAAATTATTATTATACATGATTGAATCCCTACAAAAAATTGTGGTATTTGGGGGATTGTTTTCACTAGTTTGATATGTTTTTTTATCCCTTGTTATGTGGTTTTTGTGATATCACCCTAAAAATGGAAATTGGTTAACCACTTATATTTTGCTAATAAAATGGTTTCCCTGGGATTTAGGGCTTGTGTGATAATGACCCTAAAATAAATAAGTTAAATTGATAAAAATCCCCTTGATAAATCTATTAAATGTTTTGTGATGTGTTTTGATGTGTGGTCATGTTGTGGGTAATGATGTGTAGTTGGGGTAGTGAGGAGATGGGTTTCTTGGGGCATGTTGAGGGCTGGAGAGAATGTGTATTTTTTGGTCCATGTTGTGGAGTAGTGAGTAGATGGGTTTGTGTGGCCATGTTATGGGGAGATAATGATGTAATGTTCTATGTGATGTGGTTGTGAGATGGTGGTGATAAGAGGCTGGTTGGCTTGGAAAGGTTGATGTGTTATTTGTTTATATAATGATATGATTTTTTGTGCTATATTTCTAGGTAGTAATTGAATTGGTTAATAATGTTTGAAATTTCATGGGATGGTTTGGTTGATGGTATGGAATGGATAATGAATTAATTAATTAATAATGGGTTGTGTGGTTGAAATGATTAATATTTAAATATGATATTTTTTTGTTAGAATAATTAAATTGGTTGGTAGTGTTAGATGTGTCTTGTATATTTTGTGGCATCATTCATTTAGTGGTGGAAGTGAAAGTGGTGATGTTGTGAGTTGGTTAGTGTTTTGTTTTGAACCTATATGTTGGGATTGTGTATGGATATATAAATACCTTGTATGTTCCTTTTGATTTCTATACGCACCTCACCTACATTGAGAATGATGTGAAGACGCATGTATATTCACACGAGGGTGTTTTTTTCAACATCCCGGTGATGAGGATGGATGGTTGGCTATCCACTCTCTCTCTTCCAGGTGAGTATATATGCATAGGATGTGATGGCCAGTGGTCTAGTAGTGTACTAGGTGATGGCCCAGGTGTATGTGGGTGATATGTGACATGACTGTTCTATGGGGTGGTGATATTTGATGTGACCATACTATGGGGAAGCTTCTAGTGGGGGTAATGCATGGTAAGAGCAGGGAAAGAGGTTGATGTATTTCATGTTCATGATACCCTAATACTCTAGTTATGGTTGTGATGCAATGGCCCAAGTGTCTTTGGGAGAGATATGATTTTACTATGCTATGAAGGGGTGGACCAGGTTTCTGCAGGCAAGATGTGATTTGATCATGTTGTGGGGTGGTGGTTATGTTATACAAAAGAGATGGGAGTTCTAGGACAAATAATGTTGGGGTGTGAGAGTGGCATCCCAGTGGGAAATCAGTGTATGGTACCCTTTATCGATATTATTCTTATTATGTTATTATACTTGGAATGTGTTATTTTGTGAGCATGACTTGGTGAGGTTGGGATTGGATAGTTGAGTTATATAGGTTCTTTTGGTTCTGTTATTTTCTCATGGGTGCATTAGTATGCTTCTTTCACATGTTCATGAGAGACTTTGGTTTTCCTGTTGAGTATACATGTATGTTCACCCTATGTATATAAACTAATTTTCAAGTTTCCAAGAGGATTACATGAACCATGTTAAAATTACCATCTTGGACCCTTAGACTATTGTTGAGTCACTGCTTTTTCTTTTCTTTTGGGTATTTACTTTGGATACTTTTACCTATGCCTATTTTATTTATGCATACATTATGGGATGGTTTTTGGATTTATTTTTATATTATACCATATATTTTATTATAGTTGATTAATCCTATATCATAATCATATATTATTATAGATGGTAATGCCTCCCATTTTTATGAGATTTTTATACCCTTAGTGATAGTATCCAACTCAGGGCCTACTGGAGGTGGGACTCGGGTCTTCATTATCTCTCTCCATTCATTGTGGTATCTTTGGTGGAGTGGTTTTGATATATTGGTATCAAATATGATGGTTAAGAGATAGGATAGGGTTTGGATTTAGGCACAGTGAGGATTGCATGGGTTGGTATGGAAATGGTACCAGTCGATCTTGGTGCATGACATAGGCTAGGGAGACTGGCTATGACATGGGATTTTAGGGCCCTCAGTGATTTGGTGCACAAACTCTAATCTTATTTAATAACCATGTGAGGTGGACCTATTGTTAGGGTAGATATTTAGAAGAGTTATATACATCATGATAACTTTTATTCTTATTTGAATTGGGTGGTTTTGGTTATGGGAAGTTGAAAATAATTCAAATAAATTGAATGAATATTAATAAATTTCCATACTACCTGGGCTTAGAAAATACTTGTTTCTATTTAAATTATAGATACATGTAATCATTTATGTGTGGTTCAGGTAGTAGAGGTTTTTTCATGACCCAAACCACTGCAGCCCACTTGGCTAGCATAGAGCTGATATGCAAATATATTAAGTCTGCCTCTATAGTTCAGGAGATAGCAATAAGAACCAAAAGGAATAACTAATATGGGAGGCATTTTCCTAATGTACCTATACACATGAACCCAAACATATCCATGAAGAAGTGAAAAAGTATAAATATAAAATACAGTAACATCTAGAGTAATAACCATGCATTTAATAACCTCTAGGGAATACAAGAGTAAAGGGGATACAAGGAAGATATTATGCACCTCCTATAACTATGGGGGTAAGTCAAGGTGGTAGGAAACCTCACCAACCCTCTTCAAGATCTAAAATGGCCCAAGAAACCTTTCAAATAGATTTAGTACTTATCTGGATCTCTGTAATCCTCAACATGGTGATCCTCTCAAGAAAACACAGTCTCCCTAGTCAAACTCCAAGGTCATACAATGTCGATCTGTATGAGATTTATTCCTACTTTGAGGTGTCATCATCCTCTCTCAGATCACCTAGACCTTCTCCATCATCGTCTACACTATCTCTAGCCTAACAAGATATGCCTTAATAATATTATTCTAGCATAAGGGTGACCTACAAGGTCTTCCATATTGGGCATCAAAATGTTCCATGTCGATAATAGAGTGGTATTTATTATTATAATCAAACTCTACTAAGGGTAAGTGATCCTCCCAACTCCAAACAAATTATAATATGCAATCCCTTAAGATATCCTCCAACATCTAGATAGTTTTATTGGTCTATCCATCTTTCTAGGGGTGAAAGTATGAACTCATCCTCTTCTGGGTCCCGAATTCATCCTACAAGCCTCTCTACAACCATGACATGAACCGCACATCAAGTTTAGATAAATTAATTAAGGTAACCCCATAAAATTGTATGATCAATAATGTGTAAAAATACCCTAAAATATCTACTAAAATCTTCTTCCTAATACAAAGGAAGTGCATAAACTTTTTAAGTTAGTAAACTATCAGCTGGATGGAATCATGGCCTCTTGTTGTCAATATAATCCCTATCAAAACATATATGGATATGTAATCCCATTTCCACTCCAGGATCTCAATAGGTTGTAAAAAACTTATTGAAACCTAGTACTCAGCCTTTACCTACTGATATGGAACCGAGAGATGAACTTGACTGTGCTCCACCTCATTCCATCCAACCAAAATTACAATTGAATGCCTCTTTATATCTTCCCTACACTGAAATTTATCAAAAAAGGAGATATGTGAAACTCTCTCATCACCCCCTCCCGCATCATGGTTGGGACCACCTTCCATCCCTATAAATTAATGACGTGATTCCATACTTCATAAAATCTATTTAGTAAATCTTCATAGGATATCTGGCCATGAAAGACCTCAAAATAAATGTGTCCTAATTGATCATCCCTCACGTGCTAGAGAATATGAGGAGTCAACACTATCAATTGAAGGAAATTTTTACCCTCCTCTTCTACTAGGGTCATCTATAATGAAGTTAACTACTCAGACACCTCCTCCACCAAATGAGACTAGGACTTATTGTTATGGGAATCTTCCACCATGTTTCCCTTCCCATGAGTATTGACTATCTCAAAGTCATAATATTATAGGAACTCCAACTAGTGCCTCTATATCATGTTTAGGTCTCTCTACATGAATATATACTTAAGAATCTGATGGGTTAAATAAACAACAAAGAGATCTCCTAGAAGATAGTGCTTCCACATCCTCAAAGTGAAGACTAACATATCCAAATATAGGTTATGTGTTATGTAGTTATTCTCATGGGGTATCAAATACCACAACCCATATACAATCACTTTCTATCTCTTCATCAACATGCAGTCCAGGCCAACTATAGAGACATTAAAATATACTATGTACTCCATGCCCTCCTCTGGTAGTCTCAAAATAGGAGCACTCATAAGCCTTAGCATCAACTCCTTAAAGTATCTATGTAACTATTTAGTATGGGTAAATGGATACCCTCTCTATGTCAGAGTGGTCAAAGGGGATACAATCCTATATAAGTCTACCAAAAACCTCTTGTAGTACCCCTCCAATCCAAGAAAAATCTACAACTTTTCCACACTCTTAGGTGGATCCTAATAAATCACTAAATCAATCTTCACTAGTTACATATCTAATCCATGATAAAAATGATATGAACCGTGAATTAAACCTCATGGATCCATAACTATCACTTCGAGATCTTTTCATAAAGTTGGTTCTCCCGAAGCAATACTAGGATCATCCTCAAGTGCTCTGCACACTCCTCCTCTGAAGTAGAGTATATGAGTATATCATCAATGCATAAAACAATAAATCAGTCTAATTATTTTTAGAAGATTCAGTTCATCAATATCATAAACACAGTAGGGAAATTCTTCACACTTAAGGGCATTACTGAGAACTCATAGTATCCTCAGTGACATTGGAATTCCATCCTTAGAATATCAGCCTCATGAACTCTCAACTAGTGTTATACAGACCTTAGATCGATCTTCTAGAACCATATCATGTCTCAAAACAGATCAAATTGGTCATAAATCCTCAATAAGGGGTACTTGTACATTATCGTGTCCTATTTTAGGCAATGATAATCCCCACAAATCCACAATATCCCATTCATTTTTTCATGAAAAAATCGGTGCTACCCAAGGGGACACATTGGGTCTAATGAAAACCATCTCTCAAAGGTCCTCTAACTATAACCATAACTCCCAGATCTTAGTAGGGGCCATCCGATATGTCATTTAAATATAATAGAGTGGTCCCAATATGCAAGTTGATTTAAAACTCCATCTCTCACCTCAGAGGTAATCCCAGAACATCCCCGGGGAATACACCCATATAATCCTCCACAACTAAATGAATCTAGATTCTTGGATATCCTACTATGCTATGGGATAAACTCACCGATTGATGGGTGATGGGTTGTAGACTCCTTCTCGTAAAACCCACTCATCCTGGCATGAGATATCTCTCCCCCATAAAGGATAATCTCGTCCAATCTATTCATAGGAATCTGAATTGCCTACAGTGAAAAAAATATGGTCTCGGACCATGGACAACCACTCCATTCCAAATATGATGTTATAATTTTTCATCATGATGACCAAAAGTTCCCAAGAAAAAATCTCTCCACCAAGTGATAGCTTGCACTTCCAACTAATGAATGATATTGAAGAAGCATTCCCTATAGAAACCTCAAGGAAAAACTATTAGGATAATTCCTTAACTGGGAACCCCGACTCTCAAAAAAAAGAGTAAATAGATGAAGGAATGACTCAAACATATGTATACCATTGTTGAATTAATAGTGTAATAAACATATACCATACCTCTAATCATCTTGTGAGTTGTCAGTTCATATGTCTCCATAGCTTCCAGCTACCCATAGACCTGACCACTAGCTCCCGGATCCTGATGTGGGCCACCTGGTGATGGTGTTATAAAGATATTACAACATCATCCACCACCCATATCTCCTCCTATAGGATCCCCACCTGCTCCTTTTCCAACTCTGCCTCCCTAGGGGCCTCCCTGGCCATGCTTGGAAGAACCGTAATCATGGCACTGCCTCTACTTTGGAAATACATCCACTATCTATCTTCCATATTTAGTATTTTAGGTCAGAAAATCACATGTCATGTGATCTCTCCAACCATATTCATAGAACCACCCCTCTCTAAGCTTCCATGTTCCCTTATGTGGTCACTATGGCACAAGACCACATTCCTGAGTCTAGTCCTGAGAAGATCTCTTGTACTGAGATCCTTCCAACTAGTGATTATTAGATACTGTAGAAGAATAAGCCCTGTAACACCCACTTCTAGATCTAGGTAAATGGAGTCCTTATGATAGGAATCTATCCATCACCAATGGACACTCTAACAATCCATTATATGTGGGAATACAAAGGGGTGCCACAATGGCATGGACGTCTCTATGGGGGCCCTGCTCAAACTTCCATGCCTGGAAGTATCCATTTTGAATCAACTTGATGGAGTATCGCATGAGGTCATTGAACCTCATATCATACTCTATAACTTCTATACCTCCCTATTGTATCTCCAGAATATCCTAAATTTAAACGGAGCACAAGCACAAGGGGTAATACTCCTCACAAAACAGTTGTTGGAAGTCAGTCCATGAGAGTGTCAGCTCATAATGCATCCTTTTTAGTAGACTTCAAAAGTACCCAACTGCTCAATGGAAAATACTAGATGATAGCATAACCACCTGATCAACTTGTGTATGGATAAGTCTGAAAACTTAGATCACCAACTCTGACCAACCCTACACCGCCTGGGGATATGGCTCACCATGGAACCTTGGCAGCCTCTGGTGCTAGAAATCATAGAGTGTACTAATCTTACATGCATCCTCAACCTACTCTGGTGGTACTATCTGTTACACAATAGGTGGGGTGATACTACCTATCCACCTGGAGGAAGGATCTTGCATGATGTCCTTGGAACTGAGGCCTCATCACTCATCGGATCATTTCCACAATCCTGAATCAGTAACCTAGACAGTTGTCTTTGTGGAGGCATCTTGAAAATTTAATCAAGATATACCATAGTCATATGAACATATATATATGTATAGATGACTTAATAAGGGTAGTCAAAAGACTTGGTCCTATATAATGAATGTACCAAAGTTCCCTGCAACCAATGTCTCGATATTCTATGTTGACAAGCAGATATCCAGAGTCCTGGTGAATGGATACATTGGACACCACACCAACACTCGATTCCCTAGCTTGAAAGCTATTCTTGAGACACTTTGATGCCATTTCACTAAGTTCCCAACTAAACCTCATTAGGGGAAAAACTCCAAATATAATCTTGAGTTCAAACCACCTCTGATACCAATTTTTCACAACCCGACCCACTAGATCCTACCTGGTTGTGGAGAGCTAAGACACAAATACCCCAATCCCACTTCTATAGGCCAGGGTCTATTGAAAAGTGCTAAAAGTAAATGTTGAGAGAGATTAGATCCAGATCTCTAAGACCCTAACACCATATGTGGTCAAATGCACCAGGGTATCACTATGATCCTCTAAAATCACCATCAATCTATCCATCATATATATAAGACACAACATGTGTAGACAAATCCAATTCATAAGTGAGTATATAAATACCCAATAGGACACCATGAAATCTGAAGGGGGAGAAATAAGGGACATGGTAGAAGTAAACAGATCAACCTATAGTCTGAGAGAAATGAAAACTAATCAATAGAGATATATGCTCATAAAAGAGACCCAAATGAGAGATAAATAGTATCTTCATCTCATATACCATCCCAGGATAATGAGTTTACCATCAGTTCTAAAGTGGTTCATCAATGATTCCTAGAATCTCGTGTGTGTTTTCAAATAACTACCCATGTCGAGCCGCACCTCACCACTATGTCACACAGTCAAGGGGACAAAATCTCTAGGTAGAGAACTCATGCCCTAATACAATAGGAGGGTGTCACTCTATAGGTATATAGAGGACCCATGCCCTGATATAATAGAAAACCACTCTGTGGGTAGATAGAGGAACCATTCCCTAACACAATAGGAGTGTTAAACTCTATAGTTAGATAGAGGACCCATGACCTAATACAATAGTAGGGTTTCACTCTATGGATATATAAAGGACTCGTGCTCTAACTCTATAGGAGGATTCCACTCTAAAGGTAAAGGATCCATGACCTGACTCGGAAGGAGGGTTCCAATTTGAACATAGATAGAGGAATCATGTCACAAACCATCCTAGATACCCTAGTACCCGAGTCGACCCCAACATGGTCTAAAGGGAATTCTCGATACACATAGGTTGGTGAATATCACCTGGAATCATACAATACATAGTAGAGAATGGTTTTTCCACATAAACATTAGAATAAACAAATACAAGTTAGTATGATCAAAATAAAACTCCACAGGGAGAACAATACCAAAAGTAAAATAAGTATATAAACCCAAAGTAAAACCAAAAATACTGTAAACTAAAATATAAACAACATAAGTCCCAATGGATACAGATATCTAAGTCCCAAGGATCAACAACAAGAACCATCTTCAAGTGGCATTTTCCCTTTTTCAAACCTAATATAAGTAAATCTAAAAATTCCCAAAGGCAAAGGTAGTGTGTGAGAAAAAATCCCAGTAGGGTATCACCAAGGATTCCATAATAATATGCCACATTAATTAACCAAGAAAAGCTTTAAATTTTAAATAAATAGGAATTTTAGTACAAAATAATATTTAAAATAAATCATTCTTTTTATTTATATTGATAGAACATTTCAAAATAATATAAAAATAAACATTTTATATAAAACAGTTTATATAAATTCAAAAGGCATGTGTAAAACAATTAAAAAACAATGGAATATATCGAAATAATCAAAAATCAAGAACATGTTCATCTTAAAATAGGTACAATAGTTCTAGGTTATGGGATCCTCACATACTCAAATAGGTGATCACGGTAATATTTGTACACACATCCCTCAGACACTGGTCAAAGAGGACTCATCACCATCCCATCAGGGATGTGAACTTCTGCACTTTTTTTAGAGTTGTAAAGAATAAATATAGTGTTTTCCCAAATAACTCACTAACTACCTAGGCTTTCATTTTCTCAAACCACAATAAATAATGGGCAATTTATCTCAAAACTTTTCAAAATACAATTAACCCATTTCCCATCTCAATATGCCAATTTCCATTTAAAAACAAAAATGGGTTTTTAAACAATTTATTCCTTTTCTATGATGAATCAAACAAAATTTATTATCAAGAAAATTAATCCATATTTATCAAATAAAAATTTGAAATAAATTTCACAAATCAATTTCATAATTAAATTTCACCATTTCCATCAAATTCCACAATCACACCCCAATTCATTGGAATTGGGGGTTTTCCCCAAATTTCATGCCAAAGAAAATTCAAATCCCAATTAAATGTGAATTGGTTTTTTCATATTATAATTGAAAGAAATTTAATTTAAATAAAGAAATTTTAGGGTTAAATCAATTGGCCAATATTAAACAGAACCACCTATTGTAGATCACAGGATCACATAACACAACATCTGCAATGGGAAACTCCAATGAAGAACGTTGGTAACAGATATCCAAGAATCAGACCTAGATCCAAGATCTAAAACAAATAATTTTATATCCTTTAATAATAAGAAGATTTAACAAACCATAAGGAGGATAGAATAAGAGAGCGTGGGATAGAGAACGAGAGAAAAACTCTTTCCAGGAATATATCAAACAACATTCTCCACACTTTGATTCACTTAAAAGGGGGTTTAGAGGATCCAAAATGGGCCCTTTAGAGATCCAATGACCTAGGAAGACTTCTAATCCCAATTTATGGCTGAGTGAGGGAAGAAATAAGGGTTCAGTAATTTTTAAGTTAATTTTTAAAATTAAAATAGTTTGCACGCATGATTTCTTGGAGGGGGTCATACGATTTTTCAAACTATGTGCCTTAACTATGCACCCCTTTAAAGATTTACACAGTTTTTACTAGGTGGGAACATATTTTTTCAAACCATGCGCCAAAAATTAAAACCCTCACTACCCGGTTTTTCATGGTTTGCACTAGAAAGGTGCGTTGTTTGGGGAAATCGTGCACCAACCATGAACAACACAAGATTCGTCCAAAAAAATTTAAATTTTACTCGAAGTACCCCTAAATGATACCCTAAAAAAGTATGATCAAAAAAATTTAATTAGTACCTAAAAATGTAACAAGATGTTACAACCACCCCACCATAGAAACTTTTTTTCCACAAAAATTATGTTAAGAAGATTCCATATCAAAAAATTGAGGTCACTGCTCTCCCATCAGTGCCTCTCTCTCCCATACCTCATGAGTATCAAAACTATTATACCATATCACACAAACCAAATGTATTTTTCTCCCACAAATTACCTTGGTTTCAGAATCAAATATCCTGAATGGATTCTTATCCATAAATAAATCAGGCTCAACATCAAGATCACTCCATCTCAGAACATGAGATGGATCGAAATGGTACTTTCTCAGCTATAATACATGTAACATGTTATATATCGATGTCAACTATGGAGAAAGTGATAAATGATAAGCCACTTATCCCACATACTCAACAACCTCAAAAGTTCCCACAAAATGAGGGAAAGTTTCCCTTTCCTCTCAATCCATTGATGACCCAAACAGGGTGAAACTTTCAAGAACAACTTGTCACCAACTAAAAATTCCAATGATTTGTGATGATGATCATTATAAGACTTATATAGGATATGTTCCATAAAAATTATCTAAAGAATCAACTAAATATTTTTTTTGTCTCTTAAACCAATCTCTATACAACCAAGTAACTTTCACTAATCTCCGACCAACATAATGGAGATTTGAAAGGTTGACTATTCAAGGCCTTAAAAAGAGACATCCTAGTCATAGACTGGTAACTATTGTTATATTAAAACTCCACTATCCCTAAATGGTCATATCAATCCCCACTAAAGTTAAGAAAACATGAATGAATCATATCCTAATGAATTTTTATATATCTCTTTATCTAATCATACAACTATGGGTGGTATGTCATACTCAAATGAACTTGAGATCCTTGTGCCTCCTAAAGGCCTCTCTAAAATTAATAAGTAAACTGTGGATCTCTATTAAAAACTATAGCATATTCCAATCCATACAAATGAACAATCTCTTTCGCATAGATATTTCCTAGATCTTCAACTTTGGTTGTATCACAAATGGGTATAAACCGACCCTATTTGGTTAGCTTATTGATCATGAACCATATCGCATTATTCTTTTTCTGAGTATGTGGAAACCCCACCATAAAGTCCATAGAGATCTCATCCCACTTTTAAGTTGGGGTTTGAAAGTGGCTGAAGAAAACCTGAAGGTATTTAGTACTCGGCATTGACTTGTTTTCATATATAACAATGAGAGACAAAATTAGAAATTCCCCATCTCATACCAGGCCACCAGAATTGTCGCCGCATGCCATATAACATCTTCATGGTTCCTAGGTGCATAGTCCATTGAAAATTATATAAATTCTGCATAATATCTTTTCTTATAGGAAAAGGTATGATGTACTAGTTCTAAAAATATATAATACCCTCCCTGGAAAATGATCACTCGGAAATGGTCTCCCCACCATAAAAAGAGTCTTTAATGTTGTGGAATTCATCATCGAGATTTTGTTCTTAAATAATCATATTTATAAGAGTGAATGTCAACTGAACACTAGACAAGGAAACCTTAGTCTTGAATTATTAGACTCATATATGAAACTATGAAAAAATATCCATCAAGTTTAACTATTTCAATGAATATTTCATAGCCTGGGTTGGAAGTTTCAAGCTCAAAGCATCTGTGATGACATTCCATTTCCCTAGGGTATAGGTAATTTCAAAGTCAAAAGACTATAGGTACTCCACCTAATGCCTTTGGAGGAGATTCAAATTTTTTTATAGAATATATAACTCAAGATCTTGTGGTCATAATACAAATTAAATATTTTTCGAAAAGGTAATTACGGGGACTCTTATGCACATGAATCACAACTGAGAGTTCAAGGTCATGGGTTAGATAATTCTTCCTATGTGGCCTAAGATATAGAGAGCCATGGGAAACAACACGATCACCCTGTATAAGAACATAGTCCAATCCTAAACCTAATGCATCACAAAAGACCACATAGCCCTTCCCAGCCTATCGAAGAGTCAACATTGGCACAGTAGTTAAAATACATTTCAACTCAATGAAATAACTCTGAAATTTCTCATCCCAAGAAAACTTTACTCCCTTCTAAGTTAGAGAATTCATTAGAGAATCCAACTTTTAGAAATCCTATACAAATCAGTGATAATATCAAGCTAAACCCAAGAATCTATGAATCTCAAAAACATTTTGTGGTTTCTCCCATGTCATAATAGCTTTCAAATTTTCAAGATCAACTGAAATACTATGTTTTGACACCACGCATCCCAAGAACTTTACTTCCTGAATCTAGAAATCGTATTTTGATAGCTTGGAATAAATTCAGTGATTTCTCAACAATTTCATAACTACTCTCAAATGACGCACATGATCCTCCTCATACTTAGATTAAACAAGGATGTAATCCAAAAAGACCACCAAAAATTATCAAGATAATCATGGAAGATCATGTTCCTCAGGGCTATAAAGACTGTAAAATAATTGGTTAGACCAAATGGAATGACAAGGTACTCATATTGGTTGTACCTGCTTCGAAAGGTGGTTTTATAAATGTCATGTCATTTTATTCTCAACTGATGATAAACATATCTAAGATCAATATTCAAAAACCACTTATCCCCTTTCAACTAGTCAAACAAATCATCAATTTGTTGCAACATATACTTGTTCTTTATCGTACCTCGATTGAGTATTTGGTAATCAACACAAAGGAAAAGTGACCCATCTACTTTATTAGAAAAGAGAATTGACGCTATCCAAGGTGACGCACTCATGAGTATAAATACTTTCTCTAATATATCATCCATATCAATCTTCAAATCTTTCATTTCATCTAGTTCCATTTGGTAAGAAGGAATAGATACTGACTGAGTACTGGGTACTAAATCAATAGAAAACTTTACCTCTCTTATCAATGGAAAACCAAAGAAGTTAGAAGGAAAAAAATTAGGAAACTTGATTAAAATTAGAGGTATATCACCACTCAAATATTCTCTCTCCAAGTAAAAAATAAAACATAGATATAACTTTCCCCAAATATGGATAATAATGTCCATCTCTACTCTAACTCTATTCCCATTCTCCTTGAGAGATACGGCACACCCCATCAGGTGCGGTAAAAAAGACCTACCAAAGATAGCAATCAATTTGATCTTTATTATCTATGATAAAAGCCATCATGAATATAAAATCAATAGGTTTCATGTCAAGAACCATAAAATCCTAAGAAAGATTATTCTCTGATAAAGAAAACACATATGTGGGATAATGAATACCCTACTCTCTTTATTCTGAGGTGTGTAGAAATATCCATCACATAAGATAAAAGATCCATAGAAAGATTTAGTAGACTCACAATATGGGTTTAAATGAATGAATTATATGTACCAGTATCAAATAAAGTAGTCACTAAAGATAAATCAATAGTGATGGTACCTCTCACAGTCACTAGACTCATATCAGCTTCCTCTAGAGACTCTTCCACTGCATGAAGACGCATCATTCTAGATTTATGTGGTCAGAACCCCTTAGTACTTGAAGCATATGATTTCACCATAGTAAATTTTGGCATAGATGATCCCATGAAACTATGGGTAGTAGAATATACATTAAAAAACTTCTATAAGTGTCATGAGAATCTGTAGAAACCACATACCTTGGGTGCCTCAGTTCAAACCCATTTTGAGTAGCCTGGATTGTCACACTAGTAATAAATCAAAGGGCCTATACCAGGAACTTCAAGAGTTATAGAAGAAACTTTTTGTTGATAACTACCACAAGATTCATCACACTTTCTCTTTTATTTGAAGTAATTTATAGAACTATCGGTGGGAGAAAAAGGAACTCCCGCCAACCCTGACTTTCTAGCCAGGTCTATCTCAACCATCAATACTATATCCAACACATCAGCATAAGAAGGTAGCTTCATCAATAAAACCTAGGAATTAATATAATATCTAAGTCCCATATTGAACCATTGAGTATTTATATTCTCATTTGATATTATCTCAAGTGAGAACTGCACAATCTCAATAAAGAGATTTCCATATTCTATCATGGTCCTGTCAGCCTGTTTGAGTTTTAAAAACTCTATAGTATTGGCCAACAACATCGAATATAGATAGAACTAGTTAATAAAAATATATTTAAATTCCTTAAAATCTAAGACCTCGTACTTCTTTTTCGTCACCATGGTGTCCCACCATCTCCTTCTAGGTCTTTCTAGCTTGAAGGTGGAACATTTCACCTTGATAGAATCGAGTGTTTCTAAGAACTCGAATAAAATTTCAAACCCTCTTAGAAAATTATCATAATCTTTAAGATTGTTTGATACTTTTAATTTTAGTGTCTTTTAGAGAAGTAATTCCTAAGCACAAATTTTGAATTTATCCCTCTAAGGTTCCACAGGTGGAGCCTAAATGGGAATAGGTTCAGGTGCTTTTCCTAGAGCTCAAACATCATGCACAACAACTTAAACCATATTCTAGTCCATGGTAGGAATTTCTTGCTATGGTTCATCTATATATTCCTCTTAGAACCAATTAACATGTCTTCTCAAAGGCTTATTATGAAACAAAATTAGAAAATTACATTTAATACGTCAGAAAGGTTACTCAGATCAACACTCAAACAAGAGAAATAAGGAAATTATTCCCAACGGATAGATAAACAAGATTTGGATTTCAATATATCCAAATAAAAATTTAGGAAAATACTATAACTAATCTTCAATAGATAATTCCAAAACCACCCTAATAACTTAAGGCTCATTACAGTAAGATTTGGCTAGGCACTCACTCATAACTACCTCTTAAGTCCCAACAAGATCTCAAACTACATACTGAAATCAAGGTAATATGATTAACCTCCCTATGATACCACTTTGTCATGAACCATCTTAGATACCCTAGTACCCTGATACCCGACTCATCCCTAACATGGCCTGAAGGGTGTTATCGATCCCCACAGGTTGGCGACTAGCACCTAGCATCATACGTGACAAAGATGGGAATAATTTTTCCACATAATTAGTGGAAGAAACATATAAAAGTCAATAATCTGAAAAGAAAAATCCATAGGGAGAATATTACCAGATGTAAAATAGGTATATAAACCCAATGTAAAACCAAAAAGTACCAAAAACTAAAAGAAAAACAACCCAAGTACCAATAGACACAAATCTCCAAGTCCCAATGATCAACAACAAGAACCACCTCCAAGTGGTACTTTTTCCTTTTCTTAAATCTGATAAAAGTAAATATAAAAATGCTTGAAGTCAAAGATATGGTGTGAGATAAAATCCTAATAGGGTCTCACCAGGGATTACATAATAATATGCCATATTAATTAACTAAATAAAACTATAAATTTTATATAAATAGAAATTGAAGCATAAAATCATATTTAAAAAATCATTCTTTACATTTCAATTGATGGAAATATTTCAAAACAATGGATAAATAAACATTTTATATAAAATAGTTTATATATATTCATAGGGAATGTGTAAAATTGTTTAAAAACAATGGAATATATCAAAATAATCATAAATAAGCAACATGGTCATTCGTCAAGAGGTATGATGGTTCTAGGTTATGATATCCTCACACACTATAATAGGTGATCATGGTAATATGTGTACACGCGTCCCTTAGACACTGGTCAAAGAGGACTCATCATCATCTCATCTGGGATGTAACCTGCTGCCCTATTTTTATTAGTGTTGTAAAGTGACAATAGAGTGTTGTCCCAAATAAGTCATTAACTACCTAGGATTTCGTGTTCTCAAACAATAATCAATAATGGTTATTTTATCTCAAAACTATTCAAAATACAATTAACCCATTTCCCAACTAAATATGACAATTTCCATTTAAAAACCAAAATGGGTTTTAATCAATTTATGTCTTTTTTAGGATAAAACCAACCAAGGTTCTTATCAAAAAAATTAATTCATCTTTATCAAATAAAAATTTGAAATCAATTTATCAAATAAATTTCACGATTTAATTTCATAATTTCCATCAAATTCCACAATCACACCCTAATTCATTGGAATTGGGGGGTTTCCCCAAATTTCATTCCAGAAAAAATCAAATCTTGATTCAATAATAATTGGGTTTTTTATTATCTAATTAAAATAAAATTAATTTAAATCAAGTAATTTTAGGGTTAAATCAATTGTCCGATCTTTAATGGAACCAATTACCATAGATCATGGGATCATGTAACATAATACCCGTAATGGTAAACTTCAATGAAGAACATCGGAAATATACATAAAAGAATAAAACCTAGATCCAAGATCCAAAACAAAGAAGTTTAGATCCTCCAACAACACAGAGATTTAAAAATCCCTAAGGAGGAGAAAATATGAGATTTGGGTATAGAGGATGGGAGAATAACTCTTACCGAGAAAAGATTTAACGATGTTCGCTGCACTTTAATTTGCTTCATAAGGGGTTTGGAGGAGCCAAATGGGTTCTTGAGCACTCTAATGACCTAAGAGGATATCCAATCCCAAGTTAGGGCTGATTTGGGGAATAAATATGGGTTTGATAATTTTTAATTTAATTTTTGGAATTAAAAAAAATCATGCACGGTTTCCTGGATGAGGACGCATAGTTTATACTACGTGGGTGTATATTTTTTTAACCTATGTGCCAACCATGAAAACCCTAACTGCCTAAGTTTTCATGGTTTTCACTGGTAGGATGTGTGGTTTGGTTAAACCATGTGCCAACCATGCACAGCCCAATAGCCTTCCAAAATTCTCAAAATTTCACCTGAAGACTCCTAAATGATACACAACCAAAAAATGATCAAAATAGGGGTTTAGGAGTACCTAAAAATAGTAAAAGTGTGTTAAAAATTATAACCTATCCCTGTATGAGGGTTCCACTATGATGGTATATAGAGGACCCATGCCTTGTCCCAGTAAGAGGATTCCACTGTGATGGTAGATATAAGACCCTTTCCCTAATCGAGTAGGATGGTGCCACTCTGGTCTCTCTAATGATCATAATTAATCACTTACATCATTTTTCATCTTCTAAATAAGCATAAAAACTATAACATCTATCATAGTATCTCAAAAACCACCAAAAATGACACCATTGTGTTCTATGTAGAGAAACACTCAGGATAGGATACTAAATCCAAAATATGAGTCCAAGTGAAGGATATATGAGAGGTAGAAGTTTACTTGAAAGGAGGTACATAGTGTGTAGGGGTCTACATGGCATGTGGCCCCTCTCCTCTACTTGGAAGTGTCCTCAAAATCACACGAATCACTAGACATGTAGTACTACATGGTTTTTCTTGGCTACCCAAGGTTGAGCCATGTTCTCTTAGCCATTCCCATGTACACTATCCATGTTCCTATACATGGCATGTGCTTAGTTGTTCCCATGTATAATGGCCATGTGCATGTACACAATGTGTGCCTAACTATGTCCATTTCCATGTACTCCCAAAGTGCACTCTAGGTCACCAACACTAATTCACACGGTGTGGGGGGGGTCCACCCAGCATGTGATATTTAACTCACCTAGAAACCCTAGCTACCACAATTGGGTCACTACATGGTGTGTGTTCATCCCAATACACATCATGTAGTCAGGATTTTCATAGAAAGTTACATCTTCTCTACACATTATAAATATGCCTCTACTACATCTAATTAAGTCTTTTTTTCACCCAAAACTAAAGGTGAATGCCTCTGTTCATTAATTTCGGCCCTTCGATGGCTGAAAATCAGTATCTATTGATCCATGGTGGTTTTTCACATGACCCATGAAACTCTCATCACTGATGATCTATATTGGATCCTAGATCCATGGGAATCATCACCCATATCCCACAAATCATCTCAATTCATCCCCAAATCATCAATCTATTCATTACACATGAATCTGTTATGAATCTGGGGGTCTGGTCATGTTCGATCCCACTCGACAATGTCGAACTATGACCCCATAGTCCAACAACGAAGAAAAAAATGTAAAATGGGGGGAAAGATCATAAACCAAAGATTAAAAAATGTTTTGAAATATTTCTTGTACAATGAATATATATTGGGGATGTCCAGGGTGAGAAACATGGAACAACAGGGATAAATTGAATAAACAATCTAAATATGATACATTGGCTCATGCAAAGGCTCAATTTAAACATAGATCAAAAAATAAAGGTTTGATCATGCTTAATATTTTAATCATAAATTATTAATACAAAAATTATGAATCCTGTCTCAATATTTGATCGATCGTTGTTGAATAACATTGTTTCCAAGGATGGGGAATATCTGTTACTTTTGTTGCGCCTCGATTCACCTGGATCCATAAGATCATCATTGTTTGATCTCAATTTTCCAACAATGGGTGGTAAAAACTCCTGTAAATGATACCAGGGTTGTGATACTAACCCTAGGGATTCTTTATAACATACTATTTATAAATGGAATTAATTTTAAATTAATTAATTAAAATAATTAATTAATTCACTTAACGTACCCACCAACGGTCGCCTTATCTAAACATCCCACGCGGACCAATTTTAGGTCATTCCTGGGGTAAAACCCATGATCTAGATTCAAATGTGGTCTTAGATTTTATATTTTAGACTTAGTTTGGGAGATATTCTATTTTTTCTAAAAAATTGTGTGTGTATAATATAAAAAATATTTAATATTTTTATAAAATTAATTTCAGGAACACTGAGCATCAGGATCATACGTCGTCTCAGTGTTTGGATCTGAAAAAAATCATTGATATATTTAAAAGTCTTACAAGGTAAAAATAGTGTCTCTTCATGTTAATTGGGATGATATAGTTTATTGTTGAAAGGTTGATCTGGTTGAGAGGATGATGAGTGGTAGATGATGTTGCATTCTTTTCAGTATCAGGCTTTGGGAAAGCACGAGGGTAGTGTTTCTAATGTGGATATAGATAGATCTGGTTGGAGAAACTTGGGATCACATTAAGTTTAATCTAGGACATGGTGGAGTATTTTTTTTTCATTGGTTTTTAGTCATATGCGAGGATCTATGTGTCGGTGGTTGATGTTGTATCTAGGTGAGCAAAATAAGGCTGATGTTTCATGGATTGACTTTCATAAAGATTTTTAAGAAAAGTTACTTTCATTGACCATAAAGGTAGTAAATTAGGAGGATATTATTTATCTTAAATGGGTAACTATAAATGTATCAGATCTAGGTATCATGTTCAAGGACCTTATTCATTTTTTCCCAGACTATTTTCAAGATGAAGAGTCTCATGCAAGCCGTCATGAGGAGGCACTCCATCCTTCGCTTCATTATGCAGTTACTCCCTTTACATTGTCAAAATATATGGAGGTTTAGAAGAAGGTATAGGTGATTGAGAATATTAACTCACAAGGAGGTTTACGATGATAGAGGAACTAGTAATGTTCCTTGAGGAGCAGGGTTATCAGTGGTAGGTCTTAGGCACCATGACCTTTAAGGTTTTGACCAGTAGTGAGTCAACCACATTATCTTCCTTTTGGCCTTTTGGGTCTATTTATTTCCATGTTTTTTCTAGAGAATTCAGTTTGGTGTGATTTTTCTATGTATTTCATGGCCATTTCCATAACTAGTGCCTAGTGGTTCTTTGATATCAGTTTTTTGGAGGTAGTCATGTACAGCACCAGCCTCAACAGTCGTTGCCAATAAGATCATTTCAGAAGCAGAGGCAGAAGTATTATGTTCCAACAAGGGGATATGGATCAAGTATATCCATATGTTAGAATGTTCCTCATGTTCAATTACCTCAACTTAAGCATATCCATATAGGTGGATGTCGGCAGATAGGTAGAGGAGTTGGGTATGGTCAATTGCACACAGTAGAGGCAGCAGCGCCAAAGGGGCCAGAGATCATTTGAGGTGTGCTTAGTTTTTTGTATAACCTTTTTTGTGCCTTTTTTGGTTTTATATATTCACACACCCACTCTAGTCCATGCTATGATACTATATGTAGAGAGTCATCTCATTCCCCTGGTGTTGACTACACCAGTTGGAGGCCATACCATCTAGTTTGTTGTGTACTGAGGGTGTAGACTGATAATGGGGCCACATCAGACCTATGGAGAACTATTATTGATTTAGATTAAACCATACAATTTCATTCTTAACATTTAATGGTTTTATTCCGTGTGTTCCATTATTAACTACTTTCATAGGAGAGTCGTGTTCTCGGATGTGGATGGACAACATGTGGTTTTCATTGGAAAGAAGAGATTTCAGGTGGGTAGTTGGTGTTTGGAGCCCCTTATTTCCTTGATGGATGAGTTTTCTATGGAATCAGTGGAAACTGGTATTTTATAGGTTCCTCGGGTCATTGGGTAGTTTTTGGATGTTTTTACTGAGTAGGTTGTGATGCTACCCCCTCGATATGATGTTGAGTTTGAGAAATATTTACAGCCCAGTGCTTCTCTGATTTTGATGGGTCCTTATTAGATGGTACCTTATGAGTTATAGGATTTTAGGATTTGTATAGATGATCTTATGAAGAAAGGTTTCATATGACCCATTGTGTCATCATGGGGTGCTCCATTGTTGTTCACCAAGAAGGAAGATGGTAGTATGAGGTTGTGCATAGACTACCAGAGATTGAATCGGGTAATGTTCAAGAACCATTACCCTCTTTAAATGAAATACAATATTTTTTACTAGATGATATGGGTGGGTTGTTTTTCTAAGATTGATCTGTGGTTTGGGTATCACCAGTTGAGGGTGATGGATGAGGATATCCTGAAGACTGCAATCAGATGCAGGTATGTGAACTTCAAGTTTGTAGTCATGTCGTTTGGTGCCACGAATGAATCATCTATGTTCATGGGTCTCATGAACTATATGCTTTGTGTATTCCTAGACTAGTTTTTAGTTATGTTCATTGATTTCATATTGATCTACTCAAAGTTATAGGAGGAGCATGTCGATCATCTCAAATCTATCTTGTGGGTTCTTTAATGCTACCACCTCTATAGAAAGTTATCCAAGTGTAAGTTTTGTACATTATAGGTGCATTTTTTCAGTCATGTGGTGTCTTAGTATGGTTTGGTAGTAGACCCATCAAAGGTTAAGGTAGTTGTTTCTTGGGAATCACCCTAGAACTTGGTAAAGGTCCATAGTTTCCTTGGTCTTGCATGCTATTATCAGATGTTTGTTCCTGATTTATCTCAATTTATAGCCCCATTGACAGTGTTGAAAAGCAAATATTAGGATTTTTTGTATACTGATAAGTTCAAAGCAGTGTTTGGTTACCTGAAGTAGAAGTTGGTTAGTGCTGCAGTGCTTCAGTTTCCTAAGGAGGGTGAGTTAGTTGAGGATTTTTTTAATGCATCATGTATGGGCTTAGGATGCATATTGATTAAATAGAGAGAAGTGATATCATATGTGTTTATGTAGTTGAATCACTATTAGTGTAACTATTCCACCCATGATCTGTAGATAGCATCAGTTTTGTTTGCACTGAAGTCTCATTGGGGAGTGATTTTTGGTCTTCATGGATCATAAGAGATTGAGGTATATATTTTCTCAATGTGATCTAAATCTAAAGAAATGGATGTGGATGGAGTTTCTTTAGGATTGTGATTTATAGTTGTCCTATATCTCAATAAAGGGTAATTTCATGGCTAAAGCTTTGAGTAAGAAGTCATGGAAAGATGTTGTTCAGAAATATGGATATTCTTAGAGAGTAATGAAGGAGTTAGTAGCCCTACCCTTAGATATGGTGGTTGATAGTGGAGGTTTCTTGTTTTAGATGATGGTTTAGTATTATTTTATTCAATATATGGATTAATCTCACTTGGTAGACTCAGAGTAAGAGGTTATGTGTGATCATTTTGTCCACAGTGATGCTCTGGAGGGATGGATGGATGATGGTCAGAATCGGGTGTTGTTTCAAGGGAGGATATTTATTCCTATAGTGATGTGTGAGTAAGTCCCTTATGAGTTTCATATATCACCTTTGGTGGTACACCCAAGAGTATCCAATATTTAAATTATCTTGAGGATGCATTTTTTCCTAATATGAAACGGGCAGTGGCAGAGTTTATGGCTCAAAGTCTGGTTTTCTAGTAAGTAAAGTTCAATCATCATATTACTGATGATTTTTTGCAACCTTTGGATATCCCTAAGTGGAATTGGGATGACATGTCAATGGATTTTTTTCATATATTTACCCCAAATTTAGGTATTTTTTTATTCTATCTGGGTAATCTTGGATTTTTTGATGAAATTAGTTCACTTCCTAGCGATCAAAAAGTTTGTTGTTGTGGATTTTTTGGCAAGGTGGGGAGTTAGAATTTCTTGGTCCTAATGTGGTGCAGAGCATGATAAAAAAGGTTCATCTTTTTTATAATAGGATGAAAGAATCATGGTTCCATAATAATTCTTATATTGATCATAGGAGGAGGCCCTTGGAAGTTAAGGTTGGAGACTATGTGTTCTTGAGAGTCTCACCTCGACATGGGCAATGGAGGTTTGACATGGGGAGTAAGATTTATCCTAGGTTTTTTGAGTTTTTAAGGTGTTTAGGAGAGTTAGAGAGATAGAATATTGGTTGGAATTTCCACCACGAATGTAGAGGATACACAACATCTTCCATGTGTCTCAAATTCATCATTATCTTCATGATGACTCACATATCATTGACTAGAGAGAGTTGGATATTGAAGATGACACAATTTTCATAGAGAAGACAATGGAGATATAGGGTTTTTGAGAGAGGGTGATGTGTGAATGAACCATTCCCTTGTTTCGTGTGTTGTGGAGGAATGGTATCCTAGAGGAGAGTACTTGGGAGTGATATATGTTGATTCCTACCCAGTACCCGAAGTTGTTTTGAGTTTTTCTTTGATTTATTTTTTCTTTGTGATGTGATGTTTGGATCTTACTATTTTATGAGACATTTTGTTCTTATTGGTTTATGATGTATGATAAAACTCTAACATATGAAAAGGGTATGACCTTATTCTTAACTAAAATTCATTTTACTACGATGTGATTAAACTTATGCAGGTGAGTGAAAACCACTCAGAGCAGAAAGTATCTTGACATGGAGGATGGAATTCCCTGATTCATATGTTTGGGGTAGTGCAGTTTTTTGGTTTTGGTGGTTATTGGATTGTTCTGTATGGAGGTTGAGATAGTTCTATAGTGTTTGTGTGGGGATGTGGCATTTTGTGGCTGGTACCAGATGACGAGGTGTTATTCACGGTAAGAGGTGGTGTTGTGGATTTATGGTGATGAGGTTTTTCAAGGTGTTTTTTGGGTGTTTAGTTTCATGTGTTTGGTTGTTGGTATCATTTGAGGTGTAATGACAACCTTGAAAAGTATCTCATGGGGTAGCTATTTGGACTCCCTTATTTTCATCGGATTTGGTTTTGATTCTCGAGGATGAGAATTGTTTCAAAGGTATATGATGTAATAGCCCGTACCTTCCCAGTCTATTACTTTTCTTATTTTGGTGGTTAGAGTTATTCAGGTGAGGTTCCAGGAGTTGGTAGTGGAGGTTGGAGTTTTAGGAGTGTTTCAGTATGTGGTTCATGATGTGAACCAGATTCACATCGTGAGTTAGTAGTTTGTAGCTTGTGTAGCCAAGTGGATTCACATCTTGTGTTAACAGTGGATGAAATCTGTGATATGGATTCACATCATGAAAGTGATTCATGATGTGTAATTAATTAGAGCTGAGGTGACATGAAATTTAGAAGAAGTTGGAATTATGGGGAATTCCTATGGAATTCACATTGTGAACCTAATTCATGATGTGAAAAGGGTGTAATTACAATTTTTTAACACTTTTTTGGTTGTTTCCCCCAACAATTCATGTATACTTATCTCTCCCTTATTTCCAAGATAAACCTGGTAAATTTTAGAGGATCTTCCATCTCTCCTCCTTCTTCAATCCTTGGGTTTCGGTGTATTCGCATTGGTGATCCATGGTGAGATATCCTCTCTTCCACATGGTTTTCCTTCTATTATTATTCAGAGATCTACTATAGTAGTGTGGTTTTGGTTTGGGGTGTGTTGGGGCTATGTTTTTTATGGACCCTTAATATGGTGTAGGTTGATCTATGGGTTTTTCATATGATTGTGGTTTTTGGGTGCTTCTTCCTTCGCCCTACAATGTACAACGAGATCAAAAATCTCTTTTGAGGTAGGTAATCCCTCATTTCTCACTTTTGTGTATCATGCATGGGGGTTTACACTTTTTTATATATGGGCGATGGTTTGAGTTGGCCTAATAAAGATAAATTAATTAGTTAATCAAAATTTAAGGGTGATGGGATTTGATCCACTTGATTTTACTACTTTTTATCTTGATATTGTGATTGTACGGTCTTGATGCCCTACCGAAAATTGTGACTTTTAGGGGGGGTTTGCACTGTTTTGATATGTGTTATGGAGAACTTTCTTTGTGGTTGTTGTGATATCACCCTAAAAATGGAAATCAGTAAACCACTAATATTTGGATAATAAAATGGTTGCCCCGGGATTCATGGATTTTTTTATGATGAACCTAAAATAAAGAAGTTAAATTGATAAAAATTACCTTGATAAATCTGTAAAATAGATTGTGATTTGTTATTATGTGTGGTCATGATGTGGGGCGGTGATGTGTGGTCGGGGCAGCAAGCAGATGGGTTTTTTAGGCCGTGTTGTGGGGCAGTGAAGAGATGGATTTGTAGGGTTGTGTTGTGGGGTGGCGAGGAGATGGGTTTGTGTGGCTGTGTTGTGGGGTAGCAGTGATGGAAGGTGGTATGTGATGTGGTTATGATATGGTGATTATTTGAGGTTGTTTGTCTTGGTAAGGTTGATGTGTTGTTTGTTTTTTTTTTGTGAGGTGATGCCTTGTGCTAGTTTCCCAAGTAGTAATGGAATCGGTTAATAATGCTTGAAATGGCATGATCTAGTTTGGTTAATGGGATGGGATGGATAATGAATTAATTAATTAATAATGGGTTTTTTGTTTGAAATAGTTAATATTTAAATATGATATGTTTGTGATGTAATAATGAAATTGGTTGGTAGTATGAGATTTTTCTTGTGGCTTGTGTGGCGTTGTGCGTTTATTGGTGGTAGATAGAAAGTGGTGGTGTTGTGAGTTGGTTAGTGTTTTTTTTTGTGAACACATAGGTTGGGATTGTGTGTGGATATATATATACCTTGTATGTTCCTTGTGATTTTTATACGCGCCTCACCCACATCAATCATGATGTTTAGATACTTGTATATTCACACGTAGGGTGTTTTTTTCCAATATCCTGATGATGAGGATAGATGGATGGATACCCACTCTTTCCTAATCTATCTTCCAAGTGATTAGATATTCACATACTATGATGGGTGGGGGTCTGATAGTTCACTAGGTGATGGATCAGGTGTCTGCGGGTGAGATGTGATGTGACTGTGCTGTGGGGCGGTGAGATGTGATGTGACCATGTTATGGGGTGGCTTATGGTGGGGGTCGTTCATTATAGTAGGAGGGAACAAGATTGACGTCCTTCATGTTCATGATACCCAACTACTTTGGTTATGGTTTTGATGTGATGTCCCAGGTGTCTTCGGGTGAGATATGATGTGACTTTGTTGTGGGGAGATGGCCCAGGTGTCTGTGGGTGAGATGTGATGTGACCATGTTGTGGGGTGATACTATATGTTATTAGAAAGAGATGGGAGCACCAAGATGTACAACTTTGGGGTGTGAGAGTAGCATCCCAATGGGAATGAGGCGTGGGATACCCTTTATCAATATGATTCTTATTATGTTATTATACTAGACTTCTGTTATTTAGTAAGCATGCCTTGGTGAGGTTGGGATTGGATAATTGACATGTTTAGGTGTTGTTGGTTCTTTTGTTTTCTCACAGGTGCATTAGTATGATTCTTTCACATGTGCATGAGAGAATTTGGTTTTCCTACTAATTATACGTGTATGATCACCCTGTGTATATAAACTAATTTTCAGATTTCCATGAGGATTACGTGTACCATACTAGATGTCAGTAGCTATGACCCTTAGACCGTTTTTGTGTTACTACTTTAGCTTTTCTTTTGGGTATTTATTTAGGAGACTTTTACCTATACCTATTTTATTTATATATATATTATGGGATGGTTTTTAGTTTTCTTTTTATATTATGTCATTGAGTTACTTATGGTTGAATCGTCCTATCTCCCGATCTTATATTATTATTGAGGGTAATCCCTCCCGTTTTTATGATATTTTTATACCCTCAGTGCTAGTCGTCAACCTAGGGCGTACTGGAGGCATGACTCGAGGGACATTATCTCTCTCCCTTTATTGTGGTATCTTTGGTAGGAGGGGGTTGTAACAATAGGTTTAGTGAGTGTTTGTCATTCCTTGGGGGGTGGGTCTCGACCCATTGAGATGTTTGAATGTGCGTGTTGTTTGGAGTTTTTAATCATCTCTACCTATGATGAATAATATATATATATATGAAATATATTACATATTATATATATGTATATGTATATATATGTATGTATGTATATATATATATATATATATGTATATATATCATTAATCACATTAGTAATTATATTATGTATTAATTATTAATCATATTATTAATTATTAATTATCTTAATTGATAATTATTTATTATTTATTATTTATTTATTATTATTATTATTTATTATTATTATTATTAATTATTATTTACATTATTAATTATTAATTATATTATTAATTATTATTATTTAAATTATTAATTATGAATTATCTTATTTATTATACTATTAATTATTATTAATATTTGTTAATTATATTATAATTTATTAAATATATTATTGATTATCGATTATCTTATTAAGGATATTAGTAATTATTAATTTTCAATTGTTAATCATATTATTAATAATTAATTATATTATTACTTTTTTTATTTTTTTTATTTATTATCTATATCAAACATATTTCATCCTAATTAATTAAATAATCAATCGTCTATTATTATTTAGGCATTATTATTATTATTATTATTATTATATTATTATTATTATTATTATTATTGTGACAAAATGAATGTTGAATGTCACATGAAAAATCATTAAAATATGTCAATAACTCTTTCCTTATAAAAGGGAGGCAATATGGAGTTTTTTAGTTATATTTTGGGATTTCTAAAATGATAGTAAAATGAGTCATAAAAACATGAAATGATTTTAGTTTTTATCCAAAATGAGGAGATGTCAAAATTAGAAAAAACAAGAAAAGTGTGATATAATTTCATCATTGTATAATTTTTTTAAAAAATTATTTATTTTTATTTTATTAATTATATGTAAAAACTAAAATAAAATTTTAATCATTATTTAACTATTATTTTCTTTGCATTTAAATTCATTAAAATAATCCTAAAATATAACTAAAAACTCACTCAAAACTCAAACAATCTTTGATATATCTTAAAGATTTTTTATGTGAGATTTAATTTTCACTTTAAAATCATTGGAATAATGATACATTAATAATAATATTTCAAGACCCAACTCATCAGGGCCTGAGCTGCGATTGCCCGAAGCCCACCTCCAACTGGCCAAGGGCTGGTGACCAGCGCTGAGTAGGCATATCACACACGTGAGAGGTCTTAACCTATGGTACTTGTACGCATGCACCCACATACATCTCAATGGAATAGTGTAGAGATAATAATAACTAGAAAAAAAATGCATCCATACATCTATCCCACAATCAGAGTACAATAAAAAGTACTGAAATCATAAAATTGGAAAAATATAGGCCCACCAAAAACTGTAAAGATTTAAACCTACTCTTAAGTAGGGGACCACTGTTAAATGCAACCACCAGAACACACCTCGGTCAAGCCCTAGTATACACCCCGGTCTATCTAGATCACTAAGCTTTGCCTTCTTTGGGTCCTCTCAAGAATCCATCAAAAGGTTTATCATCTTCGCATGACGCAACATGTGTGGGAAAATCTCATGTAGGGGTGAGTATAATAATACTCTGTAGGAGTCCTAAAAACCCAAAATAAAGGGAAAAACTAAATTGCAATAGTCTATTCGACCCAAATCCAGAGGAGGAAACCCAAGTGATAGAGAACAATAAACTCCATCTCAATTGATCCTCAACTATATATTTCTAGTAATAACTATCCACCTAGTGTGTCAAACAAGGTATGTGACATCACCGTAAGGAATCCCAGAATAACCTAAATATACTTGACTCGGACTCTAAGTCTCATGAGGTCACAACCTCACAGCCAACCATAGGATTCTACTCAAGGCTTGAGGTTAATCATTCTTTCAGTAGATCCCACTCCATGAGACCTTCCATCCCTAATGGAACTTTTTTGAGAGGTAACACTCATTGGTAACAATCCTTCCATCCTCCAATGGCCTGAAGGCCTTAATTTTTTTATTGATTTTTGATAATCCACCTTTCAAGGGGTGAGGTGGAACCCTTAAAAGGCTCGTAGGCGTAAGTATTACATGGCTTTTAGGCCTTGGAGGAATTCATTTCTCGTAGGCTTCAAACATTACATACAACCCAGACTAACTACTTGGAACTACTCCTCCCCGGCATCTTCATCGTGAAATCAGCTCTCCACCTTCGCATGGCTGTTTGGCTAGGTTTTCCTATGCATGCATAGGCTTGTCCCGATGTTAGGTGTCATACCCTCTCATTAAATCTCATAGGAACCCAAGTGGAGAGGATCACCCCTCTCCACTACACGTAGTTGAGGGAGAACTGCACCAAACCATGCACAAAATGCATCCTCTCAAGAGAGAGAGGGGAAGGAGGGACCCGCACCTCATCATTGTCATGTGGATGAGGGGTACTAACTCTATATTAAACATCTCATAAAACCATAGAAAACACTATATGAAGGGTCCCTCACCTCATCATGTTGAGTGATCACAAACTACTAACAAGGTATTGTGTGTATCAAGTGGAGGGGCATGCTCCTTGCAACTTCACTACACAACTGAGGGTCCTCCAACTCTTGTGGAGGACCCATTCCTTGCCAAAACTCAAAGAAGGGTGAGTACCACTCCATAGATAGAGTAACTTTACCCTATGTGTAGGGGAGTTCTATACCTACATATATGATCAAAATGGGGGACCCACACCCTGATACAATAGGGAAGTACTAACCCCGAGATAGATTACCTGCACCCTGGTATGATATGGGAGTACTGAATCTACATAAACATCACGCATGGAGGACCCGATCCCTAGTGAAATATGTGAATAATGACTCTATGGATAAAGGACGTGATCCTCAGTATGATAGGGAAGTACTGAATCTGTTTTCAAAATGAGTATGGAGGGCCCTCACCCTAATACAATAAGAGAGCTTTGTCTCCATCTACACAAACGATATAGGGGACCCACACCCTAATTCAACAGGGGAGTTTTGACCCCAGGATAACTACTTTTTGGGTAGATAACCCACTTATGTTTTGGGGGAGTTCCATATCTATCAATATGAGAGGTAATGGAAACTCGCACCCTAGTATGATAGGGGAGTATCGGTCCTAGCATCTCTTTGACAAACAAGCCTAATCTCCAACACAAGTCAAGCATAGCTAGAAGCATCGCCATGATAACCATGCCCCAAATTGTATCTCACATTACACCAAAAAGGATACCATCGTGTTCTATGCATAAAACTACTTTGGATAGGCTACTCACAAGCCTAAATCTGAGTTCTAAAGAAAGATATATGGTAGGTGGAAGTCCCAAGAAAAGTACACGACGTGTATTGGGGTTCACACAGCATGTGACCCCGTCTGGACACCTAACCATGTCATATCCCACATGTATTGACTGGCCATGTGATCTTAAATAGTGTTTACATGGTTTACACGGTGTGTCTCGCCTCGCATGGGCCATGGTAGTGTCCTTCCCAACACAGCTTCGCCAGCCAAGTCTCCAGACATAGTGTGTACCCCCGGTACACAGCGTGTCCTGGATAACTAGCCACTTATCCATGTCCTCATCTAGGGCCTATGTATGGAACCCCGTTTCTATGTATTCTGGTAATGTACTTCCACAAAGCCATGTTCACTTATATGGCATGCCTGTCCAGGTCTCTGTCCACAGGGCATGGGATCACTACACTGTGTTTACTCCTGGTACATGATGTATAGTCCCCAAAATTTAATATTCCTCAAATGGGAAGAATAAATTATGTGTGACCCTACACTACATGCCATGTGATCGTGGATTCCTAACAGAAATTCCTTGTGAACCACCCAAAACCCCTAATTTCTTCAAATCCACCACAGATAGACCCTCACATGATCCCTAGAAGTCATCTAAGTGATATAAAACCTTAAAAACACATAAAAATGGTGTTAGGACATAAAGATCATAAATCTTCCTACCTCATGGTGGAACACCGAAGATTCGGATTCAAAACAATGCTCGTAAGTCGCTGCAGCTCGATCTGGTGATGATTGGTATCAAAAGGGGGGATAGGAAGCACCTTCTCTCCTTGGTTCAGCCTCAATTAATCCATCAAAAAAGGGGGATCCTCCTCACATATTTTTTGCATGAGGAAAAGGAGGGATATTAGTTTATTTTAATAAACTAATATCATCAACACGCCTGCCAATGCACCCTCAACCGAGCACCTGATGCCAATAAATTTTATCTCAATAATAGGGTAAAAATTGCATTCTGAACTCAACCGAGGTCTCAGATTTCCAATTTGAGAATTCTCTCGGGAGTTAATACACTTTTACAAACAAACTGTGCACACTTGATAAAATATTTTTAATATTTTTAATATCACTACACTGAGACTCTTTGGGCCCCATACTCCCATGATGACTTAGTGCATGGATTTGGAAATATCCTTAGAAATATTCCAAATTACTACATAGAAAAACTAGAGTCACTTCACTCTTTCCAACTTTAATATTTTTGTCTCAAAAAGTGAAAGCCTGTGAACAAGGGGGGAAACTGAGCTCTCAACTGGGACCCCCCCACCCCCATGACAATGAGATCACCAAAGGGTTCTCGTGTTATCTAAAATCACACACTCAGGGGAACCACAAGGCCATACCATACACAGCATCCAGATCAACTAGGTAGATATCGTGCAATAAGGAAAGCATATATCTCCATAGTTGTGATAGGTGGAGAACACCAACCACCCGGTCCATCTGTGTTTATAGGTCCTAGCAGTACACTACCTCACTAACCCAACACGGATACAGATATAAGCTAGTAGGTCACATCCACCCTTATATTAATTTCACCATGCCATCCTCAAGTATGACGAGCACACGAGGGTACTACTAAACAACATAGGGCTTCCTAAGTGACCACACTAGGTCTTACCAGCCCTCCTTTTGAAAACTTATAACTACACAACAACTCATGAATCATCATGGGAGTCAGCCGATATGTTGATATAGATATTGAGGTAGTCTCTGGGTTTCATTCTATGTAGAAGACAACTCCTGACAAAGAGGTAATCCCGAAACATCCTCGGAAAGACATCCTTAATTCCACCACTATAGTAGGAAAATGAAATCTCATAGCACCATGCTTAAAGGTTCATACTAGTCGTCTAATTAAAATTGGTTGTATCATCTCATGAATGATATCATCCTACTTGGATTGGGATCACTCCAACACAATGGATAAACTCTATCCCAAAATCCAAAAACATTATCACACCCACTGGAAGCAAACCATCTAAGCATGGATGGTAGGTAACTAATCCACACTGAGGAAACATTGTAGGGCCTCTCTCTTCCACTACAGAAAGATTCTATGTAATGTTATCCCTCCATCAGGGCCTCCAAGAATAAGGGTCGATAAAAAATATCCACTAGTAACATCAGGGCCTGCTCCGATACCAAAAAAACCAACATCCTTGAACACACAAGTCAAAGGAACTCATCTTCCACACCTTGACGCTATCTGTTTTGGGTAGCACTAACTTGCCCGCACAATTTTGTATCATGTTATAAGAATGTGTCTCGGTGGGTAAAGTTTTCCTATTCCTTATGAGTCCAAAGTTACATCAAAAATTTCCATCATAGACCTCTATTGATGCCCCGTGTACCCTAGATAAACCCTCAAGCAAGAAGTGTCAAGAATATAGTACCTCACAATAGTGTCTAACGATACTACTACAAAAGTTGAAAGGACACAGAGCATACCTCTAATCATCCTCAGAGCCTCTATTTCATAGGCCTATATAGCTTGTAGTTGTACTTTCCCCCATCCTACAGCTCCCTAATCCTGGCACGGACCACCTGGGGGTGGTGGTGGCAACATATCGAAATGTCTGACACCTCTCGCTGCTCTCCCCTCTCCTCCATCGTGTCTGCCACCATGCAGAAATCCATGCTCTAATAGTTTTCTCTACTTTGGAGGTTCATTAAATTTCTCCCTCTCAGTAACATGGTGGGTCAGAAAATCTCATGTGAGATGTCCTCGTCTGTCACATTCATAACACTACCTCTTTTGTGGTGGGCTAGATCCTCGATGTGACTCCTACATCACAGACCCATGTGTCTGAGTCTGGGCATGGGTGTGCCTTTTGCATCGTGATCCTATATGATGATGTCTACTAGCTATTGTAGATGACTCAGCCCCATGATCACCACTTCCAGCTCCATCTACCTGACCTTTTGTCAGGAATCTCTCTATCACCAGAGCTTGCTCCAGCACCCCCGTATAAGAGGGAAGGCACAAGGAGGCCACACTTACATAGATGTCTCTGCAGAGGCCCTTCTCAAAGGTCCATGTTCTAAAAAATGGATCTCGAACCATATCTATGGAGTATCATGAAAGGTCTATGAATCTCATCGAATCTTCTTCCATGGTCATACTACCCTACCAAAGCTACTGAAGATCCTAGATATGCACCAATCTCAATGTGTCTGGATAAAACTCTTCCCTTAAGAGTCGATCAAACTTCATCCAAGTGAGCATCATCTCATCATGCGTTTGTGTCACCAAACTCCACCATCACCCGACCAAGACCTACATAATGCTTTCCTCTAGGACCACAATCTCATCGGGAGGTGTCCTCACAAGGCAAAAAAACACATGTGACTGCCTCAAACCATCCATCATCTTCCTGGGGGTCTATCTCACACTGATACATGGGAGGTCTTTGCCTTTGGAACTCATGCAGTACAATCAGCCTATGCGCATCATCAGCTTGAACTATTGACACAACATATTACTCCATGGGTGGTGGATCTACTGGAAGACCACCTTGAGGTACCTCCTTAGGTCCAATTCCCTACACCGAAGCCTCGTCACTGGGTGGATCATCATCACAATCCTGTCGTGGAATCCTATCTTGTTATTATCACGGTGGTATCCTGAAATATAGTCAAGATGTGTCGCGGTCAATGAGTGCATCTAGGAAGTTGATTCAAGAAGGACATAGAACCCTCAACCCATTCCAATATGATGCATGTACCAAAATTTCCTTGAAACCAGTGCCTAAATGTTCTAATTCAACAAGCAGGTTATCGGTGTCTGGGTGAATGGATACATTGGTCGTCACACCAACAATGGAGTCCCTAACCTGAAATTTGAACTTGAAACTATTCAACACTATTGTTATATATCCCAACCAATTCTCACCATGGGTCTGTCTCTACACTGACCAAAGGATGAACCTCCTCTAATACTACTCTGTAACGACCCGACTCACAGGGGCCTGAGCCGCAACTACATCAAGCCCACCTCCAATAGGTTAGGGACTGGTGACTAGTGTCGACTAGGAATATCACACACATGGAAGGGCTTAGCCTAATGTACCTATATGCACACACCCACATATATCCCCATGTAACAGTGAAAAGATAATAATAACTAAAAACGAAATGCATTTATACATCTATCCCACAATTAGAGAACAATAAGAAGTACTGAAAGCATAAAAAGGAAAAATACAGGCCCACCAAAAACTATAAAGCATCCAACATGCTCAGAAGAAGGGGACCGTTGTCAAATGCAACCACCAGAACATACCTCAGTCAAGCCTCAGTATACACCTGAGTCTGTCTAGCTCGCTAAGCTCCGCCTGCTCCAAGTCCTCTCGGGTCTTCATTGAAAGGTATGTCGTCTGCACAAGACATGACATGTGCAGGCAAAGTTCGTGCTGGTGTGAGTATAACAATACCCAGAAGGTTCCCCAAAACCCAAAAATAAAGAGGGTAGCTAAAATTCACTAGTTTTCTTGACCCAAATCCAGAGGAGGAACCCCAGGTGAGAGGTAACAAGAAACTCCATCTCGACCGCTCCTCAGTTATACATGTCTGGTCAGCTCTATCCACCTGGTGTGTCAGACAAGGTATGTGACATCACTGTAAGGTATCCTCGAATAACCCAGATATACTTGACTCAAACTCCAAGTCTCATGATGCCCCAACCTCATAGCGAGCCGTAAGATTCTACTCGAAGCTTAAGGGTAATCGCTCGTCCAGGTGATCCCGCTCCACAAGACCTGTCATTCCCGATGGAACTCTTCTGAGAGGTAACACTCATTGGGAACAACCTCGTTATCCCAAATGGAACATCTGAGAGAACATGCTCCATCAGAAAAAAAAAACTCTCCAAGTCCAACTCTTGTGCCCAGCACCAGAGATCCTATCACTGCTGCCTTGCGCCCCGTGTGAGCTCATAGGAACCCAAGTGGAGAGGCCTGCCCCTCACCATTGTACACAATCGAGGGACCACTACTCCAAACCTTGCACCATGTGCATCCTCTCAAGAGAGAGACAAAGGAGGGACTCGTGCCTCGCTGCTGCCCCACAATCGAGTCGTTAAACGTCTCGCAAAACCACTGAAGAACCTGTATGGAGGGGTATGCACCTCGTCGCATCGAGTGAGCACAAACTTCTAACTAGGTATTGCGTGTATCAAGTGGAGGGGTCCGCTCCTCGTAATTGTGCTCCGTAGTTGAGGGAGCTCCAACTCCCGTGGAGGACCAGCTCCCCGCCAGAACTCAAAGACGGGAGAGTACCACTCCGTAGATAGAGGGCATGCACCCTGTGTATAGGGGAGTTCTATCTCTAATTGTACGATCACAATGGGAGACCCTCGCCCTTACACGACAGGGGAGTACCGACCCCGGGATAGAGGACCAACACCCTGGTACGACAGGCGATTACTGACTCTATGTGAACATTGTGTATGGAGGACTTGCGTCCTAGGGCGATTGGGGAGTACATACTCCATGGATAAAGGACTCGCGCCCCAGTACAACAGGGGAGTACCGACTCTATCTGCACAACGAGTATAGAGGGTCCGCGCCCTGATACAACATGGGAGCTTCGTCTCCATTTGCACGAATGATATGGGGGATCCGCACCCTGACTCGACAGAGGAGTTTTGACCTCGAGAGAACTACTTTGTGGGTAAATGACCCGCACCCGATGTTGGTGAGTTTTGACTCTACTGATTTGATAGGTAAGGGAAACCCGCGTCCTGATATGATAAGGGAGTACCAATCTCAGCGTCTCTCTGACAAACCAGCCCAAGCTCTAGCATTGGTTAAGTGTCGCTAGAAGGAGTGTCACGCCCCACGTCATATCTAACAAGCTGCCACGAAGGTTGCCATCGTGTTCTACGTAAAAAACTGCTCATGATCACAAGCCTAAATTTGAGTCTCGAAGAAAGAGATACGCTAGGCGGAAATCCCAAGAAAAGTACATAGCGTATACCGGGGTTCACACGGTGTGTGACTCCGCCTGAACACCTGATCGTGTCATCTCCCGCACGGTTTGGTTGGTCATGTGAGCTTAAACGACATGTACATTTTGTACACGATGTGTATCGCCTCACCTAGCCCCTAGTCGTGTTCTTCCCTACATTGCTCGGCCAGTCGTGTCTCCAAATACGTCGTGTCCTGGCTAACCGGCCACATGTCGTGTCCTCATCTCATGTCCATGTACGGCACCCCGTGTCCATGTCTTCCGGTCGTGTACTTCCACACACTCATGTTCCCTTACATGGCGTGCCAGATCATGCCTCTGGTCGCACGGTTTGAGCTCACTACACGGCATGTACTCCTGGTGCGTGGCGTGTACTCCTGGTACGCAATGTGTAGTCCCCAAAATTTCATCTTCCTCAAACTTGAAGAACACAGGGCCTGTGCCCTTGCACTGCACGCCGTGTGATCGGAAATTTCAAACAAAAATTCCCTGTGAGCCTCTTGAAACCCCTGATTTCTCCAAATCCACCACAGATCAATCCTCACGGGGTCTCTAGCAGCCGTCTAATGGCTCTAAAACCTTAAAACAACGTATCAAAAGGGGGTCGGGATGTAAAGCTCGTAAATCCACCTACTTCGTGGCGAAACGCTGAAACTTTGAGTTCAAAACGACGCTCTAAAGCCGCTGCAGCTCGATCTAGTGACGGTCGGCGTCAAAAACGGGGATCGGCATCGCCTCCTCTCCTCGATTCGGCCTTGGGTCGTCCATCACGCAAGGTGGGGCTCCTCCTATCCTCTATTGCGCGCGAGAATAATGAGGGATATTAGTTTATTTTAATAAACTAGTATCATTAACAAGCCCACCAACGCGCCCTCAACTTTGACGTTGACAAATTTTATATCATGCCTGAGGTAAAACCTGCGTTCTAAGCTCAACCGTCATCTCATATTTTTGATCTGATACTCTGCTCGGAAGTTAATCCATGTTTACAAAGAAATTGCACACGCGTGATAAAATATTTTTAATATCACTGCACTTAGATTTTTCGGGTTCCCTACTCCCGCGCTGACTCAACACCTGATTTCAGAAATATCCTTAGAAATACTACAAAGTATTACACGACAAACCAGTGTCGCTACATAATAACACTTAATTAACAATACATGATTAATAAAATAATTAATTAGTAATAAGTAATAATATAATTTTTATTACATCAGAGTGCATATGCGCTCAGCAAGGCTCAAACAAGAGACCTCGCACAAGACCATAAAGGTACAACTTATGCGCCCTGCGGGGTATAAGTAATAATATAATTAATATAATTGATGATAATAATTAGTAACATTATAAATAATTATCCATGATATAATATAATTATAAACTAATAATATCCATAAACATCAGAGCATTGATCGGTAACCCAACCTACAACCTCAAAATTTATCAAATAAAAAAAAAACATGAACAAGGGGATTATAAGGGGTCATACAAGAAGACATCATTTCAACCGATAAAAATGACACTGATTCAAAAGTCACAATGCAACATATCATCACCATAATCATGCAGGCTGTGAGATCATTTTAATGATCTTAAATCCATATAAAATATTATTTAAATACTTATTAAAATTTTGATTTTTTTTTTGAAAAATTTGAATAAATTGAAATTTATGAAATCATTTCATGTTTTTTTTTTACAAATTTTCGACGGAAGTATTAAATAATTTCACGCTTTTGTGGTGGTGGTTTAGGTTGAAAATGCAAAATCATTTAATGTTTTTGTGACCCATTTAGTTAAATTTATGTTATCCATGCCTAAAAAATGCAAAATCATTTTCGACGGAAGTATTAAATAATTTGTGATTGAGATGTTTTTTTGGTAAGAAATATGTTTTTATGTTAAAGAATATGGGTTCACCGAATCATGATTTTGTATTTGCAGCTTTATGAAAATGTCAAGCTCCCAAATCTGCGGATTATTTGCTTTATATTTTCAAAATATACTTTTGAGAAAAATGAATGACGTGGTGTTCATGATATTCCATTCCCATTTATTAACCAGTGAATTGGGGAAATACGGAACAAAATAATTGACTATATAAAATTTAAAATTTTAAGGTTATCTCGAATCAAATTTATATAGCCCTTTGACAAAATCAGTAGCCGAAATGATATGCCTGATGGAATCTTCTTTAATGAAATTTCATTCATTGGATTGAGACTAAAAGTTTTATTTATTTTATTGATCGTTTGATTCAAATTTTTTGATGTACATAATTAAAGTATTTTTTAATTTTTTTTATAAATTATTGTATCATTTTCAAGTTATTTAATGTTTTTATAATACTGGAATATGATTTATATAATAATAAATACATATATTCCGAGAAATTGTCTGTGTATATATTTATTTATATTTACTTATTTTATAATTATAGATATAATTATAATTACATATGTAAAATAAATGAAATATTTACAAATTAATATATAAATATATTTGCATATTTTTACATTTAATATATATATATATGTATATATATACACACAAAAGAAAAAAATTATATTATAAATTTAATTTACATAATTTATACACGTTATTAATAAATTTATACTAAAATATATACTTGTGTGTGTACATACATACATGTATGTATATACATACGTACGTATGTATATGTGTATGTATATATGCACGCATGCATCAAAATAAATTTTAACATGTTTATATGTTTTTTATAATACATATTTATTTTCATATTATATAATTTAACACACACACACACAATTATGTGTGCGTTTATGTTCACTAAAAAAACGATGGTTCGCGGTGTTTATTTAGTGGTCTAGCGGCGGTTAATAAAACTACCACGTATTTCACGGTCGTTAGTCAATTAGCGGCGGCATATTTTATTTTGCGGTGGTTTTTTTAAGTGTCGTTTTTTAGCATTTAGCGGCGGTTTGTTGTTTAATAAGTGGTGGGTTTTTAATAAAAAAAATATCCATTGGGAATATAAAAAAAATAAAAATAATCACCGCAAATCATTTTGCGGCGGTTAATCTGAACCGCCGCTAAATACATTCAGTAGTATATGTTTAGCAATAGTTACAACAAACTGTCGCTAAATCTGTTTTCATCTTTTTTTAAAATATTTAATAAAAAAATATAAATATATAAAAACTCACATGTTACAAACTAAAATATAAATATATGATAAACTCATTATTCATACATCACGCATCCATAATCATACAAACACTCACTATCATCATAACCTATGTCTCAGTCACCCCATACATCAACCAATACCTCGATCATCAATATATACATATAAAATATGTCCAACAACAGTCTACGCCGAATATACATCTATGTCACGACCTTCACTACATCTGTCTGCTTCCACATCATCTCATCAACTGAAACCGATCACGTCGTCTCACCAGTTGTAACAAAAAATGAAACAAAAATTAAAACTAAATATAATAAATCGGAATTACAGTAGAATAATTGATAAAATTTTAACATACCACATAAACTAAGAACCGTAATGACCGCCTTTTGAAAAATGACGTGGATCGGAACAGTCAACCTCCTGCCTAATGTCGGCATCTGCCGCCTACAATGAAAACCAAAACATTTAGTAAAAGAAATACTAAAGAGAACAGACACATAATATATTCAAAATGATGCACATAAAATTTGTTATTTTTTCAATCAAACAGAGGGTATTTTAAAATAAAACAAATAATATATAATGCAAAACGCTTTGAAAATAGAAACATGCCTATTTAAGATAAGATTCAACATTTGAAATTGAAAAGAAATAAGTAAATAATCTAATTTATTTTTAAAGTGATGTGCGGTGTACTTGAAATTTATTTAATGAATAAATTTTAAAGATTTTGATATCAAACCAAGTCCTATATTTCAAAAACAACTAAACGGTGATTGTCCCATGATTGCATATCAATCTGAGGTCGTTTGCTATGGTTCTGACTATTCCACACACGTTTTAGTGTTTTAAAACACTAAAAACGCGTTTATGACCATAATAGTCAAACCATCATTTGGAATGACGTGTCGTCAGTTCATACATTTCATAATTAAATCTACATTCATTGTGTCTTGATTTCAAGACAATTTGACGTCGTTTGTCTGGTTTTTGATCATTTCACACATGTTTTAGTGTTTTAAAACACTAAAAACGCGTTTACGCTCATAACGAGAAAACCGTCACTCAGAATGATGTGACGTCAGTTCCTACAAGTCACAATTAAATCTACGGTGGTTGTTCCTTGATTTCAAGATGATCTGATGTCGTTTTTCTGGTTTTGATTGTTTTAGACACGTTTTAGTGTTTAAAAACACTAAAAAAACATTTACGGCCATTACAGGCAAACCATCATCCGGAATGACGCGTCGTCGGTTCCTACATTTCACAATTAAATTTATGGTGATTATCCCATGACTGCACATCAATCAGATATTGTTTTCTTGGTTTTGACCATTCTACGCATGTTTTAGTTTTTTAAATCACTAAAAACGCGTTTACGACCATAACGGGCAAATCATTATCCGGAATGACATGTCGTCGGTTCCTACATTTCACAATTAAATCTACTGTCATTGTACCCTTATGTCAGGACAATCCGACATCGTTTTCCTGGTTTTGAGCATTCCATGCACGTTTTAGTGTTTTAAAACACTAAAAATGAATTTATAGTCATAACGCGCAATCCGTCATTCGGAATGACATGCCGTCGGTTCCTATATTTCAAAATTAAATCTACAGTGGTTGTCCCCTGATTTCAGGACAATCTGACATCATTTTTTTGGTTTTGACCGTTCCACGTATGTTTTAGTGTTTTAAAACACTAAAAACGCTTTTATAGTCATAATGGACAAACCATCATTCAGAATGATGTGTTGTAAGTTCCTACATTTCACAATTAAATCTGAAGCCAATATCCTTTGATTTTAGGGCAATTTGATATCGTTAACATGGTTTTGAGCCCCGACACTTGTTTTTAATGGCCTTTGTGCCTTTCATAAGTGTTTATTGAGTAATTCCGATCACACCGCACATCGGATTGACGCGTTGTCTGCACGTACATGTCAAAAACAACTAAGCGGTGGTTGTACATTGATTTCAGGACTATCTGTTGTCGTTTATTTGGTTTTGACCATTTCATGCATGTTTTAGTGTTTTAAAACACTAAAAATGCATTTATAGCAATAACGGGAAAACCGTCTTTTGGAATGACATGTCGTTGGTTCCTACATTTCAAAATTAAATGTACAGTGATTTTCCTTTGATTTCAAGACAATCTGACATCATTTTCTTGGTTTTGACAGTTTCATGCATGTTTTAGTGTTTTAAAACACTAAAAACGTGTTTACAGGCATAACGGGAAAACCGTCATTCATAATGATGTAATGTCGATTACTAAATTTCAAAATTATATCTATGGTGGTTTTCCTCCAATTTCAGGACAACCTGACGTCATTTTCCTAGTTTTGACCGTTTCATGCATGTTTTAGTGTTTTAAAACACCAAAAATGCTTTTACGACCATAACAGGAAAACTGTCATTTAGAATGACATGCTGTCAATTCCTACATTTCAACATTAAATGTACGGTCGTTGTACCCTAATTTTAGGACAATCTGACACCGTTTTTCTGGTTTTGACTATTTCACACATGTTTTAGTGTTTTAAAACACTAAAAACGCGTTTACGACCATAACGGGAAAACCGTCTTTCAGAATGACGTGCTGTTAATTCCTACATTTCAAAATTAAATGTACAGTCGTTATCCTTTTATTTTAGGAAAATCCAACATCATTTGTTTGGTTTTGACCGTTACACGCATATAACGTCCCGGTTCCAGGTGCCGCCTAAAGGTGCCCCGTACCCAGTTGGTCACATGACCTCAAGCGCATTTCCCCTAACGCCAAAGGCTGCCGACTAGCAGTGAGGACATTGAGTGTGATAGTAGGGAAACTATACCCTCATTGACAGAGTAACATAGCGGAAATAAACAGTAAACAGTAGCAGAAGCAGTAATACCATACAACAAAGTAAACATCGGAAGACTGATAGTATAAACAACTGCAACATATATATAAATAATGATGCATGTCACAAGTATCTAGGAAAACATCCAAACAAGTCACAATGCTGGAAATACAGTACTAAACCAAAGTACAAAAGAAAACAAGTAAACTCCTGCAGTATCGCAAGCCTCAGCTTGGTCTCATGCCCTCCAACTCCACAACAAGCAAGTACCTGATGTCCCTTATCTATACCTACAACCATATAATCTATTTGGGTTGAAAAGCATGACCCAAACAGGGTGTGAGACAAATCCCAGTAGGCAACCACCAAAAGATTTGTGTCTAACTATCAGTAAATATATATAGCAGGCAATATGAAAAATGAAGCAATGGACAAGGAAATACTCAAAAGTAAACAATCATACAGTTTCCAATTTCATTCATTTACATTTATTAATTATTCAAACTATTGAATAAGGAAATCCTAAGATCTAGCTTATGCTCTGTATCCCCTGTGTAATAGAAAAAGAGATGTTTCAGAAGACCATCTAACAAACAAGTAAGACCAAGTCCAAACTTGTGCTTTGGCTTGGAAAACTCATCACAATCAATCAATCATTCACAAGCAACCCTCTGGGAAAGTTCTCACAGTCTAACCCCTCTGGTTCAACATATCATCAAATCAATAAAGATATAACAACCCTATGGGAGAGCTCACACAGTCTAACCCCTTTGGTCTCATGCAAATAAAGACTCTCCGAGGAAGCACTCACTGTCAATTCCCCTCATGGTTTTTAATGATAACTACAGACTCTCTGAGGAAGCACTCAATTTCAATTCCCCATATGGTCTTGTAATGGTATACTATAGACACTCTGAGAGAGCACTCACCATCAATCCCCCCTATGGTCTCACAATGTAAATATAACAAACACTTTGGGGAAGCCCTCAACGTCAATTCCCCCTATGATCTAACTACACAAAGTTCTCACAGCCTTATGTAATACAATCGTGCACAAAATATATCCAGCAGACCAAAGTAATCATAAATACTATAAGGTTAAGCAGTTACAATGCATAACACAACCATTTAACAAGCATCAATAAGCAATCAATTCCAACCTGGAAATCAAGGCAAGGAAACAAGGTATGCCTCATAGGCAACCTGGACCAAACAACCATAAACATTCAAACAACGAAACACACCTATGGGGTGTTCCCTATGCAATTTGTCATAATATATCAACGAAAACCCTTAATCTATCAATCAATCTAAGGTAGATGATAACAAGGTTCAATTCCTTAACACGAAATACCTGAATCATGGGTAATCAGCACTTAGGCGTATATAACTCAAAGACAAACTCCAAAAGGAAACAAACCACCTACCTTGACGTTGTACGATCGATATAGTTGAACCTCATCCTTTGAATCGGTCTATAACATCGTAGATCTACAAAAAGGTGAAAAAATTTCAACCTTGGATAACTCGAGAGAGAAAAGAAAACAGGAAGAGAGGCTCCAGAAGAAGGAAGGAATCACCTGTGGGATTCCAACACACCCGCCAAAGTTCGAATCGAACCTTGGATAGAGAAACGGTGGCTCAGACTTTGTTCATCACCCCCGGTCTCTCCTAAACGAAACGAGGTTAGAAGAAGATCATTCTAAAGATGAGATGTGGCCCCAGTCCGATTAATCAAATAAAAAGAATGGTACGCGGCGTGTTCATTTAATGTACATTCCATGTACATTCCTTAACCGGACCCCGCTTTAGGTGGTCCACATGGACATGTACTCGGCCGTTACACGGCCAGTACACGGCTACTCGCGGCAACCGGGTACACGGCGTGTACTCAGGAGTACACAGTGTGTACTTAGAAAATTTCCAAAATCTTCATTTTCATCAAAAACACCCAAAATAAAGATTCATACCTGAAAAGAAGATCTTGGTTCTTAAAAACTCCCCCCTTAAAATAATTCATCCCCAAGTTTCCCTTCCAAGGGTGGCGAAGTAGAAACTTCCAACAACTCTGGCCATTGTGATCGAACGTTGGCCTCCCTCTCCCAAGTCTCATTCTATACTCACCTGTGATGCCATAACACCTGTACTAGAGGAACATACCAGTCATGAAGAACCTTCGTACTGTGACCCACAATCCATATAAGGTTCTCCTTGAAGGATGCATCCACCTCCAACTCAACTTCCTCGGGTTGAAAAACATGAGATGAGTCTGAAAAGTAACGTCGTTGCTGAGAAACATGGAAGGCGTCACGCATATCCCAGTTTCTATGAGGTAACTACAACCGATAGACAACCAACCCAACTCTCTCCAAAACCTCAAACGGCCCGACGTATCTTGATAAAAGCTTTCCCTATCTCCTAATCCTCCTGTGTCCCAACCTTGGTGTGACATGCAAAAAAACCTGATCTCCGATCTCTAAATCCATAGATCATCTCTGTCGATCAACATAAGATTTTTGGAAAGACTTTACAGTATCCATCCTCTTCCGAATCAACTCCACCTGCTCAGTGGTCTCCTGGACAAGATGAGCTCTTAACATAGTTGCCTCTCCTACCTCCAGCTAACATAGGGGTGATCGAAATGGCCTAATATACAAAGCCTAATAAGGTGCCATCTTAATTGTTGCCAGAAAACTGTTATTGTAGCTAAAATCCACTAGGGGTATATGTCTTTCCCAAGAGCCCGCAAAATATAGGATGCATGCTCGTAGCATGTTATCCGAAACCTGAATCGTGTGCTCAGACTGTCCATCTATCTAGGGATGGTAATCTGTACTCAAAAGTACCTGTGTACCCAAAACCCTCTATAGTCCCTACCAGACATGAGAAGTAAACCGGGAATCCCTGTCTAAAATGATAGAGTGTGGAACCCCATGCAAACGTATAATCTCTTAGATGTACAACCTTACCAGCTCATCAACACTAAAGGTCTCCTTGATCGTTAAGAAGTGTGAAACCTTCATAATTATGTCAATGACAACCCAAACTGCATCATTCCCTCGAGGAAACCTCAGTAAACCTCTTGTGAAATCCATTGCGACATCATTCCACTTCCACTCAGGAATGGGTAACTCATATAAAAGCCCTGCTGGTCGCTGATGCTCCGCCTTCACCTGCTGACAGGTGGAACATCTCATCACAAAACTAGCAACATATCTCTTCATACCTGGCCACCAATACTGACAGTGTAGATATCGGTACATCATGGTGAGACCAGAATGAACTACCCAAACCGAGGAATGAAAATCTCACATCAACTCCTCAAGTATGTCTGCTGACACCCATAAACACCACTGAAAACGCAAGATCTCATCCTCACCTATGATCCATCCAGGAGTAGGGTCCTCGTCTGACACACTCTCCCGTAGGACCAGGCCTTCAAAATCTGATATTTTCCTCATTCACACCCGATCTAGTAGAGTAGAGGTAACAACTAAAAAAGAAAGAAATTTCTGCCCCTATTTTTCATGCACCTCCAAATGAATCTCAGAGAACAGAGCCATAAGCTTACACTCACCGCTGGACTCCTGAACTGCCCGTATCTGAGTCCTCATACTCAATGCATCAGCCACTGCATTGCCTTTCCCAGGCGTATAGGAAAGATTAAAGTCAAAAGACTAAAGGTATTCAACCCACCTTCGCTGTCTCAAATTCAGATCACGCTGAGTAAAGATATACTTGAGACTTTTGTGGTCAGTGAAAACCAAAAAATGCTCTCCCAAAATATAATGTCTCCAACATCATATAGCATGAACAACTACAGCTAACTCGAGATTGTGCGTCGGGTAATTCCTCTCATGTGTCCTCAACTACCGAGACCCGTACACAATGACTCCTCTCCCCTGCATAAGCACTACTCCCATACCGATACCTGATGCATCACAGTAAACGGTGTAACTCTTGCCTAGATCTGAAAAAACTAGTATCAGTGTTTAAGTCAACCTCCCTTTTAGCTCCTAAAAGGCTAAATCACATGAATCTATCCACACATAATTTTCACCCTTCTTAGTTAGCTCCGTCAGTGGTGTTGTTAAGCATGAAAATTTTAGTATAAAGCACCCGTAGTAACCAACCATCCCCTGAAAACTTCGTACCTCAAAGACGTTCTTCAGATGCTCCCAAGAAACTACTATTCTCACCTTCTCTGGGTCTACTGATACTCCTATCTCTGAGATAACATGACCCAATAAGTAAATCTGATCCATCCAAAAATGGCATTTTGAGAGCTTAGCATATAACTTATGCTCTCTCAGTGTACTCAAAAAAATCTCAAGATGGGTGGTATGGTTGTGTCGAGTGTGAGAGTACACCAAAATATCATCCACTAAGACTACCACAAAGGGATCCAAGTAAGGATGGAACACTTGGTTCATCAGTGCCATGAAAACTTCTGGCGCGTTCATGAGACTGAACGACATAACCACATACTTTTATAGACCATACCTGCTCCAAAAGGCTGCAAGAGGTATATCTAATGGTCTAACACACAACTAATGATAACTGGATATCAAGTAAATTTTCGAGAACACCTGGTCTCCTCTAAGATGATCAAATAGACCATCAATACTCAGTAAGGGATATCGGTTCTTGACCGTCAACTGGTTATGCTTCCGATAATCCACACAAAGTCTGAGGGTACCATCTACCTTTTTTGCAAACAGGACAAGCGAACCCCAAAGAGAAGTACTGGATAAGATGAAAACCTTTTCCCGTAACTCCTCTAACTATTTCTTGAGCTCTTATAATTCTAGCATAGCCATCCTATAAGGAGGAATGTACACCGGTGCCGCTCCTGGCACAAGATTAATAGAGAAATCTACCTCTCATTCTAGAGGTAAACTTAAAAAGTCGTCTGAAAAGACATCCCTGAAATGATCCACTACTAGAGAAAAGTCCATATGTAAAGTACCCTGGTCATCCATATATAAACTAGTAATCTGGGTTATAACTCCTCCCAACCCAAGATACTCAGGTCCAGCTCTGCTTTCCTAAACATACCATTTGCCCTTGTGTAGAAAAGACCTTCCCTCTTGTGACGTGAAACTCACCCTACGGTGATAGCAGTCAACAAAGGCCTAGAAAGAGTCTAAACAGTCCATTCCAAGAATGACATCAAAGCCTGTCATCTCTAAGACATATAGGTCCCACAAGAAGTGACACCCAAAAACCTTAAGAGGGAACTCCTTGCTCCGACGTACACTTTCTGTCCTAATTCCCAACGGAGTGTCTAGCATCATAACATCATCATAAGTAAGGATATAGAGCCCAAGACTCTACACAACAACTAAAAATATAAAACTATGGGAATCCCCTATATTGAAAAGTATAGAAACTATAACTAAGGCAACTAGAATCGTACCTCTAACTATAGAGGGTATGAGATCCTACTCTTGTTGGGTCTGCTCCACTTCAAAAGTTTGACATGTACCGTCACCCTATGACCCTGCCTAACCACCCTGAGATGATATACCCTACTGTCACTGAAAGTATTCCGACTGGATACCACAACCACAACCTCCACCTCATCCTGAATGGATGGAAAAACTCCAGTTTCTAGACTAATGAGAAACCAACGGTTCTGCTCCTAAGCGTGGAGTCGTAACAGGACCCCTCTCACCAGCTGATGGTGAGAAAAACTGGCAAAAACACTAAAGATAGCCCATACTGTCACAAGATCATCACTCAATTGGGTATCTCAGGAACTGAGGTCTCATATTCCCACTCTTACCACACTAGTAGCATACCACCAGGCCACCTAAAGGAATATCCTGTCTACTTGGATATCCGTGCGTAGACTCCCTGTGATGCTTCCTATTATCATTTGGAGAAGTACCAACTTTGGATGCCGAACCACCCTAGCTCACATCTCCAAACTCCCTCAGATTACGTTAGGTGATCAACACCTAGTTGATTATAGAAGGTATGGACGTTAACCTAAAGATGTTCACTTGGGATCAAATGTCATGTCTAAGACCATCCTCAAACTTCCTGTCTAGAAATAACTCGTCACCCCCCAGAATGGGTGTGAAGTGTTGCAGCTCTGTGAAGTGAGAAGAATACTCCATGAATGAAAGAGTACCCTATTACAGACCCATGAACTCTCGGGCTTAGTCTTCCCTCAAGGTATCTAGGTAGAAAAAGTTATAGAAGGTCTTCTATAACTCATCCCAAGCCATAACTCGCTGGCATCCCACCTGTGATATCACATCCCACCATCTCTTGGTGGAATCTCGATGCATGTAGGTTGTGAGCTTCACACTCCTCTCAAGAGGTGTCTCGAGATGCTTAAATATAGACATCATGGATTCTAACCATGACTCTGCATCCTGAGGTCCTCCATCCCCTGAGAACGTGGGAGGATGCTGCCGCTAGAAGACCCGCATCAACTTTTCCATAGATGGGGAAGGATATGGTGCTCCCTGGTAGGTCTGCATAAACCTCATGTAGCCTTATCAGAACTATGCATCAACACACGTGTCTGATAAAACAGCTAGTTCCAAGATAGGCACGATTAGAGGATCTGATGGTAGTCCTTGATCTACCATTTCTGGTGTCTGATCGTTGCCCTATACCTGACGTACAACTGGAGGACGTCTCGGTGGCATGACTTTGCAAGTTCAAGCACACAAATCAGTTCAAGATTATCAAGGATTGAAACTTATAAGTGCAACAAGTAACATGAAAATAATAACAATCAAGTTTTACAAAACAGGGTTACAAGGTGTGTATACCCTCCACACTGTGTGTTCCCTTAGGTTTTAACATGGGTGTGTACTTCTGCCAAAACTGTTCATGAAACACCCCTACACACGACGTGTTCATCCTGTGACACAATGTGTACTTTAATTTTCCCTCTTTCCCAAGTTCTTATACATGTCTAAACTATACAGTTCTTTCCTGGGTAACACTACACAACATGTTCACCACACACACGACGTGTAGTGCTTAAGTTTAAACCACCAGTGTCATTAGTCACACGGACGGATACATGGCCTCTTCAGCACGACATGTACTCCCAATACATGGTATGTTATACCAAAAATTTATTAACCCATGTCTTTTCTCACACAATCAGTCACACAGTTAAGCTCTACATGGTGTGTACTCAAAGTACACAGTGTGTACTTAAGAAAATTTGTTTCTTCTAGAACAGAAGAACACATGACGTGTTTTCATAACACCATACGCCGTGTTGTCTGGGTTTCCAGATAGTAGACCTATGAAACTTATCTGGAACCCTTAAAGCTTAAAACTTTGTCAAAGGAATGAAAAATTATGACCTGTGAGAGCCCATACTCCCACGAATCAAAGTTTGGCATCCTTATTCACATCATAACTAAACAAAATTCAATTATAGTCCAGACATGATCTACCAAATTATGATACAAGAGGCCCATAAAACCTCAAGAACCAAAGTCCAGAGTCCATTCAAAGGAAGAATTACATATTCCAATACCCTATCAAAACAACATGTATTATATCATGATATCTATCACAACAACATGCATATCTAGCACAACATCTATCACAACAACATGCAATCAGTAATGCACCCTAAATGGCATGGCAAGAATGTATGATATGTGATATCTAGTAAGTGCCTATATGATGCATGAGATGGAATACATTCATCTCATCGGGTTGAAATAGAAATAGAACCTCTATAATATCAACCATAACAGCACAAAACATGTGTATCACCCAATGGTGAAATCAAATCAACTGTAACGATTGAAAAACCATAAAAATTACAATATTTGAGGTAAATTGGTTTTTCCCTATACACAGGATAGATAATACCAATCATAGCTTATTACAAACTACATATTCCTTCCTATACTTGTCTATAGGCTCCAAACAGTAAGTCAAAGAAGAAAATAAACCCCTTTGATACCACTTTGAAACGTCCCGGTTCTAGGTGCCGCCCAAAGGTGCCCTATACCCGGTCAGTCACATGGACTCAAGCGCATTTCCAAGAATGACAGAGGCTTATGACTAGCATCTAGGGCCTTGGGTGTGATAGTGGGGAAACAATTCCCTCATTGGCAGAGTAACACAGTAGAAACAAACAGTAAACAATAATAGAAGCAGTAATACCATAAAACAAAGTAAACAATGGAAGACTAACAGTATAAACAACTGAAACATATATATAAATAATGATGCATGTCACAAGTATCTAGGAAAGTATCCAAACAAGTCACAATGCTGGAAATATAGTACTAAACCAAAGTAAAAAATAAAACAAGTAAATTCCTACAACATTGCAAGCCTTATCTTGGTCCCATGCCCTCCAGCTCCACAACAGTCAAGTACCTAATGTAGAAGGGTGCTTGGCATCATCTATACCTGAAACCATATAATTTTTATTGGGTCGAAAATCATGACCCAAAAAAGGTGTGAGACGAATCCCAGTGGAAAACCACCAAAAGATTTGCACCTAACTACCAGTGAATATATATATCATGCAATATAAAAAATGAAGCAATGAACAAGGAAGTACTCAAAAGTAAACAATCCTACAGTTTCCAATTTCATTCATTTACATTTATTAATTATTCAAACCATTGAATAAAGAAATCCTGAGATCTAGCCCATGCTCTGTATCCCCTGTGTAATAGAAAAAAATAGTTGTCTCAGAATAATATCTAACAAACAAGTAAGACTGAGTCCAAACTTGTGCTTTAGCTTGGCAGACTCGTCACAATCAATCAATCATTCACAAGAAAACCTCTATGAAAGTTCTCATAGTTTAATCACTCTAGTTTATCATATCATAAAATCAATAAAGATATAAATACCCTCTGGGAAATCTCACACAGTCTAACCCCTTTGGTCCCATATAAACAAAGAATCTCTAAGGAAGCACTCACTGTCAATTCCCCCTGTGGTCTTTTAACAATAACTATAAACTCTCTAAAAAATCACTCAACAAAAATTCACTCAGGACTCTCATAATGGTATACCATAGACACTCTGAGGGAGCACTCACCATCAATTCCCCCTATGGTCTGGCAATGTAAATATAACAGACACTCTGGGGAAGACCTCAATGTCAATTCCCCCTATGGTCTAACTACACCAGGTTCTCACAACCCTGTGTAATACAATAGTGCACAAACAATAACCATAATACCAAATTAATCACAACTACTACAAGGATAAGCAGTTACAATGCATAACACATGCATTTAACAAGCTCTAATAAGCAATCAATTCCAACATGACAACCAAGGAAAGGAAACAAGGTATGCCTCATAGGTAACCTGGACCAAATGGCCATAAACATTCAAATAAGAAAATGCACCCATGGGGTGTTCCCTAAACATGAAATTTAGTATAATATATCAATAAAAACCCTTAATCTATCAATAAATATAGGGAAGATGATAATAGGGTTCAATTCCTTAACACGAAATACTCAAATCATGGGTAATTGACACTTAGGCATATATAACTCAAAGACAAACTCCGAAAGGCAACAAACCATATACCTTGACATTGTATGATTGATATAGTTGAACCTCAACCTTTGAATCGGTCTAGAATGTCATAGATCTACAAAAAGTTCAGAAAACGTTCAACCTTTGATAACTCAAGAGAGATAAGAAAACAGGAAGGGAGGATCTAGAAGAAGGAAGAAATCACTAGTGGGATTCCAACGCACCCTCCAGAGTTTGAATCAGACCTTGGATGGAGAAACGGTGGCTTGGACTTTGATCATCGCTCCCGGTCGCTCCTGGATGAAGCAAGGTTAGAAGAAGATCGTTATAGAGATAAGATGTGACCCCAATCTTATTAATCAAATAAAAAGAAAAGTACATAGCATGTTCATTTAAGGTACACTCCATGTACATTCCTCAACCGACCTCCACTTTAGGTGGTCCACATAGCCATGTACTCGGTCGTTACATGGCCAGTACACAGCTACTTGCGGCAACCAGGTACACGACATGTACTCAATTTTTTTCATAATCTTCCTCTTTACTAAAAAACACCCGAAATCATGACTGATACCTTAAAAGAAGATCCATTCTCTTACAACACATGTTTTAGTGTTTTAAAACACTAAAAACGCATTTACGACCATAATGGGAAAACCGTCATTCAGAATGATGTGCCGTCGGTTTCTACATTTCAAAATTAAATGTAAAATCATTATCCCATGATTTTAGGACAATAGTAAGTCTTTTTTTTTGGTTTAAACCATCCCATACATGTTTTAGTGTTTTAAAACACTAAAAATGCGTTTACGACCATAATAGGAAAACTGTCATTCGGAATAACATGTCATTAGTTTCTACATTTCAAAATTAAATGTACATTCATTTCCCTTGATTTCAAGATAATACAACTTATTTTTTCTGGTTTTGAAAATTTCATGCATTTTTTAGTGTTTTAAAATACTAAAAACATGTTTACGACCATAACAGTCAAACCATCATTCGGAATGATGTGCTGTCAGTTCCTACATTTCACAATTAATTCTATGAGTTTTCTCCTTATTTCAAGGCAATCCGACATCATTTTACTGGTTTTAATCTCCCAACACCTATTTTTAAAGGATTTTGTACCTTTCATAAGTGTTTACAAATTCAAAACCATGCAAACAAGCTCATATTGTTTTCAAAATTATGGATAATGATCTATAATTTATTTTTGACGTGTATGAATCAAACACACATCAATACGACACAAGTAATGGTTAGTATAACTCAAAATGAATGTTTTCTATATAAAAATGTCATTTTTTGTTTTTTATAGATGTTGTATGTATTCTTTGAAAAGTCCATGAGCATGAAATGGAGTCAGGGCCATCAAAATGAAAAAAACATCTAGAAATAAAAAACATAACACTATAAGTATATTACAAAATTTACTCATGAATTTTAAATTAGTTATCAAGGAATATTAAATTAGTATTACCTTTTATTAATTATCAAAGACCTCATTTTTCCAAGCTGTAAGAATATGACTCCAATCTTTATCTGTTTGAAAAATGCATTAAACAATTAATAAAATATTTTTTTGAAAAATGACATACATGCCAGTAATGATAACTCACTAATATCCCCTAGACAGAGGGGTGGCCAAATACTCCATCAATGGAGGTGAATCAAGTGGTAGGATACCAATGACCTCTAGGGAAACAACTGGCTCACTAGCAGTCTTGGGTACAAAAAAATCACTCAGATCCACATAAGATGATGGTAGTGGTGGCGTGCTTTGAGATGCTGATTGGATAGAATCCTGAATTTTTTTTGTTCTCGGCATTCCTGTATTTCAAATGGTTAAGGTATATTAAATATATAAAAAATATAAAACTAAAATATTTTTACAAAAAATAAAAGAAAAACTAGAACAATTTATATATGTAAAAAACAATTATCAATGAGAAATTGTAATATAATTTCATTACCAATTTATACATTCAATTATCTTCATCTTCATTATCTTCCTTGTTATCAACCTCCATTGTGATGAGTCCTTAATTTTCACCCTCTCTTTCAAGTTCTACCATTTCGATATTATCAGGAAAAAAACTATTCAATATTTTTTGGTTAATGAGGTTCACTATCACAAAGAACCAATTGATCTTCATCACCCATATCATATAAGTCTCTCTACATTAAGTGTACAAAAACACTCCAATATTCATGTATTTCATCATCCACATAATAATCCATTTTCACTTGTGAATCCAAGATAAATGGATCATGATCTGCATGCTCATCAGTATTCATCAAGCGGGAGAAGTTGAAAAAAGTAAAATGTAATGAATCTTTCATTATACCCCTATCAATATTGAAACACTTTCATTTGAATAAGACAACTGAAAACTGGACATGATAGTTTAATTCAATTATATCAATCGGATTCCCATAGTATCCCACCTCTTTAAATATAAATACACTACTATTTTTAGTTTTCAAGTCTTCTTCATGATAAATTGTACAAAACTTGAAGCCATGAATATTATAGGCATCAAATCTCTTAGCCTACCTTAGAGGATATCAATCCAAAAGATTCAAATCATTCAATATTTCAGCTCAATTTTCAATATTCATTATCTAGAAAAAAATATATAAGATGTTACTTTTAACATAGAAAAAATAACTACATGTCAATAATATGAATATGAGTATATACTTACATGATGGGATAACCATTCAACAAGATTTTTATTAACATATTTTGTTAATTCCAGCCCATTTCAAGCTTGACCCCTTAGTCGCCTCTTTGTTTTCAGTTGAAATTATCCAATAAATGGATCTTCAATAAAAATATTGAGTAGCACATATCTATGTGCTTGTAGAAAATCCAATTCAGGTAGTGTAAAATTTGACCCCTTTCCAATTGGTCATACAATAGTTGGAAATACTGATGACTGATTTTCAGAACTAGAATTAGTGGAGATTTCATCAGCATTTCCAGCATGATTGAATCTATTATCAATCCCATACAAATACCTTGAACAAAAGGTCAATCAATATTCATCTATGTAACCTTCAACAATAGACCCTTCTAGTTGAGATTTATGCCTCACATATGATTTCAAATGACCTAAGTACCTGATGAAACAAATAAGAAACATATTAAAAAAATTTATGCAATGATTTGATAAAATATAATTTACTAATGAAAATAAAAAAAATATCAACATACCTTTAAATTGGATACATCCATTGATAGTGTACTGGTCCACCAAGTTTAGTTTCTTCAACCAAATGAATAGTCAAGTGAATCATGATTATGAAGAATGAAGAGGGAAATAACATATCCAAATGATATAGTGTCAAAACAATTCTTTCTTGAAGTTTATCAAGCCCATTTGGATTTTGAGATTTTCTACAAAGATCTATGAAAAAGGTAAAAACACAACTAGAATCGCAGTTACGTTTTTAGGCAAATTCTTATGTAAATCCAATGATAGCAAATACTCCATCAAAATATGTGAGTCATGAATTTTCAATCCATGTAACTTTTGATGTTATAAGTTAATGCACCTTGCTATGTTACTTGAATATCCATCTATCACTTTTACATTCTTTAAAGTTTAAAGAAATACATCTTTATCATGATTTTTCATTGTAAAAATAGCTGAAGGATACTTTCCATTCTCATTTTCCCACAAATCTTACTTTATATTCATTGACTCCAAATCCTTATGAGCATTAAAGTGATCCTTTGATTTACCCTTCTCATTAAGCACTGTAAAAATTACATTATCATAGACGTTATTCTCAATATGCATTACATCAAGATTATGAAGTATCAAATTAAACTCCCAATAAGTAAGTTTAAAAAATATAAACTTTTCTTCCATTGTTGTTTTCCAGCTTCTTTAGATATTGTACCTCATACCCTTTTGTCATTTTTCAAATTCTTTAGTAACATTCATTAATTTTTACAAGATTTATAAACTAGATAACACCTTTGGAAACTTTCTAATTTCAATATCTCCATTGAATTATGTATTTTTAAACTTGAATTTATGAGAAGCATCAAGAAATTGATGATGACACATAAAACACCATTTTTTTCTATGAGGAAATTTTTGAGGTTCAAAATTAAAATTACAAACTGGACAAGACAAACCAGTATGAGTTTTCCAACCAAATAAATTTCATAGTCTAGGAAATTTACTAATTGTACACATTAAAGAAATATGCATTTTAAATATTTGACTTGTTAAATCATTATATGTTTCCACACCACCATCCTATAATTCTTGCAATTCTTTGATGAGAGGTTGAAAGTATACATCAATGTCATTTCTAGAAATTTTCTTTCTAGGAATAATCATCAAAATAATGAAATAAGTCTTCTTCACACACATACATGGAGGTATATTACAGGGGATCAAAACAATTGTCCAAATTTTATAATTAGTACTTAAATTACCAAAAGGGTTAAAACCATCAGAAGCCAATACCAAACATACATTCCTAGGATCCGAAGAAAAATTTGGATATAGTGAATCAAACATCTTCCATGATGTTGAATATTTTGGATTTCTCGTCAATACATTGTTACTATCCTAAGCATTCCACTTCATGTATTCTATAGTCTTAGACGACATGAATAATATTTGTAAGTGTGATTTATGAGGAAAGTAATGAAATACCTTTGTAGGAGTTTTCTTCTTCTATTTCTTCCTGGGGTTGCATTGATTTATACTCTCAATGTTGTTCATTGAATTCCATCTTCTTGTATGACATCTTGTGTATTCTTATTTATCAAACCTTTCTCCCTAGTAAAGCATTCAATCATTAGGGAATTCATGTATCTTTGTACAATCAAGTCCAAGTTTGTTGATGATCTTTTTTCATCTTATAGAATGATTCGAGTAACTTAGATTCACTAAATGTATCATGAATAAAATCTAAAATTATGGACATTACTTTATCAATAATTTCACAAAGACACTTGATATGATACAACTTAAGTAGAAAAGACAACTTTGAATACTTTTAACACCCTTTATACAATTCTTACTCTCCATCTTTAACTAATTCATAAAAATCATTTTTATCACAGAAGTTCTGATCAAGATTTACCTACTCAATATAAAGTGAAGGTTCTGTTGATCTATTGAAATCTTGGAAATTTTATTCTGAAAAACCAAATGCATCATTTAGCAAATTTTGAATTGAATTCTCCTCTACTAGGTCACTTTGTATTTCATTGATAGTACTGTCATTGTTTTGACTTTCCATGAAACTTGATTCACCATGAAAAATATAACATACATATCGAGCAGGAAACTATTTCAATATAAAATTCTCATATACTTCATTTCTATTCAACCATCACTTGAATTTACAATTAGTATATAGACATTTTATTCTCCCATCCACTGATCGGTTTTCAATTACATAATATAAAAATTCTTCCAAACCCTTGGTATATCAATATAGTGACCCTGATTTTCTTACATTAGTTTTACATCATATTAATGATAAATAGCATAAAAACATTACACAAGAGGATCCACAGGTTTAGTGTTTTTTGAAAACTAGGACATATATAACATTTACAACATAAAGCATAAAAATTTATTTAATTCCTTTTTATATAGCTTCTTATTGGATCTTGACTTCTCCTTAGTACAAGTAGTCACCTGAGGATATAAATAAAAAAATGGGGTGAGATAAAATACCAATAATAGGATAGATGAAACAATATAACATGGGGTGATCATAACATCATCATCATAAAAATCATGAGAGGGATCATTAGTTAAAGGCATGGATTGTGCCAATGCATAAAAATGAAACATCATGTCTTAGTGGTAAACTAACACACATAGTTGTGAAAAAATATAGCATCATGTTCACACATAATTTAACTTTAACTCATTATATTCATCACTTTACCCAATGCATTGGAGCGCTGTATAATTCTGGGTGCACCCATCACATTCAAACATTCATATTGTGCTATATAATTCTGGGCACACCCATCACATCATAAAATTTTCATTATCATGAATGATACATAGAACATATATCAATCATGAACATAAATAACCCATTTAAATGAATTAGTTTAATCTTATAATAACACATTCATAAACTTTGGGTTCCCAGAAGAAATAGGGAATAACATATTTGATACATGAACCATCAACCTTGAGTGGGAAGTAAAAGGTGTGTTTTTGAAAGAAGAGTTCTTTTGGAAAACATTATGTTTGAAATAAACTCCAGTGAAAAACATGTATATCCCAAAAAATTTAAGATAATGTTGAAAAAATGATTTTTAAGGAGTAACCATACTGAAAATAGAGTGAAAGAGAGAGAACCTGAAGAAAGAAAGTTGGGTTCAAGAATTTCCTCTTACCTCATATCTGGATGCTTTCTTCACTTTAATGTCCTGTATAATCACATTATATTCATTAATTAGAAATTAAATAAACTTTTATACATTAATTTTATTCATTATGGCTTTATTAATTTCCTTCACGGGTCTTTGGATGAGTTATAGTGTTTAAGTTCATTGTTCGGGAGTGTTCATTTTCTTCATTTTCATGAACGGTTCACTTGTATTCATGGATGCAAGTCTGTATAAAAAGTTGATAACAAAAAAATTGTTAATAAATAATATTAGTGACATTACAGAGATAAAAATGATGAATTTTTTTTATATACCATGAGTATGAATCATTAGATATAATTTTAATGATAAATGCTTGGATCAATTTGGCGGTTTTGCTCACAATGAACTTGTTTGTACTATTATTTTATATCATGAATGTATAAGGATTTTAGAACATTAAATAAGATAAAATACATATATTATGATATATTTAAACAATTAAAATTGTTTTATGACCAATATAGAATATGGTAATGCAAATTAAAAACCCATCTTCCTTGAATGTGATAAATCAACACATCTTGGATGGTGTCTTCATTTATAGTATAAAAGGAGGGGGAAGGAGAGATTATGATAAACTATCCCATTGGAATAATATAATTCCAATAAATTTATGTTACTATAGTTATCATTACATTTTGGTGAAGGGAGTAAAGTAAAGAAAAAATAAAAGAAAATAACTTGAAAGAAAATAAAAGATTCGGAAAGAGGAATTTACCTCTTGAGTTTATCTCCTTTGAGAGCCTCTTTAGGGAAGAGGTTTTGGTCTTTTTATCTGAACAAGGGAATATAGACATGAGGGAGGGTCTAGGAAATATCTTTGGTAAGAATTTGGATAAGTATTGAATCTTGATAGGTGTGAAGTAATGAGGTTGTGAGGGGTGGTATTTATAGTGGAGGAGATATGAGTTTTCTCAATATTATATTCATTAATTTATTATTTCTCAACAAGACAATAAAATTGATGATTACATGACCAAGAATATTAATAAGTTAATGTGAGTTAAATATTTGGGTGCTTAAATCACTCATTATTTCAAGAATAGTGGATTTAAATTATAATGTATTTATACTGTAAATTAATGCATTTTACTATTCACAAAAAAATTCAAGTATTTCAGAAAAATACCAAAAATTCACCCTAAATTTTTTTTGAAGTATAGAATACAAAAATGAACTCCACTTAATGAAAATAATATTATAAATATTATTAATTTAATTTTTAATTAAAATCATAATTTACTTGAAAAATACAGATTTTAAAATTAAAATTGATTTTATAATGCTTTCAAAAATTACATAAGGTCTTATAAAATTATATTAAAACCAAAAAACATAGAATTATTAATTTATGAAAACATTTTAGGAAAATAAATTTTCTTTTAAATTAATTAATTAATTATAATTAATTATTTATGAGTTTCAAAAATACAAATACTTTTACTATGGTCATATTGTCACTTATAAGATGCCTACATTTTATTTAATCATTCATGGGTGAGTTTAATATTATTTGGATGATGTACTATTCATAAGGATCATATTAATATTCATAAGTATAGGTTACTATTCATAAGGGTAGGTTACTATTCATAAGGGTAGGTTACTATTCACTAAAAATTAAGTTTGTCCTATCAGAATACAAATATCTTACTGATCGCAATCGTATATGTCATATTTTAAAAATTCAAAACAAAAAAGTGGAAAATTTATGTTTAAAGGTCACATAGTAGTTCATTTAAGCATGATGTGTCATTGTGTTTCCTAATGTGATTTATTATGAAATTACTATAAGAAGGGAGAAATTGCATTGATAAAATTTTTGGTCATTATAATCAAGGTGTGTTCCGAGGTAAATTAGTACAACATTTATCCATAGGAATTGGATTGTATTATCCCTATACATTCAGATATAAAGATATAAATGTTTAATCAAACAAGTAAAATCAAAATTAAATATCACCAACTTCACCATTGGCTCTTTCATAACAATTATAAAGGAAAACGGGATGAATTAAATAATGAAAATTTTCTCACTGAACTTCTAATATAAAAAAACGAATCAAATAAATTATTATTTCTCACAAACATAGATGAATGAGATGAATCAAACTAAAGATAATGGTGTATTCTACCCTAGTGTTTTAACTAAGGAGGGTTCATTCTATTGAAAAATTAGCTACATTTATCAATGTCTGAACCATTTACCATGATCTGACTAAGACCAAGAGCACCCTTAAAAAATATGAATGAAAAGTGTACTTTATTTAGATATCACAATATGCCATTCATACCAAAAATATTCAACTCTATATGTATATATTCTATTGAACTGTTTTAGTGTGACTTCATGTTGTTCCATGAATTATATAAATCAATTCTGTTCACATAACATCAAATCGGATGTTCCTTTAGTTTTTAGCTAAACATAAAACATGATATTAACATAAATTTTAATAATGTCTATTGTGATTTTCAAATCAAATGATAAAAAATTAGTCATTTGGCTAAAAAAAAAACAAACTACACACTATAATTAGTTTTATTAAAAATCATGTTAGTTAAAATAAAATCAATGAAACTATGTTGTCTGTTCCAACTAACATAATCAATAATTGATTATAATGCATTTAAAACTTAACCCCAACTACTTTATCATTATTCAGTATATTTTATTAAAATAATTATTCCTCACATATTCATAAAACATAAAGCATTTTGATAAATTTTAAAGGGGTATAATATCTCATTTTCAAGGCCTTTATCCTTAGAGACCTTATTGGGGTTGGTGATGAAACTATGTGTGACCCCAAACCCTACCACCAATTGGTAATGAGTTATAAAATAGCCTCAATTATGTATCTATCAAAAAATTATAGGCATTAAAATTTATAGAAAAAAGTGGAATTCATTAATATCAAATAAAAACCATGAAATTATGAGCGATCTAGATTCCATAACTGACATATATCATAAAAAAATTTATTTTTTTAATTTAATACAACATAACCAAAATTAATGATTATTATAACTCCAAATAACTAACTATAAAATCCAAATAACACATTATAAATCAAAATTACATATATATTTACTGTCCAATGAATAAAAAAAATTTCTATAATGTTTTTATCACCCGTGATTTTCCATATAATGCTACTCAATAATAAAATTAGGGTGAGGATGGTGAAACCTTTAGGAGGGTTTATGTTGCCGCTGAGGAGGGGATCTGAGTCATACATAGGGAGCTCGGAGGGGGGGGGGGGGGGTCCACATCACTACCAAAGAGTGGAACCGAGCCAGGGTAAGGGAGTTCGGTGGGGGGGGGGGTCGCGTCATCAACATGATGACCAAAGAGGAGGTTGAAGGGGGGGGGGGATCATGGGGGTCAAGGTCGGAGGGGGTGGGGGGTTGTGGGGGTTTGGGTTCATGGGCTTGGGGTTACTACTAGGGAGAGGAGAGGAGGAGGGGTGGGGGGAAAGGGGGTCGCGGGCTTGGGGTCACCGTTAGGGAGAGGAGAGGAGGAGGTCGAGGGAGGTTGGGGGTGAGGGGTTAGGGTAGCACAAAGGGAGCATGGGAGGGTGAGATATTAAGGTTTTTTAAAATGTCTAATGTCAATTTAAATGAAACCTTCACTAATTGAAAACATAAAAAATATTACGGTGGGTTTATGAAACCACCGCTATATCATATTTTTCTTAATCAGATTTATTTTGTTGTAGTTACTAGAACCATAATGAATAAACTACCGATAACCATTTTTTTGTAGTGGTTGATATATATTTATAAATAAATAATTATAATTAAATACCTATACTATAAAAAATATAAATATGAAGTATATTTAAATAAATATATAAATATATTATGTTTACATATAAAATTTATATTTAAATATATAAAACACAATTTTAGGAGGAATCTCATTTTCTTCTATTGCTCCCTATATGCTCATGAAGAAAATGTATGTTATAATAAGAACCATACTCGGCGTGGAAATAGAGCTGATGGAAAATGTTCTAGTGAGAAAGATGTGGTAGCCCCTTCTATATCTATGCTGAAGGATCCCACCTCCTTTGATGCTGCTATGTGTAACATCCCAAGTTTTTTATGAAGTATATTTTTAAATAATTTGATTTCTTTGATATCTTGTGTCACATACAACAAGTTAAGATAAACTGAAAAATATTATTAAAATATTATATGTCTGTTATAACATAGCCATTAAATTTATGGAAATGAATAGGAATAACTATTTTATGAAATAAATATAAAGTTTCAAATCAATATGAATTTATTTTTAAGTTCTTAAAAAATAATCACATAATTTTTAGTGAAGTCATTTTATCTTTCAAAAATATGTTTTCATTAAAAATGATTTTTTCTTCTTTCTATGAGTTAATATTAATTTCTATAAGTTCTATAAAATTTATTTTAAAAAACTAGTTTCATTTTTTTAATTCATTATTTCAAAATTATTTTTTGATAATTTTCTGAAAACATTAATTTTTCAAGGAATAGTGAAAAATGTTGATTTTTATTGAAAACTGTATATTTTTTAATGTTTTTACAAAGTCAAATTATGTTTTGGATTTTTTTAAATTTTTTATTAGTTAATTTTAATTTAAAATAATCCAATTATGGTTTTTAGGTGTATTTTATACTTGAATTTAGTATAAAAATATTTTATATTTAAAAAGGGTATTTTTTTGGAAAAAGTGTTTTTGGTTGCGTTTTGCCAGTTTTTATTTTAAATTAAATTCTGAAACTTATTTATTTTTAATTTTGATAAATGAGTTCTATATTTGGAATCATTGGGTCCAAATTTAGTAAATAGGTCACTTTTATTTTTTCCAATATGAATACTCACCTTCGTAGTTTTTGTTACTATAGTAGATGATAAATCAAGTAATTTAGATTAAAAATAAAATTATAAGAACTAATAAATGAACCAAAAAATTACCTAAATATTATTGGATGAAATTAATTTTACCCTTAACACATAAGGTTTTAAGTTAAGTTTTTAATGTACACTTATCTATGAAAATGAATTAAATATCATTTAAATAAAAAAGTCACCAAATGTTATTTTCTTTATCTTAAATATATCTTATGTGTCCACATAAGTAAAAAATTAGGTTATGAATGAATCTAAGTGTCCATTTTGAACTTAATAAACTTATTTCCATGATATAAATTTATTTATTACTTTTGGGGCCACTTGGATGATATTACGACCTTATAATATTTTATTTAAAGAAAAGTCAAAGATTTGACATTCATGTTTTTAATAACTATAACATTTTTAATATGGTGTAATACAAAATATATCTTTGACTATAAATATTATTTTTAAATATAAAATATTTATCTACATCATGGTAATTTATTTTTAATTTTTAGTGAAGAAATAATTACCTTAAATAACCACTCAATGATGATGTAGTAATTATTCAATTAATGGAAAAATCAAATAAATGATATTAAAAATATTAAAATAAATATAATTTGAGATAATTAATGTAATAAATGAATTTTATATATTAATTTTAAATATTATATATGTATTAAAAGATTTAGTTTGAAGTTATTTTTTTGTATTAATTTTATTAAATTCTAAGTAATGAATAGTGTCAAAATTGACAATAATGATAATTCATGAATGTAATATTTTATTAAATTATTTAAAAATCATGAAAATATTAAATAATCACAAATATGATAAGATATGGTCAAAAATGTCATCCCCTATGAATTTATAGTCTATTTGGAATCATTTTGATCTAGAATAGTCTTATTATATTTTAATATTTTGAGAATTTCCAAAAGTGCCCCTCACCTCAATTATAGGGAACCCCTTCATTTATTTACACCAATTTGAGCCATATAAATTGACCAAAATCTATTAATTTCCATTAAAAAATTTATTAGAAATGCTCTTCAGGTTATAGTCTCCAAAAACTACCAACCCTAGAACCCTTTAAAGGAGATCCAAAGGAGTTATTTCAAAGAAGAGATAATCACTCAAACCAATCACTTTCTTTTTCTAATCTTTTTTAACTCCTATAAATCTATGATATTATCATAAAATAATAACTTAATTATACTCAATATTCTAAAAAATTATTATGGTTATTAAAACACCATTATATACCCTCTTTCCTATCATGTAAGAATTGAAAGTATCGCTCGTGCGTATGTATGACTTACCATCTCCACATAGCGATACAATTCAATTTTCATCACCATTTTTTTGTATGATAATTATGATGGTTTTAATGTTTATATATGATATTTATGATATAATTATACTTATGAAATGATGATATTATGCTTAACTTATCATCATCCAATCTTTTGAGAAACTATAATGTTGCTTGTGCTTATGTATGAACTACCATCTCCATGATGCGTTGTGATTTATTTTTCACTTATATTTCACATTGATGGTAATAATGATTATTTTTATGAAAATATATGATATATATAACATAATAATTATTATAAAATGGTTTATTATTATTTACCTTTCTTTTATTCCATTAGATGAAAAATAGAAACAATGTTCATGGGTACGTGCAACCTACCATCTCTATGAATGGTGAAATTCATTTTTATATCACCAATTTTTATGAATTATTATAAATATATATATAATGAATATATATAATTCTTATACCAAGATTAAAAATCTATAAATTAAGGGAAAATTATCAAATAATATGGAATGGGACCACCAAACTGAAATATGCTTGGAAAAAAGCAGTTATCACACAGAACAGTGATTTTAATAACAAATTATTAACAAACAGGTGATGAGATGTTATAAATAAATCATACATGGTATGATAGATATATGGGTAATTAATAGATGTATAATAAATCCATATTTATTATACAAGATTTTTAAACATGAAAAAAGAAATTTGGGACTTTAAGTAAGGGATTTCTTAAATCAATTTCCATACATTGGGTGAAACTATCACGACACGACCCATCGGGGCCTAAGATGTGACTCCCCAATACTAAATCTAATAGGTTAGGGGATAAAATCTAAAATTGAGTAGGAATATCATAAACATGGGAGGCCTTATCCTATGGAACATTTACACACATACTAACATACATGAAAAAAATTCAAAGATAAAAGGATAGAATAAAAAATGCATGCATACATCTATCCCAAAACCAGAGTATAACAGAAGAAAAAAATGAAAAAATTCAAGCCCACCAAAAACCATATAATAATAAAAACTACTCATATGGAGTGGAGAAATATCAAATGAAACTGTCGGGAATTTCCTCAACCAAGCACCAATAAAAATCTCAATTTTTCTAGCCCACTAGACTCTGACTGATTTGAGTCCTCCTAGGAATCCATAGAATGGACCATCGTCTGAATAAGACACAACATGTGCAAGAAAAATATGTGTAGGGGTGAGTATAAAAATACCCAGTAGGCACCCTAAAAACCCAAAAGAAAAGGGATCAACTGAAAGACAACAACCTGCTCAAACCAAGCAGAAGGGAACACAAATGAGAGAGAAACTCCATCTCGACCACTCCTCAGCTATACATGACTAGTCAGCTCAATCCACATGGTATGTAAACTAAGATATGATAAGAAACCTCAAGGAAGCCTAGAATCACCCATATATACCCATCTCAGACTCCAAGTCTCATGAGGTCCCGACCTCATAACCAACCACATGATTCTACTCAAGGATCAATGGTAACACTCAACCAGGAGAACACACTCCATGAGCCTTTCCATTGAAAATGGAACTTATCCAAGAGATAAAACTACATTGGGAATAGATATACCATCCTTGATGGTATGTCTGAGAGATACAATCCATCAGAAACACTAAACCGATGGTATGTCCCCACCATCTCATGGAATACATTCAAGATAACATGCTTATCGGGTCTCTCCATGAAGAAAGTCATGCTGGAACCTAGAATATATCGATAATCAGACAGGGGATATCACCCATACCTAATGGGGGACACCTTTACCCCTATTGTAACCTTGAAAGATGTCATCACTCAGAGTGGGGATCACTCCCAGAATCACTAGGGGACACCTTGAATCTAGCATGGAATACCAAACACCTCATCTCATCAGATATAAGATCACACCCAGGACCATTGGGGGACATCACGAACCCAATATGGTAACTCTAAAGATCTCTCAAATAGGGGATCACACCCAGGAATTCCAAGGGACACCACAAACCCGATTTTATACTCCGATGATCATATCACTTAGATAGGGGATCGCCATCTGTGTAGTGTTGGTCATGAGGATTATGAAAACCCCATATGGTATAACTCACTAAGTAGGGGATCATAATCCCGAAGATACCACAAACACTACTAAAATTGTCTAAAAAGTAGGGGATCGTATACCCAATGATGCCACAAACCCTACTATTACTGCTTTCTATGTAGGGGATCTTATAATCAATGATACCACAAACCCTACTATGTTATCCTACTAGATAAGGGATCACTTCTCATGTAGTGTTGGTTAGGATGATACCACAAACCCAATATAAGGAAATCTAAATGATAGGGGATCCCACCTTGGCCATTCGTAGGGATACACCAACTCTATCCAAGCTTGTCTTGTTGAGGGGATCAAAATCCTGTGATAAGGATGTAATGCCACATTGTACCCTCATAGGGATAAACCAAGGGACTAACCAAACCACTAATAATACAAACACCAAAAAATAGAAGTGACCCACAACATCATCTTGTGTCACACCTTTCACACCAAAACCATGGCCACCATCATGTCCAACACAGAAGACTAATCAAGATAGGCTACTCATGATCCTCTATTTGAGTCTTGAAGACAGAGATACATGAGGAAAAAAACACAAGGGGAGTACACAACATGTACCCATAGAACATGATGTGCCTTTCTAAACCAACACCTGTCCATGTCCCCTCTATCACATGTCTTTTCTATCTATGTGAACTTACATGGCATGTACCTAGTGTACACAATGTCTCTCGCCTCACCCAGGCCCTGGTCATTTCTTTCCCCACATGGCTCAACCATTTGTTCCTTGAAACATGACATTTACTAACTAACTAGCCACTTGGTCATGTCCTCAACCTATTACCGTGTCTGACACCCCATGCCCATGTACTCTGGTCGTGTACTATCACACGACCATGTCCCATAACATGAAATCCCTATCCATGTTCCTCAACCACACAACATGGGCTCACTACATGGTGTGTACCCCCAGTACATGGCGTGTAGTACCCAAAGTTCATATTCCCTAAATGTGAATAATACATGGTGTGTGCCTCTTCACTACATGACATGTGATCAAGAATTCCAAATGGGAACCCCCTAGGAGCTGCCCAAAACACCCCGGTTTCCACTGAAACCCATAGATCGACCCCCAGGGGATCTCTAGCAGTTGTAAAAGGGATCTAAAAACCTAAAACAATGCATATAAAGGTGTATTAGGACTTGAAACTCAAATAATACTAACTTATGGCAAAATACCAAAGATTTGGGTTAAAAACAATGCTCGAGAGGTGCTGAAGCTTGATTCAGTTATAATTACGGTCAGGATTGAAGGTCAGTGACACATCCTCTCCTTGCTTTCATCATGATTTTTATATTGCACAAGGGGAGTGGGGGGGGGGGGGCTCCTCACCCTTAATCCATGCAAAAAAAAAGGGGGTGTGGGAGGGTTTATAAATTTTTATTAATTAATAAACCTCTATTTAACATCCCACAAACACACCAACAACAGAGCACCTGATGTCAAAAAATTTTATGTCGTGCCTAGGGAAAACATCATGTTTTGAACTCAACCACGATATCATATTTTCTATTCAAGACTCTGTTCAAGAGTTATTACAAATTTACAAAGAAACTGTGCATGTATCAAATAATATATTGACTATTTTTTGTATCACCACACCGAGGATCTTCAGCCCCCGAAATCCCACGCCAACTTAGTACCTAGATTCATAAATATTCCTAAAAATATTCCAAATTATTATAAGAAAAAACTTATGTCACTACATCCTCCACACCTTAAGTCTTTTCATACTCTAAAAGATAAATCCTAGGAATAAGGAACAAAATTGATATCTCCATTGGGACTCCCATGCTAGTAAGCTCACTAAGGGGTTCTTGTGCTGTTTATAAGAACACACTCAAGGGAACCACAAAGGAAAAACTACACCCAATGTCCAAATAAAACTAGTTCGACATCATGAAACAAATTTGGCACATATCTCCTCAACTACAACAAGTGGAAAATACCAAGAACCCGATCTATCTGCGGTCATAGGGTCTAGTGGTACACCACCTCACTAACCTGACACATATACTAACATCACCTAGTAGTTCTCATCCACCCCTGGATGAACTACATCACTCCAAACTCAATAGTATCACATACATCTCCAATACTGAGAACACGAGGGAAAAAATGAACAACATAGGGCTGAGCAAGTGTACACACTGGGTATTACTAGGCCCTCTAGTCACAAACCTACAACTTCTTCACAACTCACAAATCCAAAAATACTTCCACACCCAAAAGCGGTAAACCACCTGAGCATGGATGGAAGACAACCAATCTATACTGAGGAAGTATTGTAGGGCCTATTTCTTTCCTATATAATGGTTCTATGTTAGGGTATCCCTCCACCAAGGTTTCCAGGCATACAAGTTGAGTAAAAAGGATCGAATGGTAATGTTAGGCTTTCTACGACACTCCAGCACACAACCATTCCCCGAACACACAAGTTAAAGGAACTCATACACTACACCTCAAAACTATCTAATTTATGTGGAACTGACTCACCTGAATGGTTTTAATTAAGTCATAAGAATTTACCTCAGTGGGGGAAGCATCCATATTTCTTGTAAGTCAAAATCTATGTCAAAAAACATGAACATAGGGTTCTAACGATTCCCCACATCACCTTGGATATGCCTCGAGAAAGAAGTGGAAATAATAGAGTATTTCACAATTGGTTTTAACAATACTATTGCAAAAAGTAGAAAGAACATAAAGCATACCTCTAATCACCCTTTAAGCCTCTAGGTTAAAGGCCTATATAACTTTCAACTGTCCTCACCCTATCCTCCATATCCCTATGCTTAGTGAAAACCACTTGGGGGTGGCAGTGGTAGCATCTCGAACCGTCTAACACCTACTACTATTATCCCCACTCATCCGCCACATCCTCCATCATATGAAACATGATACAAACACTACCTATTCTAGGTCGGTCTGTAGAACGTCTGCCTCTTAGTAGCATCGTGTGTTGGAAAATATCGTGTGATATGTACCTGTCCATCCCAAGTGAAACATCACCTCTCCTGTGGACGAATAGATCCAATATGGAATCCCTGAGCCTTAGACCCTCCATCCCAGGATTGCCTCTTGAATCATCTCGCATGACTGGATACTTGAACCCGTAATTGGTTACCAACTGTTGAGGTATAAGATCTTGTGTACTCAACATTAATAGTTGGAGTCTGCTCTGTAATACCCCAAGCTTCCACAATACGCTTCTCTTTCAATAATGCAATAGCTTGCATTGTACGCAAGTTCGAGATTCTAACACACCGCGACTAATAAAAATAGCCATTATGAATAGTAATACCCACTTTTTTAAATTATATATATTTTATATTTCAAAATGGAATTCATTTTTGGATTCGTAATGTCAAAATTATCCTATGTTGAATTTTTTGTAATTTTCTGAGAACTTCCAAATTTTTATGAATAGTGAAAAATACATAAAACAACTTTTTTAAATAAAGTAATTTATAGTGATAAATTATAATATTGAGTGGTTTTAAAGTATAGTTAGAATATATTTTTACCATTTTATCCAATGGTGTTCATTAGAATTAATTTCACTTTGAAATTGGACATAAACAATTGTCAATCTTTTGATATATATTGTTTCTTAAAAACACACTATTTGTTGTGACAGCGGGAATTAATTATAAAATTAATTAATGCAACTTATATGTTTGGAATTTCATAAAATAGACATCATTTTTGAATTTGGAATATCAATTATAGCTTAGGTTAAAATTTTGGCATTGTTTTGAAAAACTTCAATTTTTGATGAATAGTGAAACCACTAAGTGGTAGTTAAATAACTGATTTTTCGTTTAAATGAAATATTACCACTTCTGTGATTTGATTTTAAAAAATCTGACATACATGGTTGTCATTAGGAAGTAAAATTTGGTTCAATGGGATTAAAATAATTTTTTGGTGAATAGTAACTTTTAAGTTTAATTAATCGCGATTAAAGGTAATTAGTGAAATTTAAGGTAAAAATGGTATTATAAAAATATGAAATGAACCTTAAACTTATACTAACCCTATTGTATGAGTCATGAACGACCAAGAAAACCCATGGGTCAACTTGGGGACCCCATGGAGCCACTTTGGTTGGAAAATGACATAAAAAACTTTTTACTTAATGTTAAAATAAAAATGTCACAAACATGAGTCATTTTACTAAAACAATTTTTAAATGGGGTTATACAAGTCATATTTTTGACTATAAATATTCATTAGAAATATAAAAATATTTCCTACATAATGATATTTTTTTTATAATTTTTAGACATTAAATAAATTAAATTATTTATGACACCATGATGATGCAGCGATTACCTCATTAATTAACTATTTTAATAAAATGGAAGGATAATGTAAAATCTAAGCATTAAACTTGTCCAAAGCCTATTTTATGAGAATATTTCGAACCATTATCACCTTATCCTAGAATTATATAAGTTTGGGACCTTTAGAATCCAAAAATCATTGTATAATAATGTAACATTTCAATCTTTCCAAGAGTGCCCCTTCTCTCCTCTTATAAAAGGCCCCCACCTCTACCACCTTATTCACACTTTCAAGCCATTTGTCTCGGCCAACCTCTGCCCAAATACTCTACCAACTTCCCTCCATTAATCCTAGAAGCCTCAATTTGGTCACAAGTCTTCCAAAGGAAGCCTTTGGCTCAAATCAAAAAGAGTTACCCGATTTTAGGGTAATGTCTTCTCTTATATTATTTTGTTTTATTTTGCTTCTCCAACCCCCTAAACTCTTTTTATCCATTTATTTTGTAACAAAAACAGTATCCTAAATATACTAGGATGTTTTTATAATAAGTATTCGAGCTAAACTTACACACACCTACATCTAATGGTTAAAGAACATACTGTTTCTGTGGATGGCGAATTTCTGCCTCACGAAACGATGATTGTTCAACACTCATATAACACCTTCAAAGGTGGACATTAAGATGTAACTCTATTTATATATGATATATAATATGTTTATGTTTTATTTAAGGTTCTGTATTTTTCATTTATGGCATACCTTTATTGTTTCCATTATGGGTAAACGCGATATTTTCATTTTAGGAAGTGCGGACTACCGCTCCCTCAAAGTGATTTGAATCGTTAATGCCATATGTGGGATGTATAAAGGATGGAGTAAATGATATTATATATGATATTATACTGGAATTATAATATACCTTTATATCATTATGATTTAATTAAATACGAAATAGAAATGAAAGTAGCGTTCATGCGTACGTACGGCTTACCGTCTCCATGAACGGTGCATTTCATTTCTTACCTCTAAACGTTATGGAATATTATAAATGCATGTATATACTGGATATATATGAGATATATGATATCTATATCATGAATATAATTCTGGATATAATGGATATTTCACCACAAGAATAACTTGTAATTATAAGAAGTTTATTTTTGACTCAAGTACCAAAGATCGACAAAACGACCGTTATTAACTTAAATAATTACATAATGTTCATAACAATGTAATAAGTGATATTAAAGGAATAATAAACTTGAAAATGTTATTAAGAAACTATAAATTAACTCTAGTTTATTATTCAGGAGGTTAAAGAACAGTCGAGTCAAGACAGGACGCAAGGTAAGGGAATTTCTTAACCCAATTTCCAATCTCTGGGTTAATCTCCTACTTTCAAATTATGTCATGATATTATTATGTCCTATCTTGTACATGTAACTTATTTATGTGTAATTATATTGAATACACATAATAGATCTACTTTATTTAAAAAAAATGATCTATGTAAGGGTCTTCATCTCAATCTCCTTTCATTGAGGCGTATTTTGTTTTATACACAACTTTCTTTTATACGGTGTATAAACCCCTTTGACTTTGACTTTTATTCAAAAAGGAATCTTTTTTTATGAAGTGTTTTACTAAATAACAAAAAGGAATGTTTTTCTTTCCGTAGGTATGCGGCAACAACGACTTCTCCACCGCCATGACCATTATTTGAGTTTCGACTTCCTCTACAAGCCATAACTTTTTTTAATGAAAAATAAATACAAAGTTTTAACTTTCTTTTATTTTGGTATTAAAAATGGTTTTGAAAGTGTTTTTATTATATCAATGTGTTGTATTGATATCTTGTGATGGAAATGTGGAAATGTTATGTTTCCTTTATACATGTTTTATGTGATACGATTATGTTATGGTTTATGATATGTTTAAACCTATTCATATGAGGAATGCATTGGACTTAATAAGTGATGGGTGGAGCCCGCTACAGCTCCTCGATGCATCGGTAGGTCTCATGAGACAAACTAGTGTCTTGGAACGATGCCTTGACAAAATCTTATTGTAGACTTGGCACAAGGCCTTGGCTACGTGGTTATGATAGTCTGGCATTATGCATTCCATCATTATGAAAGTGGTTATTGATATTTCATGTGATTATTCGACTAGTAGAATATCCATGTGAGTAAGTAAATGGAATTATTTCATTTTACTTTTTCCATATTATGCCAAAGTTCAAGTTTAAAAGGCATTTTTTTTGTTATACATTACCTTAAATGTTAATGTTTATTTATGAAAGCTTCCGCTATATTGTTATACTTACTGAGAATCTGAGCTCACCCCTTTCAATGTTTTAATATTTTCCAGGATGTGAAGAAGTATTTTATGAATGACCTGCAGGGATAGTTAGAAGAGGATATGAGTGTGGACTATGGAGACTTTGTTATTGTAGTTTTTCACTTTATGATGTAATGTAACGTTTATGAATGTATCTAGTGTTTCCAAGGCTACTAAACTAATCGGTCTTTCGAGACTTGATCTTTTGTGATCATGCCAATGCTACGCAATAATGCACTGACTCTGGGTAACTGGGGTCGGGGTGTTACAGTTGGTATCAGAGGTAGTTTAGTACTAACCTTGGAAGCTAGATTTTGATAAACTCTAATTAGAGCACATAGCCCAAAGATAGACTTTGAGGATTAGTATAGAAGAACTTCCTAGAATTTTGGTACTATAGAGATTTTGTGAGTTTTCCGAGCAATACATCCCTGTCTGGATACGAGCAGGTAGAGGTGGCTCTGGCACAGATGTACCTAGGGGTAAAACTTGAAAACACCGCTTTGATCTAGACTCGAACGAGAACTGGTGCATGACAACGGGCCTTGCTGTACTCTTGGTTACAACACTCCCAGGGGATATGCTTAGGATAATTCTCATTTTCCTTAAAAACCATTATGAAGGGTTTATGAGTATATACTTCCTCAAAGAAAACATTTTTTTTATGATTATGGATTATATCCATAAACCGTTCAATTTACATTAAGTATTTTACAAGTTTGGAATTATTCATTGCAATTCATAAACTAACCTAGTTTATGCCATTGTATAGAAATGGTTCCCAGTGGAAGGAATGTGAACTCCAACAATACGTATGATCAAAAGCGTAAGAAGGATCATATCTTTCACGGTATTAATCCAAAATTTAAAAGGGAAATAATCTCCCATGTGTTCTCAACATATGAAGAAATAGTATCATGTGTTAATAAGATAAGTAAAGAATTCTCCGAGTCTTATGGATTTGAAGGGAAGAAAGAGAAGAAAAGTATGGAAGAGAGAATGATAGAAAAAGGTACGTGGGAAAAGAAGAATTTTCCAATATGTGATAACTGTGGGAAGAAACACCTTGGAACTTGCCTGAAGGGAATGAGAGTTTGTTATAAGTGTGGAGAAAAAGGACACCAAGTGCATGACTGCAAGGGTAAGAAAAAGGTTTCAAATGTACAATGCTTCATCTGCAAGGAGTGGGGACACTACGCAAACTAATGTCCAAATCATCAGAGTGTGCCCCAAATGATGTTATTGGATAATAATCAAGTTATGATACTACCACAGATGAGGAGGAATGATTAGAGTTCTTATATTGTTACTAAAGAATTTTGTAATTTGAGTGTTGTATCAATTATGTTCTGGTTATAATAATTATGGAGTATATAAGGATTGTACTGCAGTACTATTTCATCGAGGACTTGAGATTGTGTGGAACCAAGAAAAGTGACTCCACAGTAGGTTAAATTTTTGGAAAATATATGGTTGAGAGAAAGATAAACCATAACATGGTTCTGATACTGAGATATCGATTTTGGAATAAGACATGATTGATTTGGATAAATTATATTGGATATTCTTAACTTCCTTGAAACTGATTAATGATTTGTATACATTTTTGGATAGAAGGAGTATATCTAGTATTCTATAAGAAATAAGGGATCATGGTAATTTAGGATGTTGTAGTGTTTTAAAATAATACATGATGAAGGTGTTCACATGTTGTTACACAGAAAAAAAGGGGATCTTCATTATGTTTACCTTCCTCATAAAATTTGGACTATGAGTTGGACAAAAGTATTTTGGATAACTATAAAGGTTGGAATGGATTAAGTTGAACCTTGGATAGTAATGTTTAAGGTTAAAACATTTCTGAATATTATTTTTGGAATATTATAATAGTTTTAGAAAAAGGACAACCTTCAGGTTGGGTGATAACCCGTCGCTTCGGACAAAGCTGCAGGAATCGAACCCACAACCATATTGCGATAGGCCTTTATGACCTACCACTAGCCTACAGGAAGTCCCTAGTTATTACAAAATAGTTTTCGTAATCTAAATGGTATGTGTTAATATTTTTAACCTTGTACGGTTAGGATAAATATATTATTTTTGAGTTCTATTATCTTTTTGAGTGAAAGATGAGTTTGTGGTAGAAATTAGTTGAAGGTTGAAACTCTACTTGTCAAGCATAAATATATATATATATACCTATATCTTATTCTATGAATAAATTAATTCTTAAACTTTATTAAAGGGATATTAAAACAAAAAAATGTGTTATCCTAATACCTTATGTCTTTTTGAACTTATGATATTTTAAATCAACATAGATTGAAGGCTTTGAGGCCCTAAATTTGACACTTGTTTGTGATTGATGACCTCAATCACTCCCTACAAATATTTACGTTTTTCCTCCAATTATATGTCTCTAATTGCCACCAATGTTCTCCTAATCGAGATCATAATTGGGTGGTGACTTTTTCATTTCCCTTTCCCTCTTATTAAGGCTAAATTTTATTAACCTTATTTCCGATGTGGGTTTTCCACAAATGTATTTTCTCTTTGCAACCTTTTATTTTCAAAGAAAAATTTCAAATTGCAAGGACGCAATTTATTGAAGGATGGGAGAATGTAACACCCCGAGCTTCCACAATAGGCTTCTCTTTCAATAATGCATTAGCTTGCATTGTACGCAAGTTCAAGATTCTAACACACCGCGACTAATCAAAATAGCCATTATGAATAGTAATACCCACTTTTTTAAATTATATATATTTTATATTTCAAAATGGACTTCATTTTTGGATTCGGAATGTTGAAATTATCCTATGTTGAATTTTTTGTAATTTTCTGAGAACTTCCAAATTTTTATGAATAGTGAAAAATACATAAAACAAATTTTTTAATAAAAATAATTTATAGTGATAAATTATACAATTGAGTGGTTTTAAAGTATAATTAGAATATATTTTTACCATTTTATCCAATGGTGTTCATTATAATTAATTTCACTTTGAAATTGGACATAAACAATTGTCAATCTTTTGATATATATTGTTTCTTAAAAACACGCTATTTGTTGTGACAGCGGGAATTAATTATAAAATTAATTAATGCAACTTATATGTTTGGAATTTCATAAAATAGACATCATTTTTGAATTCAGAATATCAATTATAGCTTAGGGTGAAATTTTGGCATTGTTCTGAAAAACTTCAATTTTTGATGAATAGTGAAACCACTAAGTGGTAGTTAAATAACTGATTTTTCGTTTAAATGAAATATTACCACTTCTGTGATTTTATTTTAAAAAATCCTACATACATGGTTGTCATTAGGAAGTAAAATTTGGTTCAATGGGATTAAAATAATTTTTTGGTGAATAGTAACTTTTAAGTTTAATTAATCGCGATTAAAGGTAATTAGTGAAATTTAAGGTAAAAATGGTATTATAAAAATATGAAATGACCCTTAAACTTGTCCTAACCCTATTGGATGAGTCATGGCCGACCAAGAAAACCCATGGGTCAACTTGGGGACCCCATGGAGCCACTTTGGTAGGAAAATGACATTAAAAACTTTTTATTTAATGTTAAAATAAAAATGTCACAAACATGAGTCGTTTTACTAAAACAATTTTTAAATGGGGTTATACAAGTCATATTTTTAACTATAAATATTCATTATAAAGATAAAAATATTTCCTACATAATGATATTTTTTTTATAATTTTTATACATTAAATAAATTAAATTATTTATGACACCATGATGATGCAGCGATTACCTCATTAATTAACGATTTTAATAAAATGGATGGATAATGTAAAATATAAGCATTAAACTCTTCCAAAGCCTATTGGATGAGAATATTTAGAACCCTTATCACCTTATCCTCGATTTATATAAGTGTGGGACCTTTAGAATCCGAAAATCATTGTATAATAATGTAACATTTCAATCTTTCCAAGAGTGCCCCTCCTCTCCTCTTATAAAATGCCCCCACCTCTACCACCTTATTCACACTTTCAAGCCATTTGGATCAGCCAAACTCTGCCCAAATACTCTCCCAACTCCCCTCCCTTACTCCTACAAGCCTCACTTTGGGAAGAAGTCTTCCAAAGGAAGCCTTTGGCTCAAATCAAAAAGAGTTACCCGATTTTAAGGTAATGTCTTCTCTTATGTTATTTTGTTTTATTTTGCTTCTCCAACCCCCTAAAATCTTTTTATCCATTTATTTTGTAACAAAAACAGTATCCTCAATATACTAGGATGTTGTTATAAGAAGTATTCGAGCTACACTTACACACACCTACATCTAATGGTTAAAGAACATACTGTTTCTGTGGATGGCGAATTTCTGCTTCACGAAACGATGATTGTTCAACACTCATATAACACCTTCAAAGGTGGAAATTAAGATGTAACTATATTTATATATGATATATAATATGTTTATGTTTTACTTAAGGTTATTTATTTTTCATTTATGGCATACCTTTATTGTTTCCATTATGGGTAAACGCGATATTTTCATTTTAGGAAGTGCGGACTACCGCCCCCTCAAAGTGATTTGAATCGTTAATGCCATATGTGGGATGTATAAAGGATGGAGTAAATGATATTATATATGATATTATAATGGAATTATAATATACCTTTATATCATTATTATTTAATTAAATACGTAATAGAAATGAAATTAGCGTTCATGCGTACGTACAACTTACCGTCTCCATGAACGGTGCATTTCATTTCTTACCTCTAAACGTTATGGAATATTATAAATGCATGTATATACTAGATATATATGAGATATATGATATCTATATCATGAATATAATTCTGTATATAATGGATATTTCACCACATGAACAACTTGTAATTATAAGAAGTTTATTTTTGACTCAAGTACCAAAGATCGACAAAACGACCGTTATTAACTTAAATAATTATATAATTTTCATAACATGGTAATAAGTGATATTAAAGGAATAAGAAACTTGAAAAGGTTCTTAAGAAACTATAAATTAACTCTAGTTTATTATTCAGGAGGTTAAAGAACGGTCGAGTCAAGACAGGACGCAAGGTAAGGGAATTTCTTAACCCAATTTCCAATCTCTGGGTTAATCTCCTACTTTCAAATTATGTCATGATATTATTATGTCCTATCTTGTACTTGTACCTTATTTATGTTTAATTATAGTGAATATACATAATAGATCTACTTTATTAAAAAAAATGATCTTTGTAAGGGTCTTCGTCTCAATCTCCTTTCATTGAGGCGTATTTTGTTTTATACACAACTTTCTTTTATACGGTGTATAAACCCCTTTGACTTTGACTTTTATTCAAAAAGGAATCTTTTTTTTATGAAGCATTTTACTAAACGACAAAATGGAATGTTTTTCTTGTCGTACGTATGCGGAGACAACGACTTCTCCGCCACCGTGACCATTATTTGAGTTTCGGCTTCCTCTACAAGCCATAACTTTTTTTAATGAAAAATAAATACAAAGTTTTAACTTTCTTTTATTTTGGTATTAAAAATGGTTTTGAAAGTGTTTTTATTATATCAATGTGTTGTATTGATATCTTGTGATTGAAATGTGGAAATTTTATGTTTCCTTTATGCATGTTTTATGTGATACGATTATGTTATGGTTTATGATATGTTTAAACCTATTCATATGAGGAATGAATTGGACTTAATAAGTGACGGGTGGAGCCCGCTACAGCTCTTTGATGCATCAGTAGGTCTCATGAGACAAACTAGTGTCTTGGCACGAGGCCTTGACAAAATCTTATTGTATACTTGGCACAAGGCCTTGGCTACGTGGTTATGATAGTCTGGCATTATGCATTCCATCATTATGAAAGTGGTTATTGATATTTCATGTGATTATTCGACTAGTAGAATATCCATGTGAGTAAGTAAATGGAATTATTTCATTTTACTTTTGCCATATTATGCTAAAGTTCAAGTTTAAAAGGCTTTTGTTTTAGTTATATATTGCCTTAAATGTTAATGTTTATTTATGAAAGCTTCCGCTATATTGTTATCCTTACTGAGCATCTGAGCTCACCGCTTTCAATGTTTTAATATTTTCCAGGATGTGAAGAAGTATTTTATGAATCACCTACCGGGATAGTTAGAAGAGGATATGAGTGTGGACTATGGAGACTTTGTTATTGTATTTTTTCACGTTATGATGTAATGTAACGTTTATGAATGTATCTAGTGTTTCCAAGGCTACTAAACTAATCGGTCTTTTGAGACTTGATCTTTTGTGATCATGCCAATGCTATGCAATAATGCACCGACTCTGGGTAACTGGGGTCGGGGCATTACATGCTCAGCCAAAAATATCTCTGAAGGCCCACTAAAGCACTACAACATAGGTAGGAATGCACAATAATATCATTGGAACCCTAACACTACTGAAAATTACTCTTATACCAACACCCCTATCCCAATGGTTTATATAAACTGTTGGTATGGGGTACCTATACCAATGGTTTGATGAAAACCATCGGTATAGGAGTTTTTAGAGAGAATTTTCCCAATAGTTTTTGAAATTTTTAGAATATGGCATTCCTACCCCCACTTTTCCCAACGGTTTTATAAAACTGTTGGGATATAACATGCTTATCCACACTTTTCCAATAGTTTTTTGAAACCGTTGTGATAGGGAATCTTTACCCAACAGTTTTATAAAACCATTGGGATATTTATGAACCAAAGTTCCCAATGGGTTTTTAAAATTGTTGGGATAAAATACCACAAATATCAAGATCCCAATCCACCTGCATTGTGCCCTAAACGAGAGATCCCATTATTTACAGTGTGCAAACCCTTCTTCCCAACAACTGATTTTTTGTTCTTCCACTTAAAATCTATAATTTATAAGTTAATTTTATGTTCTCCCTCTATTTTTCATTTTTTCATTCATATTTATTTAAAGACAAGGTTGTTTTCTTTTTTTATTTTTCCTAAATGACAGGTCCCCTCTTCTTTGAAAACCCTTCTTCCCAACTTGCAATCCATCATTGATTCAGGTTATTGTTTATATATTCTTCCACTTCAAAGTGGTAAGTTCTAACTGATTTATATGTTCTCCCTAGATTTTATTTTACCTTTTTTCATTTGTATTGATTTAAAGACAGGGTTGTTTTTTGTTTAGTGTTTTGATCAATAATTTTGTTTCTTGATGATTTATTTGGAGGTGTGTTTATAATATCATAGTTAACCAAAAAGTTATTTAGAAGTATAGGAAAATATCAAACCCATGTCATGTGTGGAGTGAAAAATAAAATAGGTATTGGGTAACTGGGAACTCAATAAGGGTTCTAATGGATGAGTCCTCCCAAGTAGACCATTAGGTACCCAATGGAGGTGTATTATGTATATGGTATCCCAATGATATTTTTTTAAAAAAATTATTGAAAGAACAAATTTGGTTTTAATAAATACCACATCCTCCTACTCTTTTTTTACTCTTATCAAATATAGGAGTTGGGGTGTGGGGCACCAGTCACGGGGTTGGGGTGTGGGGCGCTGGTCGCATGGTTGAGTCCCCTGACCATCTTTCTTTATAGAATGTGTATCATAATAAACCCACATTTTAATTAATGGGATAAGTTTTTATCATTTTAATTTATCCAGACACCATTTTTGTTGGCCCAAAATGTTTCTACTCATGCATTCATAATAAGAAATCAAAAGTGCATGGAAAAAAATTCAGCAAACAAGAAAAATTAAGAAGGGAGAAAAAATACTTGAAATAGGTACCTGTAGACTGTGTATTATACAAAAAAGAAGAATTAACATGGGAGAAAAAAATGTAGAACTAGATTCACTACTACCAACTTAAATATTGTAGATCTTGTAAAAAGGTGACTTCATTCTGAAATAGGTACTAATTTCTGGTACCAAATGTGTATCAATTTTAAAAAATAAGTACATGTTTTCATATCAAATAGATGACTTCCCAAACTACAACATATGACACCTCACACTCTAGACAAGAAACACTGGACCATCCCTTGAATATTCATAGTAATAATGGAGACTATTTCTTTACACATGGAGTAGGATGATTCAAAAAGATGATGCATAAATGATGATTGGGAAGAGGAGATGATTCACCTACATGAACTCATTTCTATTCAATTTTTGAGATTGATGTGCTGATTTACAAAGAGGATAATGATGATACATTTTCCAGAACACTTCCATAAAATCATATTCAGCTATAAAAAATTCACTATTTATAGAAATATATCCACACAGTCAGTTCACATGTACACAAACCAACACAGACTAAATAATTGTCTATAAATAAATAAAGAAATATCCATTATGTTTTAAACCTAATAGCTACACCAATATGTCTGTAATAACAAGAAAATGATAGAAAAAAAATCATAACCCTCACAAGTAGTTTTTTAGTAAAACACTATCCCAATAATTGTAAAAAATAATCTAAAATAATAACATAGCTAGAATTTATAACAAAAAACACATAAATGAATAGTGAAAAAGATGAATCAATCTATATATATATATATATTATGATTGGAAATTAAATCTGTTTCACCCTTGGATTTCACCAGATTTAAGAGGGTGATGTATTTTAACCAGTTTATCCAATAAAATATCCATAGAATAAAAAAGGTAACCTTAAAATATCCCCATGTCGGACCTTCAGTATCTCAAAAAGGACACCTCAAAACGACTATATTACCTCTATATAACATCTTTTTTTTATTACTCTTACACATGTCTTTATTATTTCCATTGGGTGTCAAAAAATATAAACATGATATCATGTGGTGAGATAGTATTTGTGTGGAATGGTTATATGTATCTCAATCAGTGAAATAGTGAATTTCATAAACCTCATTATTCCTTCATCTACTTTGGATTTTGGTACCGATACTGGAAGCTTCCCCTACCAAAACCTTCAATGAATTATCTAGATCATTACTAAATCTTCCATTACATGTATAAAAAATCCCTCTTCATAATTCAAATACTTATACTCTACTTTTATCCACCCACATAACTCATCCTTACTATTTGAATCTTTCATATTGAACTTTTCCATCTCTTTCCACTGAACACACCACCTGCTGATAACACAATGTAGAATACTTCCCCTAACATAATACATGATTCCTCTAATTGAATATCTATTAAAATGATGATTCTATATATATTAAACTGGATTAATATTCCTGAAATGATAATTCCCTATTGTTGGTGTGTTATCATCTTCTAGGATCACCCAAGTGTTCCATATGTTGAATAAACATAAGAAGACCAAACATTTATCTATGAAAATCACTCTAAATTAGAACCATAAATTATACCACTTGATAATTTTTATTGAATGTGAGTCTAATAATACCCCACTCAATTTATATTCTCATTATCACACTAAATTCCCACTACCAAACATGTTACCACCAACCATTGATAGTAACCACATAGTTTTATATTCCATGTTTCCATCCAATCATTCAAGCTCACTCTGTACAAATTCCCCCTCCAATATTGGGAAGAATGATCTGACATACTATTTCATCTATTTAACTCATCTGACTACATCCTTATAAATCCACCATAGAAAACCATAATCGAGTATCCATCCTCTAAAATTGATGAAACTCCAAAAATATATTATGATATTCATAGGGAACATTATCTTTCTATTTTAGAAAAGTACCTGTGAAACTATGGTGGTGTCCTTGTTACATGATAGATATCAATTACAAAAAAAATCAATGATATCATCATAACTGGACACTATCCATAATCATAAATTCTGTAAATATTTGAGGTACTTGGAATTATTATCTCCCACTGAAACTCGTCCTTAGTGAAATCAAGGAAATTGTTATCCTTTTTAGGTGTTGTATTAGTTTTTTAAATTATTTGTATACTATTTTACTATTTTTGGATATGTCTATCCATTGTGAAAAGAAAGGGAAAAAATTGGGGGAATTATGTGCATTCTATGGAAAATAATGGAATTCTGTGTATTCTATAAGAAATAGAATACAGTGGAAAATAGTGGAATTCTGTGTGAATTCTGTGTATTCTGTGCTTTGTTCTTTGTGTATGAAAAATAGTGTAATTATGTGTATTACATAGTGATGGAATTCTATGTATTATGTGTTTGTGCTTTGTGTATGGTATTATACTGTTTTCAATAAATTATGTGTATGGTATTGTACTGCTTTTAGTGTGGTGTTTTATGGTATTGTTTTTTGTATGGAATGTTGGAGATGGTATTATCTGCTGTATTGAATTTGGATCTGATTTAGGTAAAATAGTAGGGGTCTTCTATGTTGAATTTTGGAGGAACTCTATACCAATGGTTTAGAAACCACTATTATAGTTTTAAGGGTCATTTATACCAATGGTTATTCATAAACCATTGAGAAAACCCTTCGTAGAAGTCCATACCAATGGTTGAAGAACCGTTGGTATAGTTTGAAGGCTTAGGCTCTAGACCAATGGCTAAAAACCGTTGGTATATGTTTATCTCAATGGTTATCAATAAAACTTTTCTATAGATGATTTTCCAGTGGTCTATACCAACGATTAAGAAATAACCATTTGTATAGGGCTATCTCTACGCCTTATCACCCAATGGTTATTCAAACTGTTGGTATAAGATATACCAACAATTTTCTGCTCTATACCAATGGTTTAAAACTATTATTATAACCTCAGTTTCCAATAGTGTAATCTCCTAGTTTAATCTATACTCATAGGTCTATGCTCTAACAAATGGATCTTGAACCATATTCATTGAGTAGCATGATAGGTCTATGAACCTAGCTGAATACTCCACCATGGTCATGATATCATGTTGAAGATGAAGAAGCTCCTAGATACACACTGATCTCAACATGGTTGGATAAAAATATTCCCTAAAGATCTTATCAAACTTTGCCTAAGTGAGAATTACCTAATCATGGGTCTGTATCACCATACTCTACCATCGCTTGATCAAGACCTATAGTAGACTAACCACTAGGATAACCATCTGATCAGGAGGTGTACTCACAAGGCAGAAAATGTCCGTGACTACCTCAAGATAGTCATTAGTTTCCTAGGGGTCTAGATCACCTCAATACCTCATAGGTTGTTACCTCTAGAACTCATGTAGTTCACTCATCCTACTCATGCATTGAATGGATATGTTAGATACCACACCAATACTGGAGTCCCTGTCCTAAAAGATGAACTCAAAACACTTTAACAATATTGGTATAAAACCCAAACCAAGATCACAACTAGACAAATACTAAACTATTGTCCCAAAGTAGAACCTATTCTGATACTAATCTATCATGACCAGACCCAATAGGGTCCGAACTGTGACTCCCCAAGCCCACCTCCAATAGTCCAAGGGCTAGCGTCTAGTTTCGAGTAGGCATATCACACACATAGGAGGCCTTATCCTATAGTACCTATACACACTATCCCACAAAAATCTCCATAAAATAGTGAAGAGATAAAAATATGTAATAAAAAATACATGCATACATCTATCCAACAACCAGAGTACAACAGAAGAAAAAAAAGTGAAAAATAAAATCCCACCAAAAACTATAAAATCATCCATCCTGCTCAAATGGAGGGGAGTGATTTTAAATGAAACTATAAAAAATCTCCTCATCCAAGCACTGCAAAACTCCTTGGTCTATCTAGACTGCTAGACTACGCCTACTCCAAGTCCTCCTGAGACTCTATTGAAAGGCCTGTCATCTACATAATACACAACATGTGTGGGAAAATACCATGAATGGATGATTATAATAATACCTATTAGGTTCTCCAAAAACCCAAAAGAAAAGGGATAAATTGAAAGGAAATAGTTTTCTCAAACTAAGCTTGAGAGAACGCAAATGAGAGAGAAGCTCCATATCAACCACTCCTTGGCTATACACGACTAATTAGCTTAGTACACACGGTATGTAAATTAGGATATATGAAAACACCACAAGTACTCCTGGAATCATCCAACCATACTCATCTCAGAATCCAATTATCATGAGGTCTTGAACTCATAGCCAGCGAAAATATTCTACTCAAGGATCAATGGTAACACTCAACCAGAAGAATACACTCCATGAGCCCTGCTATTCCAAATAGTAATCATATGAGAGATAACACTCCATTGGGAATAGATTTACCATCCATGATGGTATTCCCGAGAGATAAACTCCCTCGAAAACAATAAATCGAGGGCACTTACCCTCTATCTTACGACATACATCCGATAGAACATGCTTGCCGGGTCTTTACATGAAGAAAGTCATGATTGAACCCAATAGATATTGATAATTAGATAAGGGATATCACCCAATATTGATGGGGGACACCTCTAACCATACTGGAACCTCGAAAGATCTCATCACTCAGAGCGAGGATCGGTCCCATAACTCTAGGGGGAGACCTCAAACCTAGTCTGGAATACCAAACACATCATCTCATTAGATAGGGTATCACACCCAGGACTACTGGGGGACACCAAAAACCCAATTTGGAAACTCTAAAAATCTCTCAGATAGGGTATCACACTTAGTATTTCTTGGGGAAACCACACACTCAATTTGATACCCTGGTGATCATATCACTCAGATAGGGTATAACCACCCATGTAGTGTTGGTCACAATGATTCCAAAAACCCCATATTGTATAAATTTCTAATTAGGGGATCATACTAGCAATGATACCAAAAACCCTACTAAAACCATCTACAAAGTATGGGATAGTATACCCGAAGATTTAACAAACCCCACTATTATTTTCCACTATATAGGGGATTGTATAATTGATGATACCACAAACCCTACTATTATATCCTTCTAGAAAAGGGATAGAAACCCATGTAGTGTTGGTCACAATGATACCATGAACCCAATCTAGGGAAATCAAAATGATAGAGGATCCTACCCCAGCCTCCTATAGGGATATAACAACTCCATCCAAGATCAACCTATTGAGGGGAAGAAATACTATGATGAGGATATAATTCCACACTGTACCCTCACATGGATAGACCAAGGGACTAAACCAACCACTTCTAGTCCAAGCATCGCTAATAAGAGTGACCCAAAACGTCATCTTACATTTCACCTCTCATTCAAAAACCATGGCTACCATCGAATCCAATATATATAACTAATCAGTATAGGATAATCATGGGCATCCATCAAAGCCATAAAGATGGATATGTGTGAGGAAAAACACTCAAGGGGAGTACATGACATGTACCCACAATACACGATGTGCCTTTCCCAACCGGACCATGGTCATGTCCTCTCTATTTAATGACTTGGATAGCCATGTGAGCTTACATGGCATGTACTTTGTGTACACGACATGTCTCACCTCACCCAGGACCTAGCCATGCCTTTCCCCACACGGTTCAACCAACTGTGCCTCAACACACAAAGTGTACCCCCGATACATGGTGTGTCCTGACTAACCAACCACTTAGACATGTCCTTAACCTGTTCTTATGTTTGGAACCCTATGACCATGTACTATGTCCATGTACTATTACATGGCCATGTACCATAGAAAAAAAAAATCCCTATCTATGTACCTCATCCACACAAACTAGGCTCACTACATGGTGTGTACCACTAGTACATGGTGTATAGTCTCCAAAGTTCATATTCCTCAAACAAGAATAACACATGGTGTGTGCCTCTGCACTAAATTCCATGTGATCAGGAATTATGAATGGGAATCCCCTATGAGCCACCTGAAATTCCCTGATTTCCATTGAAACCCATTTATCAACCCCTAGAGGATCTCTAGCAGTTGTAAAAGGGATCTAGAAACCTCAAACAACAAATATAAAGGGGTATAAAGACTTAAAACTAAAATCCACCTACTATGTGGAAAAGTGTTGAAGCATTGGATTTAAAATGATGCTCGGGTGATGCTGAAGATCGATCTAGTGATAATCACAATCAAGATTCAAGATCAATAATGCCTCCTCTCCTTATTTTCACATCGGTTCATCTATCGCACGAGGGGGGGGGGGGGGTCCTCTCCCTTCTGTCGTGAATGAGAAATAAGGGGGGAGAGTTTATTAATTTTTATTAATTAATAAACCTCCATTTAACATCCCACCAACATACTAAAAACTGAGCACCTGATGTCAACAAATTTTATATCACACCTAAGGAAAACATCATATTCTGAACTCAACCACAATCTTAGATTTCTAATTTGAGACTTCAATAGGGAGTTATTCCACGTTTAAAAAGAAACTATGCATGAATGATATAATATATTGAATATTTTTAGTATCACCACACCAAGGATCTCTAGGCCTTAGAATCCAACACCGACTCTGTGCATGACTTCATAAATATCCTAGAAATATTCTGAAGTCTTCCATGGTAAAACTCAATTTTTTTATAGAAACTTATACTTAATTGATTATTTTATTCTAGGATCATGTGTGAAATTAATTTTTATTATATTATGTTGTATTTACATGTTTTTATGTGGATTTATAGTGGATATAAAAAATCAATTCATTTTATTAACTTCAATGATATGATCTTTGTAAGGGATTTTCATCTCGCTTTTATTTTTATGGGATACATGCCTTATACACTAAAGTTTTCTTTTGTGTGGTGTATATACTGCACATGAATGCATTTTACGATTCTTATCCTAAAAATTATAGTATTTAAAAATCTATCTAAGGTTTTTCATTTCATGGGGATTATGATTTAAATGATACTAAAAGATTAAGAGTTTACTTCATGATCTCATCATTATTAGAGATTGTTTAAGTTTAAGTCTCTACTAAAGAATATTTATTTTATATTCCCATTTTTTCAAAAAAAAAAGTTTTCAATTTTTATACTATTCTCCAATGATTTTTTAATTTCATTTTTACCCCTTTTGACTTTACAAAATGTTTTAAAAGGAATATTCTTATCATTTTCCAAAAAGGTATTTTATGATTTTTCTTAACTTATACGGCATGAAAAAAATTTATTGTCATCATGACACCTTAATATTTTGAAGATTCCTTTATAAGTTTACAATTTTATTTTCAAATAATTTTTTTCCTTTATAATTTCATGGTTTTTTTAAAAATGATTTTAAAACATAAAGGATAATTTCCTCAAGAATTTTTTCAAGCAGTCTTTCAAAATAATTTTCAATCCAAGATAAAATTATTTGATGTTACTTATTATTTACTGGGGATATGATCCAAGGATACTGATGCATTCCTATTGCGGAGTGTAAAAAAGAAAATTTCTAAATTATTTCCTAGTTCAGAATAATGGCTGATTAGGGTATTCTCACTTGAGGAGCTTAATAATTGTTCACTTTATCTAATTCACCTAAGGTATAATTTTTTTTGTTTTTATTTATTCTATGAAAGTAATGGAATTTGAGAAAATATATGAAATTAAAAAAAATTAAACTAACATTAAATGAAAAAATATGATTAGTAAAGATATAACTTTTCCTTTTTAGTTTGGTTTATGGGTTCCATCATTCTCTTTGTCGGTGTTTAAATTTATTCTTATATTTTAATCATGAAATATCAATCTTATACTTATATTATTTTATTTAGTGATTGTGAAATGTTGAATGCCTATATAATAATAGATTCCACCTCATCCTATAATTAAAGTTGATGAAACACATTAATTGAGAATGTGACACCTTCCAAGACTCGACTCCATCGTATGTCGTTTCATCCACTAAATGGATCAACTTCATCACATGAAGATCTTATGTTTAGTAGAAGGGAGGGAAAAGATTTAAATAAAATCATAGTAATGAGTTTGAGTTCATTGTCATAGTTTACAATCACCACACTTATACACTCCATTCTTGCTTACCAAAAACTTAATAAAACTTATGAATTTAAACCTATAATGAATGGAAAACACCACTTACCTCCCCCAGGATAAGCCTCAGCTTAGCCTCTATTTTTTGAGGGTAAGAAGTCACCATGGAAATAAGATAAATAAGAGAATAAAATAAAAAGAATAAAAATAATAAAGAAATAATAAGAACACATAAAATAATAGAATAAAAAATAGAAGAAGAAAGAGAGGGAGAATAAGAGTGAGAGAGAGAAATAATAAAAATAAAATAAAATAAAAAAAAAATTAAGAAAATTAAAATTGAAAAAATAAAATAATAAGAATAAGAATAAGAAGAAAAATGGGTGGAAGAAAACAATTTTTTATTAACATGCATGAATTATGTTTAAAAATAAATAAAATTGAAATTTCAGAATAAATAAAAAAACAAAAAAAAAACAAAGGGGAAGAAAAATTCAGTGCACAGTTAAGCTCCTCAAGCTGAGTGGTGTCGAACTCCCTTTAAGCAGTGGAATGGTCTCCTTTTATAGAGGTAGGGAGAAGATCCTCGGTCTTTTATTCAAACAAATTCAAACCCCCGGTGTTCAAGATCTTTCTCTTCAACTTCGGATCTCAGTTTTGAATAAAGGTATTAAAAATAACCAAATTTTTATCTCCAAAATTATTGGATTTTCCAATCTTGCAGTGTGGACTAGTATGTGGATATAACCTTATTCTACCATTCATGGGATGTGTGGTGATGTGGGTTTTTCATGGGTTCTTCCATGGTGGTTATACGTGGTTGGGCTTTAGCAGTAATGCCAGAGGATTTCATCAAACCTCATATGGCCTTTATAGTGGTCAGATGAGTCAAGATCTCCTTTATTTTGGTTGGAACATGCTTTTTAGGTGATTTTGTAGTGATCAGTGGTGCATTAGGGGTGAAGGAGCTCAATCCCAATCTTTCTTGTGACTTCCATGGAATCTCCATTGTGAAGTAGCAGTGGTAGGCGATGACAAAAACAACGAACGTGATAGAGGATGGTGGTGGGATCTATCTAAGCATGAGGTATGTAGGATTTAAAAGGGGTGATGCATTTTTTATAAAATGTGAACAGTAACTTAGGAAAGTTGTCCCACATCAAATTAGATATGTAGGGAGGAAATGGTTTAAAATCCAAAGCGCGTGGTCTTTGATTCAGATGTCTGCGGTGGGGATGGTCTCCCACATTCACATGTACTCATATAAATTGGGCTGAGCCACACTGCTCAGTCTACACAAGCTTTGACCCACCCCTACTCATGGGATTATCCCATAGGATCACATGTCACATGAGCCTAATACCCCCATGTGGCCTCTTATCACCTCATAGTAGGCCTTCTGAGGGCTCTGTATGGTTGGATGGCCCTTTGTCCTGGTTAGGTGACTTGTGGGGCCCTTGGTTGAGGGCTAGCCAATGGGGCTTATTTTTTGGTAAACATACCTGAAAATCATTCAAAATAAATAAATAAATAAATAAATTCTAAACATCAACCTATTAAAAAAATTATTTATTTTAATTCACTTTAATTATTCATTAAAAAATTCCTATAATTCAATAAAACATTTGATTTTATGGTTATTTTCAATAAAAATCCATTTAAAATCATTAAAAATTACTTAAAAATATGCACGAAATATGAGTGTTTCAAATACCCACACACTTAAACCATGATTTTCATTAATTATTAAATATACACATGGAATTAAGAGGGAACCAATGTTACTATTATTCAAATTTAAAAACAAATAATAAAATTATCATTAACGCAAAATAAAAATTTCAAAAAACCACATAAAATATCAATTTAATTCCTCAATTTTAAAATAAATAATAAATTCATGAATTTTAATTTCTCCCTTTTAAAATTGGTGGAACTTATCCTTTCATCCATTCAATTTCCTCAATTTATTATTATTAAACATACCAACTCACGTTGTACCTCTCTTTTTAATCTTTTCACCCATCACTCATGATATTAATTCATGTATAGTTATGATCATATCATGAATACATGCTTCTTACCAATAGGTTTGTATAGTAACTACTTTCTCCAATTTTTAAATAAAAAATACATATAAAATTTTGAGGACTTTTAATAAAGGTTCTAATGACTTTGAGGCTTTATGTTGGTAGGATTTGATGTTTTAAAAATTAAGACTCAAAGAGGAGGTTTTTATCTAAAGTATAATTCATGATATCAAAAGTGAAAAATCAATGAAATTATCCCCTTAAAATTTTGACAAATACCACTTTCCCAAAACTCAAATCAAAGGTCATGAATAATGAAAGAATAATGAATGATGTGAACCTTCTTGAATTTTTCTCTACTTTAATACTTTATTTTCTTTTTAAAAGTATCTTTTATTGCATTTTTTTTACTTTTTAGAAATTTATTCTTATAAATAAACCTCACATCCACATATGTTAAAATCCATCGGTCTAAAATTATGATTTTTTATTCTTTTAATTCACAACCCATTCCTATTTTTTTCATTTTTTTCAAGAAGGGAAAAAGTGAAAGTACAATGTATGAATAAAATAACCTTTCTCATTACCTAAATATAACACCATAACACTTTTTTCCTTACAATTAATTTCATCCCTTCCACTATGAATCCATTCACCCTCAAAATTCAACTTTAAAATATCATAAAAATACTAAGAGGAGGGTAGGAATGGATAAAAATGGCATGAAACATGACTCATCCCTAAAGAGGTCATTCTTGGTCTCTATGGGCTAAAAAAAGATTAATTTAAAGGTGGTATTCAAGGATAAGGTCTTTTCAAAATACGTCTCATCAATTTTAAATGTTTTTTTGAACATTCATTAGTTTTGAAAAGTTTTAATGCAAGTTATAGTAGGTGGAATATCCTAAGATCACCCAAGAAATATGATCAAGAATAAATAGAAAGTACTTGGTATAGAAATCCTCTCGAGAATGAAACATTTTATTTGGGACAATCACTCTTGGAATGATTAATAATAAAAAATAAATTTAAATGAATTTCAAAAATTCAAAGTATGAAAAATGATATGAAAATTTCATTTACATGAATCAACTAATTCCCTCAAACCATGATTCCTCATTTTAATATCCATGCTTCACTTAAATAATTCAATTCTCTATTTTAATAATTAAATATCATTATCATTGAAATCTAAAACATGAAATCACAAGATTCCTAATAAACTCATGTCTTTTAGATATGTAAAGTAAAAATATAATTTAGGTATGGGCATGAAATTCCACCTTAAATCTTAAAATAGGGTTTTAGAAAAAATACAGGGAGCTTGAATATAAAGAATGTAAGAATGAACTACCAATTCTCATGTAGCTATAGTCTTCTTCTTCCACTATTTTGGGGCTGCCTTGCACCATCATGGTCTTAAAAAAGTAAATTAATCAATTAAGTACAAGGATCATGCCATTAAATCTAAAAAAATGATAGGGGTAGTGGGATGAATGCTAAACTAGTCCTAAGAATAAAATTGAAATTTTAAAAATAAAGTAAAGATAAATCTTGGTATGATCCCCCTAGTGAGCCTTAGATTTTTACCTCCTATGTAGGGAAATACCAGTTTTTATCCATAGTATGATGGTGGGTGGATCTTATTGGATTTTAACCACCACATTTAGATTTTCCAAGATTCCATTTATTCTTTTTTGGTAAGAATTGATCCATGGATAAAGTACACCAAATCCTCTCCCTTCACAATTAGGTACAACTTTCATGGAGGGGGTAGGATAAAGTATGGATCACCCCATTCATTGGTTGCTAATTGTGAAACCTTCTCCTTCTTTTCTAGTTCTTTCTCAATAGGAGTTGCATGAATTAAATGATCAAAGGAAAAGTAATAAGGTATTTTTACTTGAATAAATTTTAATTTGAATTATTAATAGGAAAATTATCACTTTCAATATAATCATATCGTGTCTTGATTTCCTAAGGATTATCTACTTGGATATCCTTATGGGTTTCCTTAAATTTATGTTAAATAAAACTAGGGACCTCTATGCATTCATCAGTGGGTTCATGTGTTGTTTATTCATCTTTCGATAAGGCATAACAAATATTTTATGAATTTGAAAATTTAAAGCATTGAGAATTAATACTCAATTCAGACTGAATAAAATCAAATGAAATAGAGTTTTAGATTACATAAACTCCCTTAATTAGTTCATATTTAATCTTTTCTTCAATGGTTAGTGCCACTTGGAGTTGGATGGTGGAAAGTGGAGGTAGGTGGTCATGCTCATCTGTATTTTCTTCAAATTTCACCACTTGGGTGGTGTATTCCTCCATGGATAGAGATATGTGCAATAGTGATGGATCTTATACTTTGATTGGGGATATTTAGTTGTACCTCACATTCATTCTATAAGTCATACAGTTCTTTTTGATCTCCCACACGTAGCTTAGTAAGAAAATCTTGCGCACCATGAATCCACTCTACCTCATCATGATCATCCTAAAATTGGTTCTTCAAATGGTTGGGCTATTAGTATTTCTTGAATTTGGACTCAACTTATTGGATGTCCTTAGAAAAATTAGGAAACACCGGTGGCACTTCCTCTTTTCCCCCCTTAGGATTTTTCTCAGGTTCTGGTTGCTCCATTAGTGCATGAACATACTTATATACTAGTTCGACTTTTCTCTCCAATTGTTTTATGATTTCACTAAGTTCTTTCACCTAGACGTTATCATAATAAGTCTCTTATTTTTTTTGCTCCAGTACCTATGAGTAGTTAGCCCATTCATAATAATCTAAATTTGAATATATTATGGGAAATGATTTTTATGGTTTTATTAAATAAATTAAAACCATCCATAATTTTAAAATAGAAAAATTAAATAAAATACTGATTATCTCCATATAAATGACATGAGTTTTGATGAATGCCTATTGTAGGGCACATAAAAAATCAAATTTATAAATTGTTTCCTAGTGTAGGACAATGGATAACCATGATATTCTCACTTGATGAGATTCAAAAACTACTATAAATTTCACCTATTCCAACGGTTTAAAACTGTTGGAATAGCCCTCGAAACCATTGGGATAGGCTATCCCAAAGGTTTCAGGAACCATTGGGATAGGCTATCCCAAAGGTTTCAGGAACCATTGGTTTGATGGGCATTGTAGTAGCTCTATACTAATGGTTTAAGACCGTTGGAATAGCCCCTAAAACCGTTGGGATAGGCTATCCCAATGGTTTTAGGAACCGTTGGTATGCTGGGCATTGTAGTAGCTCTATACCAACGGTTTTTGGAGAACCATTGGTATAGGCGGTCAGAAATTAATCTGTACCAACAGTTTAATTAAAACCGTTGGTATATATGTGTACCAATGGTTCAAGAACTGTTGGTATACATACCATCCAACATATATACCAATAGTTTTTGAACCATTGGTATATATTCTATCCCAACGGTTTCACTGAATACCAATGGTTCTGTGAATCATTGGTATATGTTGTCCAGCATTTGAATACCAATGGTTCTATGAACTGTTGGAATTTTTTGTCCATGATATTGAATACCAATGGTTTTGTGAACCATTGGTATATCCTCTACTCCTCAACAAACATCAAAGTTGGGCAGAGGACATAAACCAAACCTGTAAACCCACTTTGAGCAGTAAACCTGCACCTCTAAACCTATAAAACCTGCACCTCTACACCTATAAAACCTGTACCTGTAAACCTGCACCTCTAACAGTCTTCCAAATCACACTTTACACCTATAAACCTGCACTTGTAACTGTAAACTTGCACATATAATAGTCTTCTAAAGCACCTGTAAACCTACACCATCATGCACCTAATATGGAAGTAGCTTCACATGATGAGTGGGAAAGTCACTAGGTTTTTTCCATCTTATTTTAGACTATTCAGAGTCTAAAAATGTTGAAGAAGATGCTGGAGAGCATAGAGATGCTCAGTGTGGTTTTACCTTGGTAGAGGATGAGGTATCATATAAGGGGGATCCCTCCTATGGTTCTAAATTGCCTGGACTATCATATCCAGACTCATATGGAGATATTTATGGTGATGACCATAGTATTCCACCAGAGCATGGTGGACCTACTATCTCATTTGGAGTTGGGACATATCCTAAGTGATCCTTAGTTAAGTAGATTGACCAAGCAGGTGAGCTTCAGGCTTTTCCCTTAGATGTACCTACCAAATCATAACCTATAGAGGCTGATTTACCTAGTGTTGAGAGAGTTGTTTCCCCAGTGCCTTAAGATTTTATATCCATAGTATATTTATAATATTTCAGAGAAAGAATTATTTTAGATTTCAGTGGAATTTTGAGTTATTAGGAACCTCCTATCACTCAGCTTAGTGAAGCTGATGCTAGACACCTTTTTGAGATGGTTTTATGTCATATTCATCCCAAGATTATTTTTCATATTCAAGAAGTTAATATTTAAAATTTAAGGTTGGATAGTGAGATAGAAACCATTTGATCTGTTATAGAGGAAATGAGGGCCTCCTTTGTTTCCAGTTAGGATTCCTTATGTAAGAGATTGGAGAACGTTCCTATTATTGCATCTACATCTAGTGCTCCACCTCCCTCAACTTTAGTTGATTCCGATTCGATCTAGTCTATAGTAAAATAGTATCTCCATGTTATTATAGGTGATGTTCATTAATCTCATCATGATTAATTGAGGCAGATTCTATAGCATGAGTTTTCAAGGAATAGGTTGACCAGTTGAAAGTGATGAGAACTCTACTCAAGCTATTCATGGAGGAGAAGAAATATTTCTTTAGTAGTATGAAGAGATGATGAAATATTATTATATACTTTTTCAATATTATGAATACTTTACTATATGTATCCAATACCCTAGTGGCTACCAGTTGGAAGTCAAAAGTGCAACAGTAAAGTGGACTCCAAAGTATGCACTACTACAATGTCTGTCGGTGTTGGTCGGTCAGCTCTGCTATAGTGTTCAGAGTTGCTACAGCCTGAAAAAATTAGACCAGGGGCCTTCGACCCCCAAACCCCCAGATTAGGGGCGTGTTTCCCCCTGCAACCCCCAACGAGATCACCACGGAGCTCGACCCGCGACAGTTTCGGGCCACAAGCATTCGGCCCAACCGGATTAGGCTACACCAATCCAACAACCTCTAAGGGTGCAACCATCTATTTTCTACTTTGGATCTTTGCTACCATCATATTTGATTCACCATCATCTTTTTCCACCATTATTGTTCTTGATTTGAAGTAAATACTTCCAATGGATATTTTATGAGAGTTAATGAAAAGGGATTAATTAGTGATTATACCTAACCCTTTGCATAGATGCATTGAATACACTGTTAGATTCAGTATGAGGATCCAAACAATCTTAACGATTATCCTTCAATGGGTGCATGTAGTGCTATATTTATTTCAGAGGATCTCCCTAATGCACATGCGATTAGAAGGTGGAGAGTGTAGAATAATTAAAGTGATCATCACATGAGATATTACACACTGATACATTTGACTGTGGAAGATTGGAGTACATTGAAGATCAAGATCCTTTCCTATGAATATAAAATAGAACTTCTTTTCTCTAACTTATAAAGAAACTATTCGAGATACTGCCTTTTCCATATCTTATTATTATATATTGAGGATTGTTCTCAGGGGACTCATTTTTTTCCATCATCTCCTTACCATATTTAGATAATCCATTTGTTAGTTCCACCACACTTTTGGAATATAAATTCTGCTTGTCTTCACTAAAACTGACACCTTTTGTTGCCCAGTTACAACAGATTTGCCTGCTACCAAGCCACTTCCCAGATAAGTCATTATTAGTGCTCTGGGACTCCTATTGGTTTTGGAATGATATGAATCCAAATCTGCTTGATCAGTCTGTCTTCTGATCCCACATAACCCTTGAATCTGAGTAAGTGGAATATATAGAAAAACAGGCAAACAATATGGCATCAGTCACCTTAGGATTGATATCACCAACCAAAATGTTGAAGTGACTTGAAGTATCCTCTCCTTGGCCACTGGCATATGCCCAATTAACTTTTATGGGCTGCCCAAACAAATTCCTTCCATTGAGATATTGGATGGAAAGAGTAGTTGATCTGCGATCATAGTAATGGAAAAATCCATATGATGACTTCTTCTTCTGGATAAGTTTTCAACCCTCTACAAGGCCGGTGCTTGAAAATACTTCCTAAAGAAGTGGTTGAGTAACCTGAGTATGAATGTTCCCTACATACACACTATGGCATGTAGAATGATAAAATAGTAGAGACTTTGAACCCCCAAGGTGTACTCTCTAAAGGAGCCCTTGGGGTTATTTTATAATGAATATTAAACTCCACATCAAACCTCAAGTCCGATGTGGGATACTGTAATGTCCCGGTTCCGAAAGACACACAACAGGTGCCCTGAAACCGGTTGGTCACATGACCTCAAGTGCATTTCTCCAAATGCCAGAGGCTGCCGAATAGCAGCGAGGGCCAAGGACTAATAGTGGGGAAGCTATGACCTCATTTGTCAAAGTGTAGCGTAGTGGAATAAAATATATAAACATGAAAAAGCGGAAGTATTAAACAATATAAAACACAAATGGACAACGAAAATGAAGAAAAATATAACTAGTAGTCATACGTATATATAATGATGCAACATGTCACTAATTCTAAGAAAGAAGCCAACACAAGATACACTGTAATCAGATACAATACAGCACAATGTACAAAATATAGCAAAACAAAAACAAAGCAGTGCAACAGGAATGCCGTAGCATCGTGAACCTAAGCTCGGTCCCATGATCTCCTACTCCTATACAACAATAATGTACCTATGTAGGGGCCCTTTCCCTTATAAACACCTGCAGAAATATAATCTATTTGGGCCCAAGACATGAACCAAATAGGGTGTGAGAAATAAATCCCAGTAGGCAACCACCAAAGGCCCGTGCCCAACTGACAGTGAAAATGTGCAACAATAGTGTGCAATAATAAAATGCAGTAAACTAGGAAGTACTCAAAAGTAACTATTTCTAACAGTTCTATTGCCATTTTAATAATTAATTATCAATTCCAAGCTTGTGCTTTAGCTTGAAATTACAACACAAGAAATCACCACAGTGAATATTCAGGTAAAAATTGTCCTTAGACATGAAAATACTTACCCTTAGGTAAACAGAATTGAAACCCACAGGTGACTGCCCACAGGCATAACAAATATTTCCCACATGCATACGAGATATTGCCCACAGGCACGAAAGGTACTACCCACAAGCATAATAAACGTTTCCCTCATGCTAAAAAAACACTTCCCTCAGGAATCCCATAGGAAACCAAGTAACCGGGCCAATCCCAACATAAAAACGATCAATTATATATGTTTCTACTCAATAAAACTCAAAACATGCTTATAATCACGGCATACCCATGGGTATCCTGGCCAAACGTCTAAACAAGGGAAACACACTCACGGGGTGGCCCTAGATCCAAGAAATGATCCCAAAAAGTAGTTTAAATTTATTCATTAGATCACCTATACAGTTCTAGGTATCTCAACAGTTAAGGTCTCAACCTCACAACACCCCGAACATGGGCTCATGGCACAATGGTACACAAAATCAACTCGACAGTTGGAAATAAACACAAGACCACCTACCTCAATCTCCTCTGATCGATATACGTGAAAGGAACCTCCCAAAACAACCACAAACGATGTAGATCTGGGATATAATATTAACCATTCAAATGTAAATAACTTACCTTCGGGAAAGAATTGGAAGTAAATGTTCAAGAAGAGCGAAGACCTTACCCGTGCGGTTCAAACGAGATCAACAACGGAAGAATCGGAGTTCCGGCGTGCGATTGGGAGCTCCTCCAAGCATCAACCATCTCTCCCATGCTCCAAAAGAACCCACTAACTCCTCTACCGAATGAGGTGGATACTGCCCGTTTATAACAAAAAAACATGACTACATGGCATGTACTCTCAAGTATACAATGTGTACTTTTTTTTAACTGTTACTCTGGAGGCTACTTTTCACCGCCACCTTGTTCATCTGCTGACTGATTACACGGCGTGTATTACTAAGTACACAACACGTAGTTAGTTATTAAATCCTGAATCATTGAAAAGTCTACATGCCCTGTGTTCTCTTCCCACACTTCCAAAATACACGACATGTATATGAAAGTACACGGCGTGCAATTTGTTTTTTACCGACAAACCTATGCGCCCTATATTCTCATCTCACATAGCCAAAGTACACGGTGTGCATACAAAATTACACATCGTGTACCCATAAATTTGGGATTTCCCCACATTTACCTTGTTTTCTAAAAAACACTTAAGGAAAAAGGAAAAGAAGAAACCCGTACCTCAAGAATAAGAACCAGGTTCTTATAAACTTCCCCCTTAAAGTAATTCGTCCCTGAATTTCCCTTCTAAGGGGCAGTGAAGATAAAGTTGTGAACAACTCTGTCCACTGAGCACGTACGTCAGTCTCCCACTCATAGGTTTCATCCTGCACTCGGCCATGCTACCATAGCACCCATACAAGAGGAACTGACCGACCTCATAGAACCTTCATGCTCCTATCAACAATACGAATCAGATTCTCCTCAAAGGATGCATCGACCTGAAGTTCAACCTCCTCGGGCTGAAAAATGTGAGATGGGTCTGAGTGATAATGGCGTAGCTGAGATAGGTGGAAGACGTCATGCATGGACCGATACCTCTGTGGTAATTGCAACCGATAGAAAACTGGCCCGACTCTCTCTAGAATCTCAAACGGCCCCACATACCTCGATAAAAGTTTACCATGTCTCCTGATCCGCCTGTGTCCCAACCTCGGCGAAACACGCAACAAAACCTGATCCCCAACCATGAACTCCAAGGGTCGTCTGCGGCGATCAACATAAGATTTATGATGAGACTGTACAATAACCATCTACTTCTGAATCAACTAAACCTGCTCAGAAGTCTCCTGCACAAGACATGGCCCCAGTAAAGCTGCCTCACCTGCCTCCAACCAGCACAAGGGTGATCGACATGACCTACCATATAAAACCTCGTAAGGTTCCATCTCAATAGTTTCCTGAAAACTATTATTATAGTAAAACTAGACCAGGGGTATGTGCTTATCCCAAGATCCCCCAAAGTCTAGAACGCATGAACACAAAATGTCCTCTAGCACCTGAATCGTACGCTCTAACTAACCATTGGTTTGAGGGTGGTAAGCTGTGCTCAGAAGCACCTGTGTACCCAATGCCCTCTAAAAACTCTGCCAGAAATGAGATGTAAAATATGCGTCCCTATCTAAAACAATAGAACGAGGGACCCCATGAAGACATAATACCTCTTGGATATACAACTTTCCGAGCTCGTTAACACTGAAGGTCTCCTTGATCAACAAAAAGTGAGCTACATTCGTAAGTCTATCCAAAAAACCCACATGAAATCATTGCCTCGAGGTGACATCGACAACCCCATCATGAAGTCCATCGCAACATCATCCCATTTATACTCTGGAATGGGTAATTATTGTAATAGTCTAGCTGGCCTCTGATGCTCCACCTTCACCTGCTGATAGGTGGAACATCTCGTAACAAAACCAGCTACCTCTCTTCTTATACCTGACCACCAATACTGACATCTCAAGTCACAATACATTTTGGTAACCCCGGGATGCACTGACCAAGCTGAAGTATGAAATTCCCACCTAAAATCCTCACGTATTTCCCCTTAAACCCACACTCGTCCATGGATATGCAGTACCTCATCATCGCCTATCGTCCAACTAGGAGGAGGGTCCTCACTTGACATCGACTCCTGTAGAACTATGCCTTCAGTATCTGCTAGCTGTCTCATCCTCACTCTATCTAGAAGGGTAGAAGTCACGGCTAAGGATGAAAGATAGGTTCTCCCCTGACTATCGTGCACCTCCAAATTCATCTCAGGGAACAAATCCATAAGTTGCCACTCACCACTGGCCTCCTACACTACCTGTATCTGATCCCTACTTAGTGCATCAGCTACTGCATTAACCTTACCAGGTGTATAGGCAAGCTCAAAGTCGAAGGACTGAAGGTATTCAACCCACCTTTGCTGTCTCAAATTCAAGTCACGCTGGTTAAAGATGTATTTAAGACTTTTGTGGTCTGTAAACACCAAAAAACGTTCTCCTAAGAGATAATGTCTCCTAAAACGTAACACATGAACAACTGTAGCCAACTCGAGATCATGTGTTGGGTAATTCCTCTCATGTGTCCTCAACTGCCGAGAACTGTACGCAACTACTCGATCGCCCTACATCAACACTGCTCCCATCCCAATACCTGATGCATCATAGTAAACTGTATATCTCTTCCCCTGCTCTGGAAGTATCAGGACTAGTGCTGATGTCAACCTTCCCTTCAGCTCCTGAAAGGATGTATCACAAGCTTATGACCAAACAAACTTTATACCCTTCTTAGTCAAACCCGTCAATGGCGCTGATAAGCAGGAGAAGTCCTGTATAAAGCGCCTGTAGTAACTAGCCAGCCCCAAGAAACCCCGTATTTCAATCAAGTTCTTAGTCTGCTCTTAGGAAACTACCTCTCTCATTTTCTTTGGGTCTACCGCAACTCCTTCCTCTGAGATAATATGACCCAGGAAGTGAATCTAGTCCATCCAAAAGTGGCACTTTGAGAGATTAGCATATAACTGATGCCTCTCAGTGTACTCAGTACAATCTCAAGATGGGTGGAATGGTTGTGTTGAGTGTGAGAGTACACCGATATATCTTCCACAAAAACTACCACAAAAGAATCCAGATAATGGTAGAACACATGATTCATCAAAGCCATGAAAACTGCTATCGCGTTTTTGAGTCTGAATGGCATAACCAAGTACTCGTATAGACCATATCTACTCCGAAAGGCTGTAAGCGTTATGTTTGATAGTCTAACGTGCAACTGATGATATCCAGATCTCAAATCAATCTTTGAGAACACTTGTACTCCTAGAAGTTGATAAAAAAGATCATCAATCATCAGTAAGGGATATCGGTTCTTAACCATCAACTGGTTCAGCTTCCTATAATCCACGCAGAGTATGAGGGTACCGTCTACCTTCTTCGCAAAAAGGACTGACGAACCCCAAGGAGAAGTACTGGGTCAGATAAAACCCTTTGACTGCAACTCCTCCAAATACCTATTGAGCTCCTGTAATTCTGGTGTAGCCATCCTATAAGGAGGAATAGACACCGGTGCCTCTCCTGGAACAAGCTCAATAGAGAAGTCCACCTCTCGCTCTAGAGTTAAACCTAAAAAGTTTTCCGGGAAGACATCCCTGAAATGATTAAGCACTGGAGGGAAATACTTTTGACAAGATTCCTGGTCATCCAAATATAAAATCGAAATCTAAGCTGTCACTCCACCTCACCCATGATGCTCGGGTCCAGCTCGACTCGACTGGACATCCCATTCGCCCTTGTATAGAAACTTTCCGCCCTCTGGTGACGTGAAACCTACCCTATGACGATAAAAATATATAAAGGATCGAAAGGGTACCAACCAGTCCATCCCGAGAATGACATCATAGGCTGTCATCTCTAAGACATAGAGGTCCCATAGGAAGTGACACCCACCAACCTCAATGGGGCACTCCTTGCACTGACGTACACCAGCCGTTATCATCCCCAACGGAGTGTATAACGTCATGATATCAGAAGAATAATAAACATAGAGCCCAAGGCTCTCCACAATGGGCAAAGATATAAAGCTATGTGTAGCACCAGTATCAAAAAGTACTGAAGATAAAACAGAAGCAATTAGAATAGTACCTCTAATAGTGGAAGGTTCAGGATCCTGCTCCTATTGGGTCTGTTACACTGCATATGCCTGCCCAGTGCCATAGACCTACAACACAGCCTGGCTACCCTGAGCTGACCTGCCCTACTGTTTCTGTGATCCTAGTGTTTGGCTACCATGGCCACGACCATCATCCATGCCTAAACATCCTGATGTATCCCAATTTCCTGATAGGTAAGAAGCTGCTGGCCCTGCTCTTGCACACAGAGTCTACACAGAACCCCTCTCACTAGTCACTAGTGGAAACACCCTGAAAAAACGCTGAAGATGACCCATCCTGCCACAAGCTCGACACTCCACTAGGTCACGCAGACACTAAGGTCTCTTGTGCCCCTCTTTACCACCCTGGTAGCACATGACCTGGCCACCTAAAGAAATATTCTGGCTAGTACTACCACTATGAGAGAAATCCATCTGCCTTTTCCTCTTGCCGGTAGAAATAGTACCAGAGATTGGTGTCGAATCGCCCTAGTTTGCACCCCTAGATTCCCCCAGGCTCTGCTCAGTAATCAACACTTGGTTCACAATATCATACACTGTAGGAAACCTAAAAACATTCACCAGTACTCAGATGTCGTATCGAAGACCATCCTCAAAGTGTCTAGCCCTCAATGTCTCATCACCCACCAGAATGGGTGCAAAACGCTGTAGCTCGGTGAAGCGGGTAGAATAGTCCATCACTGACATGGAGCCTTGCTGCAGATTCATGAACTCTCGAGATCGATCTGCCCTCAGCGTATCTGGAAATAAAAATTCATAGAAGACTTCATGAAAATATTCCCACACCATGTCTTGGTGATGCTCAGGCTGGGTGGTAACATCCCACCACCTCTTGGAGGAACCCCACAACATATAAGTAGCGAGCTTGACCCTCCTCCCAGGAGGCGTCTCCAGATGCTCGAAAATCATCTGCATAGAAACTAGCCATGACTCCGCAACCTGTGGTCCGCTATCCCCTAAAAATGTAGGCAGATGTTGCTATTGGAATATACGTGTTAGATCTGCCATGGATGTGGCAACCTGCATTGCTCCCTGGAAGGTCTGCATGAACTGCATGAAGCCTTCATGGAACTGTGCATCTATGCCTGCGTCTGGTATAACAGCTGGCACCACATCTAGAACTGCTAGAGGATCCACTAGTATCCCATGGCCTACCATCTCGGGAGTATAATAGTTTCCACTCTCTTGGAAAACAACTTGTGGTCGTCTTGGCAGCATGAATCTACAAGTTCAAATACAAACCTTAGTTTAATTTATTTTCGAGGTTTATTTTGTCCGTTTAAGAGTTCCCAAGAAAAAAGGGAAAGAAAAACACAAAAACTAGCAAAAAGGACTACACGGCGTGTATAAAGTCCACACGGTGTGTACCCTTAAGCCCTTAAATGGTCGTGTTCTGATGCCAGCCTGGGCGTATATCAACCCTATATACACGGTGTGTTACACCCGCACACGGCATGTACACCACTTTGTTTCCCCAGCCACATAGCCAAAACCACATGGTCTCTCACCGGTCAAGACTACACGGTGTGTCCCACAGGTACACGACGTGTATTAGAAAAGGTAACACTAACCCATGTTGTTAGTGACACGGCCTGTGTACCCAGGTTACACTACATGGTGTGTTCCAGATGGACACGACGTGTACTAAGAAGCCCCAACTGACCCGTGTTGTTAGTTACACAGCTGGATACCTGGGTCAGACTACACAACATGTTCAAGGTAGACACAACATGTATAACTTAATGTTTCTCCATCTGTGTTGTCAGTCACACGGGCGGACACAGGGTCAACTCTACACGGCGTGTTCAATCGGTACACGACGTGTTCCCGTAAGACTTCCCTATCCCGTGTCTCTACCCACATGGCCTATGGCATGATTAGAGACTACACGACGTGTACATAATTTTTTCTCATTTCTTCCCAAACAGAAGAACACATGGCATGTAGTCAAAACTACACGACGTGTATTCTGGGTTTTTCCCGATAGTAAGCCTCAGAAACTACTCCGGAGCCCAAAAAAACATAGAAACCAAAAAAAAAGTGCCAAATTACAATCCATGAGGGCCCATACTCCCCGTAAATCAAATCTTGGCATCTTATACATGTTATAAACAAGTAAACAAGTTAACGATCCACCAAATTCTGGTCAATGAGGGCCCATACTCCTCAAGAACCAAAGTTTGGCGTTCATTTTACCAAACCTCACACAACAATACCTTATCAAATAGAAGGTATTTTTATTAAGGAAACTATCACAATAGCATGCATTTTCTAGCACAATATCTATCACAAAAACATGCAATTCCTAATACACCTACACGACATAGAAACTATGCATGGCATGTGATTCTAACATGTGCCTAAATGATGCATGGGATGGCATACCCTCATCTCATCAGGTTGAAACTAAATAGAACCCAATTATAAAATATAAACATCACACCACAAGTGCGTCACCCAATAGTGTAATCAAATCAACTGTAATAATCATAAACAGAAAATCACAATTTTATTCAAGGAAATCCGGTCTTTGACTATACATTGGGTAGCTACTCCCGAGCACAGTTTATTACCAAATCCCTTAACAATATATATCTTTCCATTGTCACCAAATAATAAAATAACTCAGAGAAAAGAAAATGTTATGATACCACTTTGTAACGTCTCGGTTCTGGAAGCCACACAATGGGTTCCCCGAACCTTATTAGTCACATGACCTCAAGCACATTTCCCCAAATGATAGAGGATTCCGACTAGCAGCGAGGGACAAGGACTGATAGTGGGAAAACTATGCCCTCATTTGTCAAAGTGTAGCACAACAGAATAAAATATATAAACATGTAAAAGCGGAAGCAGTAAAAAATATAAAACAGAAATGGAAAACGGAACTGAAGTAAAAGATAACTAGAAATCATACATATATATACTGATGCAACATGTCACTAATTCTAAGAAAGAAGCCAAAAAAAGATACACTGCAATCAGATAAAATACAACACAAGATAAAAAATATAGCAAAACAAAAACAAAGAAGTGCAACAAGAACGCAACAGAATCATGAGCCTAAGCTCAGTCCCATGCTCTCATACTCCTCTGCAATAATCATGTACCTGTGTAGGGACCCTTTCCCTTATCAAAACCTAAAACAATATAACCTGTTTGGGACCAAGACATGACCCAAACAGGGGGTGAGAAATAAATCCCAGTAGGCAACCACTAAAGGCCCGTGCCAAATTGACAATAAAAATGTGCAACAATAGTGTGCAATAATAAAATGCAGTAAACTAGGTAGTACTCAAAATTAATTATTTCTACCAGTTCCATTTCCATTTTAATATTTAATTATCATTTCCAAGCCCATGCTTTAGATTGGCAATTACAACACAAGAAATCACCACAGTGAATATTCAGGTAAACATTGTCCCCAGACATGCAAATACTTACCCTCAGGTAAACAGAATCGAAACCCACAGGTTACTACCCACAATCATAATGAATATTGCCTACAGGTATATGAGATATTTCCCACAGTCATGGAAGGTACTGCCCATAGGCATAATAAATGTTTCCCTCAGGCTAAAAAAAACACTATCCTCAGGAATCCCATAGGAAACCAAGTAATCAGGCCGATCCCAACATAAAAACAAGCAATTATATATGTTTCCTCTCAAGAAAACTCAAAACATTCTTATAATCACGGAATACCCATGGGTATCCTGGCCAAACGGCTAAACAAGGGAAACGTACCCATGGGGTGGCCCTAAATTCAAGCAACGATCCAAAATAGTAGTTTAAATTTATTCACTAGATCACCTATGCAGTTCTAGGTATCTCAACAGTCAAGGTCTCAACCTCACAACACCCCAAACATGGGATCGTAGAACAACGGTACACAAAATCAACTCGATAGTTGGAAATAAACACAAGACCACCTACTTCGATCTCCTCTTATCGATATACGTGAAAGGCGCCTCCCGAAACAACCACAAACGACGTAGATATGGGATAGAATATTACCCATTCAAATGTAAATAACTTACCTTAGGTAAATAATTATAAGGAAACGTTCAAGAAGAGTGAATACCTTACCCGCGCGGTTCAAACAAGATCGAAGACGGAAGAATCAGAGTTTCAACGTGCGATCGGGAGCTCCTCCAAGCATCGGTCGTCTCTCCCGTGCCTCCTCTTCTAAATGAGGAGGCTACTGCCCATTTATAACAAAAAAACATGACTACACGGAGTGTACTCTCAAGTACATAGTGTGTACTTTCTTTTTTTAACTGTTCCTCTGGTGGATACTTTTCACCACCACCCTGTTTATCTGCCGACTGATTACATGACGTGTATTACTAAGTACATTACATGTAGTTAGTTATTAAATCCTAAATCACTGAAAATTCTACACGCCCTATGTTCTCGTCCCACATGACCAAAGTACACGGTGTGTATATGAAAGTACAAGGCGTGTAGTTTGTTTTTTTTACCGACAAACCTACGCGCCCTGTATTCTCATCCCACATAGCCAAAGTACACGGCGTGTACCCATAAATTTAGGATTTTTCCCACATTTCCCTTGTTTTCTTAGAAACACTTAAGGAAAAAGGAAAAGAAGAAACCCATACCTCAATAATAAGAACCAGGTTCTTATAGATACAGACTCCAACATTTACTCTATCAACACACTAATTCCCATGATTTAATAGGAGAATACTCAATATTATCTTTTATTTCCTATTATTTTTATACCCATTGAAATTGCGTAAGAGGTCTATGTTCGGACTCTATTGTTTCTTCCATAGTCATACTTTTTTTCTTTGGTGTTTCTTTTTAATAATACCGAAGGGGAGATTGGTTGTATGTGTTTTCATTGTTTCACTAAGGGGGTAAAGGGAAGAGAAATTATTTCATCCCAAAGTGGGAATAAATTTTTCCAAGGGAAGAATGATTTTTTGTTCCTAATTGATTCAAAAAGAAGTATAAAGTATATCCTAGGGGGAATTATTAAGTTTAGAAGAATTATTAGATAGGGAGATACTGTTAGAAAAATGTAAGGGGATAAATTTTTTCTAAACATTTATTATATATCTTGAGGGATATGAAATTTTAAAAAAGTTAAAGATATTTTTCTACTTTATTTAATTTAATTTAAATTTACTTATTTGTTACTTTTCATTCCATTTTTTGTGATTATCAAAAAGTATAAGACTATTGAGTGCCTATCGGTATCGAAATCAGAATCGGAATTAGATTCAGTTGGTTGGAAACCACATTTGGCATGACATTCAAGGGATGGAAGATGTATTTTATAGACATTACATTCTTCTTTAAATTAGCATTGGTCATTGACAAACCTTGCACCTTTAATTCTAAATAGATGATCATTGATCTTCAATGCTTGCTTCCCCCTTCCTTTAAACCAGATGAGACCAACACCTCATGTGTGAGGGTTAAGTCTTTATATTCACTTGAAATGAAACAATGGTAAGCTTTCGTCTTCAAATTCTACCTGGATCTATTCACTGGAAAAACTATTCCCATGTTCACCCTCTTTTTCTTACCTTTTTTTCCACTTTGAAACAAATATATCAATATATCCCAGGTCTATCCTTCCCTTATTCTTTATTTAAGAACTAGATGTTGCAATGTTGTATAGGTATCTCCCCTTATCATAATAGAATCATGCAATATATATATATATTCTATCCATTTTCATGCACAACTATGAATGGTGTGAATCACACCAGGCTTTTATAATCTTCTCTTTTTTCTCAAAGTGTTCATGCGAAAGAACTTGTTTTTGAATTCAAATAAATATACAAAATAAGACTCCAATATATTTTTTCACATTCACTATAGTTTTCTATTAACTTATTCATATTTTGAGTAATCATCCATTGAAAACTATTAACTATCTATCCACATAGTCTGCAGATATCTCCTTTTAAATCCACCACTTAAAATATTCAAATATCTTGTGAGAATACCTCCATTTTAATTCTACACATTGTCCATAACTTTGGAAATCTTTTAAACCTCCAACTAAATATCCTTGGCATAAAAAAATCATTCAAAATTTCCTTTTAAAATCCTAAACCTCATGACATAGAAACTCATTTTTGAATTGTGTTTCCAAACAAAATTTCTTTGACCTTCACACCAAGGCATGAAAAAACAATTCTTTATGCAATATTCCCTTCAAAACTTCAGACACCATGGCCACTTGTCCATTTTTCTCCACTACAAAATCCGGATACATCAAAACACCCATCTTTCCAAACATTCTATGGGAAATGACATAGGGATCTCTCCAGCATATTTCTATACTTTTCTATACACAGGTCTACCACAGTGAGCAGAATTCCTTTAATGAGTGTCCTCACTATAATTCTTCTCATTAAAACATGGGAGAAATATTTCAATATGAATATTCAAAGGAGGAACTAAATCATATGAATTAGTGGTGGTAAGATGAAACTTATGGTGGGGAGCACCATCATCCTGAAAGATGTTAAACAATGATACCATCCGTGTTTTTAGATGTATGGGATCAGGTAAACACCCAAAGGGGTGGCCAAAAGGCCAGGAAAACACCCCAAACGTGTTTCTCCATAAGATAAGGTTACGGTCAAGGCATATTCCTACTCAAGAAATTCCATTTGAGATAAATGGGTATGATAATCCAATTTATATTATTCAAAGAAAACAAAAACTAACTATCCACAAAACAAAAACCAACAAGAGACATATGAAAAACTCAAACCAAATCTAAACATGATACAAATAACCATCACTATTATTTGGTTTATAAGACAACGCACCTCCTTTGGAGGGGTTTTATTATAAAATCATGGAATTTCTTTATAACACAATTAATTTAATTATATTTAACATTTATTATAAAACCCATTTAGCACAAATCAAATGCAATAATTTAAGAAACTAGATCAACATAACTATCACTGTGAGTTTTCGAAGATAGTGCACCTCCGCTGGAGGGGTTTTATTATAAAAAGATGACTTTATTTATCAAATGAAGCAATTATATTAAAGAATAGATATTCAAGATATGAAATTCAATATAATTAAGCATAATTAAGAAAGAATCTAAATTTAATTTAATTCCTTTTTAAATTAAAGAGTCTAGGAGAGGGACTCTACCTCAAGGTGGAACCAAGACATCCACTTCGGATCTTGGAGATTTATAACTAAAAGATTATGCTCCTCCACTAGTTATACGCACCTTCACACACATGCAATGACACCTAGCCCCTATGCACACACCCACATGGCCACGAGCATGTGAAAGGGGATCCTTGCACATATGCTTATATGCATATACCAGTCTCCACTCACTTGCATATTCATTTATATATTTATATATATATACATGGGAACACCTATCCCCATACGTGCATAATCACTACCATGGGTGACTATACACGTAACTGGGGAACCCACATACATATACTTACTTACATATGCACATGCAGGCGAGTTGCCCTTGACTTGGAAACTCAAAACCAATGAGCAGGGATCAACGCACTACACAAAGGATATTAGGAACCTTAAAACACATGAAGGACGCTACATAACCAGTGAGAAACCAACCAATGACATTTAATCCTTACCTAGATTGGCAGCGGAGAAACAAATCCACCCGAACCAACACGAAACGATCCAACTCCCTACTAAAAACATAATATGGAGTCAAAAACACTAAAATCCCCAAATACATGTGGTGCGAGACAAGTAATAACCATAGAATATTACCTCGGATCAAATCCAGTAGACTGAATCAATCTGAACCCCTTATGGCCCCCTTCGCAGAATATAACTACCCTTTGTCCAAAGAAAACAGTCAAAGATTTAAGTTTCCAATGCGATAAAGAAAATAAAATAAAAACTAAACTAAAAAATATCTGTCTCCTATGACTATACATGTCACCACCCAACATATAATAACCAGAATGCCCCATGGGTCAAATCACGTTCCTGCAAGCAAGGTGGAAATAGATCAATGTTTCAAAATGATACTATCAAATAGTACATTCCTATTAATTAACAATTACTCTTCCTATTAATGGAATATAGTCAACTTGGCCCGAGTTTCAACTTAGTTTGGTTTTGTTCAATATAAGGGATGTGGTTTTATTATTCTTGGTTTTTATGTTTACAGTTGATATATTTATTTAAAAATGATGCATTTATTTTCCATTATTATTTATGGTTTTAGTTATTAGCCTGTTGGCATGGGGCCTATCCACATGAATAATTATTGGAATGTAGGGTTCAGTTTACATTTCTACGCTTTAATGTGATTGATGTCACTAACGACGAGGAATCAACTATTTAAATTAAAAAAAACCTATATGGTGTTTTCCTATATAACTTATTGGAAGTATTCTACATAGTTTAACCACAATATTACTTCTAATTAATGGTATTATGGATCATATGGTGAGATTTTCCATGATGATGACTACATAGTATCTCCATGAAAGGGATGTATATTGACCCTTTTTGGGTCTTTATAGGAACTGGTTATGATACAATGTTTTCTTGGGATATATGGACACGGTTCCATGCTGTCTCGATATTAACTATGGTGATGAGTAGAGATTTTGATATTTGGTGAATACTGGGCATTGGTGTTTGTAGTTATAGAGCCAAAAATCATTTGAAATTACAGGATAAGATTGAATGACTTATCTATAAATTAATGATCTTAGTAGGTCAATATTGATGGCTATATTATCACTATATAATATAGGAAATCCGTGAACATCTCTCTATGGTTTATGAATGTTGTTCATATGAATCTGATATGTGGTCTCACCATGAAATGGATGTATACCTTCACTGGTTCCACCTTCAACACATCAAATGCCACCCCCTTCTAAAGGAATTACCTCAAATAATACATACAAGAGGAAATGTGTGAGGTAGTCAGCTAATAAACCTCACCCAAAGTCATGAAGTACTATGTTTTCTGACTTTAATCATTAAATTTCTTAAGTATCTCTTACTGTATAAAGAAAGTATTAAGAGCATCTATAGACCCCTAAACACTAACATGATTATTTGATCATTGATTTCCAAGGGATTGATTATAAATATATTCCATAAGAGTCATGGAATCTAAGGACGATAAATGAAAGGAAATAGATTAACATAGTAGACTAATAGATATGGTGTTCACAAGACACCTAGGTTTAGAGAAGGTTCTTTAGTGATTTTATGAAAATGAAATCACCCTGTCACTAGGTCTCCAAGTGGATAAGATATCGATAGGGTTATGAGTGGTCTAAAATATGTCTTAAAATTGGGATGATATGTGTATAGAATAGATGAGTATTTTGATCAAGTAAAATATTCATAAGAGGATTAGGCCTTGTAGTGATAGGTGTGGTAATTATACATCTAGCGTTTGATGAGGAAATACTTATGAGGATGGATTGGAATCTTGGTAGGTTCTTAGAGTGGGATAGTCCCTCTGAGTCTATAAAATGTATTATGAAAAGTTTTACTCCATTTAATGATTCAAGAGTTCAAATAAAGAGATGAAGGACATGATACTAGTGTGGGTATTGGGTATTTTCGGACAGATTGGCATTATAATGCCAAGAGGCTTGGTGTGATTTAGCTTAGGATGAAACTTGGTTAGTGGGGTTGGGTTATAATACATGATTTTTATGAGGTTCTTGACCAGGTTATTGAGAATATAATTAAGGAATGGTCGACATGATGAGAGAATAATATAGTGTGTGGGATGAGGATTATGGTTAGTGAGTAATGACTAGGACGGGTTTGAGGGACCCTAGAGGATTCCCATGTAGATGAGATAAGAATGTATATGGGTTCGACATGGTGTGATTTTGTGACTAGGACAATCATGAGGTGAATAATCATCTTTTTCTAGTTGGATGATGAGATGTGCATCAAGGCATGGGATAATCCTCGAGAGATGAGTCTAGACTATGTGACTGAGAGGATAGACTAGGATATGTTTGATAGGATTGGGTGAGTGGCCAGCCCATGCGAGGATGATACGATGTATGGAGACACTTGGGGTTATTTATGATATCTCATGAAGACACTTGGGGTTATTTCCTGACTCCAACATACTCCAGAAATGTTCCCACACAATGTTTTAGAAAAACAATTCCATCTCATGGAAGATCCCAAGGCTCCTCTAGCTTCCAATGTTTCCTCACACTTACACCTCATGGTATTATAGTATACAAGTGATCTACATCAACTAGTTAGGATATCATCACTACCCTTCTTCCATAGAAAATAGTAAAAGACCTAAGTGGCCAATGAGATAAAGAAAATAAAATAAAAACTAAACAAAAACATACATGTATCATGTGACTATTCATGTCACCGCCCGATATATAAGAACCACAATGCCCCATGGGTCAAATCATGTTCCTACAATCAAGGGGGGAAATAGTTAAATTGAATAATATCTTTATTTTTTATTATGTTATTTATATATAATGTTGTTGGAAGCACTATACTAGTACACTTAGCCAATGAATATGCACCTATTATATATTAGTTGAGTTGAAGATTGTGCACACAACCCTCTTAATTATGGAAAGAACCTCACAGGGACCGTAATCAATGTTTAGTAGTTGATCCTACTCTTGAACCTGGTTGACACCAGTCCATGAACCAGATGGTCTACTTGGTCATGAGGGTGTAAACCATTTCATTATACTATACTAAGAATAAAGGTGTTGGTATCTTTTCTACCATTAATGGGAATTTCTCAAGGCTTGATTACCAATCGAGTTCAATTCCTAAGTTAATAGCCCCTTAACTATCCATAGATTTCAAGGGGTGTCTTGTGGTGTGTAGTGTTTATCTATGATTTCTGTGGTGCTTTTGTATTGTGGGAAATGTGTACTGCATGGTCAGTTTAATAAATACATTGGTCAATTGGAAAATACACCCATAGTCAACAGAGATATACCCACTTTTGATAGATAATACCATCCAAATAACCAACTCGGAAATCCAAGACCAACATTTTACTTTACCAATTCCAATTACATAATATATGCAGCACCAACTTATGTTTTATGAACCAATCATTTAAAGGGAACGAAACTCCTCACAATAACCCATAAAATCTCATATAGCATCACTCACCTCTAGTTAACCCACATCATTGCACATCTTAATGATGATACAACCACATCACATATATATCATGATTAACAAAAAAAATCCAACACAATATCAGGTCTAATAGGGGTCTATAGAGGAAAATATGAGGTTTTAAAAAAATCATGAACTTTTTATTGAATTAATTGTTAGAATGAATGGAATAAAACCTGTGAATATAACCCTACATTTCTAGAATACTCTATTTTGAAAAAATTCACAATTTAGCCAATAATTAACCACACCATGAGTTGGTTACTACCAAAAATTATAGAAAATGCATGATTAATATGAATGGTTATCCAAACTATGAACCGAACGATGTATTCTCTATTGCATCATTTTTTAAAAAAGAAGACTAATTCTTACCTGGAAGTACCGATCAAGAACCCTGGTGGGAGGAGAGGGAGCCGAGAGAGGGGGACGTGGAACGGGGTGTTCGACCATGGGGGGTCTCATGCGTGACTGGAGAGGGGGTTGGGGGATGTCATCAGAGGAGATTGAGACAAGATGGGAGGGGGGATGTTTCCAGGAGCGGGATATGAGAGGGGAGTGTTGAACATTGTTGGGAGCCAAGAGGGGAGGGGGACGTCATCATCGGAGAGAGATCTAAGAGGGGAAGGGGGAACGTTGCCAGAGGAGAGGGAGGGGGGCCAGGAGGTGGAGGCGGAGGCGGAGGCCAAGAGGAGGTCGAGGTCGGGGAGGGGAGGAGGGGGTCGAGAGGCGGAGGGAGGGTTCACGCAGGGATGAACTATTGGGAGGGAGCCCTAAATTGGGTATATTTTTTCTCAACGGTTAATAAAAACTGTGATTAATAGTTTTCCTTCCCAACGGTTTTATTAAACCATTGGGAAAACCCATCATATAAAAGCTTATTCCAATGGTTTACTAGAACCGTTGGTATGGGTTCTTTTTCCCAATAGTTTTTCCAAACTGTTGGGAAAAAAGTGCTGGTATAGGCTGGATTTCCACTAGTGACAGTTTTTTTCATAATATAATTCACCTAATATTTAATTATTATTTTTTGTTCATTCTATGAAAATAATGGAATTTAAGAAAATATATGAAATGATAAAAAGTAAACTAGCTTAAAATGGAAGAATGTGATTAGTAAAGAAAGAACTTGGCCTTTTTTGTTTGGTTTATGGGTTTCTTTATTCTCCTTTTTGGTGTTTAAATTTAGTTTGATAGTTTAATCATGAAATGTCACTCTTAAACCACTAATATTTTATATAGTGATTGTGAAATCTTGAATTCCTATAGAAAACTATTTTCCACCTCCCCCTATAATCAAGGTTGATAGAACACCTCAATCGAGAATGTGACACCATCCAGAATCTAATTTTATCATATGTTGTTTCATCCAATAAACTCCTCAACTTCATCGCATGAAGAGTTTATGTTTAGTAAAAGGGATGAAAAAATTTAAATAAAAGTACAAGAATGAGATTGAGTTTAGTATTGTAGTGTAAAATCATCACACTCGTACACTTCACTCTTTCTAACAACAAACTTAATAAAACTTATGATTTTAAGTGAATAATGAATGGAAAAAACCACTTACCTCCCTTAGGTCAAGCCTTGGGTTAGCCCCTCATTTTTAGGGTAAGAGGTTACTGTGGAAAGAAGATAAAGAAGAGAATAAAATTAAAATAATTAAAATAATAAAGAATAAAGAAGAGAAATAAAATAATAGAATAAAAATGGAAGAATAAGAAGAGGGAGAATAAGGGTGAGAGAGAGAAAGAATAAAAATAAAATAAAATAAAAATTAAATTAAGAAAATTAAAAAGAACAGAAGAAAAGAAGAAGAAGAACAAAAAGAAGAAGAAAAATGAGTGTAAAAAATACATTTTTATTTACATTAATTAATTATGTTTAAAAATAAATAAAATTTTAATTATAGAATAAATAAAAATAAAATAAAAAAACAAAGGGGAAGAAAAATGAAGTGCATGGTAGAAATCCTCTAGCTGGGTAGTGTTGAACTCCCTTCAAGCAGTAGTGTGACCTTAGTTTTACAGAGGCACAAAGAAGATCCCTAGTCTTCTCTTAAAACAAATTTAAATTTTGGTGGTCAAGATCTTCCTCTTCAACTTGGGATCTCAGTTTTGAATTAGGATATTTAGAATGTCTAAATTTGAATCTCCACAATTATTGGCTTTCCAAAGATTACCGTATGGATTGGTACGTGGTTGTACCCTTCTTATCCTATTCATGGGGTGTACAGAGACTTGTGTTTTGAATGGGCTCAACTTTGGTGGTACCATGTGGCTGTGATTTAACAGTGGTAGTGAGGGTTTCATCAAAACTCATCCGACCTTCACTATAACACCCCAATATTTTTTTTGTATGCTTATTTTAAATACATTCTATTCATAGCCTATATTTCATAAAGCACTTTGTTCCTTTGAAACAACACTTGGTTATTTAATAGATAGTCAAAACCTATCCATTAAACATAAAATTTCCACTTCTATGTTTTGAATTTCGAAAAACATTCATCTAGAGTTGTGACCAGTTAGTCATTTGGAGTCTAATAAAACCAACTTGATTTTTTTATGAACAGTAACACACCCCTATGAATAGTAATATGAATAGTAATATGACCCTTATGAATAGAAAATAATGATAATATTTTATTTTCTTATGGTAATAATATAATGAGATCTTAATTAATTTTTTAATGTGATACATAACTAATTATATCTTTAAAATGGTTATTTTTTGAATTAACTATGATTTTATTTAAAAATTAAATTAAAAATACATAGGAATTTATTTTCAAAAAATTGAGTTCTTTTTTTAATTCTATACGTCGAAAAATGGTTAAGGGTAAATTTTTTGTATTTTTCTAAAATACTTGAATTTTTCGGGAATAGTAAAAATATAGTTTTGAGTTTTCGGTAGTTTAATGACATCATAATGATGTAATAATTAAATATAAAAGGATGTTAGACTTGTGTACAATAACTTATGACATGATGTGTCCCTAAGTGGAGAAAACCATGGGCAAATACCAAGGGCAAACCCATGGTTTTTCAAAAAAAACCACTAATGAGGTGTCCCTTTTAATTAATAAAAAACTCCCTCTTAATTACTATAAATACCCACTCACCCCCTTCTTTTTATTTCATTAAAAACTAATTATCCTAGAATATATGGTGGTATTAAATTCCTAGGAGTCCTCACAAAGTGTCCTCAAACTCCCAAGGTCCCAACCTTCATGTTTTGGGAGTTACTCTATAAGGTAAGAGAATCAACCACCCTTCTCTTTTCTTAAAGATTTCATTTTATGTTTTCTATTTTATTTTAAAATGGGTTATGTTGGGATATTTAATTCCATATTTTACTTACTTACCATAATATATAATAGTGATGAGATACCCCCTTCATCTCATCAAACTATTTTATTAAATTTTAAATGACGTCGTTAGGCTGCCAAATTTTCGTAAGAGATTTCTCGATTTTTCTCTTATTTTGAGTTCCTTTCTTTTATACTTATTTACTCATCTCCCCTCATCCAAATGCTATTATAATTACAGTACCTTAAATGAAATTGAATTATATTATTCTAATAGAATATTTCATAATCATCTCTCTTTCCCTTACTCTTATACTAAAAATGAAAACACCGTCCGAGATGTGTTAATTTGTCACATTCAAGGATGACGAGTTCTCAATTTACGTTACCATCTTCAATTATGGTCATGAAACCATTTTTATGGTTGAAAAATATCATAATATATTTATTTCATCTCATTAATTTTCTATAATCCCTACACACTCATAATATGTAATAATAATAGAAATTAAGTTCATTGTGCACAAAACCACCAAGCTTAATCCAAGCATTTATCAATAACTTTAAACTAATGATTCATCCTCAAGTATATAATCCAGAATAATTATAAGATCATTTATATATATTTAATGTTACTAATAATATATATTAATAATTCTGGATGTTTAACCACATTTCAAATGAACTTCTATTCATGAATACAAGTAAACGAATCATGAAAACCAAAGAAGAAAAAGCTTCCAAAACAATAAAATTGAACCTCTTAAACCCATAAAAAGGGTCATGAATAAACCTAATAAGGTTATAATAAATCAATTACATGTATATTAGGTTTTGTAATTATTAATTAATGTAGCTAAATTTGATTATTCATGTCGTTAAAACAAACTAAGAACACACTCGAGCATAAGGTACGAAATTTCTCATCTCACTTTCATTTCTGTGATATTTCCATTGTTCACCACTTATTTCTTGCATATGGTGTATGTGTAATTCCATTTGATAGATAATATAATGATTATATATATTTTCATGGTATTTAATTATTCATTCTATAATTATTAATTCTTAGTTACATGAAATGATTGATTAAAATGTGGTAATGGGCTTTGTGTCAATTTTCTATTTCGTGGAGACTTACTTTGTTTTGAGCACCTAATAATCCTTATGTGGTGTACCTAATGACCATTTGAGATCACTTTTCAATTGAAATTATGTTTCTATTAAGTATACATAATCTCATATCAGGGATTTGTTTATTTTCTAAACCATATATCATTTTACATATGGTATATAATTGAAAAGTACTTTTAACTATGGAAATATTGATGAATCTGTATTCTCTAATATATATGGATATTAAAAAGGAATATTGATATTATATTAAATAAATTTATAAATAATTATTTAGACTTGAAGTGGAGGGTGGGGCCCTCTATATCCCCTCGATGCATCGATAGGTCTAATGAGACAAATCAGTTGGCAACAAACCCTTCGAGTTTGTTTCCAAAAATCAGACGGGTTTCTACACATAGAACTAAAACATTTTAACAGTATTATGGTATCATGTTATGGATACATGACATCCAATTAATAAGCAGTCTCTTTATTCATTATTAGTTATTACTATCCATGAGGTTTTCACCATGAAAAAATCTATAGATGCAGTTTTATTCTCAGTTTATTAATGGCGTGAATTTTTCATTTATTCACCATGCCATATTGATTATGTCAAATTGCTTACAATTTAGTTATTATTGATTCATGATTCTGCTATTTGTATCCCTTACTTATCATTTGAGCTCACCTCTTTCAATTTTTTACCTTCAACAGGTGATGAAGAGGAGAACATTTATTGAGATTCTGTGGATGTAGTTTTTAGTTTTTGTTATGTTTTTTTATTTTGTAACCTTTTCCAATGTAATTTGAGTTAAATATATGTATCTAGTTTCTTCAAGACTACTAAACTAATCATTCCTTTTGGATTTTCATTCCTTCTAACCATTCCAATATAACAAGTAATGAACTGACTCTGGTCTAGATGGATCAGGGTGTTACAGTTGGTATTAGAGGAATTTTAGTAGAAAACTTGGAAACTAGAAATGTATAGTAGGGAAAAAATCCCTAAGGTAATATTTGAAGATAAAAGTACAAGAATATCTGGGTATTTTGGTAAGTAATAGATTATGTGAACCATTCTAGTAAATACATATATATTTGGATATGAGTAGGTAGAGGTGGCTCTGGAACAGATGTACCTAGGAGTGAAATCTCTGACAAGGAGTTTCAGGCTTGACCCAGGGTATCCTGGTACATGAAAATGGGTCTTGCTGCACTCTTGGTTACAACACTCTCGGGGAATATTCTTAGGATAATTAATATTTTCTTTACAAGCCATTATAAAGGATTGAAATGTAAATTATTCCTTAAAGAAACCATTTTTCTGGTTATGGGATTAGCCATGTGTAGGATATCAATTTATGCTAAGTATTTTGTTAATTTAAGGTTATAAATTATGATTCATAACCTAATCTAGTGTGTGTAATTATTTATAAATAGTGTCTAATGGAAGTAGGGGAATCAATACTCGTGGGAAATTTAGGGATCTCCCCACTGATCAAGTCAACAGAGTCAATTTTGGAGCAGATCAGATCATGAACATATTGGGACAACTTACTCAGGTTGTAACAAATAACCATTCCACACCTATTTTGGATCTTTTCATGTGGAAGAAGCCCCTATCTTTCAATGGGACTACAAATCCAGTGTTTGCTGAGCAATAAATCAAGTCCCTTGAAAGGATATTCATGGCATTAAGATGAAATGAAAATGAAAAGGTAGTACTGACAGTATATTGTCTCAAGGGCGATGCTAATCAATGGTGGTCCTTGATTAAGAATAACACATAGGAAGAAGAAATATAAGATATGGAATGAATTACTTTTAAGGAAATATTCTTCAAAAAATATTTCCCTCTTGAGCAACAAACTTAAATGAAGAGGAAATTCCTTGGCTTAAAGCAAAGGGAAGAAGACAGTGTGGTAGAGTATGAGGATACCTTTACAAGGCTAGCCAGGTATGACGTAGATTACGTACATGACATGGTAGACAATATTAATCATTTATTTGAAGGTCTTAATCCAAGTCTTAGAAGGGCACTAGATTATCAATCATTTTCATCATATGAGGAAATTATCTTAAGTACCATCAAAAAGTGAAAGAATTTTCTAGATCAAATTTGTTCAAGGGAAACCAAGATAAAAAGTGGTACTTTGATAACCAAGGGAAAAGTGAAGCACCAAATAAGAAAAAGGGAACAAAGAAATTCCCATTATGAGAGAACTGGGGAAAGAATCATCTCGGGAAATGCTTGAAAGGAATGAGAGTCTGCTATAAGTGTGGAGAAAAGGGTCATCTATCTCATGAATGCAAGGGGAAGAAACAATTTGATGATGTTCAATGATAAAATTTTAGAGATATTGGACACTATGAAAATGAGTGTCCTAAGCACCAAGGAAACATGCCTTAGAAAAATCCAAGAGAGCAAGGGAGAGCTTATGTGATTACAGCCACAGAAGTTGAAGTTCCTAATGACGTAGTGGCATGTACTTTAATTGTTTCCTCAAACACATCCAACACTTTATTTGATTCTGGATCATCACATTCATTTATATCTTCCCAGTTTTCTAAGAAAATTAGACATGTCCAATTTGGTTTAATAAAGGAGTTATCATTCAAAACTCCAAGGGGATTCATCATTGCAACAAAGGAAAGTCAACTAGTCCCCCTCGTGACACATAAATATGCTTTAGTTGCTAACCTTATCATCACACTAATGACTTAATTTGATATAATTCTTTGTATGAATTGGCTTTCAAACTGTGATGCGAAGATTTATTGCAAGAAAAAGGAAGTTACAATTTTTAAAAATGGTGTAGAATCTCTTATATTTAGAGAAGAGACCACGCCATATGATTCTTATATAGATCCACCCCCAGTAGCTCTATTGAATGAAATTCTTGGAGAGAAAGAGAACCCAATATCTATGGGTGAGGAAAGAAATATTCAAATTGAAGATGTGCATATGGTGAAAGAATACATTGATGTGTTTCCAGAGGATTTACCTGGACATCCTCTAGAGCGATAAATTGAGTTTTCTATTAACTTAATTCATGGTGAAAGACCTATATCAAAGAACCCCTATAGAATGGCCACTGTGGAGTTAGTGTGTAAGAACCCAGATCTTCTTTTCAGGTATGTTTTCCTTTTTCTGGAGTTTTTGAGAAAAGAGGAGTTTTTTGGAAATTTTTGAAGTACACGCCATGTATTTTATGAGTACATGCTATGTACTTCGTTGCCGCGTGAGGCTGTGTGCTGGCCGTGTAAGGGCCACACACACGGTCATGTGGTGTGACATGGAGGCCGCCTAAAGCAGAGTAAAAAAATAGTAAGTACACGCTGTGTACTCCAAAAGTACATGTTGTGTATTTTGTTTTTTTCATTAAATGCACTGGTGTCGCATCTGACGGATAGAAAACCCTTCTTTTAGCTTTGGTTTATCCGAGAGTGAGGGTACGACTACAGATCTTCTCTAAGCCCCTGAGCCTCTATCTGTAGAAAATGCATGATTAATATGAATGGTTATACTAATTATGAACATAAAAATGAATTCTCTGTTGCCTCATTTTTTAAAAAAGAAGACTAATTATTACCTGGAAGTACCAATCAAGAACCCTGGTGGGAGGAGAGGGAGACGAGAGATGGGGATGTGGCACGGGGTGTTCAACCATGGGGGGTCTCGCGCGCGACTGGAGAGGGTGTTAGGGGATGTCGTCAGAGGAGAGTGAGACAAGAGGGGAGGGGGGATGTTGCCAGGAGAGGGAGATGAGAGGGGAGTGTGGAACATTGTTGGGAGCCGAGAGGGGAGGGGGACATCATCATCGGAGAGAGATCTAAGAGGGGAAGGGGGAACATTGGAAGAGGAGAGGGAGGGGGGCCGGGAGGTGGAGGCGGAGGCAGAGGCCAAGAGGAGGTCGAGGTCGGGGAGGGGAGGAGGGGGTCGAGAGGCAGAGGGAGGGTTCACGCGGGGATGAAATGTTGGGAGGGAGCCCTAAATTGGGTATATTTTTTCCCAACGGTTAATAAAAACTGTGATTAATAGTTTTCTTTCCCAACGGTTTTATTAAACCATTGGGAAAACCCAACATATAATATCTTATTCCAATAGTTTACTAGAATCGTTGGTATGGGTTCTTTTTCCCAATAGTTTTCCCAAACTGTTGGGAAAAAAGTGCTGGTATAGGCTGGATTTCCACTAGTGACAGTTGTTTTCATAATATAATTCACCGAATATTTAATTATTTTTTTATTTTTGTTTAGTCTATGAAAATAATGGAATTTACGAAAATATATGAAATGATAAAAAGTAAGCAAGCTTGCAATGGCTGAATGTGATTAGTAAATAAAGAACTTGGCCTTTTTTTGTTTGGTTTATGGGTCTCATCATTCTCCTTTTTGGTGTTTAAATTTAGTTTGATAGTTTAATCATGAAATCTCACTCTTAAACCACTAATATTTTATATAGTGATTGTGAAATCTTGAATTCCTATAGAAAACTATTTTCCACCTCTCCCTATAATCAATTTTGATGGAACACCTCAATTGAGAATGTGACACCATCAAGAATCTAATTTTATCATATGTTGTTTCATCCACTAAACTCCTCAACTTCATCGTATGAAGAGTTTATGTTTAGTAAAAGGGATGAAAAAATTTAAATAAAAGTACAAGAATGATTTTGAGTTTAGTGTTGTAGTGTAAAATCATCACACTCGTACACTTCACTCTTTCTAACCACAAAATTAATAAAACTTATGATTTTAAGTGAATAATGAATGGAAAAAACCACTTACCTCCCTTAAGTCAAGCCTTGGGTTAGCCCCTCATTTTTTAGGGCAAGAGGTCACTGTGGAAATAAGATAAAGAAGAGAATAAAATTAAAATAATTAAAATAATAAAGAATAAAGAAGAGAAATAAAATAATAGAATAAAAATGGAAGAATAAGAAGAGGGAGAATAAGAGTGAGAGAGAGAAAGAATAAAAATAAAATAAAATAAAAGTGAAATTAAGAAAATTAAAAAGTGCAGAAGAAAAGAAGAAGAAGAACAACAACAAGAAGAAAAATGAGTGTAAAAAATACATTTTTATTTACATTAATTAATTATGTTTAAAAATAAATAAAATTTAAATTATAGAATAAATAGAAATAAAATAAAAAAACAAAGGGGAAGAAAAATGAAGTGCACGGTAGAAATACTCTAGCTGGGTAGTGTTGAACTCCCTTCAAGCAATAGTGTGACCTCAGTTTTATAGAGGCAGAGAGAAGATCCCTAGTCTTCTCTTAAAACAAATTTAAATTTTTGTGGTCAAGATCTTCCTCTTCAACTTGGGATCTCAGTTTTGAATTAGGATATTTAGAATGTCTAAATTTGAATCTCCACAATTATTGGCTTTCCAAAGATTACCGTATGGATTGGTACGTGGTTGTACCCTTCTTCTCCTATTCGTGGGGTGTATAGAGACTTGTGTTTTGAATGGGCTCAACTTTGGTGGTACCATGTGGCTGTGATTCAACAGTGGTAATGGAGGGTTTCATCAAAACTCATCCAACCTTCACTATAACACCCCAATATTTTTATGGTATGCTTCTTTTAAATACATTCTATTCATAGCCTATATTTTATAAAGAACTTTGTTCCTTTTAAACAACACTTGTTTATTTAATAGATAGTCAAAACCTAGCCATTAAACATAAAATTTCCACTTCTATGTTTTGAATTTCGAAAAAAATTCATCTAGAGTTGTGACTAGTAAGTCATTTAGAGTCTAATAAAACCAACTTGATTTTTTTTATGAATAGTAACACACCCCTATGAATAGTAATATGAATAGTAATATGACCCTTATGAATAGAAAATAATGATAATATTTTATTTTCTTATGGTAATAATATAATGAGATCTTAATTAATTTTTTAATGTGATATATAACTAATTATATCTTTAAAATGGTTATTTTTTGAATTAACTATGATTTTATTTAAAAATTTAATTAAACATACATTGAAATTTATTTTCAAAAAATGGAGTTCTTTTTTCAATTCTACACATCGAAAAATGGTTAGGGTAAATTTTTTGTATTTTTCTAAAATACTTGAATTTTTCGAGAATAGTAAAAATATAGTTTTGAGTTTTCGTTAGTTTAATGACATCATAATGATGTAATAATTAAATATAAAAGGATGGTAGACTTGTGTACAATAAATTATGACATGAGGTGTCCCTAATTGGAAAAAACCATGGGCAAATACCAAGGGCAAGCCCATGGTTTTTCAAAAAAACCACTAATGAGGTGTCCCTTTTAATTAATAAAAAACTCCTTCTTAATTACTATAAATACCCACTCACCCCATTCATTTTATTTCATTATAAACTCATTATCCTAGAATATATGGTGGTATTAAATTCCTATGAGTCATCCCAATTTGTCCTCAAACCCCCAAGGTCCCAACCTTCATGTTTTGGGAGTTACTCTATAAGGTAAGAGAATCAACCACCCTTCTATTTTCTTAAAGATTTCATTTTATGTTTTCTCTTTTATTTTCAATTGTATTGTGTTGGGATATTTCATTACATATTTCCCTTACTTCCCATATTATATAATAGTGATTAGATACCCCCTTCCTCTCATCAAAATAATTTATTAAATTTTAAATGACGTCGTTAGGCTGCCGAATTTTCGTAAGAGATTTCTCGATTTTTCTCTTATTTTTAGTTCCTTTCTTTTATAATTATTTCCTAATATCCCATCATTCAAATGCTATGATAATTATAGTACCTTAAATTAAATTTAATTATATTATTCTAATGGAATATTTCATAATCATCTCTCTTTCCCCTACTCTTATACTAAAAATGAAAACACTGTCCGAGATGTGTTAATTTATCACATTCAAGGATGACGGGTTATCAATTTACGTTACCATCTTCAATTATGGCCATGAAACCATTTTTATGGTTGAAACATATCATAATATATTTATTTCATCTCATTAATGTTCTATAATCCCTACACACTCATAATATGGAATAATAAAAAAAAAATAAGTTCATTGTGCACAAAACCACCAAGCTTAATCCAAGAATTTATCAATAACTTTTAACTAATGATTCATCCTCAAGTATATAATTCAGAATAATTATAAGATCATTTATATATCTTTAATGTCACTAATAATATATATTAACAATTATGTATGTTTAACCACATTTCAAATGAACTTCCATTCATGAATACAAGTAAACGAATCATGAAAACCAAAGAAGAAAAAGCTTCCAAAACAATAAAATTGAACCTCTTAAACCCATAAAAGGGTCATGAATGAACCTAATAAAGTTATAATAAATCAATTAAATGTATATTAGGTTCTGTAATTATTAATTAATGTATCTAAATTTGATTATTCATGTCGTTAAAACAAATGAAGAACAGACTCGAGCATAAGGTAAGAAATTTCTCATCTCACTTTCATTTCTGTGAGATTTCCATTGTTCACCACTTATTTCTTGCATACGGTGTATGTGTAATGCAATATTATAGATAATATAATTATTATCTATATTTTCATGGTATTTAATGATTCATTCCATAATTATTAATTCTTGGTTACATGAAATGATTGATTACAATGTGGTAACGGGCTTTGTGTCAATTTGCCATTTCGTGGCGACTTACTTTGTTTTGTGCACCTAATAATCCTTATGTGGGGGTACCTAATGCCCATTTGAGATAACTGTTTCTTTTAAATTATGTTTCTATTAAGTATACATAATCTCATATCATAGATTTGTTTATTTTCTAAACCATATACCATTTTTCATATGGTATATAATTGAAAAGTTCTTTTAACTACGGAAATATTGATGAATCTGTATTCTCTAATCTATATGGATATTAAAAAGGAATATTGATCTTATATTAAATAAATTTATAAATAATTATTCAGAATTTAAGTGTCGGGTGTGGCCCTCTATATCCCCTCGATGCATCGACAGGTCTCATGAGACCAATCAATTGGCAACAAACCCTTCGAGTTTGTTTCCAAAAATCAGACGGGTTTCTACACACAGAACTAAACCATTTTAATGGTATTATGGTATCATGTGCTAGATAACTGACATCCAATTAATAATCAGTATATTTATTCATTATTAGTTATTACTATCCATGAGGTTTTCACTATGAAAAAATCTATATATGCAGTTTCATTCTCAATTTATTAATGGAGTGAGTTTTTCATTTATTCACCATGCCATATTGATTATATCCAATTGTTTACAATTTAGTTATTATTGATTCATGATTCCGCTATTTTTAGACCTTACTGATCATTTGAGATCACCCCTTTCAATTTTTTACCTTCAATAGGTGATGAATAGGAGAACATTTATTGAGTTTCTGTGGATGTAGTTTTTATTTTTTGTTATGTTTTTTATTTTGTAACCTTTTACAATGTAATTTGAGTTAAATATATATATCTAGTTTCTTCAAGACTACTAAACTAATTGTTCCTTTTGGAGTTTAATTCCTTATAACCATGCCAATATAACAATTAATGCACTGACTCTGGTCTAGAGGGATCAGGGTGTTACAGTTGGTATCAGAGGAATTTTAGTAGAAAACTTGGAAACTAGAAATGTATAGTAGGGAATAAAGCCCTAAGGTAATATTTGAAGATAAAAGTACAAGAATATCCTGGTATTTTGGTAAGGAATATATTATGTGAATAATTCTAGCAAATACATCTCTGTTTGGATATGAGTAGGTAGAGGTGGATCTGGAACAGATATACCTAGGAGTGAAAGCTCCGACAAGGAGTTTCAGACTTGACCCAGGGTATCCTGGTACATGACAATGGCCCTTGATGCACTCTTGGTTACGATACTCTCAGGGGATATGCTTAGGATAATTCATATTTTCTTTATAATCCATTATAAAGGATTGAAATGAAAATTATTCCTCAAAGAAACCATTTTTCTGGTTATGGGATTATCCATGTGTAGGATCTCAATTTATGCTAAGTATTTTGTTAATTTAAGTTTATAAATTATGATTAATAACCTAATCTAGTGTGTGTCATTATTTATAAATGGCGTCTAATGGAAGAAGGGGAATCAATACTCGTGGGAAATGTTGGGATCTCCCCACTGATCAAGTCAACACAGTCAATGTTGGAGCAGATCAGATCATGAACATATTGGGACAACTTACTCAGGTTGTAACAAATAACCATTCCACACCTGTGTTGGATCGTTTCATGTGGAAGAAGCCCCTATATTTCAATGGGAATACTAATCCAATGGTTTCTGAGCAATGGATCAAGTCCCTTGAAAAGATATTCATGGCATTGAGATACAATAAAAATGAAAAGTTAGTACTGACAGTATATTGTCTCAAGGGCGATGCTGATCAATGGAGGTCCTTGATTCAAAATACCACAAAGGAAGAAGAAATATAAGATATGGAATGAAGGAATTTTAAGGAAATATTCTTTGAAAAATATTTCCCTCGTGAGAAATGAACTGAAATGAAGAGGAAATTCCTTGGCTTAAAGCAAAGGGAAGATACAATGTTGTAGAGTATGAGGCTACCTTCACAAGGCTAGCTAGGTATACCGTAGATTACGTACATGACATGGTAGACAATATTGATCATTTATTTGAAGGTCTTAATCCAATTCTTCGAAGGGAACTAGCTTCTCTCAAGTATTTTCATCATATGATGAAATTGTCTTAAGTACCATTGAAATAGAGAAACAATTTTCTAGATCAAATTTGTTTAAGGGAAACCAAGATAAAAAGTGGTACTTTGATAACCAAGGGAAAGGTGAAGATCCAAATAAGAACAAGGGAACAAAGAAATTCCCATTATGAGAGAACTGGGGAAAGAATCATCTCGGGAAATACATGAAAGGCATGATAGTCTACTATAAGTGTGGAGAAAAGGGTCATCTATCTCATGAATGAAAAGGGAAGAAACAATTTGATGATGTTCAATGCTAAAATTGTAGAGATATGGGAAACTATGATAATGAGTGTCCTAAGATCCAAGAAAACATGCCTTAGAAAAATCCAAGAGAGCAAGGGAGAGCTTATGTGATTACAGCCACGAAAGTTGAAGTTCCTAATGACATAGTGGCAGGTACTTTAATTGTTTCCTCAAACATATCCAACACTTTATTTGATTCTGGATCATCACATTCATTTATATCTTCCCAGTTTTCTAATAAAATTAGACATGTCCAATTCGGTTTAATAAAGGAGTTATCAGTCAAAACTCCAAGGGGATTCATCATTGCAAAAAAGGAAAGTCAACTAGTCCCCCTCGTGACACATAAAAATGGTTTAGTTTCTAACCTTATCATCATACTAATGACTGAATTCGATAGAATTCTCGGTATGAATTGGCTGTCAAACTATGATGCGAAGATTTATTGCAAGAAAAAGGAAGTTACAATTTTTGAAAATGCTGTAGAATCTCTTATGTTTAGAGTAGATACCTCGCCATATGATTCTTATATAGATCCACCCCTAGTAGATCTGTTGAATGAAATTCTTGGAGATGAAGAGAACCGAATATCTATGGGTGAGGAAAGAAATATTCAAATTGAAGATGTGCATATAGTGCAAGAATAAATTGATGTGTTTCTAGAGGATTTACCTGGACATCCTCTAGAGCGATAAATTGATTTTTCCATTAACTTAATTCCTGGTGAAAGACCTATATCAAAGACCCCCTATAGAATGGTCACTGTGGAGTTAGTGTGTAAGAACCCAGATCTTCTTTTCAGGTATGTTTTCCTTTTTCTGGAGTTTTTGAGAAAAGAGGAGTTTTTGGAAATTTTTGAAGTACACGCCGTGTATTTTATGAGTACATGCTGTGTGTACTTCATTGCTGCGTGAGGCTATGTGCTGGCCATGTAAGGGCCACACACACAGTCATGTGGGGTGACATGGAGGCCTCCTAAAGAAGAGTAAAAAAATAGTAAGTACACGTCGTGTACTCCAAAAATACATGCTGTGTATTTTGTTTTTTTTCATTAAATGCACCGGGGTCACGTCTGATAGACAAAACACTCTTATTTTAGCTTTGGTTTTTCCGAGAGTGAGGGTACGACTACAGATCTTCTCCGAGACCCTGATCCTCCATCTGTTCTCTGAATCGATTGCCGTCGATTGCATTGGAACTGCTGTGGTAATCTCTCCCTTCTTCTAGAGCATTGTTTTCCAGTTCCTCCTCTTTTGAAAGTTATCATGGGTTGAATGTTTTGTGTGTTTTCATAGATCTACAACGTTACAAGGAGAATCAATCTTCGAGGTTCAAGTATATCGATCTCCTAACGTCAAGGTAGGTGGTTTGTTCCTTTCTGTTGAAATTCCTTGAATATTATGTGAAAATTCCACCAATACCCTTGAATGGGGTATTGTGTGTTTACTGTTTTACCCCCCATTGTATGCCTTCCATGCTTGTATGCCTGTGTATAGGTAAATTGGACATGTTTTGGGTTGATTGTTATAACTTGGTTGCTCTGATGATGCTTCTTTCTGTTTATGACCATTTGGTCCTGTTTATCCTATTTGGCTGTTTACCTGTTTTCCATGCCTTGTGATCGTAGGGTGGAGTGTTGTTTTCTGACATTCTTGAGATGCTATAGATTGGTTAGCCAAGTAGTTCCGTAGGGTTACTTTGTCCATATAGCATTATTATGCATTGACATACCCGAGGCCGTGAGAACCTGGTGCTATAGACTAAAAGAGGATAGATCGAGCGAGGTTCCTCAGAGAGTCTTTGGATAGTAGTAGACTATAAGGGGACAGACCGAGTGAGCTTCCTCAGAGAGTATTTTATCTCTAGGATATAATTGTATTGATGGAGTGAGCATCCTCAGAGATCCTAGGATTACTTTGGGATATAAGGGGATAGACCGTGAGAGCTTCCTCAGAGAGTCCTTGACTGTTTTAGACTATACGGGGATAGATCATGTGAGATTCCTCAGAGAGTCTCTCTTTTCTTTGTTTGAATCGCCTGATTACCATAGGATATAGAAGGGATTGACTGTGTGAGCTTCCTCAGAGAGTCTATGAACGACCTGGTCTATAAGGGGAATTGACTAATCGTGCTTCCTCAGAGAGTCCTTAACCTTGGGGCTATAAGGGGAATTGACTGCGTGAGCTTCCTCAGAGAGTTCCTAACTACCCTAGACTATAAGGGGAATTGACTGCGTGTGCTTCCTTAGAGAGTCTTTATAATTTCGTATGACCAAACTAGAGGGGTTAGGCTGAGTACACTGCCCAGAGGGTTGTTGGATTTTTATAGGTAGGACCAGAGGGTTACTTGTTATGCTTTTCTACTTGTTAGTTATTGCTTGACCTTGGAACTTTGGATTGTTTATTTTTCAGCATGTTCTTGTTTACTATTTTCTATACTTTTACTTGCCATATATTCACTGACTGTTAGGCATAGATCTTTGGGTGGATTCCTACTGGGATTTAGTCTCACACCCTGTTTGGGTCATGCTTTTGGGCCCGAACAGACTATATTGTTGTTGGTATAGACAAGGTAAATCATCCTTCAACTTCAGTTACTTGACTACTATGGAGTTGGAGTGCATGGGACCAAGCCTAGGCTTGTGATGTTGAGGAGTTGTTTATATTTCTTTTGTACTTGTTTTTAGTACTGTTGTATTTCCAGCATTGTGACTTGTTTGGATGTTTTCCTAGACATATTTATCATGCATCATATATATATATGTGCTCCTGTGGTTTATCATATTTAGTCTTCTCCTGTTCACTTGTGTATGGATTGTTTACTGCTTCTGCTATTGTTTATTGTATTGTTTTTCTCTTCCACTGTGTACTCTGCCAATGATGGCATAATTTCCCCACTATCACACCCAAGGTCCTCGCTACTAGTCAGCAGCCTCTGGCGTTCGGGGAAATGCGCTTGAGGCCATGTGACCAACCGAGTACAGGGCGCCTCTGGGTGGCTTTCGGAACCGGGGCGTTACAAAGTGGTATCAAAGGGTTTATTTTCTCTTGAATTACTGTTTGGATCCTTAGACGAGGATATGAAAAAATAGGTATTTGGTAATAAGCTGTGCCCAGGAGTTGCTAACCCATGTACAGGGAAAATCCATACTACCTCATTTATTTCAATTTTACTGGTTTGCAAATTTTACAGTTGATTTGATTTCACCATTGGGTGATTCACATGCTTTGTGCTATTACAATTGTTGTAATTGTGGTTCTATTTCTTTCGCAACCCTATGAGATGAGGGTATGCCATCTCATGCATCATATAGTCACTTGTAAGAAATCACATGCCATGAATTCTTGTCATGCCATCTAGGATGCATTAGTAATTGCATGTTGTTGTGATAGACGTTATGTAGATTATGCATACTGTTGTGATAGATGCTTTGATAGAATCTCTGCTGTTTGATAGAGAATTTGTTTGTATAGTACTTTGCTTATATGGATGCCAAACTTTGGTTCTTGAGGTTTTAGGTGCCCTCATGGACCGGAATTTGGTGGATCATTTCTTTTGTACCCTGTTTATAACTTGTTTAAGATGCCAAAATTTGATTCGTGGGGAGTATGGGCCCTCACGAGTCAGAATTTGGCACCTTAACGCTTGTTTTTCTGTGTTTTTTGGGCTCCAGAGCAGTTTCTGAGGCTACTACCTGGAAAAACCCAGAATACACAGCATGTAATTTATGAATACATGCCATGTAGTTTTTAACCGTGTCACTGACTGTGTGGGCAGAGACATGGGGTTGTGAAAAATATTTCAGGAACACGCCGTGTATAGTATGTACACGCTGTGTTGTAGTGATAGTGTGACTAACCACACAGATGGATGAAACTTTGACTTTACACGCTGTGTACTATTTCCACACACCGTGCCGTGTAACCTAAGTACCTGGCCGTGTCACGAACAACACGGGTCAGGGAAATCCTTCAAGTACATGCCATGTGCACATGGAGCATGCCGTGTCGAGTGAACTGTGTATCCGGTCATGTAACTAACAACACGGGTAGTTGAAGCTTGTCTAGTACATTCAACGTCCTTAGTGAACACGCCGTGTAGTCTAAGATTAAGAGGACCGTGTGGGTTAGTCATTTAAGGAGACTCAGGCAGAGGAATAGAGTTCAAGTACACACTGTGTGGTTTGAGAACACGCTGTGTTTTTGGGGTGTTACCCGACCAGTTTAAACAGAAGTACACGCCCATGTAAATGGCCTCAAGGAACATGTCGTGTAGGTAGTGTACACACCGTGTAGTCATGTTTTAAAAAACTTGAATGTTTATTTCCTCTTGTTCTCTTCTTACACTCCTTGTTTTCAGTCTTTTTTAATCCAGAATATAAGGTGTTCATTTGAATTTGAAGAATCATGCCACCTAGATGTCCTCCGGTTGACCACCACTTGCAGGGGAGTGATCAAATGCTCGATATGTATGATCAGGGACTTCTTGTGGATCCTCCTATTATGCCAGCCTTGGCACCAGTGGTTATACCAGTTTTAGGTGTCGATGCGCAGTTTAGGGAGGGTTTTCTGAGGATGATACAGACCTTCCAGGGAGTACATCCTCCTGCCCCATCAATGGCTGATTTGACGTGGGTTTTCCAGCAGTAGCATCCTCCCACCTTCTTAGGGGAAGGAGGACCTCAGGCTTCAAAGTCGTGGCTCGAAGCCACACTGACGATCTTCGATCATCTTGAGGTACCACCAGGGAGGAGGGTGAAGCTCACGACCTACATTCTCCGAGACTCCGCCAAGAGGTGGTGGGATGTCATCTCTCAGGAGGTACGCCACCAGAATATGGATTGGGAGGAGTTTCAGCATATCTTTTACGAATAATTCTACCCGGAGACCTTGGGGGCAGACCAAGTCCGGGAGTTCATGAGCTTAGAGTATGGTACTCTTTTTGTGATGGCGTATTCCTCTCATTTCACGAAGCTGCAGTGTTTCACGCCTATCCCAGTAGGTGATGAGTTGTTCCTCGCTAGGAAGTTTGGGGACGGTCTGAGGTAGGAGATCCATTCCTAGGTGAAAATATTCAGGTTGACTTCGATATCCTCTATCGTCAACCAGGTGCTGATCACAGAGCACAATCTGAGGGATTCTGGGGTAGTGAGCCAGGGCGGTTTGATATCCAGAGTTAGTGTTCCTCCTACTGATAGCAAGAAGCGCCGCAGAGATCTTTCTCGAGGAGATCAGAGTTGGAGGGATGAACCTTCTTGTAGTCACGTGGTGTGCTACTAGTGCAGGAGGAGTGGGCATATGAGACCACGTTGACCGAGAGACCCAATGGAGTGTCGATCTTGTGGTAGGATGGGCCATCTCCAGCGTTTCTTTCAGTTTTTCCCTCCAGAAGCCAGAGACATGGGTTCTTTTATGACTCCACGTTCAGAAGCATCACCACCAGTTTCTCACCAGTTTGGGAATTGGAGTTCTTCCAGCCATTCAGGCCAAGGTGGAGGTTGTGGTCGGGGTGTTCAATCGCCGGTCTATCAGCGACAGCAGGATGGATCAGCTCAGAGCAGTCAAGCAGGGTCACAGGGCCGTGGAGTAGGCCAAACTTTTGCGATTGAGCAGACCCAGTAGGAGCAGGATCCCAGACCTTCTACCATTTGGGGTACGATCTTAGTAGCCTCAGTTTTATCTAATGCTCTTTTCGACATAGGGGATTCCCATAGCTTTATCTCTGTTGCTATTGTGGAGATACTTGGGCTTTGTATCTTTTCTTCTGCCGACATGTTGACACTAGACACACCGTTAGGAATGAGGACATCTAGTGTACGCCAGTGTAGAGAGTGCCCTCTTGAGGTTGCAGGGTGTAGCTTCTTATGGGACCTCTATGTCCTAGAGATAAAGAGCTATGATTTCATTCTTGGAATGGACTGTTTAGTCCCCTTTCAGGCAGTCGTCGACTGCTACCGCCGGAGGATGAGTTTTATATCACCAGAGGGTGGATATTTTCTTCATCAGGGTGAGTGGGATGTCCAGGCGAGTCGAGTAGGACCCGAGCATCATGGGCTAAGAGGAGTTATATCCTATATTTCCAGTCTATATCTGGATGACTAGGAGACTTAATAGTTAGACTTTCCTCCAGTGGTGGATCATTTCAGGGATGTCTTTCCAGAGGAATTTTCAGGTTTTCCTCTAAATCGTGAGGTAGAATTCTCGATTGAGCTTGTGCCAGGATCAACACCGGTGTCCATTCCTCCTTATAGGATGGCTACACCAGAGTTGAAGGAGCTCAAGAAGCAGTTGGAGGAGTTTCAGGCAAAGGGTTTCATTCGACCTAGTACTTCTCCTTGGGGTTTTCTTGTCCTGTTTACGAAGAAGGTAGACGGTACCCTCAGGCTTTGTGTGGATTATCGAAATCTAAACTAGTTGATGGCCAAGAACCGATATCCCTTGCCAAGTATCGATGATCTCTTTGACCATCTTTGAGGATCCCTAGTGTTCTCGAAGATTGACTTGAGATCCGGTTATCATCAGTTGCACGTTATACCATCTGATATACCTCTTACAACTTTCCGGATCAGGTATGGTCTATACAAGTATATGGTTATGCCGTTCGGTCTCACGAACATGCCTGCAGTTTTCATGGCATTGATGAACCAAGTGTTCCATCCATACCTGGATTCATTCATGGTTGTCTTCATGGATGATATCTTGGTGTACTCTCACACTCGACACGACCATGACACAAATCTTGAGATCGTTCTGAGTACACTGAGAGAGCATCAGTTATATGCTAAGCTCTCAAAATGCCACTTCTGGATGGATCAGATTCACTTTTTAGGTCATGTTATCTCAGAGACAGGAGTATCAGTAGACCTAGAGAAGGTGAGAGCGATAGTTTCTTGGGAGCATCTAAAGAACATATTTTAGGTATGGAGTTTCCTAGGGATGGATAGATACTACATATGCTTCATACATGACTTTTCACGCCTAGAAGCCCCACTGACAGGTCTGACCAAGAAAGTGGAAAAGTTCTTATGGTCAGATTCTTGTGAGTTAGCCTTTGAGGAGATGAAAGAGAGGTTGACCTCAGCACCGATACTAGTCTTTCCAGATCTTATAAAGGGCTATACTATTTACTGTGATGCTTCAGGTATCGAACTAGGAGTCGTGCTTATCCAGGGAGATGGAGTCATTACGTATGGGTCTTGGCAGTTGAGGCCACATGAGAGGAATTACCCAATGCACGATCTAGAGTTGGCAGCTTTTGTTCATGACTTACGTTTTTGGAGACATTATCTTTTGGGTGAGAATTTTGTAGTTTTCACCGACCACAAGAGTCTCAAGTACATCTTCACTCAACGTGATCTGAATCTGAGATAGCGCAGGTGGGTTGAGTATCTTCAGTGTTTTGACTTTGAGCTTGCCTATACACCTGGGAAAGGCAACGTAGTGGCTGACACATTGTGCAGGAGAACTCAGATATAGGCAGTTCAAGAGGCCAGTAGTGAGTGTCAGCTTATGGATCTGTTCTCTGAGATGTATCTAGAGGTTCATGATAGAAAATGGAAAACTTTTCTATCTTCTGTAGCTGTTACCTCTACTCTTATCGATTGGATACAGATGAGGCAGCTATCAAACTCAGAAGGGCTAGTCCTGTGGGATAGTGTGTGAGGAGAGGACCCTCTTCCTGGATGGACAGTAGGCGAGGATGAGATCTTGCATTTCCAGGGACGCGTATGGGTGCCATAAGACATACGCGAGGAGCTGATGTGGGATTTTTATTCCTCAGTTTGGGCAGTTCATCCTGGCGTCACCAAGATGTATCGTGATCTACACCGCCAGTATTGGTGGCTAGGTATGAAGAGAGATGTTGCTGGTTTTGTCATGAGGTGTTCTAATTGTCAGTAGGTGAAAGTGTAGCATCACCGACCATCAAGTCTTTTGAAGTAGTTACCCATTCCTGAGTGGAATAGGAATGATGTTGCGATGGACTTCCTGACCAGTTTTTTGAGGTCTCCTCAAGGGAATGATGTTTTTTGGGTTGTCATCGACAATCTTACAAAGGTTTCTCACTTCTTTCTGATCAAGGAGACCTTAAGTGTTGATGGGCTGGGATGGTTGTACATCTGAGAGATTATACATCTACATGGAGTTCCAAACTCCATTGTTTCAGACAAGGATGCACATTTTACTTCTCAGGTCTGGCAGGGGCTTCAGAAGTCTTTGGGTACACATGTAATTTTACGTATAACATACCATCCCCAGACATATGGCTAGTCCGAGTGAATGATTTAGGTGCTTGAGGATATGCTCTGAGCTTGGATTCTGGACTTTAGAGGTTCTTGGGAGAAGCATATACCTCTTGTGGAGTTTTCCTACAATAATAGTTTTCAAGAAACTATTCAGATGGCACCTTATGAGGCTTTGTACGGTAGGCCATGCCGATCACCCTTATGTTGGCGGGAGGTAGGAGAGGCATCCTTTTTGGGACCTCATCTTGTTCAAGAGACCTCAGAGCAGATAGAGTTGATTCAGAAGAGGATGGCTACGGCACAGTCTCAACAGAAGTCTTATGCTGATCAGTGAAGATGACCTCTGGAGTTCGAGGTTGGGGATTAGGTTTCCCTGCATGTCACACTGAGGTTGAGACACAAGAGGATTCAGAGACAGGGTGAGCTTTCACTGAGGTATGTTGGGATGTTTGAGGTGTTGGAGAGAGTTGGGCCAGTTGCCTATCAGTTGCAGTTACCTCATAGGTACTGGGCTATGCACGACGTCTTCCATGTTTCTCAACTTCAACGTTACTTTTGAGACTCGTCTCATGTATTTCAACCTGAGGAGGTTGAGCTTGAAGTAGATTCATCATTTAAAGAGCATCCTATCCATATTTTCGATCGTAGTACAAAGGTTCTACGTGGACGGTCTGTTCCTCTCATATGAGTGCTATGGAAGCACGAGTGAGTACAGGATGAGACTTTTGAGAGGTAGGCTGATGTACGATCATAGTGGCTAGAGCTGTTCGAGGTTTCTTCTTCTATGCCTCACTAGGGAAATTTGGGGACAAATTTCTTTAAGGGGGAAAGTTTTTAAGAACCCGGATCTTATTTTCAGGTATGTTTTCCTTTTTATAGAGTTTTTGAGAAAAGAGGAGTTTCTAGATATTTTTTAAGTACACTCCTTGTACTTTATGAGTACATGTCGTGTACTTCGTTGCCATGTGAGGCCATGTGCTGGCCGTGTAAGGGCCACACACACGGTCGTGTGGGGTGATGTGGAGGCCACCTAAAGTGGAGTACAGAAACAGTAATTACACGCTGTGTACTCCAAAAGTACACGCCGTGTATTTTGTTTTTTTTCATTAAACTTACCAGGGTCGCGTCTGATGGACAAAACACCCTCCTTTTAGCTTTGGTTCGTCCGAGAGCAAGGGTACGACCGTAGATCTTATTTGTGACCCAGATCCTCTGTCAGTTCTCTGAATCGACCACCTTTGATTGCGTTGTAACCGCAGTGGTAAGCTCTCCCTTCTTCTAGAGCATCATTTTAGAATTCCTTCCCTTTTTCAAATTATCATGGGTTGAACGTTTTGTGCGTTTTCTTAGATCTATGATGTTCTAAGGAGAATCAAGATTTGAGGTTCAAGTATATCGATCTTCTAATGTCAAGGTAGGTGTTTTGTGCCTTTCCGTTGAAAGTCCTTGAATATTATGTGCAAATTCCACCAATACCCTTGAACGGGGTATTATGTGTTTACTATTTTACCCCCATTGTATGCCTTCCATGCTTGTATACCTATGTAGAGGTAAATTGGAAATTTTTTGGGTTAATTGTTATACCTTGGTTTCTCTGCTCATGCTTCGTTATGTTTACGACCGTTTGGTCCTGTTTAGCCTATTTTTCCATTTACCTATTTTTCATGCCTTGTGATCGTAGGGTGGAGTGTTGTTTTCTAACATGATTGAGATGATGTAGATTGGTTATCCAAGTAGTTCTGTAGGGTTACTTTGGCCATATAGCATTATTATGCATTGACCTACCCGGGGCCATGATAACCTAGTGCTATAGACTAAAAGAGGATACACTGAGTGAGCTTCCTCAGAGAGTCTTTGAACTATAGTAGACTATAAGGGGACAAACCGAATGAGATTCCTCAGAGAGCGTCTTTTAGCTTTAGGATATAAGGGGATTGATCGAGTGAGAATCCTCAGAGAGCCTAGGATTAATTTGGGCTATAAGGGGATAGACCATGAGAGCTTCCTCAGAGAGCCCTTGACTGTTTTAGACTATACGGGGATAGATCGTGTATGCTTCCTCAGAGAGTCTTTGTTTTTTTTGTTTGAATCACCTGATTACCATAGGATATAGGAGGTATTGACTATGTGAGCTTCCTCATAGAGTCTATGAACGACCTGGGCTATAAGGGGAATTGACCAAACATGCTTCCTCAGAGAGTCCTTGACCTTGGGGATATAAGGGGAATTGATTGCGCGAGTTTTCTCAGAGAGTTCCTGACTACCCTAGACTATAAGGAGAATTGACTATGTGTGCTTCCTCAGAGAGTCTTTATAATTCCATATGAACAAACCAGAGGGGTTAGGCTGAGTGCACTGCCCAGAGGGTTGTTGGATTTTTCTAGGTAGGACCAGAGGGTTACCTGTTGTGCTTTGCTGCTTGTTAGCTGTTGGTTGACCTTGGAACTTTTGATTGTTTATTTTTCAGCATGTTCCTGTTTACTGTTTTCTGTACTTTTACCTTCCATATATTCACTGACTATTAGGCATAGATCTTTGGGTGGTTACCTACTAGTATTTAGTCTCACACCCTTTTTGGGTCATGATTTTGGGCCCAAACAAACTATATTGTTGTAGGTATAGAAAAGGGAAAGTGCCCTTCGACTTCAGGTACTTGACTGCTGTGAAGATGGAGTGCATGGGAACAAGCCTAGGCTTGCGATGCTGAGGAGCTGTTTATCTTTCTTTTGTAATTGTTTTTAGTACTATTGTATTTCCAGCATTTTGACTTGTTTGTTTGTTTTACTAGACATATTTATCATGCATCATATATATATGTGCTCCTGCGGTTTATCATATTTAATCTTTTGCTGTTGACTTGTGTATGGATTGTTTACTGCTTCCGCTATTGTTTCTTTTATTGTTTTTCTCTTATGCTATGTACTCTCACAATGAGGGCATAGTTTCCCCACTATCACACCCAAGGCCCTCGCTGCTAATCGGCAGCCTCTGGTGTTCAGGGAAATGTGCTTAAGGCCATGTGACCAACCGGGTACGGGGCACCTCTGGGTGGCTTCCAGAACCGAGCCGTTACATAGTGGAGCTAAATAAACAACAAGAGGAGTTGAGTGACAAAGGATTAATTCGACCTAGTGTTTCTCCATGGGGATCCCCAGTCTTATTTTTCAAAAAATAAAGATGGATCCATAAGGCTATGCATTGATTATAGGGAAATCAATGCTATTACAATAAAGAATAAGTATCCACTGCCTCAGATTGATGATTTATTTGGTCAAATTCATGGAGCTCAATACTTTTCAAAGATTGAACTTCAATCCTGAATTCATCAGCTGCATGTGAGGAATGAAGATATTCCTAAGACAACATTTCAAAGCAGGTATGGGCATTAATAGTTTACAGTGATGCCTTTTGGACTAACTAATGCACCCTCTATTTTCATGGATTTAATGAATAGAGTTTTCAAGGAATATCTTGATAAATTTTTTGTGGTATCCATTGATGATATCCTGGTATACTCAAAAATCTATGAATATCATGAGACTTACTTGCAGATTACTCTGAAAACTCTTAGAAGATATGAATTATATGAGAAGTTTTGCAAGTACGAATTCTAGATTCAATCAGTTTCTTTTCTAGGCTATATTGTCTCTAAGGATGGAATCCTAATTGATCCTATTAAGACAAAGGCAATCCAAGATTGGCCCATTCCAACAAACATAACCGAGGTACGCAGTTTTATTGGCTTAGCATGTTACTATCAATGTTTTGTTTAGAATTTCTCTCAACTGGCTAACCCACTAACCAAGCTCACACGTAAAGGAGTTAAGTTTTTATGGAAAAAATAATGTACAGAATTCTTTGAAGAATTGAAAAAAAGATTGGTCAATACTCCAATTTTGACTCTTCTATATGGAAGTGATGGATTTGTAATATATAGTGATGAATAAAATAATGGGTTGGGTTTCATCCTTATGAAAAATGGTAAAGTTATTGCTTATGCATCAAGGTAGTTGAATAATCATGAGCAAAATTATCCAACACATGATCTTGAGTTAACAGCTATAATCTTTGCTCTAAAGATACGAAGATATTATCTTTACAGTGAAAAAAATGTGAGATATACATAGATCAAAAGAATTTGAAATACATTTTCACACAAAAGAACTCAACATGAGGCAAAGGAGATGGCTCAAGTTACTCAAAGATTATGATTGTTCAATACAATACCACCCAAGAAAGGAAAATAAGGTGGAAGATGCATTAAGCAGGAAAGATCATGGAGTTTTGACTCAAATGAGGATTGAGAGAGATCCTATATTTATGGATATACTAAATATGGATATGGGAATTGTTAAGGATGGGGAAACATATTTCTTATTTCAAATGATTGCTAAACCATCTTTACTAGAGAAGATAAAAAGATCTTAATCTGATGATGAAAATATACACAAGAAAATTATTGCTGTTAAGGATGGGATATTGGAAGACTTCATGTATGAGGAAGGAGTTCTAAAGTTTGGGAAGAGGTTATGAATTCCATCAGTACCTGAGCTAAAAAGGGAACTATTAGATGATTCTCATAGCTCAAATTTCTCTATACACTCGGGTAGTACAAAGATGTATAGAGATCTGAAGGAATAGTTCTGGTGGGATAATATGAAGCGAGAAATTACTGACTACGTGTTAAGGTGTCTAGTTTGTCAATAAGTAAAGGTAGAGATACAATATACTAGAGGAGTGATGCAACCTATAACTATTCCTATGTGGAAGTGGGATAACATTATAATGGATTTTTTCACTGGACTACCGATGACACCTAGAAAGAATGAAGCAATATGGGTAATTGTTGATCGTCTTACAAAATCAGCACATTTCCTTCCTATAAGATATGATTTACCACTTAAGTTCCTGGAAAGACTTTATATTTATGAAGTTTTAAGATTTCATAGTTCACCACTATTGATTGTGTCTGATTGAGATCCCCATTTAAAACAAAATTCTGGAAAAGTCTCCGGAAGGCTTTGAATACTGAGCTTCATATGAGTGTTGTTTATCATCCCCAAACTGACGGATAGTCTGAAAGGATTATTCAAACTCTAGAAGACATGATGAGGTTATGCTCTATTGACTTCCAAGTTATGTGGGATCAATACTTGCCTTTGGTGGAATTAGAATACAAAAATACTTTCCATTATAGTATTCAAATGGATCCATATGAAGCATTATATGGAAAGAGATGTCAAACTCCAACTTTTTGGGATGAATTTGGTGAGAGGAAACTTATAGGCCTAGAAATTATTGAAGAGACCAAAAAAAAGGAAAAGACAATCCAATCCCATATAAAAGCAGCCCAAAGTAGGCAGAATAGTTATGATGACAACCGAAGAAAGGATTTGAAATTCCAAGTGGGAGATCATGTCTTTTTAAAAGTATCTCCATGGAAGGGTGTCTTAAGGTTTGGTAAGAAAGGGAAATTGAGCCCCAGGTACATAGGACCATTTGAAATTATGGAAAGAATCGGAGTTGTAGATTAATGTTTAGAAATTTTTCCAAGTCTCTCCAAGGTCCATGATGTATTCCATGTTTCATTGTTGAAGAAATACAAGCCAGACCCAATGCATATACTCACCTATGAAGAAATAAATCTGGAACCTAATTTATCATACTGTGAAGAGCCTATCAGGATTCTTGACACAAGGGAGCAGGTATGGAGAAATCGGACGACTTGTCTAGTAAAGGTTCTTTGGAAAAACCAGAATATTGGGAAAGTAACATGGGAACTGGAGGATGTTATGAAGAATAACCACCCACATCTTTTTGGTGGGATTTATACAAAAAATTTCAAGGACGAAATTCCCTAAGGAGGGAATAATATAACACCCCAAACATTTTTTTGGTATACTTCTCTTAAATACATTCTATTCATAGCCTGTATTTCATAAAGCACCATGTTCCTTTGAAACAACACTTGGTTATTTAAGAGGTAGTCAAAACCTAGCCATTAAACATAAATTTTTCACTTCTATGTTTTGAATTCTAAAAAATGGTCATCTAGAGTTGTGACCAGTAAGTCATTTAGAGTCTGATAGAACCAACTTGATTTTTTTTTATGAATAGTAGCATACCCCTATGAATAGTAATATGACCCTTATGAATAGTAAATAATGACAATATTTTTATTTTCTTATGGTAATAAGATAATGAGATCTTAATTAATTTTTCAGTGTGATATAGAATTAATTATATCTTTAAAATGGTTATTTTTCGAATTAACTATGATTTTATTTAAAAATTAAATTTAAAATATATATAAAATTATTTTTAAAAAATGGAGTTCATTTTTGAATTCTAAATGTCAAAAAATGGTTAGGGTGAATTTTTGGGATTTTTCTAAAATACTTGAATTTTTCGTGAATAGTAAAAATACAGTTCTGAGTTTTCGATAGTTTAATTACATAATAATAATTTTATAATTAAATATAAAAGTATGGTCGACTTGTGTACAATAACTTTTGACATGAGGTGTTCCATGTGGCAAAAAACATAGGCAAATACCATGGGCAAGCCCATGGTTTTTCAAAAAAAAACCACTAATGAGGTGTCCCTTTTAATTAATAAAAAGCTGCCTCTTAATTACTATAAATACCCACTCACACCCTTCGTTTTATTTCATTAAAAACTCATTATCCTAGAATATATTGTAGTATTTCCTCCCTATGAGTTCTCCCAAGGTTTCTTAAAACCTCCAAGGTCCCAACTTTCAAGTTTTGGGAGTTACTCTACAAGGTAAGAGAATCAACCACCCTTCTCTTTTCTTAAAGATTTCATTTTACGTTTTCTATTTTATTTTCAATTGAATTATGTGGGGATATTTAATTAAATATTTTCCTTACTTTTCATATTATATAATAGTGATGATATACCCCCTTTATCTCATCAAACTATTTTATTAAATTTTAAGTGATGCCGTTTGGCTGCCGAATTTTCGTAAGAGATTTCTCAAATTTTCTCTTATTTTGAGTTCCTTTATTTTATATTTATTTACTCATATACCCTCATAAAAATTATATAATAATTATATTACCTTAAATGAACTGGAATTATATTATGATAATGGAATATTTCTTCATAATATCTCTTTTCCCCCTACTATTATACTAAAAATGAAAACATCGTCCGAGATGTGTTAATTTATCACATTCAAGGACGACGAGTTCTCAATTTATGTTACCATCTTCAATTATGATCATTAAAACATTTTTATGGTTGAACCATATCATAATATATGTATTTCATCTCATTAATGTTCTATAATTCCTACACACTCATAATATGGAACAATAATACAAAACAAGTTCATTGTGCACAAAACCGCCAAGCCTAATCCAAGCATTTATCAATAACTTTTAACTAATGATTCATCCTCAAGTATATAAACCAGAATAACTATAAGATAATTTATATATATTTAATTTTAATAATATTATATACTAACAATTCTATATGTTTAACCACATTTCAAATGAACTTCCATTCATGAATAGAAGTAAACCAATCATGAAAACCAAGGAAGAAAATGCTTCCAAAACAATAAAATTGAACCTCTTAAACCCATAAAAAGGGACATAAATGAACCTAATAAGGTTATAATAAGTCAATTAAATGTATAAGAGGTTATGTGATTATTAATTAATGAATATAAATTTAATTATTCATGTTTTTAAAACAAATGAAGAACACACTCGAGCATAAGGTAAGGGGTTTCTCATCTCACTTTCATTTTTGTGAGATTTCCATTGTTCACCACTTATTTCTTGCATATGATGTATGTGTAATTCCATTTGATATATAATATCACTATTCTATATATTTTCATGGTATTAAATGATCATTTTATAATTATTAATTATTGGTTACACGAAACGATTGGTTACAATGTGGTAATGGGCTTTGTGTCAATTTTCCGTTTCGTGACTTACTTTGTTTTGTGCACCTAATAATCCTTATGTGGTGTACCTACTGACCATTTGAGATCAATTTTCATTTGAAATTATATTTCTATTAAATATCCATAATCTCATATCATGTATATGTTTATTTTCTAAACCGTATACCATTTTACATACGATGTATAATTGAAAAGTTATTTTAACTATAGAAATATTGATGAATCTGTATTCTCTACTTTATAAAGATATTGAAAAGGAATATTGATCTTGTATTAAATAAATTTATAAATAATTATTTGGAATTGAAGTGGAATTTGGTGCCTTCTATAGCCCCTCGATGCATCGACAAGTCTCATGAGACAAATCAGTTGGTGAAAAACCCTTTGAGTTTGTTTCAAAAAATCAAACAGGTTTCTACATAGAGAACTAAACTGTTTTATTGGTATTATGGTATCATGTTATAGATACATGATGTACAATTAATAAGAATTATCTTTTTTAATTATTAGTTATTACTATCCATATGGTTTTCACTATGACAAAATTTATTGATGCAGTTTCATTCTCAGTTTATTAATGGTGTGAGTTTTTATTTATTCACCATGCCATGTTGATTATGTCAAATTGTTTACAATTCAGTTTTTTTTATTCATGATTACAATATTTTTAACCCTTACTGAGTGTTTGAGCTCACCCCTTTCAATTTTTTACCTTCAAAATGTAATTAAGAGGAGATCATTTATTGAGTTTTTGTGGATGTAGTGTTTCATTTTTTTATGCTTTTTATTTTGTGACATTTTCCAATGTAATTTGAGTTACATATATGCATCTAGTTTCTTCAAGACTAATAAAATGATCGTTCTTTCATAATTTTCATTCCTTCTAACCATAAAAATATAACAAGTAATGCACCGACGCTGGTCTAGAGGGATCAGGGTGTTACATTCACAGTAGCCAGATGAGTTGAGATCTCCATAATTATGGTTGAAAAAATCTTCTAAGGTGATTCCATGGAGACTAGTGGTGCTGTAGAGGAGAATGATATAGAACTCGATATTTCCAATGACTACTTTGGAAACTCTAATGTGAAGTAGTAGCAGAAGTTGAGGATGAAGGCTGTGAGCGTGGTAGATGATGGCAGTGGGATCTATCTAAGTGTGGTACATGCAGGATTTAAATGGGATTACACTATTTTTACAAAATGTGAACAGTAACCAAACGAAGTCATCCCACATAGAACTAGAGATATAGGGGAGACATGGTTTAAAATTCAAAGTGTGTGCTCTATAATTCATATGCCCACAATGGGGATGGTCTCCCGCACTCACATGCATACATGAAAATTGGGCCGAGTAGTGCCACTCGGTCCAAATGCTCTTCATCCCACCCCTACTCATGGGATACTCCCACCAGATCACATGCCACACAAACCTGATACCATCATACAACCTCTTACCCCTCATTTAAGGCCTTCCCATGGCTCTGCATGGTCAGCTGGACCTTGGGCCTAGCTAGGTAAATTTTGGGGCACTTGGTTGAGGGATAGCCTATGAGGATTATTTTTTGGTAAACATACCTGAAAATCATTCAAATAAAAAAGTAACAAAATAAAAAAAATTTAATCTCTTACCGAAATTATTTATTTTCATTCATTTTAATTCCACATTAAAAAATTCCCATAATTAAATAAAACATTTTATTTCGTGGGTATTTTTCTTAAGAATCCATTTAAAATCAATGAAAATTACTTAAAAATATGCATGTAATATGAGTGAGTTAGATACCATCCTTGTTCTTTTTTTGGATGATTTATGCTTATGATGACAAGCTGTTGATGAAATCTGTTCCCTTTTTCCATAGGTTATACTTTAGAGAATTTGTTTTCTTTTCATGAGTTCTAAGATGATGAATGATTTATGATATTTTGGAATATATATGTATGATTTTATTCATGTGATAGGTGGGTGTTATATCTCCCTTCAATGCATTGGGTAAAGATGGATGAATCATGAGTAAAAATGTTATGCATGGACCTGATTACATGTTCCCAAAATGTTATGTGTGAACTTTATTTCATGTTCAAAAATGTTATGCATGAAAATAATTATATGTTCAAAATGTTATGCATGAACCAAATTTCATGTTCATAGTGTTATGCATGGAACTGTATTTCATGTCAATAAGATTATGCATGGACATAGTTTCATGTCCATAAGTTTATATGAGGGCATTATTTTATGTCCTTAACTTAATGAGTGAAATTGTTTCTATTTATACATGTTCACAATGTTATAATTTTATGTGTATTATACAATTTAATGTTTCATATCAATGTTATGCTCTCATATCTTATGTTATTTGATTATTTTATGATTCATGTCTTATGAAATGCCAATATTTATGCCGCGACTCAAGATTATGAATCTATGATATACAGGGTATAGATTTTAAAATTTTAAGTTCATGTTATATACTCATGTTATGATTATGTGATACTGATATCTCTATTTTTTTACCTTACCGAGAATTTGAGCTCACCCTTTCTTATGTTTCCATTCCCAGGTGATGAAGAAAGGTTTAGGTAGGGTATTTTAAAGAGGAGCATTATGTGAGAAGATATTTTCAAGAGATGTTAAATATCTTTCATAAAATAAGAAGATTATATATCTAATATCCAAAGACTATAAACATTTACGGTTATGGTGTGGATAATATTTTTATGTATTGAATATTCATCTAAATAGATGTAATATTTGTGTATGAAAATATTGGGCCATTATAGTTGGTATCGGAGTAGGATTTAGAAAATATTTGGAGATTAGGGTTAGAAAAATTTTATGAAAATCCGTGGGATAAGACTAATATAGGACAACATCCTAAAGTTTTAATAATTATCATGAATAAACTATGTTAAACCTAAGGTTTCATAGAAGAATGTGTCATGATTTATACATTATATAAATGATTTCTCAGAATCATGTGGTTATACCCTATGATTAGTGTTTCTTGATATTATTTCTAGATTTAGTCAATGGATGAAACCCAAAGGGACCATGTTAATGCTGAGTGCGATGGAAAATGCAATGATTTTCATCCCGAGAAACGAAATGTTATGGGATATGGAACACATAATCTTGCTACTATGCTCACAAAAATCTCTTAATCTATAAATCACATTGAGTTTCCAAATGATAAAGGTTGAGAACAATGTACTATTGAATATTTCATGATGAAACATCTACCTTATTTTAGTGGGTCTTCTAATCCACTAGAGTCTGAAAAATGGATCAATGACATTTAGAAAATATTTTCTGTTCTTCGATGCTCAGGACATGAAAAGTTACCCTAACTATTTATCATTTAGAAGGAGAATAATATCAATGGTGGAATATTATAAAGAATACGAGGCAAGAAGGAGAGATTGAATCCATGCTATGGGATGATTTTAAGGTTGATCATAATCTCAAAGTCTTTGACACTCATTTTAGGGTTTTATGTGATGGGAGTTTATCAAAATTAATTATATTTTAAGATACATTTATGGAAATATATCCCTTTGGTTTTGTATATGTGACAAAATTTATTCAATTAGGAATTCCTTTACACTTTGTGGACATATGATTAAAGGTATGGTAACCCTTAGGGTTTATCTTATTTTAGATATTGAGGTAATTATGGGTTTTAGTTAATCACCTTATAAAGTCATCACACTTCATTCAAGGAATATTTCTCTCTAGATTCTCTTTCCAAAATATATATTAAGATAGTGGTAAAGTTTTATACATTACAACATTCAATTGTATCTGATTGGGATATAAAGTTTACATTGAAGTTTTTATGAAGTCCCTAGTAAGCTCTTGATACAGAGTTGAGTTTTAGTACTACATATGGTTAGTTTGAGATAATAGTTCAGAATCTAAAGTATATAATAAAATATTATTATATGAATATCAAAGGGGATTAGTATCAACAACTCCCTCTAGTTGAGTTTTATCACAATAATAGATTTCACTTTATAATTCAAATAGATCCTTATGAAAAGATGCGTAAAAATCCAACGTACTAGAAGGAAGTTGCATAAATAAATCTATTAGGACCTAAGCAGGATGAAGAGATACCTAAAAAGGTATAAGTCAATCACCAACACATAAGAACCACACAAAGTTGAAAGAAATGTTATGATGATAATCATCAACACGATCTAGAATTTGATATTGGTGAGAAGGTCTTTCTATGAATTTCCCTATATAAGAAATAAGGGAAAAATAAACCCTAGTTATATTGGTCCAATTGAAATACTTAATCATATCAGGATAGTAGTTTGTCATTGGGAACTTCCATTGAATCTCTCTCAAGTTCATGATGTGTTCCATGTATATCTCTAAAGGAAGTATATAAATAATTATTCAAATGTACTAAACTTATAGGTTATACAACCAAATAAATAAATTTCTTATGAATAATAATTAGTGGAGATTTTGAATCATATAGAAAAAGTCTGAAAAAAAGATACTCATCTGTTTAATATTTTGTGGCGAAACCACCAATTTGAGGAAGATATGTGGGAATTTGAGGATGTGATGAGGTATAGGTATCCTCATATATTTTAATCCAAGTGAATAATTTCAAGGTAGAAATTAATTTTAAGGGGGGTATAATGTAACACCCTGATATTTTTATGAAATATATTTTTAAATAATTTTATTTCATTGATAGTTGCATTGCACACAACAACAAGTTTAGATGAACCACAAAATATTATCAAAATACTATATGTCTATTATAAACTAGCCATTAAATTGGAAGGAATGAATATAAATAACAATTTTATGAAATAAATCTAATGGTTTAACTCAACATGAATATATTGTTAAGTTCTTAGAAAATAATCACACAATTTTTAGTAAAGTCATTTTATTATTCAAAAATAATTTTTCTTCAAAAATGAGACTTCTTTTAATGAGTGGATATTAATTTCTAGAATTTATAGAAAATTTGTTTTATAAAATTAATTTTATTTTTCAATCCATAATTCCAAAATTATCTTAAAATAATTTTTTGTGAATTTTCTGAAAATAGTTATTTTTCAAGGAATAGTGAAACATACTAATTTTTATTAAAATCTATATTTTATTTTAGTGTTTTTAAAAAGTAAAATTATCTTTTAGATTTTTTTTAAATTTTTATTATTTAATTTTAATTTAAAATAATCCAATTATAGTTTTTGAGGTGGATTTTATACTTTAATTTAGTATAAAAATATTTAATATTTAAAAAGGGTATTTTTCAAAAAAAAAACAGTTTTTTGTTGCATTTTGTATTTTTTTATTTAAAATTTGTTTATTCAACTTATTTGTTTTTAATTTTGAAAAACGGGTTCTATATTTGTAATAAGTGGTTCAAAATTTATTAAATAGGTCACTTTTATTTTTGGCCAATGTGAATAGTAGTAACCTCGGTAATTTTTTTTACCATGATAAAGGATAAATGAGGTAACTTTGGTTAAAAATAAAATTATAAGAACAAATAAATGAACTGAAAACTTAAATAAATATTATTTTGTGGATTTAATTCAAACCTTAACACTTAAGGTTATAAATTTAGTTTTTTAAAGTACACTTGTCCATAAAAACGACTTATATATTATTTAAATCAAAGAAAGTCACAAAATGTCATTTTCTTTGTCTTATATATATCTTATGTGTCCACATGGGGAAAAAATTAGGTTATGAATGAATATAAGAGTCCATTTTTAACTTATTAAAATTATTTTGTTTATATAAATTGATTTATGACTTTTTGGGCCACTTGGATGAGATTATGACCTTTATAATATTTTATTTAAAGAAAAGCCAAAGATTTCACATTCATGTTTTTAATAATTATAATTTTTTTAATATAGTGTTATCTAGAATATATATTATAATATAAATATTATTTTTAAATATAAAAGATTTATCTACATCATTCTAATTTATTTTCTAAATTTTAGTGAAGAAATAATTATCTTAAATAATCACACAATGATGATGTAATAATTATTCAATTAATGGGAAAATCAAATAAATGATAATAAAAATATTAAAACAATTATAATTTGAGATAATTAATGTCATAAATATATTTCATAAATTATTTTTATATACTATTTATGTATTAAAATATTTGGTTCTAAGTTATCTTATTGTATTGATTTTATTAAATTAAAAGTAATGAATAATGTCAAAATCGGCAATAATGATAATTCATGAATATAATATTTTATTATATTATTTAAAAATAATAAAAATATTAAATAATCATAAATATGATAATATATGTTCTAAAAATTCATACCCTATTCATTTATAGGCTATTTGGAAGCATGTTTTTCTAGAACAGTCTTATTATATTTTAATATTTTAAGAATTTTCAAAAGTGCCCCTCATCACAATTATAAAATGGAACCCCTACCTTCACTTATTTACACCACACTGAGCCATATATGTCAACAAAAATATGCCCATTTCCCTTACCAACTTCCTTATCCATGTTATTGATGTGCTAGTCACCTCAAAAGACCAACCCTAGAGCCCTTTAGAGAAGATCTAAAGGAGTTGTTTCGAAGAAGAGGTAATCACTCAAACCAACCACTTTGTTTTTATACTCTTCTTTAACTCCTATAAATCTATGATAATGATCATAAAATTATAAATTAGTTCTCCTAAATATTATGAAAAATTATTATGATTATGAAAACATCATTGTATACCCTCTTTTCGATCAAATAAGAAGCGAAAGTATCGCCCGTACGTACGTATAGCTTACCGTCTCCACGTAACGATACATTTCATTTTTCATTACCTTATTTTATTTATGGGAATTACGATAGTTTGAATGTTTATATATTATATTTATGTCATGATTATACTTATGTAATGATAATATTATGTCCACCTTAACATCATCCAATATTTTAGGAAACAATAATGTCACTCATGCGTACGTATGGACTACCATCTTCATGGTACGATGTGATTTTTTTCACTTATATTTAATATGAATGTTAATAAGGATTATTTTATAAAAATATACGATATATATAACATAATATTTATTCTTGTAAGGTGTATTATTATTTACCTTTTTTTATTCCATTAGATGAAAAATGGAAACAACGTTCATATGTATATACGACATACCGTCTCCATAAATGGTGTAATTCATTTTGATATCTCAAATTTTTGTGAATGATTAAAAATATGTATACAATGAATATATATGATTTTTATACCAAGATTAAAATACTATAAATTAAGGTACCATGATCGAAGTATAAGGTTTGGGACTACCAAACTAAAACATGCTTGGAAATCGAAGTGGTTATCACCCAGAACAATGATATTAATAACAAATTATTAATAAAAAGATGATAAGATGTTATAAATAAATAATAAAAGGTATTATAGATATATTTTTATAAAATATATGTATAATAAATCCATATTTATTATAAATTAGCTTTTAATGTGAAGAAATAAAGTTGATACTTGAGGTAAGGAATTTCTTAAGTCAATTTCCATTCATTGGGTGAAAATTATACTTCATTTATTATTTCATGCTATGATTATGTGTGAAATGAATTTTTATTATCTTATTTTGTATTTACACTTTTTTTATGCGGATTTAAATCATATATACATAATCGATTGATTTTATTAACTTCAATGATATGATCTTTCTAATAGATTTTCACCTCACTTTTATTTTTATGGGATAAATGCCTTATACACTACATGTTTCTTTTGTGTGGAGTATATTATAATCATGAAAGTATTTTATGAGTCTTATCCTGAAAATTATTGTATTTACATATCCAACTATGTTTTTTTCTTTCATGGGTATTACGATTCAAATGATACCCAAGCAGTAAGTGTAACATCCCATAAAATCAAAACCTAGTTTTATTATGAAAACATTTTATTAAATGGATTTATTTATAATTTAAACATTTTAAGATAATATTTGTTAAAATAATAATTGAAGTTAATTGTTTTATTTAATTATAAGTACAATTTTCAAATTTATTCTAAAATAAAATATTATTTTATTTTGTTTAAAGAATATTTTAAAATAACTATTTTTATTGAATAGAATTTATTTTTATCAAAATTTTTATTTAATAGAATATTTTAATATATAAATATAGTTAATTTGTTTTTGATTTTCAAAATATGATATATATATATTTATATTAGTTTTGAATTAGAAAAAATTATGAATATACTATACAACTAATACTATTATAAAAAAACAATTTTATTTTAATTAGATAATGATATTATACATGACATTTAAAATTATTATTTTAATGTATTATATGTTATAATATTTAAAATGTCAAATATTTTAAGTAGCGTTATCTTAATATAATGCAAGTAAAAAAAATGTATCATTAATATTTTCAATCTATTAAAATTTTAAAATAGTATAATTTAGTAAATGAATATTGAATATTCATAAGAGAATGTTTTATTATAAAAATATAATGTTTTTAATAAATGTATTAATAAAAATAATATTATTTCTATACAAAATATTATCAGGTTATAAAATTATTTTATAAGTTTTTAATATAGAAATTAAACTTATAATATTATACATATAAAATGTTAACATTTATATTAAATAAATTATTTATATAATAATAATATAATAAAAAATGAAAAAAAGGAGGAAATTGAAATAAGGGTATGTCGCGTTTGATGGGTGCATCACAAGGGTCTCATAGAGAGATATTAGGAGATAGGGGATCATGCTTCTCCTTCCGAGAGAGTCGAGGGTGAGGCTATAGAGTTTGAGCCGAGGTCTTCATAAGGCCATGCCATGGCCGAAATCAAGGGAAGTCGATCCAAACACCAGAGAGGAGTCTGAACAACGTTCGACTATAGATCTGGCTCGATCGAGCAAGGACCAGTTTCCAGTAGGTAGGATCTGAGTGTTGACATTGAGATCTAATGCAGATCTAGGGTTTGAGTGCGGTCAAGAATTAAACTTTCTTCAACCTAAATAGGTAGGTTTTTTTATTTCTTAGGCGTTCGAATATTCCTCTTCCTCCAGGTTTTGATTTCAGATATGTACTCATTTTCATCTGATTTCCCTGTCTGCTTTGGCTGCTGTGGTTGTTTTTGTTTCATTTCCATCTATTTTACCTGTTATAGACTCTCTCTCTTTTTAATTTATTCTATCAAAATATTGTATAATATTATCCTTTATTTTTTTCTGTAGTTTATATATTTTTTATCTAATTGTTCCATATTGTTTTCTTTATATGAGTGATTTCAACCGTTGAGCATCACTATCCACTATTTTTTATTCTCAACTTGGTGCAATATATATATATATATATATATATATATTATAAACCAAGCTTTCTTAAAAATCCTTTCTTCTAAACCTTTAGTTTGAAAAATAAGGTTTATTTCCTTCATTTAATTTTTAGAAATGTATCTCTCATCATTGTTTACAAATAGTGGTGAATTTTGCTATAAAATCCCTAAATGGGTATGCAAATGAAATGGGGTGAACCCAATTTTAGTCTTGAGAGTTGAGGGTGTGTGAAAGAAATGTTGTAGCAGAACTACACCTGCATGTGCCTACAATTTGTGTAAGGGGAATTATATTTCAATGTAAATTTGTTTGGTTTTTTTCCATTACCATAAAAAATGTTCTTCAAATATAGTTTGTTCTTTTTTGACAAAGATTTTCATAATTGTTTGTAAGGGAGATGGATTTATATATCTATTTTTAAATCTTATTTTTGTAAGGGTGTATTAAAACTACATGTAGTCCATGATTTAAATTCTTTAATTGATAAAATAATCTTCATTAGTATATATATGTATATACCAATGTATACATATGTATTTATAAATATTTGTTCTATCTATTTTATGTAATTTTCAGAACTAAAAATATGTAACATAAATTTTTTTTGGTTTGTCTTCAAGTGCTGGTTTGCTTTTCAAAACAATTCAAATGTTTCATTTATTTCAAAATTAGTAAGGTATTTATACTTTAATTTCAAATTCACTGAGAGTGGTTTAAATTATATTATAAATATTATTCTATTGCACATATTTTACAAATATTTATCTACATACACGTTTTCATATCTTTCTAATTTTTTAGAAAATTATAAGGTGAGGAAAACGTATTTTAGTGTTCATATTTTATAAAGAATTATTTTTAGATTTTAATTTATGCTTATGCAATAGGAATTTTTCAACTGAATTTATTATTTAAAATTCTGGTTTATATATATATATATATTATATTTATATATGCAATAAATTCAAGCCTCTTTTTCATATCTAACCATTATTGCAATTTTGAAATCAATCCTTCAAAAATTAGAATTCCATGTTTATGTAAGGGTGTTATTAGTTTATTATGTTCAAAATTATTTTAAGAAATTATACTATCAAATCTTGTTTTAGTACATGAATGTGTACTATTTATGTACTTATAGAGATGATTATATTTATATTAAAACTACGTTAGAATTCTGATATATTTATTTATCAAGTTCTTTGCAGAATGAATTCATTCAGCTTAATGTTACATAATTCATGTTGGATGCATACATGTATATATAAATAATTCATTCAAACACATAACATATATGTATGTGTAAATTATTTTTTCGAATATTGTAACGGCCCGGACCTTCCTGGTCTAGTACTTCACCAAAAAAAACTTGGTTTCATCAAACAGTTCCACCAAAATAGTGGTACCGGTCACAATCTCCCCAAGAAACAGTTGAAATGTTTACAGTGGAACCACTGATTGTGGAACCGCTTACGGTGGCACCATGAGGGTGGCACTGTAACGGTGGCACCGTTTCCTCACCAAGCGGTATTCATTTTTTTTCCAGTTTTCGACTTTTTCTGCTCCTGAGACGTAACTTTTGACATAGAAATGATTCAATACCCCCTTTAAAATCCATTTAAAGCCCATAAATAATATCTAAAATCCCCTAAGAGATGGGCGACCCTTAACTTACCAAAATGCGTGGATTTTCCTCAGTGTCACACCCTTTCCCCATACTTTCTAGTTCTGCCCCTGTTGCGCGATTTAAAGGAAACCGTTTAAACACACAACTATTAAGGCCATGTCTCTGATGAGAATTGTTAAATGAAAATTAATTCCATCATTCATAACCGACCAACCGTGTGGTGAAACCATGATCCCTCTATAAATCTATTCAAAATTCCATATCCCGTAAATCTAATATCTCACCTTTTATCGCACGGGAATTCCTTTTTTTCTTATTCTTCTTGACTAGTCTCTTTTCCTCTCCTTGGTACGTTGAAGTCCCCCCCTTCTTGAGATGGGTTGTGTGCCCGTGCTGGAGTCCCTCCAACTCATTCTTGGAGTCCTTGTATCTCTTCCCCTGCAAGTCGCGCATCCCCAACTCCTGGCACCGGGAGGAGAAACTTCGATTGTTTATCATCCAAGTAGGGTTTTCCTTTGTCTCTCTTTACTGTGGATCATGCGGGGTATGATGTTTTTTCTGCGGGGATGGATGAAACCAAACTTTAAAAAACATAATAAACAGACCTTTAAAGAATGAAGGGGGTGTGATCGATGTTTCTGATGTACCTTTTTATCCTTGATTTTTGTGTTGTGAATTATATGGGCTTATGCCCATTGAAAACCATGATCATTGGTGGTCTTTCTTTGTGCACTAATGAACCACTATCTTCTATGATGACTGAATGACTGTAATATGGGAATTTGGTTAATCACGTAAACTTTTCCAATTAAATGGATGTCCAGTAAACAACAACCCTTGTGTGATCACGCTGGTTAAACAAACAGAACATGGGAACTTAATAAATGATGTGCTTGAATTTGGAAACTCCCTCGCTCTATCTTGGTGGTATGTGTGATTGTTTTGGTTTGTGCTTATGGGGTGATATGGATGGGGATGGGACCCTCTATTATTGCAGTTTTTGGTGGACCTGAGGCCGTGTGGGGATGTATCTTGAGGATTGGTTTGGTTCTCGTAATTTGAGGGATCTTAAGGATCCCTTTGTTGTTGTGACTTTACAAGAGAACCGGGTGTGAATGCTTAAAAGTACTGTTTGGTTGTTTTCCTTCCCTTATCTTGTGGTTATGCCTGGTCGTTTCCCAGTAGTGCATAATTTACTTAAATGGAATCACTTGAACATGAAAACAAGAATGGGTTCAATGGGGAATTGTTTTCCGAGAATGAGTGGTGACATGGTTGTGGGTTCAGTGCTTCTTGTAAATGAATAGTAACGAGGGTGTTTTTTGTTGGGTTGGTTTGGAACCCCTATGTTGGGATGAGTGCATGTTACCTATATATATAATTGTAGTTCTTATGTTTCTTATTCGATCCCCACCCAATTTGAGCACTTTGTGACGAACACCCCCATTTCGTGGGGGAGGGTTTTTTTCCCAACACTTTTACAAGTGACTGGTTATTAGCTCCTTTTATGCTCCCTTTCCCGAGTGGCCCAAGACCCTTAGGGCTGGCTGTGACGGTATGAGGTCCATTATAGCCCAAGATTCTTTGGGCAGGGTAGTTTTGGTGGTTGGCCTAGGTGTGTGCGGGCAGGTTGTTTACCAAGTGTCTTCGAGATGAGGGCCAGGTGTCTTCAGGTGTGGTATTAGTTGTTCTAGACAAGGTGTTTACGGGCGTGGTTATGCGTGGTTGTTATGGCCCAGGTGTTTGCGGGCGAGATGTGTGGTTATAGCCTAGGTGTGTGCAGTTGGGGGGATGGAAGTAGGACTATGGTGAGAATGGCGGGAGAGGTCCGATGCCTAGGATGTCTTCAATAACCAATGGGGAAGTGGAACGAGGTACCCAAACATCGATGTGTTGTTACTATTACATTACTTGACTCGCATTATTTAGGGAGTGTGCCTTAGTGAGGTTTGGGTGAATAATTTTCCTTTCTGGGTGTTTTGGTTATCTCTTCTCTCACGAGGCAATAGTGCGACTCCCCACTTGTGCACGAGAGTCTTTGGTTTTCCCTACTGAGTATACTTGTATGCTCACCCTATGTATATAAAACTACTTTCAGGTTTCCAAGAGGACTTTAGGGATCGTGCAGGATCGTACTAGTTCAGATATTGGGATAGTTTCTGTTTGCGTTTTTCTTTTCTTTGGTACCTTGTTTTGGGATTTTCTTGTACTTTTGTAGCATTTTCTTTTGGGACATGCATATGGGAATGGTTTGTTTTGGCTTTACTTGTACTTCCAATTTTGGCATTATTGGGAATTACAATCTTATCACCCGATCCTATTAAAATAAAAAGGGTAATTCCTTCCATCTTGTGTGTTATTCTATACCCTTGGTGCTAGTTGTCACTCTAGGACCTATTGATGGTCGGTCTCGGTGGGTCATTATCTCTCCTTTAACTTGAAGAAGGAAGGGTCTGGCAACCTGTTGTCCCTTCCCTCATCTTGGTGAAGGTGAGTCGTGACAGAATGCTATCAGAGGCCGAGGTTGGGGGATAAAATGGAGTCTGGGGTTAGGCACAGTGAGGATTTCATGGGATGGTAGGGCAACAATGTTGGACAATCTTGGTGCGTGAAATAGGCCAACGAATACCGGCTAGGACACGAGATTTTAGGACCCCCGTGATCCAATGCAAGGACTCTGGGCCTACCGAACGACCAAGTAAGGCTACAATGATTGCAGGGTAGAGACCCTAAGAAAGGTACATGCATCATAATGACTTGTTTTATTGTGTTTCTTGGGTATTTTTTGGTATTTAAAATGAATAAGAAGTCTAAGAAAATTTAAAAGCAGTCTTCTACACTACTCGGGCTTATGCATTCCTTGTTTACCTTGCAGCTATGGAACCCAGACGGCGACCAAGGGTAGTGCAGGAGATCGAGGCCCAGGAGGTTTATTTGGCTGATCGACAGAGGGATGACCAAGAGGAGGAGGATGATCAGTGGCAGAGGATGTTCCATTCCTTTTAGCGACAGAACCTCAGGAAGTACAAGGGCAACATCTCAGACGTGGAGACAGAGAGCTGGCTAGAGGAGCTGATGATAGCTTTCAGCTTGATCCAGGCTCCAACGGAGTACTGGGTTCCTCTGGGTGTAATCCATATGTGGGGAGTAGTGCTTTCGTGGTGGATGCTCTACCTCAGGGAGAAGAGGGAGGCTGAGGTTATGTGGGCTGACTTCGAGAAGGAGTTCTGGGAAGAATTCCTCTCTTCCACAATGAAGGCTGAGAAGAGGCAGGAGATTCTCTTCCTCCAGTAGGGGAGTATGTCAGTGAGAGAATCGGGGATCAAGTTCAAGGATCTCCTTCGCTTTTCTATGGACCTCTTTCCGGATGAGGAGTCTTGGGTGAGACATTTAGAGGAGGCACTCCGACCTTCTCTTCAGTATGCGGTTACCCCCTTCACCCTACCGATGTACTTGGAGGTCTAGAAGAAGGCTAAAGTGTTGGAAAGGATGCACACACAGGGAGGTGTATCGTGAGCGGGAATCCATTTGGGCTCGTCGAAGGGGAAGGATGTCAACAGCATGCCTCCAGCGTCAGGTCCCTCTATGTTTTGACCAGTAGGGAGCATGCCTCAGCAGTTCCAGTTCTGATCTCCCGGTCCTCGACCTTTCCTTTCGAGCCAAGGACTGAGATGCTTCATCTATGGAAGTCTCTAACACCTTCAAAATCAGTGTCTGGACCGAGTACAGTACAGTGGGGGTGGGCCGGTGTAGCACCTACCTCAACCGCAGCAGTTCCGCAGTAGTTTCCAGCTAGGCCCTTTCAGCAACAGCAGTAGGGACAACAAGCTCCCACTCATCCAAGGGAAGACGTTTCAGGAGGAGGCAAACCTCAGGGTGCTCCTTAGGGACCTCAACCAGGGCACGGTCAGGGAGGTGAATGACAACCGAGGGGCAGGGGAGCAAGGTGTGGGCGGTTACATGCCACAGAGGCAGTAGTTCTGGCAGGGCCAGAAGTCGTTCGAGGTATGATCAGCCGGTTTAGCACTCTTGTCTATGCCTTGTTCGATACATGAGCTTCACACTCCTTTGTTGCACCCAGTCTAGCCCGTGCTTTGGGTCTAGACGTTGAGAGACTTCCAGTTCCCCTGGTGTTGAGTACGCCAGTCGGAGGTCAGACCGACTTGTCTTATGTTTATCGAGGGTGTATACTGATGATAGGGCCACATCAGTCAATCAGGGATCTTCTACTGTTGCAGATACAACCATACGATGTCATCCTGGGTTTTTACTGGTTATTATTTGTATGTGATGTTATTGAATGCTTCTGAGGAAGGATCGTGTTTTCAGACTTGGGCGGCCGACATGTGACTTTCATCGGTGAGCGGGGTTTCCAGGAAGGCAGCCAGCGAATGGAGCCACTCCTTTCCCTGTTTGATGAACTATCAGTGGAGTCGGCGGATACAGAGATGGTGGAAGCCCTGAGAATTTTCAGTGAGTTTATAGATGTCTTCCCTGAAGAGGTGGAGACTCTACCCCCTCGACATGATGTTGAGTTTGAAATAGAATTGCAACCTGGTGCCCATCTGATTTCAATGGCTCCCTACCAGAAGGCACCTTCTGAGTTACGGGAGTTGCGGATTCAGATTGACGATTTGATGAAGAAGGGTTTTGTTCGACCAAGTGCATCACCATGGGGCGGTCCCATCTTGTTTACAAAGAAGACAGAAGGTGGTATGAGGTTGTGCATAGACTATAGGAGGCTGAATCAGGTAACGGTCAAGAATCGCTACCCTCTCCCGAGGATAGACGATCTATTTGACCAGTTAAAAGGGGTAGGATGGTTCTCCAAGATTGACCTGTGGTCAGGATATCACCAGTTGAGGGTAAAGGAGGGTGACATCTCGAAGACTACCTTCAGGTGCAGATATGAGCACTTTGAGTTTGTAATCATGCCGTTCGGCATTACAAATGCACCAGCTGTGTTCATGGGGCTCATGAACTCCATCTTCCATGAATATCTAGACCGGTTCGTAGTCATTTTTACTAACGACATCTTGATCTACTTGAGATCAGAAGAGGATCACGCTGAGCATCTGAGAACGGTCTTAGAGGTCCTCCGACGACACCAACTCTATGGGAAATTGTCCAAGTGCAAGTTCCGGACGCAAGAAGTACACTTCCTTGGACACGTGGTGTCCGAGCAGGGAATAGTGATGGACCCTTCAAAGATTGTGGTGGTTGTTTCTTGGGAAACACCCAAGAACATGGTAGAGGTTCATAGTTTCCTAGGTCTAACAGGTTACTACAGGAGGTTCGTGCCCAATTTCTCCCAAGTTGCAGTACCTTTGACAGCCTTGACCAAGAAGGACCAAGATTTTATGTGGAATGAGAAGTGTAAGGCAGCCTTCAATTATAGGAAGGGGAAGTTGGTTAGTGCCCTAGTGCTGAGGTTTCCAGAGGAAGGTGTGGCGTATGAGGTGTTCTGTGATGCTTCAGGACAAGGCATGGGGTGTGTACTGATGCAACAACAAGGGGTGATCTCTTATAGATCTAGGAAGTTATGTCCCCATGAGCATAACTATGCCACCCACGATATGGAGCTTGCAGCGGTCATGTTCTCACTAAAGTTGTGGATACATTACCTCATTAGGGAGAACTTCATAGTCTTCACGGATCATAAGAGCTTGAAGTATATCTTCTCCCAGTGGGACCTGAACTTGCAGCAGTGAAGGTGGATGGATTTCCTTCAAGACTACAACTTCGAAATCTCCTACACCTCGGGAAAGGGGAATGTGGTGGCTGATTCCCTAAGTAGAAAGTCATAGAAGGACATGGTTTGATAACTAATAGATGCTTAAAAGGCAATGGAAGAGTTGGATGCCCTACACCTAGATGCAGGGATAGATGGTGGTAGAGTTTTCCTGTTTCAGATGACTGTGTGGTCCTCTCTATTGTGGCAGGTAGAGGAGTCTCAGTGGGGAGACTTAGAGACTTAAGTAATGCGTGATCGCATTATCTAGGGAAAAGCTCCGAAAGGATGGTCGGAGGATGGTCATAATTGGATTATTTTCCAAGGGAGGATGTTTGTCCCAGAGACGATGCATGAGAGAGTTATAGCGGTACACCTAGGAGTTTCCAAGATATTTCGGGGTTTGAAGAGTAAGTTTTGGTGGCCTAGGGTGAAGCGGGTGGTGGTAGAGTTTGTAGCAAAGTGCCTCATGTGTTAGCAGGTGAAGGCTGAACACCCGTCCTAGGAGGTCTGTTACAACCTTTAGATGTCCCCAAGTGGAAGTGAGATGATATCTCGATGGATTTCAACACGGGACTACCCAGAGTTCAAGGGGGTTGTGATGCTATCTGGGTAGTGGTGGACCTACTGATGAAATCAGTTCACTTCCTGGTGATCAAGGAGTCGGGTATGGTGGATGCCCTAACACAGTGGTATGTGGATGAGATGGTGCGGTTTCACGGGGTTTCGAGGTCTATAGTCTCCGATCAGGATACTGGGTTTACCTCACCAGTCTAGAAAGGACTGCAACATGCTTTTGGCACCCAGCTATGCCTCAACACTACTTTCCACCCTGAGATAGATAGGCAGATAGAGCTCACCATCCAGCAGGGTGGAGGATATTCTATGAGCATGTGTTTTGGACTTTGGGGGATCATGGGTACAACACTTGCCTCTGGTAGAGTTTTCTTACAACAATAGCTATCACTCTACCATTGGCATGGATCAATTAGAAGCTTTGTATGGGAGGTTGTGTCGCTCACCTGTGTGATGAATAGAGATCGGGGAAACAAGTGTTCTTGGCCTGAAAGTGGTGCAGAGCACGACGAAGAAGGTTCAGCTTATACGAGAGAGGATGAAGGCATCCGAGGACCAAAAAAAGTCATATGCCGATAATAGGAGGAGACCCTTGGAGTTTGAGGTCAGAGACCACGTGTTCTTGAAGGTCTCCCCTCAGTGTGGGCAACAGAGGTTCAGCAGGGGGAGTAAGCTTTCTCCCAAGTTATTCTGACCGTTCGACGTGCTGCGGTGGGTCGGCGAAGCAACTTATCAGCTGGTGCTACCACCGCCGCTATTGAGAATGCACGACGTATTCCATGTGTCTCAGTTCTGACAGTATCTACATAACGATTCACACATACTTGACTGGGGAAAGATGGATATCGAGGCCAATGTGATGTTTGTAGAAAGACCAGTGAGGATCAAGGATCGTGAGAATAAGGTGCATCGTGGATGAACCATTCCTCTGGTTCTTGTGTTATGGAGGCATGGTGGGCTCGAGGAGAGTACCTGGGAACGAGAGGCACATATGCGCACCCAGTACCCAGAGCTGTTTTGAGTTTTTTTTTCTATTTTGATTGTACTTGTTTGTGAGGAATCATTTTACCTTGTTAACTATGGAATCGACTATTTCCCTTGTTCTATGGATGTGTGTGCAAAGTGTCCTGACTATGGGGAGGGGAGGACCCGATCCCTAATCAAGACGCATTAAGGTGTATGCGATTAAACTCATGTGGGCGAGTCAGTGCCACCCAAAGAGGATAATATCTTGACATGGAAGAAGGAACTTCCTAATCCCTATGTCTGGATGGTATGAACCTTGAATATTGGTGTGCTTACTTGGGGGGAGAGGAGCGGTAGTGTATTTATAGTCATTCAAAATATATATGAGGGTTACTCCTGAGAGGTATCTTTTAAGGTGGTTGTTCAGACCCCTCTCCTTCCTTCTGGTATATTTTTGATTCTCAAGGGTGAGAATAGTTTGAGAGGTATCTGATGTAATGGATCAGACCCTCCTGGTCCATTACTTTGCAAAAAAAAAACTCAGTTTCATCAAAAGGTTCCACCAAAATGGTGGCACCGGTCACTGTCTCCCCAAGAAATAGTGGTACTGCTTATGGTGGCACTGCTTACAGTGGCACTGTGAGGGTGACACCGTGATGGTGGTACCGTGAGGGTGGCACCGTTACGGTGACACCATGAGGGTGGCACCGTGAGGGTGTCACGGTGATGGTGACACCGTGACGGTGGAACCATGAGGGTGGCACCGTGATGGTGGCACCATGTCCTCACCAAGCAGTCTTTGTTTTTTTTTCTTCAGTTTTTCACTTTTCCCACTCCCAAGACATAACTTTTGATGTAAAAATGATTCAATACCCCCTTTGAAATCCATTTAAATCCCATAAATAATATCTAAAATACCCCAAGATCTAGGTGACCCTTAACTTACCAAAACGCGTGACCTTTCCTCGGTGTCACACCCTTTCCCAATACTTTCCAGTTCTGCCCCTGTTGCGCAATTTAAAGGAAACTGTTTAAAGGAACAGCTGTTATGGCCACCTCTCTGATGAGAATTATTAAATGAAAATTAATTCCATCGTGCGTAACCGCCAAACTATGTGGTGAAACCATGATCCATCTTTAAAGTCGTTAAAAATTCCATATCCCGTAACACCAGGATCACACCTTTTATCGCATGGGAATTCCTTTTTTCTTCTTCTTCTTGGCTAGTCTATTTTCCTCTCCTTGGTGCATTAAAGTCCCCCCCCCTTCCTGAGGCGAGTTGTGCACCCGTTCTGAAGTCCCTCCTACTCATTCTTGGAGCCCTTGGATCACTTCTCCTACTAGTCATGCATCCCCAGCTCTTGGCGTAGGGAGGAGAAACTTCAATCTTTGATCATCCAAGTAGGGTTTTCCTTCATCTCTCTTTACCGTGGATCATGCGGGGTGGGTTTGCTATTTTTTCTGTGAGGATGGATGAAACCAAAATTTAATGAAGATAATAAACGGACTTTTAAAGAATTAAGGGGGTGTGATCAATGTTTCTGATGTACCTTTTTATCCTTGATTTTTGTGTTGTGAATTGTATGGGCTTATCCCACTGAAAATTAGGACTATTGGTGGTATATCTTTTTGCACTAATGAACCCCTGTCTTCTGTGATGATTGAATGGCTGTAACATGGGAATTTGGCTAATCATGTAAACTCAGACAATTAAATGGATGTCCACTGAACAACAACCCCTGTGTGATCACCCTGTTTAACCAAAAAGAATGGGGGAACTTAATGAATGATGTGATTGAATCTGGAAACTCCCTTGCTCTATCTTGGTGGTATGTGTGATTGTTTTTATTGATGCTTATGTGGTGATATAAATAGGTATTAGATCCTCTATTGTTGCAGTTTTTGGTGGGCCTGAGGCCGTGTGGGGCTGTATCTTGAGGCTTAGTTTGGTTCCGGTACTTTGAGGGATCTCAAGGATCCCTTTGTTGTTGTGACTTTACAAGAGAACCAGGTGTGAATGCTTAAAATTGTTGTTTGGATATTTTCCTTTCCTTAGCTTGTGGTTATGCCTGATCGTTGCCAATTATTGTAGAATTTACTTAAATGGAATCACTTGAACATGAAAATAAGAATGGGTTCATTGGGGAATTGTTTTCCGGGAATGAGTGGTGACATGGTTGTGGGTTCGGTGCGTCTTGTGAATGAATAGTAATGAGGGTGTTTTTGTTGGGTTGGTTTGGAACCCCTAGGTTGGGATGAGTGCTTGTTACCTATATGTATAATTATAGTTCTTATGTTTCTTATTCTTGCCCCACCCAAGTTGATCATTTTGTGCTGAACACCCCCATTTCATGGGGGAGGGTGTTTTTCCCAACACTTTTACAAGTGATTGGTTATTAGCTCATTTTCTTCTCCCATTCCCGAGTGGCCCAAGACCCTTCGGGCAGGATGTGACGTCCTGAGGTCCATTATAGCCCAATATTCTTCAAGCTGGGTAGTTGTGGTGGTTGACCCAGGTGTGTGCGGGAAGGTTGTTTCCCAAGTGTCTTCGGGATAAGGCCCAGGAGTCTTTGGGCGTGGAAGTAGTTGTTCTGGCCCAGGTGTTTGTGGGCGTGGTTACGCATGGTTGTTGTGGCCCTGGTGTTTGTGGGCGGGATGTGTGGTTATATCCCAGGTGTGTGCGGGTGGGGGGAGGGTGGCAGTGGGACTGTAGTGAGAATGGTAGGAGAGATCTGATGCATAGGATGTATTCAATAACCAATGGAGAGGTGGTGCGGGGTACCCAAAAATTGATGTGTTGTTAGTATTACATTACTTGACTCGTGTTATTTGGGGAGAGTGACTTGGTGAGGTTTGGGTGGATATTTTTCCTTGCTGGGTGTTTTGGATATCTCTTCTCTCATCGGGTATTAGTGCACCTCCCCACTTGTGCACAAGAGTCTTTGGTTTTCCCTACTGAGTATACTTGTATGCTCACCCTACGTATATAAAACTGCTTTTAGGTTTCTAGGAGGACTTTGGGGATCATGAAGGATCGTACTAGTTTGGATGTTGGGATAGTTGTTGTTGCTGTTTTTCTTTTCTTTGGTACCTTCTTTTGGGGTTTTCTTATACTTTTGTGGAATTTTCTTTTGGGACATGCATATGGGAATGGTTTGTTTTGCCTTTACTTGTACTTCCACTTTTGTCATTGTTGGGAATTACTATCTTATCTCCCGATCCTATTAAAAGAAAAAGGGTAATTTAGTCCATCTTGTGTGTGATTCTATACCCTTGGTGCTAGTCTCCACTCCGGGACCTATTGAAGGTGAGTCTCAGTGGGTCATTATCTCTCCTTCAACTTGAAGAAGGAAGGGTCTGGCAACCTGCTATCCCTTCCCTCATCTTGGTGAAGGAGGGTTGTGAAATATATATATATATATATATATAAGTATTTATTTAAGTGAATAATGAATCATAAATAAATTATTGATGACTATTTATATCAATGTGAATATGTATTTCATAAAATCATGGCATCATTCTTGTTATATTTGTAATTTTATCGCCATGATTCTAGGAAAATGTTCATAATACGTCATCATGTTTTATCAATATTGTGGGAGTTGCATTTGCATATATACATGACCATGTGTTATGCTTATCATCGACACCCATTGCATTTAAAATAAAATTTTGTTTTAAATTTTGAATTTTAAAGTTTTAATTTCCAATTAATAAGTACATCACCTTCATTGAAAGTGTTTTATTTTAAAGGTTACTTTTATAGTTTTATGTGCAATACATAATTATTTATTGCTTAAGAATGTTATATAATGGTAAGGGTAATTTACTAATTCCATCTGAAGAATATATATTTTCATTTCATTAACCTATGAATATAATCAATTAATAAATTGTGTGATAAATATATTTACATAAGATACAGTTTTAAATTATCATTTTTTTATAAAATGAATTACATGTGTTAATGAAAGGGATTTAGAATACATGGATGATTAAAATTATTAACATTTGATATAAAGTTAAATGAAATGAGTTTTTGTGTTATCAAAACTCACTATAAATTCCAAATAAAAGTTTATAAATAAATAAATAAATATATATATATATATATATACAAGTATTATCTCCAAACTAAGGGTTATTCATATTTTGGTGTGATTTAATTTATTTTGGTGTAACGGGTGGTTTCATTGAAACCCTAACTATATTTCAAGGATTACTAAATTCAAGTAAAATTTCTAAGAAAATATTCCACTTACATATATATGAAAAAAAGTTTATGTTTTAAATTTGATTTCGTATTAACTTTGCTAAAGGATATTCTCATTTATCACTTTTTTTGCTAAAACATAAATTTATTCTGTGTTGATGAGTTTTATAAATACATTATGTATATATATAAATGTATATGTATATATATATATATATATATTTATGGGAAACATTAAGTTATTTTATTATAAAATATGGTATATATATATATAAAGGATATAATGTTTATTAACATGTTATAATACTTAATGTCATATTTTAAAAAAATGTGCATAACATGTCGTCATGTTATTTTAAACTTAAGGATGTCACATCTGCATACAGTCATGGTCATATGTCAAGCATAACATCGACACATCTTTTATTCTTAATAAACTCATAGTTTCAAATAAATTTTCTAAGATTGTCAAGCACACAGATTTCTTCGAGAATTGAATTGTTTTATTTATTTTAAAAGATTATTTTGAGAAGACAAAACTATATATGTATTTTTGATTAAATTTTCATTTGTTTCATTAATCATTATATGGATGGCCTACAAATAAAGACAATTATTTCAAGTATAGGATTAGTCTTTTTTTGATATTATATGGGTTAAGAATTAAAATTTTGAAAGTGGTATGGGACACTTTAGATTGTTTAAAAAACATGTACCTCAATAATTTATCAATAAATTTATTTTCATCTATGATTAAGATTTAAATAAATCAAAGTGGAATTAGACAATTTGATTTAATGACATACTTTTATTAAACATATGGGGAATTCATAGGATTTATTATGTGACAGGTGAGGCTCATTGTAGCCTCTTGATGAATCAGTAGGTCTCATGAGACAAAATAGGTCTTAGAACGAGGCCTTGACAAAATCATTATCTATGGTCTTGGCACGAGGCCTTGAAAAAATGGTTATGTATGGTCTTATCACAAAGCCTTGACAGAATGTTTATGATGTCATGCATTATGTATTCCATCATTATGAATCTAGTAAATGAATTTCCATGTGATTATTTGACTAGTAGAACAACCATGGTTAAGAATCATTCTCTTATAAACGTGTATTAATCAGCTATACATTTTCAAGTTCACATGGAATGATGTTTTATACTTATGTATATCATTTTCTAAGAAGGGTTAATTGTTTGTTTCCAATCTATAAACAAAGTTTAATAACTTATCTATCATTTTATGGTTTTCATTTATGTGGTAAATGATAATTGATATTATTTTTGGTGTAAATTCTAAATAAGTAATATTTTATGTGAAAATTTATATCCACACACCTCAAATGTCAAAGATAATTAGGCGTGGCCTTTTCAGGACTTATAAATGGTATTCCATGCATTTTTTAAGTACACACATATTTTATGATGCATTTTATTTGTACCCTTAAATAAGTTTAGCAATTTTGAGAATGAGTTTATCCTAAAATTTGTTTCAGAAACTCTCAAGAAAATGGTGATGACATGTTATGATAAATGTTAAAGCATGTATTTTAAATAAAGGTTTAAAAAAAAGTTATTTCCTAGTGGTTTTGTTTTAAAACCCCTTATGGGGAATTTCTAATGCTCACCCCTTTTTTAAAATTATTTTTTCACAACTCACTTTGAAGTCCAAAGTTGGACGCTATAGTTTTTATGTGCACAGAAGTGAAGTTTGGATTTTATTTTCTTAATTTTATTGCAACTCTGATAAATTGTAAACTTGTATCTAATTCTCTAGAACCTTAAATGGTAAAAGGTCCTTTGTTATGTAGTACGATGTTTAAATATTTAGTTACTTTTCAAAAAAAATTAGACAACATATTTTTAGCACACTCTGGGAAACTAGGGTATGGGTCTTTACAATTAGTATCAGAGTAATGGTCTAGAAAACTTTGAAAATTAGATGTTTTCATCTAATAGTAGTGTCTAGAAGTCCAGCGGTCCGAGTTTTCTTAATTCTGAAGACGGAAATTTAGAATTGTTTTTAGACTGATGAAACGAATTGTGAGGATGCAATTATTTTGAGGGGGGAATAATATAATAGCCTAGAAAATCTAAACCTACTTTTATTATGAAAATATTTTATTAAATGGATTTATTTATCATTTAAATATTTTTAAGATATTTTTTATTAAAATAATAATTGAAATTAATTATTTTATTTAATTTTAAGTATAATTTTAAAATTTATCCTAAAAGAAAATATTATTTTACTTTGTTTAAATAATATTTTAAAATAACTATTTTTATTGAATATAATTCATTTTTAACAAAAAATTTATTTAATAGAATATTTTAATATATGAATATATTTAATTTGTTTTTGATTTTCAAAATATTCTATATATATGTATATTATATTTTAATTATATAAAATTATGAATATAGTATAAAACCAATACTATTATAAAATTATAATTTTATTTTAATTAGATAATGAGATTATATATGACATTTAAAATTATTATTTAAAATTATTATATGTTATAATATTTAAAATGTCAAATATTTTAAGTAGTGTTATCTTAATCTAATGTAATTAAAAAAAATGTATCAATTATATTTTCAATCTATTAAAATTTTAAAATAGTATAATTATTAAAAGAATATTGAATATTTATAAGAGAATATTTTATTATACAAATATAATGTTTTTAATAAATTTATTAATAAAATGAATATTATTTTTATACAAAATATTATTAGGTTATAAAATTCTTTTATATGTTTTCAATATAGAAATTAAACTTATAATATTATACATATAAAATGTTAACCTTTATATTAAATAAATTATTTTTATAATAATAATATAATAGAAAAAATGTAAAAAAAAAAGAAAATTGAAATAGGGGTCCCTCGCATTTGATGGGTGAAACATAAGGGTTTCATGGAGAGAAATTGGAAGACAGTGGATCATGCTTCTCCTTCCAGGTGAGTCAAGGGTGAGGCCAAAGAGTTCAAGTCAAGATCTTCATGAGGCCATGCCATGGCTGAAATCAAGGGAAGTGGATCCAAACACTAGAGGGGATTCTAAGTGGTGTTCAACTATAGATTCGGCTTGACCAAGCAGGGATCAGTTTCTAGCAGGGTGGATTTGCGCATCGACATCGAGATACAATGCAGATCTAGGGTCTGAGTGTGGGTGAGAATTCAGTTTTCTTCAACCTAAATAGATATGTTTTTTTTTATTTTTTAGGCCTTCGAATCTTCCTCTTTCTCTAGGTTTTTATTTCGGATCTGTACTAATTTTCATATGATTTCATTGTCGACTTTGGCTATTGTGGTTGTTTTGGTTTCATTTCCCTATGTTTTACCTATTATAGTTTTTTTTAATTTCTTTTGTCAATATTTTGTATAGTATTGTCGTCTTTTTTTGTAGTTTATATATTGTTTATGTCATTGTTCTGTATTTCTTTCTCCAGATGAATTATTTCCACCATTTAGCATCACTATCTACTATTTTTTATTCTCAACTTGGTGCAATATATATATTATAAATTTTTTTTATTAACAATACTTTCTTCTGAACTGTTGGTTTGAAAAACAAGGTTTATTTCCTTCTTTTCATTTTAAAAAACGTATCTATCATCACTATTTGAAAATAGTGGTGAATTTTCCTATAAAATCTCTAAATGGGTATGAAAATTAAAGGGGGTGAACCCAATTTCCGTCCTAAGTGTTGAGGGTGTGTGCAAGAAATGCTGCAACCGAACTACACCTACATGTGCCTACTATTTGTGTAAGGCGAATTATATTTCAATGTTAATTTGTTTGGTTTTTTTCCATTACCATAAAAAATGTTCTTAAAATATATTTTGTTCTTTTTTTACATATATTTTCATAAATTTTTGTAATAGAGCCTTATTTATCTATCTATTTTTAAATATTATTTTTATAAGGGTGTATTAAAACTACATGCAGTCCATGATTTAAATTCGTTAATTGATAAAATAATCTTCATTAGTATAAATATGTATATACTGATGTATACATATGTGTTTATAAATATTTTTTTATCTATTTTATGTGATTTTCAGAACTAATAATATGTAACAATGTTTTTTTGGTTTTTCTTCAATTACTGGTTTGGTTGTCAAAGCAATTCAAATGTTTATTTATTTCAAAATTATTAAGGGATTTGTACTTTTATTTCAAATTCATTTGTATGGGTTTAATTTATATTATCCAAATTATTATATTGCACATATTTTATATATATTTATGTACGTACATGATTTCATATCTATCTAATTTTTCAGAAAATTATAAGGTGAGTGAAACGTATTTTAGTGTTCAGATTTTATAAAGAATTATTTTCATATTTTAATTTATTCTTTTGTAAGGGGAATTTTTCTACTGAATTTATTATTGAAAATTATTGTTTTTATATATATAAATATATTTATATGTATATATGCAATAAATTCAAGCCTCTTTTTCATATCTAACCATTATTTAAATTTCAAAATCAATCCTTCAAAAATTCTAATTTCATGTTTATGTTAGTGTGTTTATTATTTTATTATGTTCAAAATTATTTTAATAAATTATTCATATAAAATCACGTTTTAGTACATGAAGGTGTAATAAAATTATTTGTGTACTGATGGAGATTATTATATTTATATTAAAACTATGTTAAAATTCAAATATATTTATTTATCAAGTTCTTTGCGGAATGAATTCATTGAGCTTAATGTTACATAATTCATGTTGGATGCATACATGTATATATAAATAATTCATTCAGACACATAACATATATGTATGTGTAAATAATCTTTTCGGATATATATATATATATAAGTATTTATTTAAGGGCATAATGAATCATAAATAAATTATGGATGACTATTTATATCAATATGAATATGTATTTCATAAAATCATGGCATCATTCTTGCTATGTTTAAAATTTTATCTCCATGTTTCTAAGAAAATACACATAATACAACATCTTGTTTTGTCAACATTATGGGCATCACATTTTCATATATACATGGCCATATGTTATTCTTATCACCGACACCCGTTGCATTTAAAATAAAATTTTAGTTTCAATTTTAAATTTTAAAGTTTTAATTTCAAATTAATAAGTACACTGCCTTCATTGAAAGTGTTTATTTTAAAGTTTACTTTTACAGTTTAATGTGCGGTACATAATTAGTTATTGATTAAGAATGTCATATAATACGAATGTTAATTTACTAATTCCATGCGAAGAATTTATGTTTTCATGTCATCAACCTATGCATATAATTAATTAAGAAATTGTGTGATCAATATATTTACATAAGATACAATTTTAAGTTATCACTTTTTATAAAATGAATTACATGTGTTAATGAAAGGGATTTGAAGTACATGAATGATTAAAATTATTAACATTTGATGTAAAGTTAAATGACATGCGTTTTTTTGTTATCAAAACTCACTTGAAATTCCCAAGAAAAGTTTTTACACACACACACAAGTATTATCTTCAAACAAAGGGTTATTATTACTTTGGTGTGATTTAATTTATTTTGGTGTAACATGTGGTTTTATTGAAACTCTAACTATTTTTCAAGGATTACTAAATCCAAGTACGATTTCTAAGCCATTATTCCACTTATATATATATATATAACAAAGTTTATGTTTTAAATTTTATTTCATATTAACTTTTCCAAAGGATATTCTCATTTATCGCTATTTTTACTAAAATATAAATTTCTTCCATGTTGATGAGTTTTATAAATACAATATGTATATATATAAACGTATATATATATATATATATTTATGGGAAACATTAAGTTATTTTATTTTAAAAGTTAAACTCCTGGTATATATATATGTATATATATACAAAGAATATATTGTTTAATAACATGTTATAATAATTAACATCATATTTTAAAAAAAATGTGCATAACATGTCAACATGTTATTTTAAACTTAAGGATGTCACATATGCATACAGTCACGGTCATCCATCAAGCATAACATTGTCACACATTTCATTTATAATAAACTCATGGTTTTAAATTAATTTTCCAAAATTATAAATCACATAGATTTATTTGAGAATTGAAGTATTTTTTTTATAATTTTATGTGTGAAACATATTTATTTATTTTAAAATATTATTTTGAGAAGAAAAAACTAAATATGCATTTTTTATTAAATGTGCATTTATTTTATTACTCATTTTATGAATGGCCTAAAAATAAATAAAATTATTTCAAGTATGGAATTAATATTTTTTTGATATCATATGGGTTAATAATTAAAGTTTTCTAAGTGGTATGGGACACTTTGGATTTTTTAAAGAATATGTACATCAATAATTTATCAATTAATTTATTTTCATATATTATTAAGATTTAAATAAATCAAAGTGGCATGAGACACTTTGATTTAATGAAATGATTTTATTAGACATATACTAAATGCATAGGACTTATTATGTGTTGGGTGAGGCCCGCTATAGTGTCTTGATGCATTGGTAGGTCTCATGAGACAAACTAAGTCTTGGCCTGAGGCCTTGAAAAAATCGATATGTATGGTCTTGGCATGAGGCCTTGAAAAAATGGTTATGCATGGTCTTAGCATGAGGCCTTAATAGAATGTTTACGATGTCCTTCATTATGTATTCACTCATTATGATTCTAGTAAGTGAAAGTCCATGTGATTATTCAACTAGTAGAATAACCATGGTTAAGAATCATTCTATTATAAACATGTATTAATCAGTTATACATTATCAAGTTCACATGGAATGATGTTTTATAATTATGAATATAATTTACTAAGAAGGGTTAATTTTTCATTTCCAATCTATAAAAAAAATGTTAAAAACTTATCTATCATTTCATGGTTTGAAATTATGTGATAAATGATAATTTATATCATTTTTGGTATAAATTCTAAACAAGTAATATTTCATGTGAAAATTTGTATCCGCACACCTAGCATGTCAAAGATAATTAGGTGTGGCATTTTTTTTGACTTATAAATGGTATTACATGCATTTTTTCAAGTATGTGCATATTTTATAATGAATTTTATTTGTACCCTTAAATAAGTTTAGTAATTTTGAGCATGAGTTTATCCTAAAAGTTGTTTCAGAATCTCTCAAGAAAATAGTGATGACATGTTACGAGAAATTTTAAAGAATTTATTTTAAGGAAAGGTTTAAAAAAAGTTAATTCTTAATGATTTTATTTTGAAGCCCCTTATTAGGCATTTATAATGCTTAACCCTTGTTTTAAATTATTTTTTCACAGGTCACTTTGATGTCCAAAGTTAGACGCCATCATTTTTACGCGTGCAAAAGTGAAGTTTGGCTTTTGTTTGTTTAATTTTATTACAACTCTAATAAATTGTAAGATTATATCTAATTATCCAGAACCTAGACTAGTAAAAGTTCATATGTTATGTAGTATTTTGTGTAAATATTTGGTTACTTTTCAAAAAAAAATATAGACAACGTATTTTTAGCACAGACTTCGGGCAACTGGGGTTTGGGTCTTTACAGTAAGGATTTATTTCATGATCTCATCATTGTACATTATTGTTTAAGTTTAAGTCTATAATAAGGAATATTTATTTTCCATAACAATGTTTTCAAAAAAATGTTTTTAAAAAAGTTTTTACTATTCTCCAAATATTTTTAATGTCATTTTTACCTCTTTTAACTTTTTATAAAATGTTTTAAAATGAATTTTCTTATCATTTTTGAAAAATGTATTTTATGATTTTTCTTAACTTATATGACATGAACATAATTTCTCTCCATCATGACACATTAATGATTTTAATCTTACTTTACAAGTTTACAAAGTTATTTTCAAATAAAATGCTCCCTTTATAATTTTTCGGATTAAAAAAAATGATTTCAAAATAAAAATGATATTTTCCTTAAGAATTATTTCAAGCGATATTTCAAAATAATTTTCCATATAAGATAAAATTATTTTGTACTACTTATGATTTATTGTAGAATATATACAAGGATACCATGCTTATTATTTTTTTGGATGGTTTATGTTTATGATGAAATGCTATTGATGAAACCCGTTCCCTTTTTCCATGGGTTATACTTTGAATAAATTCATTTCTGTTCATGAGTTCTAATATGATGAATGTTTTGTGATATTGTGAAACACATATATATTATTTTATTTATGTGATGTTTGGTATCTATATCTTTCTCTAATATGTCAGGTAAATATGGATAACTCATGAGTAAAAATGTTATGCATGAACCTGATTAGATGTTCACAAAATGTTATGTGTGAATCTGATTAAATGTTTACAAATGTTATGCGTGAACCTGATTTCATGTTCACAATGTTATGCATTAAACTTATTACATGTTCATTTTTTTATGTATGGACCAATATTTCATATCCATAATATCATGCATAGACCTGGTTTCATGTCCATAAATTAATGTGAGGGTCTGATTTCATATCCTTAACTTAATGAGTGACCTTTTTTTATTTATACATGTTCATAATATTATAAGTTTATGTGTGTGACATAATTTCATGTTTCATATCAATGATATACCCTCATATCATATGTTCTTTGATTATTTTATGATTCATGTCTTAGGCACTCTCAATATTTATGTAATGAATCAAGATTATGAATCTATGATATGCAGGGTATAGATTTTCAAATTTTAAGTTCATGTTCTATACCCATTTTATGCTTATGTGATTATTGAAATCACTATTTTTTACCATAATTGAGCATCTAAGCTCACCCTTTATTATGTTTTATTCCCCAAGAAATAAAAAAGGTTTAATTAGGGTATTTCTAATAGGAGTACTATGTGAGAAGTTCTTTATGGGAGATGTTTAAAATCTTTGATAAAATAAAACGATTTTATATATAATATCCAAAGAATATAAACCTTTACAGTTCTTGAATGGATAATATTTTTATGTATTGAATACTCATCTAGATATATATAATATTTTTGTATGAAAATCTTGGTCTATTATACTATAACATGGAGTTTTAAGTTCCTAGAGAATGACTGCAACACTGGAATTGCATATGTTGACAAGAGAAGTGGTGATGTGGTAAGAAATTCATTCTAGTATATTGATGAAAAATATGAGAGGATGATTTATTGTAACAAAAAATCATGGTCTGATATATTAGATGAAGGGGATACAGAGGTTTAGTTGGGAAAGGCTTCTAAGGAGTGTGGTAGTGTCCCTATTATTGTAGATGAAAATGTGGACTCATTTTGTAGTTAATCTGATTGTGAAATTTCTATGTAGGATAAAGTTCATAGGGAAATGAAACAAGAATGGTCTATGGATAAGAGGAAAGGAATGAATAATCTGGACCAACCTCTGGTTTATCGGGTAGGAAATCAATTACCTCTTCCCAAATGGAAAAATATCTTAGTGGATGATGAGGGATTCAAGTTAGTCACCCATAAGAAAGGCAGTTTTCAATCCTCATTAAAGACTAGGCCTACCCAGAGTCATTCTTAGGAAGCAGTGGTTAACACTAGTGGTTATACAACCAACTTTGAACCCCCTATATAGGGTGAGGTCCCAACCTACTCTCCATGCAATATAGAGGTAGTCAGGGTAGCATACAATGATAAAGAGAATGTCCTTGAGGATACATTGGGATCTCAGGATACAGGTGGTACACTGGAAGGGAATCAACTCAGTTTTCTTGACATTTTAAATAGGTTGAATATTAAGGAAATATTTCATGAGGAATTTAGAAATGTTTATATATATTTTCAAGTTGAAGGACAAACCTCAGGTTAGGGAACTAAGCCTCATGATGAGGAAGAAGAATCATCATGCATGGATGATGAAGAGGAAACTTGGTAGGCTCCTAAGAAATTAAAGAGAGGAAGACACCCAAGAGGTTAGGGTGGCTCCCAAGGAAGGGGTGACAGACATAAAAAAAATGTTATTGTGGTTTTTTTGTTTGATTTTGGTGGAATTTGTATCAATTTTTATCATTTCATCCCCTTAAACTTCTTTTCCTATATACTTTCTCTTTAATAATGAATTTTCTGAGACCATGGATTTTAATCCATGGTTCAATCCATTCTGGGTATAATACTAATATAATACAAATTTTATTTACATATATTATAATATATACATAAATATACATGTAAATGTATAAATATGTATGTAAATATATAAACGAACACACACACATATATATACACATTTAAATATATTTATAAAAGTGTGTGTGTACGAGTGCAATCACATGTGCTTGTCTTTATGATTATTACAAAAACTACTGGATTCCTATATTATCTATGTTTTTTATTTATGTTGAATATATTCATATATTTAGTTTTGTATCTAACAATACTTTAAAATACCCTTTAATAAATCTTAAAATAAACCCTTTATTATTATTTTAAAATCATCGATGAAACTAGCACTGATAGAAGTGATGCAATTTTATTATCTTTATTTCGAGTGTTGATAAAGCACTATTTTTGAAAAAAATCATAGATATAACATAACATTCAAAACTAAATAAAATCATAAGGAAAATGAATAAATAAAAATATATGAACAAAATGAATCCAATGAATAACATGTAGAAAATTAAAATCATGAAGTGGATGAAACTTAAAAACCACAATAAAAATGATTCATTATCAAATTTAAATTTTTAAAAAAATTCCTTTATACAAGTTGTAAATAATTAATATTATTAAGTAGATTTGGATATCATTTATCTGATTTGGATTTTTTTATTTGAAATAGATGTTGATCTTCATATCTGGATATCGTTCTTGGTGTTTATGTAATGTAAAAGATTTTCATACGACACCCTAATATAAATATAATTTTGGGTTTAGGTGGTGTAGCAGGAAATTAAACCCATAGAAATAAATTTATACTTTTGTCATTATTTTTTTAAAATCACTGATGAAATAAAAAAATATTAAATTTATGAGCACTTTTTTAAAAAATATTGATAGACTCAGGCCTTTATCAATGCTTTTTAAAAAATGATGATAAAATACTAGTGAACCACACACCTTTATCAATGAGTTTTAAAGTCATTTTTATAGTAGTGTGTAATGCTTTGACCCGATACACTTGGTCCATGCTGGAGCACTGTATGGTCTCAAGCACACCTTATAACTCCCCAAGATTTTACTATATATCTTTTTTTAAATAATTATAACGTATTCAATAAATTTCTCCACACATAATATTGAATAAAAAAGAGATGAAAAATATTAGATGCATATTATTAATAAAATTACAAGAATAATAAAACCACTTGAAAATAGAAAATATTAATCAACTAAAAATGTTTACATGTAGAGGATAAATAATTAATATGATTTAATATTAAAAAGAATTGTTATTTCTCAAATAAATATTTTTTTAAAGTGATTTTTTATCCTAATAAATTAAATCGACCAATTTTAAAGTATTTTATGATCTACATATTAACATTATATTAATTATAAATTGACATGAAATAATTTTAAGAATACGTAAAAATGTTATTTTCAATAAAAGAAACTATTATTTATATTTTGTATTGCCATTTTAAAAATAAATTATAAATTTTAGAATACGAATTTTATAAAAATAAATTTCTTTTTTATTTCAAAATGTAATCATAATCTTAGGATGATTTTTTAGTTTTTTTAGAAAATGTTGTTTTTTTGGGTTAGTAGTGAAAACTACTGATTTTAAAAATACCGTCACTTTTATGACATTGAAACAATATAAGAACGACTTGAAAGTTTATGAAATATTTTTTATATACAAAATATATATTAATAGAGTAAAATAATTAATTTAAAAGTACAATGTTGAATTTATAAAACCCATGTTTAGCATTTTTGGAAGTTTAAGTAATATTTTACTTTAATAAAATCTAATTTTGGTTTTTTTAACTAAGTATATACAAGGTATAATTAGGGTTTTTATTGTTATTAATTCCAAATAACTCTTATTTGAATAATAATAAACTAATTAGGTTCATTTAAATCAACAAAATTTATAATTTTATCTGAAACATAATTTTATGCTTCAAAATAGACTATTTATAAAAAAAATTAATGCATCATGTGTGATCATTTTAAAATTATCATTTTCGAACCATAGAATTTTTTTTAATAAAATTAATTCGGATTTTAAATCATCAAATTAGGTAATATCTTCAATCTTATTTTTGGTCATTGAAACTAATTACTAAGGTTAAGAATGAGTTACCATGGTAAAAGTTAAAAGTAAAGAGAGAAGCCTAAATACAATCATATGTTGTCACCAAAATGAATGTTTGAGAGGATTATAGACCTTATAATGACCCAAAATCTATTATTTTCCATTATTTTATACACTTTACCTTTGAATAAAGACTTTACCTTTTTTATTATTACAAAAAATGCCACTCCTCTTCCTTATAAAAGGTTTCACCACTACCCCACTTCTCTTCACACCAAAAGCCGCTTATATTTGACCAAAATCTACCCAAATAACTTTCCAAAACTCCTAGATAAGTAATATAAGTTTTTTATTCTTATAAAACCACCTCTCAAATCCCTAATCTAATTTTCAAAGGATCTCTTAAAAGGAGTAAGGTAAAATTCTCAATTACGCCCTTTTCATTTCTTTTACTTTATTTCATCTTCTACCTATTACAAATATAATCTAACAATATTGACATAATTACACTAGTATAATAAGTATACTATAATGTTATTATGTTTATGGGATAACAATTTTTTGCCTTCATCCCAACCATTTGAAAAATATAAATGTCACTTCTGTTATGTGTGGATTACCAATTCCATAAATGATGTAATATATTTTTCATAACCACCATACATGGGTGGTTCAAAGGTGGTATTTAATGAATAAAAATTATATTTAAAACATTATTAATATTATGAAATTTTAAATCATTCCCCATCTTCCTCTTATTCTATGGAAACGAACAATTCATCCATGAGTACGTGTGGACTACCACCTCCACTAAAGTGATGTATTTAATTTTTCATCTGGTCATTTAGTAATTATCAAAAATCTCTTAAAATATGATTAAAAAAATTAAAAAACTTCTAATTAATATCATTGTGATTTTTTAATAATGATATTATTCTAAAATTATCTATTTCCTAACCATGGTCACCCATAGATTATAACTTATTCTTGTTTGGGTCGGTTTAACCGCCTACATAAAAAATGCTATAAATATATATCATGGATGAATATGGAAATATTATTAATGGTGTTATTATATATTAATTAGAAAATAATTTTTGCACGGATCTAAAAAAATTATATTAATATTTAAATTATTGTTAATGTAACACACTTTTTTTCATTAAAAATTGTCGAAACAATACCTTCACTGACTTCATCATCACAAATCAAAATTAAAATACTTATTAAATGAAATTATAATGTTATAAATCATTATAAAACCTCTATTAGATTAACTATAATGATCTTATAATTATGAAATTTTAATCTATAAACAATATTCAACACCACTATTATGAAATTAGTACTAAATAAACAATTAAAACTAATAACATCAAAGTATTAAAATAAAATATCACTATAACATCCTCAAATTTAAAGGTATGTTTTTTAAATCACAATGTATCTTGTCTTTTATTTTTCTCCCTCATAGGTTTTTTTATGGGTGAATGGGTATCAGCATTATTGTTTCATCAATTATATGGATAAGGGGAAGTATGGGGGATGAAACAAGGCCACCGACTAGCCGGTGGGGTGCAATGGATTGTTGGTGGTACTAGAAGTGGGATTTTTATTTTTGAATATCCATTAAGTTAGATTGTGGGAGGCCCCCAACCGATTGGGGTCCAGACACAGACCAACTGGAAGTGGTGGAATCTAGAATCATGCATCATTAAGTGCATTTTGGGTTTTCCCTCCAATTAAATAATTAATTTAACCCTAAACCTAATCCAAAATATTTATGACTAGAACCTCTTATAGGGACCTCCCTTGGTTCTCTAGGATTCCTAATCCTCTCCTATTAGATTCTTGAAGTCTTGATTCATCAAGAGGTATCCTGTATGGTAATATCTACCCATTGTAAGCCTAATTCTACTTATTTATCAGGAAGTGATCAAATATCCAAGGCATATTGTATAGACCTATGAATATCCATCTGGATATAGTGTAGTCTTCATGATTGTTTGATATATAGGTATTGGATTATGAGAATTAGTGACCCCACATTGGCCAATCCCTAATCTTCTATTTTTGATGACCCTATTTTGGTAAGTTGATAAGGATTCCATCTTTTGGCCTAATATATTCCTTAAATACTTATTATAGAGACTCTATTATGATGTATCAGGTATTTTTATAGTGAAATTTGATGCATAGGCATGATTTAGGTTTCATCCCTCAATAGATCTTGGTAATTGGAATCAACATGACAAAGGTAAGAATTCTATACCATCATGGGTATTTATATAGATTGTTTAGTATGTTTAGACTTTATGTATATGTCTAGTGTAGAGAACCTCACATGATAGGTATGTTTAGTATACTTGGATATCCCATGACACCTTATATTATTATGTCTTGAATGTTCCTTTCTATGTCACCCCCTATATGTGGTTATTTCATAGCTTGTGGAATGTTTGATATGTCATGATTGTTTCTTGATATTTTTATACCTAACTTATTTACAATTCATAGTCCATGGAATACATATTATGTTATGTTGTTCCTTGGTATGTAATTATTTATATGTGGTTTTCTTCATTACCAGTGGAACCTTGTTTCAGTGCTCGAGTTGATAGATAGACAAGAAGGATTTAGCCATCTCCTTAGAGGGGGAGTTCAGACAACATGAATCTTTAAATGTGGATCTCTATTGGATGTATAACACTAGATGTTGGAATTTAATTATACCATGGGAGTAGAATTACATATGCCTTTGACAAGGGTCCATAGGCTAGTATTATATACCAATGAGGAATATAATTGTGTATGTGCAGAGTTCCATTTTTTAGGTATTCCAAGCATGTGTACCATCAATGGTGATTAAGTTGTCATGATAATTGGGTAAGAATTGCAATTAAATGTAAGGAAAAAGTTTCTCCTTAAAGTTAGAATGTTCATTTACCTTAAATGTGGATAGAGTTACATAACAAATTCTAAGTAATGTCATACCTATATATAATATTATTCCAACATGGCACAGCAACATGTACTACCAAGATTTGTGGCAGGCCAATAAGAATATGATCACTCGATAAATGATTTTTGAATTATTTTATATGAATTTACATTTTTATCATGGAAAAAACCTTTATATACTTGTTCACTTGTGTTAAGGGTGAATTGGTCGTGTACTAATAGGTTTATACTCACACATTGCATAACCATATCAGTGCTTGTGTAGACTTCATGATTAGTGATCGAAAGATGGGAATGGGCCTATTGAAAGGTTGATAAGGATATTTGAGTTATGAGATGAAAGAGTTATCGATAAATGATTTAAAAACCATTGTAACATATTTATTTATTGATTTTCAAGTTATAATTATTAAACTTGTTTACCTACCACATTGGGGGTCAATTTGTTTTTTTTTGTGACATGAAAAGTCATTTGTTATTTCAATTTTCTTGTGTACTTATATTGTTATGTTTAGTTGTCTTGCATATATGATATTACATTCTAGTGTATGGTTATTATTATCAAGGTAATAGTATCCACATGAAACTTCTAGACCGTTTCCACTATTCGATAATCTCTTACATATGGGGAGGTGTGCTGAGGTCATGTGGAACTTTGGATAAGACCTGGTGATTCAGTTTGGGGTGTTATAAAATGTTATCAGAGCCCAAATTTATTTTATTTTCTTGTTGGATATTCTGATTCACGGTAGAAAAGGGTATAGGTTGAGTGGAACTCGTGTGGGGGAGTTTCCATGTGCCCGACCAACTCATGTGTAATGGACCTATAAGATACCATGATTGGGATTATTGTTATTGTTGCGGATTTATAGTTCCATGCTTATCCTAATTATGTTATGAAATTGTAATTATGGGATCTTGGTGCGTTCATGAATCATGAATAAGATTGTAGCATCAAATGTCATGTATGTAACCGCTGTTTGATGCACATTTGTTCCCTAATAAAATGTCTTGATTTGTTCTATTTATTTGGTGATATTGATGTATTATCTAATATTTTGATATATCTATGCTAAAATTAGTTAGTTGAAAATTTTCATGATATTATGATTTATATACATTATTGTGACAAATGTGTAGGTATAGAGGTATAAGCTTGAGCCTTGGGTAGATCTAGGAGGGTTATACCAGATGTGTCGGTATCTACTAGGATAAATATTTATTTAGAAATCACATATGTGTGACTTATAACTAATTAATTTATACTCACAATAAAGTTTGTATAGGAGTTATAAATGTTTTTTTGGGATTTTAGTAATATGAATCCTTGGAGATGAGAGAATTCTACTTCTGGGGAGGGTACACCAATTCCACCATAATCTATGAAATATGATACACATGAGCATGCTCTCGCACTTGATCCGGTGGTTAAAGTGATAAACTCTCCCCATACCAGAGTCTTAGTGTTTGAACTTTCTCAAGGCCAAATGGTGAAAAGGATAATGGTCAACTATGATCAAGATTTCCATCTCTAGTATTTTCTAACATTCCAGGGCTCTAGTGGTCATCAGGATACCAAGGAATGGATTGACATAACTTAGGGTATATTTGATCTGGTAGAGACTCTTGAGTATAAGAGGATAAAGTTTTATACCTTTATGCATCAAGGACCTGTAAGGAGGTTGTGAGTCATTATGGGACACATAAGTAAGAATGGGGGTCTTACTTGGGAGGCCTTCATGGATCTATTCAATGAGGTGTTCTTTCCTAAAACGTTGAATTTGGACTGAGCATAGGATTTTTTTGGAGATTTAGAATGGGAAGATGTCAGTTTTGGATTACTCGAATCGTTTGATAGAGTTTCTATGCTTTTATACTCTTTTGACTAGGAATATGGTATAAAAAACTAGGATGTTTTAAATTGGACTTCATCCATAGATTATATGTCTGGATAAGGGATTTAACATGAAAAAATATACAGAGGTTATTCATAAGGCACTGAATTGTGAGAAAGGATAGTAGGAGGAAAATATTTATAGTTTTCTTCCATATCGTAGTGCACCCATTGTAATAACCTAAAATTCTAAAATAAGAACACTGTATTAGATAAAGTTTATGACATGCAACACCAAGATTAGAAGAAAATATAACACCCTGAGACTTGACCATATATTTATTTTTAAATAAACTCATTATATGTAACATCTTTCATTAAATGAAATAATTAATATATATTTCATTACAAAAAATAGTAATTTTAGCTTACGTTACACACAACACTGATTTTAGCTTGTGTTGCATGCAACATCGAGTTTAAATAAAACTTGATATATTATTAAAATATTAATATTTAACATAATAGTTATCACATAACCGATGAATTTATAGGTATGAACAGTACTAAATAAATCATCAAAATTTTAGTTATCTATTTATTAGAAATAAAATAAGAGTCATTTAAAATAAAAATAAAAATATTCTAAAAAATCTGTATTTTTTTTTCTAAAACACGGTTTAGTTGCGCTTTGCACATATAATTCAAAATTAATTTTTAACAAATTTAGAAAATATATTTGATAAAGTAAAATTTATTTTTTAAATAATCATATCAATATTATCTTAGTATTAATTTTTGGTATTTTTCTAAAAAGTTTCATTTTTTAATGAATAGTGAAAAATATTGAATTTTAATTAAAAATTGCCTTTTTTGTTTAAATAATTTATAATGTTAAATTATATTTTAAATTATTTTTAAATTAAAATTAGTTAAATTTTATATCAATTAATAAAAGTTAGGTCATTGGAGTAATTTTCATATTGAATTTTGATATAAAAACTTTGTAAACTTTGAAGATTTTCTTTTTAAAAACCCGTTTTATCATCACATCTGTGGAATTAATTTTAAATTAAAATTTTACAATTATGTGAATTTAATTTAGAAAAATATATTTAATATTTTAAATAATATTAATTTATAATTTATAATAAGTTAAAAATTAAATTTTTACCAAAATTAATAGCGATAACAAAAAAAATTAATTACCATGATTAAGGAAAAAATGTGTTTATCGGGGGTTAAACTAAAATGATATGGGTTAAAATGACCTAAATCTTATCTAAAATATATTTTATGGACATATTTCAACGTTATAACTTATAGTATTGATAATTTTCTATTATTGGAGCCTTGTGACATGAAAGAACGTGAGTGAAATTCATTCTTTTCAAAAATTACAAGTGTGACACCCACCTCACTTATAAAAGGTCACAACCTCTCATCTCTTTTTACCATCTTAACACCATTTTGGTTCATAAAAAACCTACCAAGATCACTTACAAAATTCACTCCTACCATTATATAATCCATATTTTGGGTATAAATCCAACCTAGGAAGGCTTTGGTGAAAACCTAAGGAGAATACCCGAAGAAGAGGTAACGTTCTTCAATGAGATTTTTTATTTTATTTCTTCATAAACCTCCTTAAATTATTATTAAAAAATTTTGAAATAATAACCTCATTATATTATATATATGTGTGTTTTTATGTGAAGTAAATTACTTACAACCATCTCCACTTCCATCAAATGGGTTATGAAATCATCATTCGTGTGTACGGAACACTACAACAAAACCGGCTATTAACGGCAGTTTTTTTCAAATAACGACGGTTTAAACTGCTGTTATATGGTTTGGTGGCGGTTTATAGAAACTTCCACTAAACTGGGTGTCGGAAATCTATTAGCGGCGGTTTTTTCCATTTCGTGGCGGTTTAAGGGAAGCGTCGTAGATGCCTCATTTCTTGGTGGTTTTCGTGACTTTAGCGGCGGTTTGATGGGTGCCGGATATTTTTTTATTCGTGGCGGTTTTAACCGCCGAGATATTCAGGCGTTTGATGCGTCTATGTTGCGGCGGTGAAAAATGCCGCTAAATATAAAATGATTACATTTCACAGCAGTTTTAACCACCACTAATGTTTTACCAGTAAAGAATTAGTGGCAGTTATAACCGCCACTAAATGCTGACCAGTAAAGCATTAGCGGCGGTTAAAACCACCGCGAAATTCTGACCCGAAAAAAAAATCAGTTTTGCTTCTGCTGCCCCACTGCCCTGAAAAACAAATCAAACCTGAAAATGGAACAAGAGACATCATACAAACAAATAAAATGTTATTTCTAACTTGGTATCCCCAACATGATGAAATATGAGATAAGAGGACCTTCATAGCTACTGGCAGGAAAGTAGATAAGAGGACCTTCGCAAATGAAACTACTATTTTTTGTAATTTAGTAACAAAGCAGTAGGATCCTGATAATCCATAGATAAACATATGAGGGTTCAAGAACACCAATATGAAGTAGATCAAGATCATAGACCAGATATTCATTTTCCAATCACCTTTGGTGTTGCTTCTTTTTGGATGCTCTCTTGTGGGTGATAGAGGTTGCTTTCTATGGATATCATCTTACATATACTTAATCATGTTTGATTATCTCTCATTTCATTATGATAATTTTATTATAGGTCTATGGAATTTTTGTTGGGATATGTTCATACCCTGTAGTGCCCACCGGGGTAGACCATTGACCTTGAGTTGGAACGGGGGTATGGTCCCGATCTGGTTGTCCATATAACATTGGATTTGGCCCATGACCCTCTTGAATGGGAGAAAAGATGTGTATCTTCTCTAAATATCTTCATATTGCTTTAATGAGTCACCCAAATTATGGTAGAATAGTTGTGTGTCTTCCCTTTAACCATTTTTAGAATATTCTAGGTGACTTCAGTGACCAGAACATGCATATTTTCTTATTCTATTATTGGAGAATGTGTATGGGCCTGATCTTTTCCTCCATTTCATATAGGTATATACCAATGTTAATCAGTTCAGTGGGAAAGGATATGGTTATTCCCTATATTTTTTACCAAAATATTCTTGGTAATTTCTTTGAATAATACCAGATTATACCGACATGCTTAGTAAATGTGGGAAAATGTGTCCTCTTGCTCATAGTTTGCCACCATATTTAGTTAGTGGGATTATTTGGATGGTATAGATGTAGGGACATGTTCTTGGTTGATTGTTCACTACCCTCAGTGGGTTTTCCTGACTACCTAGGTTTGGTAGACTTAGGTCAGACTCCCAAGGTAAACACACACATCATATAGAGGTTTTATTGCTTTGTAGCATTGGTGATGGTGAATACTAGAAGGATCCCTTTGGAGGGTCCCTTATGCTATCTAGATGAGTCCATCAGTGACCTCTTGATCAACCTCCCTAGATAAGGGAGGAACATGTTATTTCCTTCCATGGATATGACCATGAAATGGTTTGAGATGGAAACTATTTACAACAAATTATGTTCCACTAGTCATTATCGAGTAGACATCTAGTAGGGATTTTTGAGATGAATGGATTTTTTAGCTTCCTCTGAAGATGGAAAGGTACCATTTAGGTGTGACTCCCAAACCAGTGAATTTGAGACCCAATGTTGAGGGTGCAAGGTTGATAATAGAGCCCTAGTTTTAAATGAGGATCCAAATTGTGCAGTAGTCGAAGCATATGTGTTCTTAAAGTAGTAAAATGTCATTTGGATCAAAGGGGGTTCTAATTGAAAGTGCCAGAATACTTATGAGAAACATTTACAAGAAATCCTCATGAAATCAGTATATCAATAAATAAACACATGTATAATCAATTGTATCAGATCCATGTTTTTCCACATTTCATATTTCGAGAGAGAAAAAGGAGCCTAACATGTGGGTGACACATGCATTTTGTTTAAGGTTCAATGTTAGGTTCACCATTTTTGTTTCCAACTACTTTTATTGGTGAGTATATGATTCGTATCACATGATTAGGCTAAACCACATTCCCATCATCCTCTTATGTTTGGTCTCTATACTACCTACTAGTTTCCAATTTATATAACCAGAACAAAATAACAAAAGGATCACTCTTTAGGCATCCAAAATCTTGACTACCAATTCAAACACAGGCCTAAATGGAATGATGTATACCACACTTGAGAAATCAAGACATAAAATGAAACATCATAAATAAATAAAATGCATAGAAGGAAACATGAGAAATCAAGAAAATGTTAGGACATGGAAATGTTTGGTGGAAACTATGTGCCATACATGTTACATATACAAACCAACCATTCTCATATTTGTTCAAAACATCAACAATACTACTACTCATGGTTAGATGATGCATCTTCACCCTCTCCACCTCTATCTCCACTACCTGCTGCCATCTGTAAGAACATTATATTGAAAATTAAATATTATTGCATATTTATAATTAAACTTAAAACCAATAAAAGTTTGAAAACTAAATGATTTTTATTTTTTGTGATTTACTCGCTCACCACTACTCGATGCACCACCACCGGGGGCATATCTTCCCATCTGCTAATATATATCAGTCAACGCTTTATGCATAGCGGATATCTGAGCCCCCTGGTCTTGAACTGTGGCTCATAGAGAAGACATCTCTATATGAGCATCTTCAGGTATAAAATGACTATAACTAGGAGTAGATGCAACTGGAATCCCTGGTGGCCTGCCAAAGACCTTAGATGGTATAGGTCCCAAACCCATCCCGCACACTCTACCATGATGCTCCTTCTCAAGGACTTTAGCAACCAGGTAATCCTGGGAGACTGAGTAGGACTGCCCAGGATTGGCATCCCGTATTTATTTAATTTTTACCTATAAATAAAATATCAATATATATTAACACAGTAAAAACTGATAATAAGTTATTATAATAAAAAATTGACTTCATACCCCAACTTATTTGGCAGGCTCATTAACAAAACTTCCATCTATTTTTTTGTGAACATCCAGCCACAGTTCAGTTCGGGATGTTTCATGCCCTAAACTCTGTGACTGCATTAAACAAAGATAAATCAAAAAATCAATATTTTAAATAGATAATATTTTCTTATAAATATTTAAACTAATTAAAAGATTACCAATGACATTCGGATTCTAGAAAATCTTTTTGAGCCCGCAGTGTGCGGGATGACTTGATTTTCCCGGTTTGATGCATTCTGTCTTGAGAGATCCTGAAATAAATAAAATTCAATTTAATAGTAATGTATTCAATGTCATCTCCTCTTCATATACATGTATAAATGTAAAATTAGGATAATATAATAATATATATTTCAATACCATCTGATTATCATCACGATGTCTATTAACAAAAACATTCCACTGTTCTTTAGGTACCCCACTGGGTAGCTTCTTATACATTTTTTACACGGTCAACGAAGTATCGTTGACATCACACCACAACCTCCATTTGAAATCTTTCCATTTTTTACCAAGATTTTTCAATGTCCACTTCCATGCTATCACATCAGCAACGGTAAAGTGGAAGAACATCTGTATACAAAAATTCATTTTGAACATATTAGTAACATGAAATTAAATTAAACCATAAAGTAATAAAATTACCTTTATCTGAGAATCAAAAACTTCATTTTTCCAGTTTGGAGGCATATGCCTCCAATCATCATATGAAATAGGCAGGGAAATGGGCCCTGCTGCCAGCTGACCTATAATCTGGCCAAGTAACCCCGTAGAGTCATCCTTCGGGACCCCATAAGAATCAAATGGCATGACTATCTTCTCAACATTCATGTTCCAAACATCTGAACTTTTTTTTACGGTTTCATTTTTGTCATCTGCAATGAGAAAAAAATTAGTATAAAAAAAATGCAATAAATTTATTTAATTAAAATTTATACCTTTGACTGTGACCCTCCAGAATGTCCATGATGAACTGGAAGGGGCGTGTCGCCACCCCACTTCTGAGGCTCCTATAGGGGGAGTCGATGACTCATCCTCTAACGAGACATCCACAAATGGTGTCAAAGATGGTGCAGGGGGAGATGGTGCAGGGGTGTAGGCAGCTGGTGCCTCAGATGCCTTGGGGACAGACAGATCATCATCTGTCGCAGAACTAGATGAAATAGTGTACGGATTCCTCCTTAGAATTTCTGTAATTTAATCAAATAAAATTAAGTTCAGAATATATATTTCAAAAAATTTATGCAGAAAAAAAAAATTTAAAAATGATAATAGATGCCCAGTACTAACAAACAATATATATATAACAATGATAATGAATGACTGCAGAAATGAAAAAAGTGGTTGCTGAATGAATAAATAATTATACATAAAATCATTTTCCCCTTCAATCATGTTGGTTTCCTTCTCCGTTGCTTCATCCACTTCATTCATCCTTACTAGACTAATATTTTCAATATCATGATGGAAAAATAATTCTGCTTCCTCTTGTTGATGAAATTCAATTGCAGAGGTCAAATATTCCACTTCATCACCCATATCATACAAATCTCTTGGTATTACATGAGTAACTACACTCCACCCTTCATCCAAAACATCATTCACATAATATACCATTTTTTCTTGTGATTCTAAGATATATGGATCATGGAGTTCACGATCACCAACATCCATCAAGCGAGAGAACTTTATAGAAGTAAATTGCAAGGAATATCTTTTAACACCTTTGATTATATCTACCCATTTGAATTTGAATAAAACAACAGAAAAATGACCTTGGTAGTTTAATTCAATAATATCATGAAACTTTCCATAGTATCCCACTTCAAAAAATGTAAATATACCACTATTCTGTGTTTTCAAACCCACTTCTCGATCGACTGTACGAAATCTAAATCCATTCACATTATAAGCATCAAATTTTCTAACTTGTTTTAAAAGACCTCTAGAAAGAAACTTCAAATCTTCTGACAAGTCTGCTTGAGTATCAGTATTCATGATCTGAAAAAAGAAATATAATTTAATATATTTACAAATTTTATATGTCAAAATAATATTCGTATTTATTGCAATATTTCTAAACTTACACATCGTGAAAACCATTCTACCAGCTCTTTATTCACATATTACGTTATATCTTTCTCATTTCGTGTTCGGCCTCTCATTCATCTCTTTGTTTGTATCCTCAACTCTTCAATAAATGGATCTGCAATTTCACTATTTAGCAGCACATATTTATGTGCCTGTAATAATTCCAATTCTATCAATGTCACATATGAGGTCCTCCCAACTGATCGGCCAATAGCAGGAAATATTTTTTATTTCTGATGCATTTGAGATTGAGTTGATGTGTCATCAACATGTCCAACTCGAATAAATCTTTTCTCAATATCATCCAAATATCTGGAACAAAAGGTGAGACACTCATCGGCCAAATAGCCTTCAGCAATAGAGCCTTCTGGTTGAGATTTATTTATCACGTATGATTTCAAATGCCCAAGATATCTGTGACATAAAATAATAATATTATGAATTTATTTAAATTCAAAAAATTATTTACTTAAATGAAAACATATACATAAAATACCTCTCAATTGGATACATCCATCGATAATGAACGGGGCCTCCTAATTTATCTTCTTCAACCAAATGCAGAGTTAAATGCATCATGATAGTAAAAAATGGAGAAAAGATCATATCCATTGCACAGAGGGTCAATACAAACCTCTCCTGGAGGTTGTCAAGCTGAAATGGATGTAGATCTTTCTCACATAATTGCCTGAAAAATGTGCAGAATTGGAGTACAACAGCAGTAAGTTTTTCAGGTAATAATGTACGCAATGCCAATGGTAGTAACTGTTGTAACAAAATATGTGAATCGGGACTTTTCAATCCATATAAATTATGATTCTTCAAGTCAACACACCTCGAGATGTTACTCGAATACCCATCAGATACCTTCACATTCTTTAAACTTTGAAGGAATGTATCTTTATCTCTATTTTTCATTTCAAAAATGGCCGGAGCATACTTTTCATTCTCATCTGGCCAGAGATCATGTTTTATGTTCATTACTTGTAAGTCTTTGCGAGCATTGAGATGATACTTCGACTTTCCATGCTCATTAAGTAATGTGAAAATCAAATTATCACATACATTCTTCTCAATATGCATCACATCAAGATTGTGGTGCAACAAATTAAATTCCCAATACAGAAGTTTGAAGAATATACTTTTTTTCTTTCATTGTTGCGTTCTGATTTCACTTGACGATGCACTTCAGACTCGTTTTCCTCTATCATTCAAATGATGAACCTTCCCAAATTCTGTTTTAACATTTTCAAGCTGTGTCAATATTTCAGAACCGGTTAACAACTTTTGAGGTGGTCTACGATCAATGGAACCATTAAATTTTGATTTTTTCAGCCGAAATCTATGAGATGTATCAAGAAATCTTTGACGGCACAAGAAGCACCATTTTCTACTGTGAGGTAGCCATTTGGGCTCAAAATCAAAGTTACAAATGGGACAAGACAAACCCTTATAAGTGTTCCAACTAGATAAATTCCCAATCCTAGGGAAGTCACTAATGGTCCACATTAAAGTAGCATGCATTTTTAACATTGTTTTAGAAGAAACATCAAATTTCTCAACACCGTTTCTCCATAACTCCTGCAATTCTTCAATCAAAGGCTGTAGGTATACATCAATATCATTTCCAGGCATTTGTTTTCCAGGAATAATCATTGAAATGATAAAAGATGTTTGTTGCATACACATCCACAGAGGCAGATTATAAGGGATCAAAACAACTGACCAAATGCTATAACTAGTACTCAAAGTCTCAAATGGGTTGAATCCATCAGTATCCAATCCCAAACGAACATTCCTAGGATCAGCTGAGAAATATGGATGTAATGAATCAAATGTCTTCCACGATTGGGAATCTCATGGATGTCTCATTAACCCATCATTGTTATTATCTACAGAATGCCACTTCATGTGTTCGGTGGTTTTTGATGACATGAATAATCTTTGCAATCGAGGCTTCAAAGGAAAGTAACACAAAACTTTTGCAGGTTTGTTCCTTTTCTTCTTCTCCATGAAATTATGTTCAGTCAGACTTCCAACATCACCATTTTACTGCCATCTAGAAGAAGAACATTTCTTACAATTTTTTCTACTTTAATCCTCTCCCCAATAAAGCATTCAATCATTGGGACACACATGTATTTTTGTATAATTCAGACCAAGCTTGTTAACAAATTTTTTCATATCATAAAAAGATTCTGGGATTTTTTCTTCAGGAAATGCATCACGAATAAATTACAATAACATGGACATTGCCTTATTTGTAATTCCACATAGACTTTTGATATGGTAAAACTTCAGCAGAAATGAAAGCTTTGAATATTTCAAACACCCACTATACAACTCTTGATTTCCATCGTCAACTAAATCATGAAATGAATTTTCCTCACTGAAGTTTTCCCTTACATTTGGCTCCACCAAATAAAGAGGAGGATCCAATGATATGTTACAATCTTGATCTGTTTGTGTTACAGTCTCAAAAACATCACTTGTCACGTTTCAATTTGTAGCACCCTCTTCTGGTTGTTCTGATATGTTTTGGTGCTCATAGTGGTGTCTTGCAGTGCCGAATGCATCATTTATGAGGTTTTGCATTTCATTTTCCCTTGTCGATGAACTTGGGACCTCATTCTGTGGATTAACATCAGTGATCAATCTTTCTGTATTGTTTGATTCTCCATGCCAAATCCAACAAAAATATTGATCAGGGAATTTCTTCAGTATTAAATGTTCATAAAATTCATCTCTCTTATACCATGATCTAAATTTACATTTAGGATATGGACATATTATTCTCCCTTCAACGGATTGATTAAAAATTGAAAAATCTAAAAACTCATTCAAACCCTTAACATATTTAGGTGTGTTCCTCGGTAATGTGATCCAGCTTTTATCCATGTATATCACAATGTGCCTACACAATAATAAAAAAAATTAAAACACATAGTTACTACTAAATAGGGAAAGAGTTTCATATATACGATAGTGTGAGATTACAGAAACATAATATAATAAAGATGACCCATTGATCATAAAGTATGCATAATATAATAAAGATGATACATTGATCACATTTACCACTTACTTAGCATTCCTAAACAAACCGAACAAGTCTGGTCCTTAGGAGACAACGACAAAACCTCATTGAAGATCAGTAAGAATATCGGGTTACAAACTTATCATAACACTATTGATCACACATTTATGTTGCCACAAACAACACCCCATTGAAAGTGATGTCACTGAACACACCAAAGATGCACGATTTTTATACCATTAGTACAACGACATTACTAGAAATATTTATCCTTTATATGACACCCTTTGAGAATTATCGCAGGCTATCTTGGGTACCCGGATTATGGGTAGCCTAGGCCAGTTCATGAAAATTGGTCATGTTTCATCGCTCTTTATGTTTTTCAATCTTTTCACTATCTATTTGAATTTACCTCTCTCTTTGAATTTGATAGTGTTTCTTATTTCCTTGAATTTGGAGAGACCTTTGTTATTCATTATATCATTAGGTTGTGTAATTTTAATTCATCCACTTGGATTTCCATAGTGGGGTTCTCATTAAAATATCTTTTTAAAACTATTGAATGATGTATGTTATTTTCACTTAAATATGTTTTGTGTTTAGTACTATAAAAAATTATCTTCAATATTTCAAAAAACTCATATTAAAAAAAATCATGCAAACCGTAAAATTTGGATTTGATATAATACAAAGGACATGTCCAATTTTTACTTCAAACATTTATGTATATTTAAAGTCCTAATCTCAATTAATTTGAAGTAATTATTTAGAAATGAATTTACAACTTTAACACAAACTATTATACTTAATTCAATCATAATAAATTTAAAATATTTAGTAAGTGACACTAGTTCAGAACTTATGAAGATCTTTGCTAACATGTTTGAGAATCCCATGGTGATAAATAAAATTTTCTTACTAAAGATATTGTTCGGTATGAGTATGTAAGAAGAGAAGTTTATTATAAATCATATTAACAACTTCAACATGATAAGAATTCAATTGGAGTTAGTTAAGGTGGATTTCAAGGATCTGGAATGGGTGTTTTTGTTACTATCATCACCCATTGAATCTTGGAATGCAATGATCACCACTATGAGTAACTTGAGTAGAAATAATGACCTGTGTTTATGGACATTGGAGATTTAATTCTGAATGTTTAAATTCATTAGAAAGATATCTAGATATGTTATACATGTATATGGTGTGAAATGAATGGGGTGATCCATATTATAGAAGGGTCATAATAAAGGAAAATTAAAGAGAATAAGGAGAAAGAGCAGTTCGGTGGAGAGTGGTCCTATGTGTTGGAATTCTGGGAAGAAACATAACCTCATCAAATATAGAAATGACCATAGAGTTAACTTTAGAAGATATACTTCTGGAAGTGGATCCTTGAATCACGTGTCAGAAGATGGGAGTGTATTGCTACTAAGTGACACTAGTTCACTTGAGTGTTAGTTGATAGAATTTGGAACATTGGTTCATTGAACACCTGATAGAGGAAGTATGAATAACTACACTTCCATGAGATTCAATGGGGAGTATCTATAAAATGATAAAACTCTAGAGATAGTTATTGTGGGAGATGTTTCTTTCTGGACATGGAGTGAAAGCTCACTAAATTTTTAAGGAGTGAGACACATACTGGGATTAAGGAATAATATTTTTTTTGGATGGTTTGATGATGGAGAGCCTGAGATCCCAAAATGTGTGGGAATTTTGAAAGACTAAAATCATTGGGATTTATCCATGAGGGATGAGATTGTTTACCCTCACATTCTCAAAACAGCACAACAGAGCTAACTAAGAGACATGCTGGGAAGAAATTCCTTCAAAATAAATTAGCGTATAGCCTGAAATAATAAGTGGATGGTAGGAATATATACAATACTAGGTTAAGAACTACGATTATGCTGATTTCCACTCTCCTGAAACTCAATTAGGATTATGCTGATTTCAACTCTCATGAAACTTAATTAAATAACGATGAGGAGGCATTTCCTCTACCATGATTTAAACAAACCTTAGAAAATATTTTACAAACAAGATAAACATCACAAATGATAATGATAGAGAATGATTGACTCAAGGTTCCTTTAAACATGCCTTAACTAGTGATTAGGAATAACATAATAGTTTCATTTATTTATTTTTATTATATATCATAGGGATTTCATTTCATAGTTCATATATCCATATATATCACATGCAATGAATATGTACCTATTATGAATAATGCATGTCATTATTAATCCCTATGTACCTATCATGATGAATAGATACTCATATCATACCATAGTGGGACATGATATAAAATATCAATAATAGTAACATCACACAATAAGTGAATTGCCCAAGGTGAAATGACATCAATTGTAATAGGCAAACAACGTGAACAATAATCCATTCCCTAAGAACTCAGATTTTCCCCACACATGGGTTAGATACATGCATGGATGATATCATTACCAAGACTCTACATATCCTAGTCTCCATTCCACATTTCCCAAATAGTAATGAAATATAAAAGAAACTATACTTTGATACCACTTTGTAACACCCCGACCCATTTATCCCACTAGTGATCGAGTTGGGTGGGTTATGTGACCGCATCTATACCTCCTTGTAAGCCCGAGGTTGTCTAATAGTAGTGAGGGTGTAATAAATATAGTTGGGATACTATACCACCTAGTATAGAGTTGAAACAATAGTGTAAATAATAACAGAGTAGCACAAATAGTGGAAACAATATAAATTATCTGATAGGAAACCAAAAAATATATAAAGGCCAAACCAAAAAATCCAAATTATAATTAAAACAATGAAATGACAAGTTGAAGGTATACAAATTATGTGCTTAATGTTATATAAATAAAAGAATAAAATATTCAATAAAATACTCTAAAAATCAGTTCCTTAGCTCCATGTCAATCTCATCTCCAAGATCCAACCCGTCTCATAATCAATCAACCAACACAAGGCCCCTTACCCTTGTCCATAATTTCATCCATGAAATCTTTTAAGGTACCAAATAGTGGCCAAAATAGGGTGAGTATAACTCAGTATTCCACCACCAATGGTGTCTGATCATGTCTAGTCTGAGCATATAGTGTATGACACCCTATGTTAGCCAAACCATCATTAACTCCATGTCGGGTGTCTCTTTCATGAGGTGGATCCTCCTACATCAGGACATATTTGCCCAAAATACTGGAAGATTCTATTAAATCGGGATGAATTTCCAATATCATGATTCAAGTATCCAATCTTGGTATAAAATTTATAGAAATACTTTCTTCTTCCCATGGCTTTCACCCCCAATGGAAAAAGTAGCCATCTCACCAGTCCTAGAATTGATATAACTACATACATCTTCCCATGGAACATGTTTTTAAGAGGAAATAAACCATATAATCGGGCTAAGACTTTCTATAACCACTTATTTCTTCCCATGGAATGTGACACTAAGGGGAAAATTAATAATCTCATATCAAATGGTGGATTCTCTTGTATTAAGATGAATCACTGATAGTATATATCAATCAGGTCTAAAATATTATTACAAGACATATTAGTTAATTCATCCCATCACATATTAATTTTACCATTTATTCCTAATTTTCAAATCCTCCTATAGATACGAATCACCAAAATCATCTTAAACTATTTTCCATATTTCACATGCAATGTAAAGATCTTTAACTAAGCCATGATTCTAAAGGATCTCATAAAATCATGAGGGGTTGGAACACCACAAATGTTAATGCAAGTCCTAACCATAATTATAAGAGAGAAATACGGGATCCTTGGGAGGGATTAACATGAGGATTTTAGAAATAAGGGATAATTCCAATTATTTAGGTTGTGCATGTGGCATGTCGATGCGATCATAATTTTTCACATACTAGTATAATCAGAACAGATTAAAGGGAGTTTTCCAAGACCACCCAACTCAAAATAATAAATGTTTTTAAAAAATCCTCATGTTTTTTGTAGCAATTAGATTCCCCCTTCCCTTCAATGAGAACTATAATTTTAATCAACAATAGATCAAGAAGCAGAAGATGAACTGGAAGGTTTACCTTAAATCTATATTCAGAACACCAATATCCAACATGGTCTTGCTTATAGATCAAATAGGATTCTCATACGTCATCCATGGAAGGTTTGATGGAATTATAAAGGAGATAAGAAATTTTAGAACATAGGTGTTCGATTGTTAAAATTCTTGGTAGATATAATTCATGATGTGAATAGGGAATTCACATCATGAATTCCTCAATTCTCATATATGTTGAAAAATTTATCACCTCATTTTAAAAACTTAATTAAACCAATTTCATGTCATGAATATATTTAATGAAGTGAATTATTGTTTCGCGGATTTCCCAAAACCAATTCATGGTGTGAATGGGTTCATGGGGTTCGCCTGGAAAATTCACATAATGAATTGGGAATTCATAACATCAATTCGTTTTGCATCTATAAAGAAACCCTCATACTTATTCAATATGAAACAACTAATCCAACTAGATAAAGGCTTAATAAAAAAGGTTTAAATAAAAGGAAACCTAACTCTAAGAGATTTATCCAAAAACTTAAATGGATACATACCTGGAAAAGATAGGGGTCGCCGGAGACGGAGGTTGCGGGGTCGCCGGATGGTTAGGGGTCGCGGGTTGCTGGGGAGGTTAGGGGAAGAAGGGAGGGCATGGGGGTCATGAGGGTTTGGGGGAAACGACCAGGGTGGGGGTAGGGAAGGGTCGGGTTTTTTAAAAAAAATTATGGGTTTCACGGTGGTTTATTAAAAACCGCCGCGAAACCTTTCGGTGAAAACGTTTAGTGGCAGTTTTGTGAACTGTTGCCACAAAACTGCCGCTAAACCCATTTTTTATTGTAGTGACAGACTATCGCCTCACAAACCGATGTCATTCATTTTTTCGTTACCACCTCTCATGGTTGGTAATAATGATGTATATAAATTATATATATTATATTTATAACATAATTATACCTATTGAGTCATTTTATCATATATAATTTTTTAATTTCCATTCCATAGGAGATATAATAATATCGCTCGTGTGTATGACCGACTACCACCTCACGAAGCTATGTGATTCATCTATCACTAATACTTTACATGGAAGGTGATAAAGATAAATTTAATGATTATATGTGATATAAATGAAATAATTATGATATTAATGAAATTTTTATCATTATTAAATGACAATATATATCATTTTATTCCTTATCTTTCCACTCAATGAAAGATGATAACGTCGTTTGTGTACGTGTGGACTACCGCCTTCGCGAAACGATGTGACTCTTTTTTATAACCAAACCACATGGATGATATATATAAGTATATTTAAAGAAATAATATGGTATATCTGATATTATTATTATTATTTAATTATAATATATTACTTAAATTTTTTCTATAATGATCATTGGAAAATCGAAACGTTACTCATGCGTACGTACGACCTACCATCTCCATGATTATAACGTTCTTCATTTATCAAAACCATCTTTAATGATTGGTATTGATAGTATATTTGATGTATAAAGATGATAATTATTTCATTATTATTATTCTTGAGATATTGAAACTATGTAATATGTGCAATAACCTGATCTTTAATGACGATGCATGCATGAGAAAACAAGGTAATTAACACCCAAAATAATGAAAATAATGAAATATTATTAATGAACGGGTGATAAAATGTTATAAAAGGATCATATTTGATATTATAAATATTAATATGGTTCTAGTGTAAGTTAATAACATGTTTAAAACAACTATGTTGAAGGTTAAATAATGTTCGATCAAAATGAAGCGCTAGGTAAGATATTTCATCTCAATTTACATTACATTGAGACTTATTTGTTTTTATGTACCAATTCACTTTTATGTGGTGTATATACAATCACAATGATATATAGAATAATTATTAATTTATAATTCATGGTATTTTATGTTTTTATTTGAATTATTTCATCCAAGGGGATTTGAATTGAATATTACTAAGTGTTTAAAGTTATAGTACAATCTCACTTTCTTTTGTGATTATTAACTTTATCTTGAAACAATATATTTCTTATGATAAATTTTCATTGGTAATTACATTTATATTAAATATATATATTATTTTATGATGTATATGATTATTTTTGAAACCATATACCATTTTTCATATGGTATATACTTTGAAAGTTATTTGATTAACTTGGGAAATATTGATAAATTCATATCTTTTAATCAATAAAGATATTTGATGATAATGAACATTTATTCATGAAATTAAATAAATTTTTAGCTATATAAGGAATGATTTGTTCATGAAGACATAGATGGGGCCCAGTTATAGATATCCCCTTGATTCATCTATAGGTCTCATGAGACAAATCAGTTTTCCAAACCTAATGGTTTTATAACCAGTAATTTTCAACTATCTTGTGAAAGGTATTAAATATAGGGGTATAGTTGGAAAAATGGAATAGTTTATACCAAGTAGTTTTAAATTATCTTGAGGCTAAATCTTTATAGTATATGTTTTCATGTGCCTAATACATGACATCAAATAATTAAGGATTTCCTTTATTGAGAATTCAGTTGTCTTATTATCCATGAGATTTTCGCCACGATATTATCTATAGATGCATTAAATTATCACTTTACTGATTAAATGGAATGCATTTTCAGTTATTTACCTTTATATATTTATTATTATTATTTATTAATGATAGATTACACTATACGTAACCCTTACTAAGCATTTTAGCTCAACCTTATTTTATTTCCCTTCTCCAAGATATGAAGAAGAATTCCTGGAATGATTTTTCAAGTTGAAAATTATAATTTTGTTATTTATTATGTTTTATTTTATATTTAAAAATGTAAAATATGTATCATGTATCTATCTAGTTCTATAAAAATACTAAACTAATCTGTCCTTCAGGATTTGATTCCTTGTATCTATGTCAATGTAATAAAGTAAGACATTGGCTCCAAGATACTAGGGTCGGGGTTGTTATAGTTGATATCAGAGGAAGGTTTAGTATAATACTTGGAAATTAGATTAAATAAAGTATAGATCAGGGAAGATAACCATATTAAAGACTTTTAGGATATGTATAGAATAAAATTTTAAAGTTTTGGTAAGGTAGATATTATGTGATATTTTCTAGAAATATATACCTCTTTGGAGGCTACAAGTAGACATGGTTCTAGCACAGAGGTAGCTAGGGGTAATAACTATGAAAAGGAAGCATTATTCAAGAACTAATTATCACCTGGTTCATAAAAATGGGCCTTAATACACACCTATTATGACAATCTTGAGAGATATGCTTAGGATAATTCACATTTTCATTACAAATTATTATAAAGGATTTGAAAATAAATATATCCTCAATGAAACCTACTTCATAATTTTTAGATAAAAAATTCATAAATTTTAATTTATGTTAAATGTTAAATCATATTTATAATTATACATTATAATGGAAAATTCATAATTTTATGAGAAAATCTAGTATATTCCATTATTTAGAAATAGTGTCTGGAAGGAAGAATGGTATTAATAATCATGACCAATTTAGAGATTTCCCTACTGAGTAATTCAATATAGATGGTATTAGAACTAAGAAAATTATGGATATATTAGGGGAGCTTAATCAGGTTATGAAAAATAACCTTTCCTAGATGGATAAACTTGTTCCACAGTATGATTATCCTATGTTGGATCGATTTCTATGATATAATCCCCCATCATTTGGTGGGACTACTAATCCAGTGGAAGCCGAGCAATGGTTTAAGTATTTGGAGAAGATATTTATGGAATTAGGATGCAGTGAAAAGGAATAAGGTTACACTTGTAGTGTACTATCTAAAAGGAAATGTTGATCAACGGTGGTTACTGATCAATAATACTATGAAGGAATAGGAAATATAACTCATAGAATGAAATTCTTTTAAGGATATATTCTTTAAAAAATATTTTCCTCATGAAGAACAAATAAGATGAATAGAAAGTTCATTAGATTAAAGAAAAAGTAATAATAAAGTGTTGTGGATTCTGAAGATACATTTACAAGGTTATCTAGGTATGTTATAGATTACATATGTAACATGTAGTGCAAGATTGACCATTTATTTGAAGGGATTAAGAAAAGTCTTCAAAGGGTAATGGTCTCTCAAACATATTATTAATACGATTAAATATTTTTATACACCATAAAAATAGAGAAGGAATTCTCTATATCTTACATATTCATGGGAAATCAAGAGAATAATAGGTTATCTGAACACCATAAAAGAGGGAATGTATCGAAGAAGAATAATAGAAAACAATAATTTCCACCTTGTGAAAACTATTGAAAGAATCACCCTAGGAAATGTTTGATGGGATTTGGAGTTTGTTATAAGTATGCATAAAAGGATCACTAGGCTAAAGAATTAAAATGGAAGAAATAGAACACTATTATTCATTGTTTAAACTATAGGGATATGGTTCACTATACAAATTAATGTCCCATGTGTCAAGGTAATATACCTCAGAAGAAGCTAAGGGATCGATGCCAAAATTATTCTATTTACAAAATCAAAGTGGAATGATTAATGCAATTGAGTATTTGGATCCTTTGAATATGTTTTAAAATTATTTTATTGATAATACTTGGGTTATAATAATTATTAAATGTATAAGGATTATACTGCAATACTATTTCTTAAAGGATTTAAAATCATGTATTGAATGGTACCCAAAAAATTGATTTAGTGGAAAGTTTAACTTCTTGTAAAACACATTATTGTGGGAAAGATAACCCTTAATATATTTCTGATTTTTATATAATGATGTCGGGATAAAGAGATGATTTATATGGATAAAGTAAATTGGATAATGTTGGCTACCTTGTAACTAATTAATGATTTATTGAAAAAGTGGTTTATGATATTATTGATGAAGTTAACAACATTTTTGTATTTAATTAATATATCCAGTAACCTATATTTTATTTAAGGAATATGGAAGAAAGAATGTTTTCAATAAGGTTTTATGGTAATTTAAGTTATTACCATGTTTTATAGAATACATAACGAAGGTATTCACATGTTTGGCATGTGATGATTAAGAGATACTTCATGTTGTCTGAGGTATTAATGATAAGTTGATTTTGGAACTTTAGTGACAAACTTTCTAAAGTTTTGGTTCTTAATATTTTATAAGGTTTATAAGGTTAACCATTTATGAAATGTTTTAAGTTGAAATTTTTATGAGGTTTTAGAGATTAATGTATTACTTCACAATATGAAGATTTATTCATATTGGATAACCTGTACTAACCATTTTTTATAATAATAACTAGAGATCAAAGTAATAAATTATCATTATATAATGTATCTTATGATCTTTTAAATGTGGATTTTAGTGATTCGGGTATAAAAAAACATTTTTGGATACTCATTTCATGGAGTAAGAGATAAATTGGAAATTGATCAGATCACAACCAAAGGATGAAATTGTGCTTATGAAATAAAAATATATCATGCAAGTATATTTCCTTATATTACTATAGAGTAAAATAATACCTTAGCTCTGGGAAAAGGATCTTTAAATAGAAATGTTTTCCTATTATCATCATTTTTGATGATATCAGTGACCTTTTATACACCTCTTTGGTTTATGTTTTTGTGGTCATTGACTTCATCTGGACTATATTCTCTATCACCCTCCATTAGTATTTGGGTGTCAATTTTCTCTTATATGTCCATATTTTCACTTCCCACCTATTTTCTCCTATTTGGAAACATAATATGTGTTATTCCATATGATATTTGTACTTCTATTTCTCTCTTATTTAGAGGATATTTTATTAACCCTTTTTACGATGTGGGTTTTTCAATAATGGTATTCCCAAATTCCAAACCCTTTATTACCAAGATCAAGTTTAAATTTTAAGGTCATAATTTATTTACATTTGGGAGAATGTAACACCATAAAATTCTAAAATAATAACATTATATTTGATAGCATGTATTACACACAACAACAAACTTAGAAGAAAATATAACACCCCAACAATTTATGATATATATATTTTTAAATAAAATCAATATCTTAAATGGATAAAATTAGATGCATCCCTTAGTCTATCATGCATTACATGCATCATAAATTTTAGCTTGTGTTACACATAATAATAAGTTTAGTTTGCATTTCACGCAACACCGAATTTAAATAAAACATGAAATATTATTAAAATATTAATATTTAACATGATAGCTATCACCGAGCTAATATATTGGTAGGTATGAATAGTACTAACTAAGTTATGAAAATTATGGTAATGTATTTATTATAAATAAAAAAATAACCATTTAAAATAAAAAGAAAATTTTTTCTGAAAAACCGTATTTTTCCCTAAAGGATGGTTTTGTTGCGCTTTGCGCACATAATTTAAAATTAATTTTTAAAACTTTTGGAAAATTTAGTTGAAAAAAAACTTCATTTTTTAAATCATAATATAAAAATTATCTTAGGATAAATTATTGGTATTTTTCTAAAAAGTTTTATTTTCAATTAATAGTAAAAAATACTACATTTTAATTGAAAATAACCTTTTCATTTAAAAAATTTATAATGTTAAGTTATATTTTGTGTAACGTCCCCTGATTTTTCACTCTCTCATGTGGAAAAAATGGGTTGGTTATGAGACCTCAAGTGTGCCTCCCTGTATGACAGAGACTGCCAACTAGCAACGAGGGTGTAAAATATATAGTGGAGTGACTATAACCCCTACTATGAAGTATCATAATAGTATAAATGAACCATATAAATTAAATAAATCAAATTATAGACAGTGGAAACTAAAAATGAAATCCAACTTAATAATACAATAAACAATAAAGGAACGATGTAATAATGAGCTGGAATGTAACTAAATGTTATGCTAGAAAAAATATAAGTAAAATACTAGTATAATCAAATAAAGACTCAAAAACCCCAGTCCCGAACCCCATTCAGGACCCACCTCCAAACTCCATCCCATACAGTAAGAAAGAAATAAAAAAAAAGGTACTTTTCCCTTCTCCAAACCTATATCCACGTAATCTACTCAGGTACCAAATAATGACCAAAATTGGGAGTGAGTATAACTCAATAGGTCAACACCACCATGTATAAACTAACCATTCAGATAATAAGTGTATGTAATAAAGTGACAAATGAGTGTATTAATTAATTCAATAATTAATAAAATACAATAACAACCTTCTTTATCTCCGTGCCATAATATCTTAGAGGAGGTCTTACAACCATTCCAACCACAACTATATAACCATGGTAAAATAACCAACTTAGAAGCAATGAAAAAATATATCGGATCTTGCCTTATGACCATGAAAACCACCACCATATAACCATGATATAATCACAAAAATCTAGGACAAAGACCTATAAGAATTACAATATCTGGGTCAAATCCCTATAAGTATTACAACATTGAACTGGGTAGAGCCCACTCTCTACAAGCATTAAAACATAGGACTAGTCTGATCCCACTCAATATCAGCATTATATCATATGAGTGTGTATGTTTTAGGGACAATCCGGATATATAAGCATTTCAAAATGAAACAAAAGTCCTATCATAAAGCATTTATATCACAATATCACATCATAAATCTCAATGGTTAACTATGCGGATTACCATTTATCTTTCATATAACACTTTGAATTAAATCAAAATTGATTAACAGTCATAACAATAAGAAATAATCCAAAAATAAGGGATTCTATATCAAGTAATCACCTAAGAAATCATGTAATTCTAAAAAAAGTTTAAACCATTATCCAATTAAATCATATTCATGGTCTGCTCACATAATGGGTAGCCATAATCCAGGTTAGAATCCAATTGAAAAAAATGACTCCAAGGAATAATACCATTCATTACTTAATATATTTGGGAAAACATTACATTGGAACATTCAAAATACTGCATAAACATGTAAATTTTCAAACCATAGGGTTAATATTTAAACCCCTACCTTTAACTGACAGTCCAAAAATGCTTTAAATAGAAAATTCCCATGAGGAAGATGTTGTATATGATTTCCAAGAAAATCCTATATCAAAACTGATCAAGATCAAAATCGAAAATGCACAGGATAAAAGTATTTAACCTCAACGGTTGGAGAACCAAGAAAAATATGGGAGAAACTAGACTAAAACCACTTACTAGGAATCGAAAGCATTATTGGGATGTCTAAAAGGAATTTCGGCACTCCAAAATCTCTTAGAAGGTGCCCTAGGGTCGAGAGAAGAAGGCTGCAGTGAATTATAAGGAAAATTTAGATACAAAACATACTTTAAAATAATAGTCCTTAGAATTACATGATGTCTAATGTAGTAACACATTGTGTAAATATTTTTAAGGGGATACACTAAAAAACCTATTTTCTTATATTATTTTATTAAAAACACCTAAAAGATTACATGATGTGTAATCCATTTACACGATGTGTAAATTTTTTGAAGAAGTTTTTTTGGAAATTTCCTTATTAAAAAACCCAAACTTCTTTTAAATATTCTCAACTTACTAAGAATACATGAAACACTTAACCCATTTATACCCAGACTCTATAAATTCAAACAAATATACATCCCTGACATTTAAGTCATTTTCTTCAACAAAGGATATCCACATAGATCCTATTTGGTTTTCCCAAGTTTGGTTTAAATAAGAGGAAAAACTTACCCAAAAGAAAATTTAATGAAAAACTCAAAGAGAGATATACCTGAAAAAAGATGGGATCTTACAACCTCCTCTCATCCCCAAGCTATTCTAAGAATCAATGTGAGGTGTCAACGAAAAAGAATGGTGATTGTGTTCACATATCAGAATCCCTCTCCTAATACTCCTGATAAACTCACCCATTATTCCACTACACTAGAACCAATGGTATAGTCCTACCCAGAAGATATTTCTCACTACAATCCACAACCCATATTAGATGATCTCCAAAGGATGAATCAACACAAATCTTGATGTCTGCTATATCTATCACATGGGAAGGGTCTAGATGATATATATGTAGTTGTGACACATGGAACATGTTGTTAATTGATCTATAGTTCCATGGAAGGGATAAATGGTATGCCATTAGATTGACCCTTTCCACAATCTCAAATGGCCCAACAAACCTAGGAACTAGCTTTCCCTATTTCCTGATACGAACTTTACCCAAACTAGGAGACACATAAAGGAAAACATGATGACCAACCTAGAATTCCAAAAATCATCTCCAATGATAAAAATATGATTTCTACCTGCTCTCTACAGTCACCAACCATTGTCTAATCAATTGAACCTACTCAGATGTCTCCTGTATGAGACTAGTCTCAATAAGTGATGACTCAACCACCTCTAGAAAATAAAGTGGATAACAATATGAACTTCTATAAAAATACTCAAAATTTTCAATTTGGATCGATGTATGGAAGCTATCATTATATGAAAGCTCCATGAGTGTCATATATTTCTCCCATGAACCACCAAAATCCAAAAGAAAGGCTCATAAAATATCCTCTAGAACCTAAATAGTCTATTCAGATTAACCATCTGTCTGTGGATGATAGGATATACTCAAAAGAACCTATGATCCCAAAGTCTTCTGAATACCCTACCAGAATCTTGAGGTGAAAAAGGATCTCTATATGAAATGTTACTCCTCAGAACACTATACAACTGAACCACCTCATGTATATAAATAATTCTTAGATCATCAACTATGAAGGTTTACTTGATAGGTAAGAAGTGGGATACCTTAGTCAGTTGATCCAAAAAAACCCATACATTGTTATTATTATAGATTTTCCTGGGTAATCCTATCACAAAATCTATCATGAAATCTTCCCATTTCCACATAGAAATGGGAAAAGGCTACAAAAGCCGAGCTAGCCTCTAATGATAGGCTTTCACCTACTGATAAGTGAAGCATCTATCCCTGAAGATTTACACATCCTTCTTTATTACTAAACAACTGTAATAATTATATAGATCATGATATATCCTTTTTAAACTATGATTAACCACCCATATAGAAGCATGAAATGCCCTCATAAGATCCTCAATTAATCCTATAGGAGGCCGTACCCAACCACAAAAATATTAGAATTGACACTGCTAAAAAACCATCTTGATGGTATGCACCCACCATATAATTTCTCTCTCAGATGTGATCCATACAGACCAAACAACTACTCGATCTTAATTTAGTCCAAAATCATAGGTTTAATAGAGGTTGAAGTCAGAGATACCTATCCCCGAAACTCATGAACATACAGATTCAATTCTACAAATAGGTTCATTATCTACCATTCACCATAAGACTCTCATACCACCTATTTCTATGTATTTCAGCTCAAGGAATCAGCAATGAAGTTTCCCTTACCTAGTATCTAATCTAATTTAAAGTTGAAAGACTAATGATACTCGAACCACCTCCTCTGTTGAAGTTTTTGGTTTCATTGAGAAAATATGTAACTGAGGATCTTGTGTCCATGTATACCACAAACCTATGACCCATGAGATAGTGTGTCCAAAATATTAGGGAATGTACCTATGCTGCTAAATACAGATCATGAGTAGAGTAATTCCTCTGATATGGTCTTAGATGCCTAGATCCATATGAAATCTCTCAATCCTAATACATTATAACTTCTCTGACTCCAACTTTGATTCATCACAATACATTGTTTATGCTTTACCCATAATAGGTAATGCGAGGGTAGGTTATGAGTTCAAACTTCCTTTCAACTCTTGAAAATATCTCTCTTAAGCATAAACCAAACAAACTTCACCCCTTTATTTGTAAGCCAAGACATTGGTGTTAAAAAATGGGAGAAATCTGGGATAAAGTGCTGATAATAACCCATTAAACCCAGAAAGATCCAAGTCTTGAAGACGTTCTTAGGATACTCCCAAGATACCATAACTGTGAATTTATCTTGTTCCACTGACACTCCTACATCTAAGATGACATGGCCCAATAATTTCACTTTATTAATCTAAAAACTACATTTTTTTAGCTTGGCATAAATCTAATGCTCACTCAATGTACTTAGGATGATGTCAAGATGTTTGGAATGATATTCTGTTGACTAGGATTACAATAAGATATCATTAAAAAAACCACCACAAACCAGTCCAGAAAAGGATGAAAGATCCTATTCATTAAGTCCATGAATACCACAAGTGTGTTAGTCAACCCAAATGAAATCATTAAAAATTCATACAAGATATATCTGCTCCTGAAAGTAGTCTGAGTTATTTCTGTTGGTCTCACCCTCAACTAATGATACCATTATCTCTATTCAATCTTGGATAAGATATGAACACCTCTCAAATGATCAAAGATATCATCAATGCATGGAAGAAAATATTTATTCTTGACTATCATCTGGTTCAACCTTTAATAATCCACACATAAGCGTAAAGACCCATCAACCTTCTTGATAAAGAGAATCGGAGAACCCTAATGAGATATACTAGGTTGTAAGAAGAATTTAGATTCTATATATTCCAACTTAACTTTAAAATCTCAAAGCTCCATTGGTTCCATATTATAAGGTGGGATAAAAATTGGATCTTCCCCTGGAACTAACTTGATCGTGAACTCGATATATCACTCAAGAAGTAAGTCATATAACTCATCAGGAAAGAAATCTAGAAAATAGTATAACAATGGAGGAAAATAATCCTACTGAATTTCACTATCATCAAGAGGAAGACATACTATCTGATCTATAAAACAATCTAATCTACACTGAATTGGTCCTACATGACTAACCTATCAATCCCACTCACCTAGGAGAGAATAAATACCCCCTTATAGAGATTAAAAGGTAAGTATCTTCCTATAATAATTGATATGCTCTTGGTATAAAACTAACCAATCCATACCAAGAATGAAGTCAAATCCTATCATTTACAACATGAACGGTTCCCAAAATAAATGGTAACCACCAACCTTTAGAAAATGTGCCATACAATGTTTGATATTATCTGACTGTACTCCCAAAAATACATCGATGATTAAAGCACTATCCATGATTTCTACATATAACCCAAAATTGTTTGAAAAAAGAGTATATAGAAAATAATGTGATGCTCTTATATAAAAAAACACAAGTTAAGGTAGAAGATAAAAGAATTGTACCTATGATGGTAGACAGTCCTGCATCCATGATACCTAGATTAGTCTACATAATCTTTGGCTAACTTATCACTCTACACCGATCTCCAGTCTTACTACCCTAATCTATTTCCCCTACTTGGTACTGCTGCTCGTGCACAGGGGTACCATGTCCCCTGCCTCATCCTGAACGGATAGTGGAACTCCAGCTACCAGCATGCTGAGGGGTAGTTGAGCCCCTTCCTGACTAAGTTGTTTTCTTGATCCCTTTCTATTGGTCTATTGTGGAAATTTCACACCGAACCTCTAAATATTACCTAGTCCACCTCATATACGACACTAAAATATGGAGTAAGGACACTGTGGGAACTTATGGATGAAGTTTCTACAATAATAACATTGGAATAGAACATAGGATGGTGATGGTTCTTTACTACCCTCACTGCTCTTCCCACTACTACCTTAGAAGAAACTATTTTAGTGACACTTCTTTCCACTCAAATAAGTGATCATAGATCACACTGTAGAAACATCTTGGATGCTACTCAGGGTCTCTCTTAGATTCCCTTATATGATGAGTGTTTGGTTCATCACTTCCTCAAAGCTTCTCAAATGGAAAGTGTTTTCTCGTGACTTGATCTTATAGTGAAGACCATACTAAAAATGTCTCACCCTAGAGATTTCATCAATTAATAAAGATATTACAAAGTTTTTTATGTCAGCGAAACATCCAATATAGTCCAACACTAACATGACCTCCCACGTCAGATGCATAAAATCATGAGATTTTTTATCCCTCAATGGATTGGGATAGAAATGGATTATTAACTTTGTCTTGAATTTATTCTAAGATAGCTCATCCTTCTTACCTGATTCCACTATAATATCCTACCAATATTTGGTAGTTCCATAAAGCACATATACACCAAGCATCACCCTCCTATCCATGGGTGTCTCAAGATGCTTGAAGGTCGTCTAAACTGAATCAATCCAGAAATAGACCACCTGGGGTCCTTCCTTGGTAAACATTTGCAGGTGTTGCAGCTAAAAATCTCTTTTTAGCTCAGACATAAAAAGAACGACATGGACAATCTCCCTTTCCATGGATCACATGACCCTCATGAAGATATCATGAAGATTAACATCCATTTGATCCTTAGAAACTACAGGAAGATTTGGTTCAAATATTTTAGGAGCATGTTGATTTCCACTCTCCTAATTCTCAATTCAAATATGACGAGGAGGAACTTTCTATATAGGACAAATGCACACCTTATAGAATTGGATAGTAACAAGGTAAACCTCAACATGTGACTAAAAAAGATAACCACTAACTCATGATCTCTCTAAACATGGATTACAAGTGTTTTAGCATGATATTTCAATTCATTCGAATTTTCTAGTGAAACAAATATCTCATATCACATTTCAATAGGAAAGTATATATCACATAAAAATAGATATGACCCTATCATGAACAATTCATGCTAATATATCCCTATGTGCCTATTATGATGCATGTATTCTCATATCGCACCATATCGGGCCATGAGTACAAATATAAAAAAATATTAACATCATAAAACAATAAACTTACACAACATGTGAATCACCAAAGGTGAATTAACATCATCTATAACAAGGACACAACACAAACAACAATCCCATCTCTTGGTACTCATATTTTCCCCCATACATGGGTTAACTACTCCCATGAAAAATATCATTACCAAGTCTTAGAACATCCTAGTATCCTTTCTATATTTCCCAAATAGTAAAGCATAATAAAATAAAACCATCCCCTTTGATACCACTTTGTAATGTTTCCCGATCTGACACTCTCTCATGTGGCCCAAAAGATCTTGTTAAGATACCTCAAGTATGCCTCCTCGTACGTCATGGGCTACTGAATAGGAGTGGGGGTGTGAAATATATAGATGAGGAGACTATACCCTTTATTATGGAGTGTAATATAAGTATAAATGAACCATATAAATGAATTAAATCAAAGTATAGACATAGAAGAAACAAATAAGAAAATATAAGTGAATAACCCAACAAATAATAAAGAAAAAATGTAATGACGTGATGGAATGTAACTAAATGTCATGCTAGAAACAATAAAAGTAAAATACTAAAAAACTTAAATAAAGACTAAAAAGTCCTCAATCATAAACCCCATGCCATTCCCACCTCCAAACTTCAGCCCATCTAGCAAGTAATAAATCAACAACAGGGTCCTTTCCCCATTTTCAAACCAGCATCCACATAATCTTCTCAGGTACCAAATGGCGGCCCAAATAGGGTGATAGTTTAGCTTAGCAGTTAGACAATGCTGTGTCTAAACTAACTATTCTAATAAGAAGTGTATGAAATAAAGTGATAAACATGTGTATTAATTAATCCAATAATTAATAAAATATAGCAACAACCCACTTCGGCTCCATGTGGGAATATATATGAGCATGCCTTACAACCATTCCAACCACAACCATATAACCATGATAAAATAATCTACTTCAGTGCCATGTTAGAATATCTCAGATCATGTCTTATGACAATGACAACCACCACCTTATAACCATGGTATAATTAAAAAAATCTAGGTTAAAGACCTATAAGCATTACAATATTAGGTCAAAGCCACATAATCATTACAACATGAGACTGAGAAGAGCTCAATATCTATAAGAATTACAACATAGGATAGGGACTAACCCACTCAATATCATCATTACAGTATATATGTGTTCATGTTCTAGGGCCAAGCTCGATATATAATCATTTCAGCATGGAACATAATTCCTATCATAAAATATGGATATCACAATATCACGATAATTTCCATTTATCTTTCATATATGACTTTCAATTAAATCACAATTGATTACCAGTCATAATAATAAGCAATAATATAAAACTCAGGGATTCTATATCAAGTAATCACATAAGGTCTCATGTCATGCTAAACACACTTTAAACTGTTATCCAATTCAATTCTATTCATGGTTTTCTCACCCAATGGGTATCCATAAGCTAGGTTAGAATTTAATTGAAAATAAATGACTCCAAATAATAATCCCATTAATTATTTAATCAATTTGGTCACATGTTACATTGGGGAAATTACATTATTGCATAAACATGGAAATTATCAAACCATAAGGTTAAGATTTAGTCCCCCTACCTCTAAATAATGATCCAACTATGCTTCCAATAGAAAAACCCCATGAGAAAGAGAGTGCGGATGATCTCTAGGAAAATACTATATCAAAACTGATCAATATAAAAACCAACAATGCACATGGTCAAAGTATTTCACCGTAATGGTTGGAGAACCAAGGAAACGAAGAGGGAAACTGGACCAAATCCACTTACTAGGGATCAAAAGCATTATCGAGATGTATAGATAAACGTTTGGCACTCCAAAATTGTCTGTAAGGTTCCCTAGGGTTGATAGTATAATGTTTCAGTGAGTTATAATGAAAATTCATCATCATAACATACTTTAAAATAGTGGGTTGGGGAATTACACAGTGTGTGATATAGTTACACATCATGTAAATATTTTTATTGGGATACGCCAAAAAACCCATCAACTTGGATTATTTTCTTAAAAACACTTGAAAATTACACAACATGTAATCCATTTACATGGTGTATAAATGTTCTATAGATATTATTTTAGTCCATTTTCTTATTAATCAAACCAAACCCCTTTTAAAGATTCTCAACTTACTAAGAACCTATGAAGCACTTAAACCATTTATACTCAGACTCCATTAATTCAAAAAAACATACACCCTTAAACATCAAGTCATTTTACCCCAACAAAAAGGCTCTCCATGTGGATCCTCTCTGGTTTTCCCAATTTTTGTTTAAATATGAGGCAAAAACTACCCAAAAGAAAAGTTAATGAAAAACTCAAAGTGAGACATAATTGAAAAAAGTTGGGATATTAAATTTTAAATTGTTATTAAAGTAAAATTAGTTTATTTTTATATCAATTAATTTAATTTATGTCATTGGAATAATTTTCATATTGAATTTTTATATAAAAACTTTGTAAACTTTTGAACATTTTCTCTTTATAAACATTCTTTCTAATCGTGTCCGTATAATTAATTTTAAATTTAATTTTTCCACTTATGTGAATTTAATTGGGAAAAATGGGTTGAATATTTTTAATTATATTAATTTATAATATCTAATAAGTTTAACTTAATTTTTTTACCAAAATGAATAGTGAAAATAATAGATATTAATTACCGGGGTTAAGGTAAAAATATGTTTACCGGGGGGTTAAACTAAACAGACATGGGTTAAAATAAACTAAAAAATTGTCTAAAATATATTTTATGGGAATATTTTTACCTTATACATTATATTTTATATAATGGTACATTATTGGATCCTTTTGAAATGAAAAAATGTGGGTTTAATTCATTCTTTTCAAAAATTACAAGTGTGTCACTCACCTCACTTCTAAAAGGCCACCCCTCTCCTCTATTATTCACACATTAACACCATTTTGGTTTGGAAAATACCTACAAAAATCACATCCTAAATTACCTAATCTCATATAATAAGCCTTATTTTTTGGCATAAATTCAATCTAGGAGGGCTTTGGTGCAAACCTAAGAAGGATACCCGAAGAAGAAGTAACGTTCTTTAATGACTATTTTTATTTTATTTCTTTCTCCACCTACTTAAATTATTATTAAACCATTCTGAAATAATAATAAAAGTATATTAAATATAATTATATATTTTTATGTTATGATAATGACCTAAAAATATCTCCACTTCTATCAAATGGGTTATGAAATCATTATTCGTGTGTACGAGAGACTACTACCTCATGAACTGATGTTATTCATTTTTTCCATTACCACCTCTCACGGTTGGAAATTATGATGAATATAAAGTATATATATGATATTTATAATATAATTATGCCTCTGGAGTCACTATATCATATATAATTGTTTAATTTCTATCCTATCAGAGATACGATAACGTTGCTCTTGTGTATGGAAGACTATCGCCTCATGAAGTGATGTGATATGTCTTTCACTAATGCTTTACATGGAAGGTTATAAGGATAAAGTTAATGATTATATGTGATATAAATGAAATAATTATAATTTTAATGACATAATATCATTAAGAAAATATAATATATGTCATTTTCTTTCTTACCTTTTCACTCAATGAAATATGATAACGTCGTTCGTGTACTTGTGGACTACCGCCTTCACAAAATGATGTAATGCTATTTTCATCACCAGACCACATGAATGATATATATAAGTATATTTAATGAAATAATATGGTATATATTATATTTTGACCATTTTATAAATATGATATATTAATTAAAATTTTCCATAATGATCATTAGATAATGGAAACGTTACTCATGCGTACGTACGATTTACCATATCCATGATCATAACATACTTCATTTCTCAAAACCACATTTCACGATTGAACTTAAAATTATAATTTATGTATAAATATTATAATTATTTCATGATTATTATTATGGAGATGATGAAACTATGTAATATTCATAAGAACCATATCTTTAATGACAAAACATGCATGAGAAAACAAGGTAATTAACACCCAAAACAATGAAAATAATGAAATATTATTAATGACTAGGTAATAAAATGTTATAAAAGGATCATATTTGATATTATATATATTTATATGGATATTTTAAGTTAATAAACTTTTTAAAACCAATATACATAATGTTAAATAATATTCAATCAAAAGGAAGCGCGGGGTAAGGGATTTTGACTCAATTTACATTGCATTGAGACTTATTTGTTATTATGCACCAATTAAATTTTATGTGTTGTATAGACTATAAATTTGAAATTTAATATCATTATTGATTCATAATTCATGATATTTTAATTTTATATTTAAATTATTTCATCAAAGGGGATTTAACTTGAAAATTACCAAGTGGTAAAATTTATTGTAAAATCTTATTTTCTTTTGTGATTATTAACTTTATCTTAAAAAAATCACTTTATTTTAACCATTTTTCATTGGTCATTACATTTATCTTAAATATAAATATTCTTGTATGATTTATGTGATTAATTACTAAATTGTATACAATTTTTACATATGGAATATACTTCTAATGTTATTTGATTAACTAGGGAAATACTGATAAATCCATATCTTTTACTCAATATGGGTACTTAATAATAGGTGGTTCCTAGTTATAGATATCCCCTAAATGAATCAACAAGTATCATGAGGCAAATCAGTTGGCCAAACCTGATGGGTTTGTAACCATTAGTTTTAAACTGTCTTGTGAAAGGTCTTGACAATAGATATATAGTTTTACCAACTAGATCAGTTTGTACCTAGTATTTTTAAACTGTCTTGAGGATAGATCTTAATAGTATATGTTTTCATATGCCTGAGACATGAAGTCTAATAATTAAGAATTTCCTTCATTTAGAATTCATTTATCTTATTATCCATGATATTTTTTCTATGATATTATCTCTATATGCATTTAATTCTTAGTTTATTGATAAAATGACACATGTTTTCAGTTATTTACCTTCCTATATTGATTATTATTATTGATTCATGATATATTATGTTGTACATAACCCTTGTTGAGAATTTGAGATCACTATTATTTTTTTCCTCTCCAATTATACGAATAATAATTATCAGAATGAGTTTTAAAGGATTCAGTTTATTTGATTTTGTTATGTATTATGTTTTATAGTATATTTCCAAATATAAAATGGGTATCATGTGTGTATGTGGTTCTCCAAAACTGATAAATTGATCAGTATATCGGGATTTGATTCCTTATATATATGCCAATGTAATAAAGTAAGAAATTGGTGTCATACTACTGTGATCAGGGTCATTACAATGAAGACCGAACTTTATAGTATATTGACGAGTGAATATTCCAATAGTAGGAAGAGGGAGGTTTATGAGTTATTGTTAGGTGGAAAACATTTGAAAAAATTAGGGTTTCTTTTACTCCCCTTATGGGAGGAGGCTCCACTATGTTCTACAACTATGGATGGAAGGAACATTTTAGTACATAATACCTGAATCTACTTAGGGAATGTTGATGATGTGGTAATATGGTTCCTATTTGATTCTTTTGTTCTAAAGTTCCATGTACATATTTTATTAGGTTAGGTCAAGTTATAGGTAGGGGTCCTTAGAAGTAGACCCAAGAACCATAGACTTTAGTGACTTAGGTGTTTCACGCACTGTAGAGGAAATGTCGTGCTCCGTTTATATGTAGGATGTATAAGATGGATGAGGTTCTAGATGTCGGTGGATAGATATAATCTATAGTTATAGGTATAGTTTTAATTAACTCTATTATATCTATTGTTTTTTTATACACGAGCTTCCCATTTTTCATATATGCTCACGTCTTTGCTATCCTAGATATACCAATCAATTTATCTTCTGAGTTACTCACTCTCGACATGTCCTTGGGAAAGAAAGTGGACCATATCCAGTGATGTACTAAGCATACCAATGTTGTTGTTGACTATAAACACCTATGAGACTTCATAATCTTAGAGATGGCTAGTTTTTATGTGATATTTAGAATGCACTTGTTAAATAATTATCAATATCATATTGACTATTACCATAGAAATATATTTTCACCATTCTTAGGGATATAGGTCCATGTCGATTAGTGAGTGGGATTTCAGAGTAGGAAAGATAGAAATGGACCTAAGAAAAAATAGATATATCATAAAACATGTGTTAGTCTTGGATCTCATGGAGGAATTAGTGGTATCACCCTTTATCTTGCTTGTAGTGGAAGATCATGATCAAGATTTCTTCCTAGATGAGCTCTTAGGTATTCTCTCAAACATGGGAATTGAATTTGAAAATGATCTTATTCCTAGGGTGCAAAAATTATCAATTAATTATTATCCTATAGAACCATATATGTTGAGACAATTGAAGGTGAAATTAGAGGATTTGAAGTTGAAGGGATTTATCAGACTGATCACATTTCCTTGGGGTAATTTAGTGTTGTTTTATAAGAAGTCAGACAATAGTCTATGAATCTATGTAGACAACATGAAGTTGAATTAGGTAATAGTAAATAAAATGCACCTTTATCCCTGAATGAAGATCTATTCAATCAGTTATGGGGTTCTTGGTAGTTTTCCAAGATTGATATTCTTTCAAGATACCACCAGTTATAGGACATAGATAAGGATATTTCCAAGACATAATTTAAGAGTTGATAAGGACTATAGGAGTATAATATTATGAATTTTGGGTTAAAAAATTATCTAGTAGTGTTCATGGATCTCATAAATAGGATTCTTCATCCATATATTGACTCCATAATTGGGGTATTTATAGAAAATATATTTATATATTCAAGTACTTAAGATATTCATTCTAGGAACCTTGTGATTGCATTGAGTACACTTATAGTGCATAAAAGTTATGCCAAATTATTGAATTTACACCTATGGAATTAGTAGGTGTAGTTCCTTGGACATTTAATTTCTATGTTTGGATTCTTAGTGGACCCAGAGAAGGTAGAGGCTATGATGAATTGGAAACACCCCATGAACATGTTTGAGATCAAGAGTTTCCTTGATATTGTGGGTTACTACCAATGTCTCATCCACGAATTCTCATATTTAGAAGTTTTTATGATAGATCTGAACAAAAAGGGAGTGAATTTTGAGTGGTCTGATAAGTGTGAAGAGTCCTTTATAGAGATTTAGAGGAGATTGATGACAACTCTAGTTTTTATTCTTCCAGATTCTCAGATTGTATACACAATGTATTGTGATTCTTTAAGTGTTGGTTTGGGGTATATGTTGATGCATAGGGATCATGTAGTAATTTATGGGCCACGTCATCTACAACTTCATGAGTGGAACTACCAGATTAATGAATTGGATTTTGAAGATGTGGTTCACACACTAAAATGTTAATGTCATTGTATCTTCAGGGAGAGGTTTATTGTTTTAACAGACCATAGGAGCCTCTAATACATATTCTCTTTGTAGGATCTAAATTTAAGGAAAATTAATTGGGTGGAGTATCCATATAAATTTGACTTTGATATGGACTACACTCCATGAAAAGGTAATTTCATTGTAGATTATCATAGTATGAAAAAATAAGAGACACGAGAACTTGGAGAGAGGCCTTCACATGAAGAATTTTGTCTTATTAGTTTGATGGTTGAGTGGATATAAGATTTATATAAATATCATAGAGATATAAAATGTTCTCCATTAGTTTTCATGTTTTATTTAGTATACTAGGTAAAGTCCATATAGGAGTCAAACCTTGAGTGCATAGTGACATGGGGGTGCTTGGTGGGGGATGATTCAACACCAGAGTGGTACTTAAATGATTAAGATATGATCTACATTCATATAAGTTTATTAGTTACATATTTTTAGATGGAGGATATAATGTGATACTCTCATACTTAAAAGTAGGCCATGAATATAGGATATATGAATATGTACAACAATACCTGATGTTAGTTTTGGTATCCAAATATAAAGAGGGATATTTCTGATTTTGTTTTGAAATTCCACACCTGCTAAAGGGTAAAGGTTGAGCATAAAAATCATGATGGTTTACTTTACCCACTTCCCATGCCCATGTGGTAGTGGGATGACATAGTGATGGACTTTGTGGTGGGTTTTCCCAAGACCCTAAGGATTCATCATACTATTTGGGTGATAGTTGATTGACTGGTTAATGTGGCCCATTTCTTGTTGATTTGAGAGACCATTTCCATATATGAGTTGCAAAAGCTATATGTATAAGAAATTATATGCCTACATGGATCTCCTTTTGAGAATCATATCAAACATGGATGCATATTTTACATTGCGGAATTTGTAGGATTACAAAAGGCATTGAGTACCCACCAGAAACAGAGTACACTGTATCATATATAGACTAATGAAAAGATATAGAGAATGGTCCAGATTCTAGAGGATATAATTTTGGAATGTGTTTAGGACTTCATTGGAACTTGGGACATTCACTGAGTCTTTATTGAGTTTGTGTACAACAATAAATTTCATTTTTTGTGTTAGATGGAAAATTTTGAGGATATTTATGGCCAACCATGTCACTCACTTCTTTGTTGGCATGAGGATGGTGGGAAGACAGTTTTGGGGATGATCTTGGTACATGGGACCTTTGAGAGATTGCAGTTGGTCCAAAAGTGTTTAACCACTGCTCATTGAAGATAGTGATTATATGCTAATAGTAGTAGGTGGACTTTGTAATTAATTATTAGATATTTAGTTTTCTTGTGGGTAACTTCTTAAATAGGGCATCGATGGTTACCAATTCAAGGAAATTTAGCACTGAGATTTTTTATATTGTTCGAGATTACTGAGCATATCAAGAAAGTGTCCCACTATTTGGATATTCCTCAATGGTATCATGGTAGGAATTATGGGTTCCATGTGGATTATATTCATAGGTACATGCTTGATCCTATATACGTGATCAAGCATGAGGAAATTAAGATATAGCTCGATGCATTATTCATTGAGATCGCATTGTAGATCATAGACCAGAGCAAGAAAATGTTGTGAGGGAAGGTGGTGCCACTTTTTAGAGTCCCATGAAATCATGGATATATTCAAGATGATTCTTGGGAGCATGAATTTGATATTTTTTCACAATGGACCAAGTTGATCCATCAAGACTACGAGAGACACGTTTTAAGTATGAGAAGTTGTTGGGGGGGGGAGGAGAATTGTAACATCCTTGACTTTAAAGGTATGTTTTTTCAAATCATGATATATCTTTCCTTTTTTCTCCCTTGGAGGTGTGTTTTATGGGTAAATGGGTCTTAGAGTTAGTGTTTTAGAGGTTGGAGGAATAAGGGCATGAATGGTGGCTAAAACAATGGCACCAGCTGTAAAGACCCGGAAATTCCATATAATATTTTTTAATTGTTTGGTATTATAATGAGTCTGTGAAAATTCACGGCGCTTGATTCCATGGTCCGGTATTCTCAGAATGGAATTTTGAACTTTTTTTAAGGACGTTCAGTAAACGTGCGGGTAGAATTTTCTATCTTTTGAACCGGTGCTCGAATTAAAAATCTAAGGGCGCCGTTGAACTCGCAATGTTAGGTTTCTCTTAAAGGAGTCTTAACTTCGACCGTAGTAGGTCAGGAAAAAAAGTTAGTTTTTTGGACTTTTAGAAGATTAATAAAATAATATAAAATTTTATTTTATTTTCCTACCTCTTCTTGAGAAGTGATGGCGGGGATCATGGAGGTCGTCAGGCATTTAATTAAGGATATTAAATGTCTCGTTACACAAAGGAAGTGTAACCACCCCTCATTTAATTAATAGGTTCATTAATTATTCCAATTAATGAACTATTAATTGAATGGAGGTTTAATCACTTTATTTAATCCTTTATTTTATTAAATCTTGGGTAAATGGAGATTGTGTGGAGAATTAGTGGAAGAAATCCGATGAAGCACTGATGAACTTCCCTCCAACGAAGAATAGAAGCTTGGATGACAACGTTGGAGGAATCGATCTGGGATCGACGAATGCCGGCGGCTTCAACGAATGAGGATTATCCTCCCAAAACTGCGACACCTCCAACGATTCTCAAGGTAGTGGATTTTGTTCTTTAATTGAAGTGAATTATTTTTCTTCTCCTCATTCTTGGAAACGTGACGAACGCGGATCAACCAAAATGAGTTGATCTGCAATTCGTATGGAATTGTGGGATGTTGTGGGGTTTTTAATGGGTTTTTATTTAACTTTGATAATTTTTTACAATACCCCCATTTAATATGATGATAATTTGGAGGGCACGGGCAAAAAAAACAAGGGAAAAACCCTCCACCCCTTGTTTTTTTGTCATATTCTTTGCGAGCGAATTTTGAATTTCATATCAACGCGAATCAGAGGGTCACGCTGTGACGGAGGCATTCTGGGAGGCCTGTAGGTGTAGACAAAAGTGAAAATGGAGCTCTGAAGCATCACCGGAGCCCCACGGAAGAAGTGTTTGCATGACAGTGCGGGTAGGAGAAGGCGAAGGCTGGAAATCACTGGTCGCGGAAGGGGGCAGCGCCACACGACACCGCGACAGACCAAAGGGGTGGACAAATCTTGGCCGGCTGCGTTGGCAGAAGGGCGGCGCGCTGTTGCGCGCCGCAGGTGGAGGTCACAACTTCGAAGCTGTGGTGGAGGGGGATCCGCACCTTGCGGGTCCCGTGGACAGCGAGGCAGCGCCCTGGTTAAAGAGCCAAAGGGATCTTTGAGCCATTCGGGAAAGAGGGGCCACGTGACACCTCACACGGGTCCCGCCAGCCGGCAGGCCAGGACGGTCCGCTGCCTAGTGGGCTGAGCCGCCGCAGCCCAGCCCGGCCAATTCGGGCTGGTTCTCAGCCCAGCAGGCTGATCCCACGATGGCCCATCCAGTTTGGGCCAGTCTAGGTTGGACCCAAACCGGGTTGGTCCGACCGGGTGGGATCGGACCCAGACCCATTTCAGCCCAAATACGCTTAAAAGGTAGTATCTCACAAACCAGATGTTTGTTTGACGAACCATATGTGGCGCTGGAATCCTTGGAACGAGATGGTCTTTTTGAGATACTTAACCTGAGTTTTGGAGAAATTTGAAGTATGGACCGGTTGGATTGTAATTGAATCCAACCATACTTCGGCACTAAAATGCCTATAACTCTCATATCGGGCGTCCGATTGACGCACCGTCAGTTGCGTTGGAAATCTTATGACATGATGGATCGTTGGGTTATTTCTTCATGGGACTTAGTTACGATTGAAGTATGACCAATGGCTTGAGGAGAAGATCCTCCCATAATCAAGCACACTATATATGGTAATCCAGTGGTTGGCTGGGATGTGAAGAATGAATAGTGATCCTGTGTGGATCAGTACCTAGAAATTTTGTGTGGATCAACACCTTGTGATCCTGTTTGGATCAGCACCTAGCGATCTTGTGTGGATCACCACCTAGCTATCATGTGTGAATTAGCACCGAGCGATCCTGTGTTGATCAACAGCAGAACCCTTAACAAAATAAGATGATCTAGCTTTACAAAAAATTTTATGTACTTCTGTACTTAAGTTATACCTGGTTTGAGCTAAGTCTTTCTCTTTGTGATTTGTGATTAATATCATGCTTTATGATTTTCCTTAGTGGAATTTTGAGAGACCTTCAGGGGTCTCGGGGTCCCTACTGAGTATTGTTATACTCACCCTTTCACAGGATTCGCCCGCACCTTGTTGTGTTTTGTTCAGATGACGAGCATCTTGACTGAGACTATAGGATCCAGGACCAAGTGGTACACTAAGGTGATTGGTTGACATGGAGTGCTGTAGAGACGATTTGTACCTACCCTTCAGGTAGGATCCTCGGTGGACGATCTTAGGAGATGTTTTCTAATTTCTATTATAGTTATATCTTTTCAGTTGGGCTTGTATTCCGGCCCCTTTACTTTTAGTACTTACTATTACACCTAGTTTTGGTTGCGCCTCACTCTTTCATTGTGTTCTACTTTTTCCTTGTATACCCTGCTTGTGTGTGCATAGGTTTTGAGGCAATTCCTTCCCATTTTATGAAAATTCCTTTTCGGTTCTAGTTTCCAACCCCTGGTCTATGGAAGGTAGGCTTGGGGTAGTCACGACATAGGCCCCAGGAGATGAGTCATGACAAAGTGGTATCAGAGCAGTCAGTTCTAAAAAAGAACTAGGACTTTGATCTTTTTAATGGAGCAATAGTGTTAAATGTTTTGAGTGTGGTTTTTAGTTTGGGGAGTCTAGTGTTGGTGCAGTGGCTGACGTATCCATACACCAAGACCTTGAATTATGATTTCTGACTCAGTGCAAGAAAACACTGATTGCCTGTATTTTAGAAATTTTTTAATTTTAATCTCCTTAGAGTCATTCACCAGGTATAACTTATTTACCATGGAACATCTATTTATTTTTAGGATGTCACTGCGTAGAAATCCAACCAGGATTCCAGAGAGAGTACACGATGATGACCCACCGAGTGACAAGGCTTCGGTGCAGGGCCCTCTTACTATGTTGGAACCTTCAGGTGGTGTACCAGGAGCACCACTACTCAGAAGGGAGAAATTGCCACCAGCCCCACTGTCAGAACGTGCACGCCGATTGAGCGTGTTTAATGAGTTCCAAAGATAGAGGTATCTGAGGTTTGAGAGAGAGGGGGTCCATAGGGTGGCAGACATGGAAGAGGAATAGGTCGTACAATAGGTAGTGGATGATGGTTTGAGGTTATACCACCACCACCCCTAGGTGGTCCACCCCGACCACAGGGAGAAGGTGGACAGGGGCGAGCTCAGCTTATGGAAATATAGGCCTACGACCATAGTGCTCCAGAGATTATTAGTGGTACGATTTGTGTCTATTCCACCCTATTTGAAGTTCTTTTAGAAACAGCTTCCAGTCACTCTTTCATTTCCATGACACTCGTTCAGAGCTTAGAGATTCTGAAGAATCCGTTGGCTCGATCCTTATGATTATAGACTCCTGCGGGAAAATATTCGACGATTACACACTAGTGACGATAGTGTGAGATCACTCTAGGAGGTGATAGCTTCGATTGGGATCTCCTAGTAGCAGTGTCGTGGCCTTACGACGTCATCTTGGGTATGGACTGGCTATCCACAGTCCATGCTCAGATAGACTATTTTCAGCACAAAGTGCGGTGTGTCTGTGAGGATGGGACCATGTTTTCCTTCACCAGCAAGAAGGGAACCATTGCATTATAAGATGGACTTACTCATAGGGGATTGCAGCCGATTACTCATCAGTTGCATAGACTTACACTCGAAGCAATTGACGTGAAAAGTTCGAGTTATCCTGTAGTGGTGGACCTGTATGTTGATGTTTTTCCTAATGATGTACCGGGACAAACTCCTCACAGAGAGGTAGACTTATACATCAACCTGTACCTTGGGACGACACTGATATCTACACCAGCATATTAGATGGATCCCATAGAGCTTCGTGAGTTACGAGGAAAGTTGGAGGACTTGAAAGGTAAGGGCACTAGTGCAGAAAACATTTTTTACGTCGGTTATTTTTTATTATTTACGTCGGTTTTTAGGCGACGTTAATACGGACGACGTTATAAATAACGTTTTTTACGTCGGTTATTTAAAACCCGACGTAATATCCCTAACATCACGGTGGTTATCACGTCGGTTCATATAATAACCGATGTGATAAATATGCGCGGGGGGGCTTTATCACGTCGGTTATTCCCTGAACCGACGTGATAAAACGCCTGGGATATCGTTTATCACGTCGGTTATGTCATAACCGACGTGATAAACCCTTCCCCTGGCCTATTATCACGTTGGTTATTTAAGAAACCGACGTGATAAAAAGGCCTGGGAAACGTTTTAGCACGTCGGTTATCCAATAACCGACGTGGTAAATCGATTCCCAGGCCTTTTAGCACGTCGGTTATATTAACAACCGACGTGATAAAAGCCCCGCGAACGGTTTATCACGTCGGTTCTCGAAAAACACGACGTGATAAACCCCTGGCGATTTATTTACCACGTCGGTTATAAAATAACCGACGTGAAAGAAATTTTTTTTTTTAAATAATTGCACTGCTCTCACCAAAAAGCAACCAGAAACCAAACAAAAATAACAATGCCATCCCTCCCCCAAGCCCCAACTGAACCCCACCCTCATCTATACCCACCTAACAACCTGGCCAGCCCTCCCCCACCACATTGGAGCCCCACCACAACCCTTGGACACCCCCACCCCTTGGACAGCCCCCCCACCCTCATTTACACCCCCACGACCCCTAGTACAGCCTCAAACACCCATTGGAAACCCCTCCCATATCCCTTGGACACCCTCCACCCCTTGGACACCCCCCACCCCTTGGACAGCCCCCCCACCCTCATTTACACCCCCAAGACCACTACTACAGCCTCAAACACCCATTGGACACCCCCCCACACCTTGACAGCCCTCCCAGACCCCTTGGACACCCCTCCCATATCCCTTGGACACCCCCCACCCCTTGGACACCCCCCCACCCCTTGGACAGCCCCCCACCCTCATTTACACCCAACCGGCCCCTTGGACAGAACTCCCAGACACCTTGGACACCACTCCCATATCCCTTGGACACCCCCCACCCCTTGGACACCCCCCCACCCCTTGGACAGCCCCCCCACCCTCATTTACACCCAACCGGCCCCTTGGATAGAACTCCCAGACACCTTGGACACCACTCCCATATCCCTTGGACACCCCCCCACCCCTTGGACACCCCCACCCCTTCGACAGCCCCCCACCCTCATTTACACCCCTCGAACACCCCTTGGACACCCCTACCATATCCCTTGGACACCCCCCACCCCTTGGACACCCCCACCCCTTGGACAGCCCCCCACCCTCATTTACACCCAACCGGCCCCTTGGAAAGAACTCCCAGACACCTTGGACACCACTCCCATATCCCTTGGACACCCCCCACCCCTTGGACACCCCCCCACCCCTTGGACAGCCCCCCACCCTCATTTACCCCCAACCGGCCCCTTGGACAGAACTCCCAGACACCTTGGACACCACTCCCATATCCCTTGGACACCCCCCACCCCTTGGACACCCCCCACCCCTTCGACAGCCCCCCCACCCTCATTTACACCCCCCGAACACCCCTTGGACACCCCTCCCATATCCCTTGGACACCCCCACCCCTTGGACACCCCCCCCACCCCTTGGACAGCCCCCCACCCCCTGGACACCCCCCCGACCCCTTGGAAACCCCCCTACCCCTTGGAAACCCCCCCATCCCCTTGGACAGCCCCAAACACCCCTCCTATATCCCTTGGACACCCCCCACCACTTGGACACCCCCACCCTCATTTACACCCAACCGACTCCTTGGACAGCCCCAAACACACCTTGGACACCCCTCCCATATCCCTTGGACACCCCCACCCCTTGGACACCCCCCACCCTCATTTACACCCCCCCGACCCCTAGGACAGCCCCAAACACACCTTGGACACCCCTCCCATATCCCTTGGACACCCCCCAAACACCCACCCACCCCCTTGGAACCTCTCCCCCCATACCAAAATCCAGACCAGAAAAACCATCAACAGTAGACCAAAACAAGAAGTAGAGAAAAATTAAACATTCACTTATATAACATTCAAAACTTACACTGTCAACTTCAAAAAAAACTAAATCCAACCTAAACGACTACGAAATACACAATTACATTGACAATATTCAAAATTACATTTTACATTACAAACAACTAAAAGTCAATCAAACCTGTAAAATAATTTGACCACTCCACTTGTAAGTGTTTGATATCTTCAGCAGTAAAGGGTTGAGGGTCATCAAAAAGCTACAAAGGAAAAGGATAGTAGTCAATGTGTATAATGAATAAATCAAATTGAAATATTATGAGAAAGAGGAAATCTTACCAGGTCAAAACTCAGAACTGTCCCAGTTGTTATTATTTCATACATAAATCTTAACATGTAATATCCGCATTCGATGATGCCTTGTTGCTCATGACATTTCTGTTTGAATGAGTGTAAATTCAATATATTATTTTTATGTAATAAATCAAAATGTACAAATTATAAATGGATATTTACCTTCGCATGTACATATTTGATCTTGAAATTCCTTTTCTTTGCGCTTTTTTGAAAGTGGACCCATGCCCTGTTAGAAAATAATACGAATGGGGTAAATTTAAAATTCATTATAATATATAAAACTATTGTGAAATTGAAACTTACGTTTCCAATATATTCTTAAAACTTTCTCGCACATCATCATGGAGAGAGCATATCCAATAAAGTGTTTTCTCCCTAGGGCAAAAAACCCCTAACATCCAATGATCCCTGATAAAAGGAAATTTAACGTTAGTGGTTTTTTATGTTAAAAGATAATTAACTCTTTGAGAGGGATGTGTTTCATACCTCTCACAAAAAGGCATCATCCAACACTGTGTGATTACATTCTTTTCAAATCTATCAGCAATATAAAGCATTCTTTGTTCCTCATCCAATGCACATGCTTCAGGGGAAATCAATTGTGGGTCCACGAATCCATATACATCTGTCAGCTCATTCCTCTCACAAATTTTATACAGATACCTAATACAAAGCAGACATAAGTATACATTTTTAATAAATATAACGCAAGGAAAAGGTGTTAAGACTTACATGATAAAAATTTGCACCACGTTGATGCCCAACTTATCTCCAGTGACAAACTCCATGATATCAGTTTTCATAATCCCCACACATAGTTCACGTCCACAGACATGAGCTTCCATTGTAAAGTCATAATGATCCGCCAACAAATTTGAATATCTTGACAATTTTTCAAGACTTCTAGTATCTGCATCTGATGTCATAGCTATCTGTCTTTGTTGTTGTCTATACAGTATTTCTTTACCTTTGAAGTATTCCTGTAAAAATAAATTGAAAAATATATTAGTTTTCAAATGATAAAACATTAATAAAAATATAAAATAAAATATATAACATCCATACCTCTATGGTAATGAGTCGAAGAAGTCTGGATGGCCAAAGTAAAAAATGGCCGATACTATGTCCAACTGTCGTCACCTCATCTGTAGGTAATGGTATCCGAGCTGATCTATCTATAATATCCTGTACAGTGACCCTCTGATTCTCTACCTCTAACTGTTGATGATGAACTGTATCTCCTATACAATATACCATCCCATATGCAACTATATGATGTTGAGGATCATCAACATACAACTCACAATAAGTAGGTAGCTGCGGCGGAGGAGGAGGATCAAAAATGGGGTCCGCAGGCTGAGGTGGGGGAGTGGGAGCTACTGGGAGAGGTGGAGTGGGAGCTGCACCCTGAAATTGTCTTTGCAAGTCTGCAAACATTAACTGCACCGATGCTCTAATCTTGTCCTCCATTGTCGCATTAATATTATGGACTTCAGCCCTCAACGTTAGAAGTTGAGGAACGTGGCAACACTTTTCTTACCGATACACCTGCCAGATATCCTCTTACACGGCCAGGATGTTCGGGCTTTCCCAATGCCACAGATAAAATATCTTCCCTCCCAGATGGTGTAAATGTCCCCTGTGAACTCTGCTCCTCAAGAGAGTCCTGTAATAATTAATTGAACATTTCTATAATGATTGGAAATATATGACGAAAATAGTAAACTTAAATAAATAAAATAGATATCTTACAATCCTCTCAACTACGAGTCTCGATTCTTCCGAAAGATATTGTCCTTTTTTGCCCTTCCGAGCTCTTTTCCATTTCTCATGTCTAGATGGAGGGGATGGAGGGGCCACCTCTCCAGAGCTTGAAGACTCAGCTCTTAGTTGTTGAAATTTTTCTGCCATCATTTGTTCTTCCAATAATGCATACCCTCCCCGAGATAAACTATGAGGGTATACATTTTTAGATTGGATCTCTTGATGAGATTTCCTTGTTTGCTGTAAATTAAGAATAAGTAATCATTAACAAAACAATAATAAGATCATTTATATAAGAAAGCTTATAAAAGTTTACATTGCCCTTACCAAAAATGATTCTTTTCTTCTACTTTCAAAAAATTGTCTCCATGTGTCTTCATCTATAAAAGGATATATACGACATGGATTCTCACGACTCCTATGACCATAAATGAAATCAGATGAGAGGGTTGATTTGAAATCCCTCCATCTCCTAGCAGCCAATGATAAGCATTTCTTCCTGACTCCTCCAGTGTCAGGAATATCAAATGTCATCTGATAAAAAAGAGGTTAAAAATATTATATATACTAGAAACATTTAAAGAACAGTCAAACAATAGCAAAAGATCATACCAAAATGGTCTCCCACAGCTGAGAAATTATCGCCTTATCCACACTTCTCCAATCATCATAGAGAATGATTACTTTGCTCTTAGCCTGAGTTGCTACAAAACCCTTAAAATCTTTAGCATTTGGACCTCTAGGAAGATCATCATCATCAAACTCCACGACTATCCTCTCCTCCTTCGTACGGGCAAGTGATAATTTTTGGTAAACGTGTGCACCCATGCTTACCAACCTTTGAACTCTTTTTCGTAATAGGAGCATGTGAATGTTCCTCCCCAGATGTATGACCAATATGCTCATATCCAGAATCATGTGGCTGATCAACTGATTGATCTGTCATTTTCCTTCAAATCAAAAAAACAAACATTAGTTCACAAATAGAAAAGTGTACTAAATTACATAATAGTAAACATTGGTAATATGGTAAGCATGTTAAACAATGATAAACATGGTAAACACAGGCAAAAGGTTTCCAAAGTGTTGGCCCAAGAAAGCTGAAACGTGGACTCACTGAGTCCACCGGTCAGCCGGTGTGAGCACACCGGCCAGCCGGAGGACCCAGGCAGTAGACTTGCCCACTGCCTGGTGCCACCGGCCGGCCGCTGGCTCACCACCGGCCGGCCGGTGGACCAGACAGCCTTCCTCTGTCTGGACCACCGGCCGGCCGCTGGATCACCACCGGCCGGCCGGTGGACCAGACAGAGAGCCTTCCTCTCTGTCTGGACCACCGGCCGGCCGCTGGCTCAGCACCGGCCGGCCGCTGGTGATCCAGACAGAGAGGAAGGCTCTGTCTGGTCCACCGGCCGGCCGGTGGTGATCCAGCGGCCGGCCGGTGGACCAGACAGAGCCTTCCTCTCTGTCTGGACCACCGGCCGGCCGCTGGCTCAACACCGGCCGACCGCTGGTGATCCAGACAGAGAGGATGGCTCTCTGTCTGGTCCACCGGCCGGCCGGTGGTGATCCAGCGGCCGGCCGGTGGTCCAGACAGAGAGGAAGGCTCTGTCTGGACCACCGGCCGGCCGCTGTCTCAGCACCGGCCGGCCGGTGGACCAGACAGAGCTTTGTTCTGGACCACCGGCCAACAGGTGATCCACCATTGGCCAGCCGGTGCGCCCAGGACTTCTCCTCTTTACGGTTTTTATTGTTTTATCGTTTTGGTTTGATACATGTTTTAATAAGTAAAAAATTTACAGTATCTAACATTATATGAAAAAACTAAATGTAAACAAGAAATAAACTTGTGTTACCTGTAATTTTAGGAATGTACAGTTGGATTGTTTTCCCAAATTCCTTCGTCGTGATCGTTCCTTATGGCACAAACCATGTCTTCAACATACTCATCATTATGTTCTGTTAATCTTTCCATGGAAGTAGGGATCTCACATAAATCAGCATCTTCATCAAATTCATCCTCACCAACATATTGGTTTTTCCCTTGTAAAACAACAGCCCACTGCATATCTGACTGATCTACTACATAGAAAATTTGTTTGGCATGTGTTGCCATTATAAAAGAATCAGCTGTGTCTTCCAATCTATTCAGATTAACAAGTGTCATTCCAAATTCATCGTGTCTGACACTGTTGTTACCGATAAACCATTTACAGTTAAAAACGGGAACTTTAATTTTAAAGTAATCAGCCTCCCATATGTCTTCAATCACTCCATAATATGCAGTTGATGCCGAAATTGGGTTTCTGTCCTTAGCACTCGAAAAATGCATTGCTTCTGCAAACACCAATACACCACTATTCTGAACTGCACTTCTGTTGTCCTGAGCTTTCGTATGAAATGTATAGCCATTAATGTCATAAGCGGACCATGTTATCACATTTAAAGATGGACCACCCACTATCCATTTTAATGTCTCTGATACATCTGATCTACCAAGCAAGGTCTTTTTAAACCATGGCAAAAAAGTTTTGTTGTGCTCATTCAAAATCCACATTTCTTTCTTCTTTGGATGACATTGTTTCAACTCATTAATATGCAATGTGATATACGGTTGAACATCAGCTATGTTATTCAAGATGTATGATTCTAACTTCTTCATATGTTCAGCTGACAGTGATTTGACTTTCAAGCCACGAATCCCCTTTCCCTCATTATTAACCCGTTCATGGCGAGATGGAGGCAAACCTATGTGTTGCGCCGTAGCCAAGTAGCTCGTACAAAACTCTGCTACCTCCTCAGAAATATACTTTTCAATAATGGAGGCTTCAGGTCGATATGGATTTTTAACATATCCCTTTAATATTTTCATATACCTTTCAAAAGGATACATCCAACGAAGATATACAGGTCCACAAAGTCTTATTTCTCGAACCAGATGAATCATTAAATGCACCATCATATCAAAAAAAGTTGGAGGAAAATACATTTCCAAATGACAAAGTATAAAAATTGCATCCTTTTCCAAAATGTTCAAAGCATTCACATCAATCGCCTTGTTGCAAATTGAATTGAAAAAATAACACAACCTCATTATAGTCTTTCTGACACGGATGGGCAATATTCCACGCAGTGCAACTGGTAGAATTTGTTGCATCATGACATGACAATCATGTGATTTCATACCTATCAACTTCAAGTCTTTCAATGAGACAAAATTTTTTACATTTGAAGAATAACCTTGAGGCACTTTGATATCATGAAGACACTGACAGAAGCTACTTTTCTCCCTCTTCGATAATGTATGACAAGCCGGGGGAAGAAATGTTCGTCTTCCTTTAGGAGTGGGAGCTAACTCCAAACGTATTCCCATTGACAGTAGGTCTAACCTTGCATTCAACCCATCTTTTGTCTTTCCTTTAATATCTAGCAATGTTCCGATCAAAGAATCACAGATATTCTTCTCCACGTGCATGACATCAATATTATGTTTGACTTCATGATACCTCCAATATGGTAGCTCAAAGAATATTGACCTTTTCTTCCAAATATGTCTATCATTACCAGATTTCTGTGTCTTTCCCAATGTCACATCAAGGTTTTTCACCCTCTCAAAATACAATTCTGGGGATAAAGGTTGAGGAGCAGTATCAAATTCTTGTGAGCCATTGAATGCCTTTTTTAGTCTTCTATAAGGGTGATCCATAGGCAAAAAATTTCGATGACCCTTGTACACTGTTTTCCTCCCATGATGCAATTGACAATATGACGTCTGTTGTTCGCAAATTGGACATGCTTTATGCCCTTTAACACTGTATCCAGACAAATTTCCATATGCTGGGAAGTCATTTATAGTGAATAGAAGCATTGCATGCAGTTGAAAATATTCCATTTTATAAGAATCATACACCCTAATACCATCAGCCCATAACAGTTTCAAATCATCAATCAGCGGTGACAAGTATACATCAATATCATTTCCGGGTTGCTTTGGACCAGAGATCATGATACTCAACATGACATATTTGCGCTTCATACAAACTTCAGGAGAGAGGTTGTAAATTACCAATAAAACAGGCCATGAACTATGTGTGCTACTGAGGGTTCGGTATGGATTCATTCCATCTGTGGACAAGCCTAGTCTCAGATTTCTATTTTCATTTCCAAATGTAGGGTACTGGGCATAAATTTTCTTCCATTGTGGACAATCAGCTGGATGACGTATTTTTCCATCACATACCCGCTCATCAGCATGCCATCTTAACCTTTTTGCATCATGTGAATTAGCAAATAAACGTTTGAAACGAGGAATTATAGGAAGATACCAAAATACCTTTGAAGGGAGCTTTGTAATCTCTACATCAGCTTGTGATTTTTCTTTCACATTATACCGGGATGTCCCACATTTAGGACACTCTTTCAGAAATTCATATTCCTTCCTATATATAATGCAGTCATTCGGACATGCATGTATTTTCCTGTATCCCAATCCCATCGGGCATAATATTTTTTTGGCCTTATAATGTGAATCTGGAAGATCGTTATCTTTTGGAAGAATGTCTTTCATCAATTGTAGCAGCTCTGTAAAACTTCTGTCACTCCATCCATGTTTCGCCTTCAGGTTAATCAATCTTAACACCGCCGACAAAACCGTAAAATCTGTACAACCAGGATATAATGGTTTTTTGGCATCACCATATAGACGTGCAACTGTCGGTTATATCTCAATTTGTTCTGCTACAATATCGCGAATCATTTCTTCAATTCCATCGGAGTTACCATCTTGCGATTCATTATCATCAGTGACATTCTGTCCAGTTTCGCCATGCCAAATCCAAGGGTTGTAACTCGGATTGAAACCATGACAAATCAGATGATCTTTTATCTCTCTACTTTTCATCTTCTTCATATTCAGACATTTCAGGCATGGACAGAAAAAAATGTCACTACTTGGAACATTTCGTTTAGCAAATTCCAAAAAGGCATCAACACCTTCCTCATATTCATTGCTCATTCGATGTGCCGTAATCCAACTTCGACTCATTATTACCTATAACAAATAGCAAAAATATATATATTTTTTAGATAAGACAAATATATTTTTATATGAAAAAAATCATAATTTGAATGTAAACAATTTTGAAATATAAAACAAATCGATGTGTAAACCCCCCTGGACACCCCCCGACCCCTCTGGACAGCCCCCCACCCCTCCTGGACACCACCCCCACCCCCTACCCCCTTGGACACCCCCCTGGACATCCCACAACCCTCTGGGCAGCCCCCCCACCCACCCGGACAACCCCAAATACCCTCTGGAGAGGCCGCCACCCACTTGGACAGCCCCCCACACCCATCCACCCCCTTGGACAGCCCCCCACACCCATCCACCCCCTTGGACACCCCCCTGGACACCCCACCGACCCCTCTGGACAGGCCGCCACCCCCTTGGACAGCCCCCCACACCCACCCATCCCCTTGGACACCACCCTGGACACCCCCCGACCCCTCTGGACACAACCCCCCACCCCCGACCTGCTTGGACACCCCCCTGGACACCCCCCAACCCTCTGGACAGCCCCCCCACCCCTCCTAAACACCACCACCCACCCCCTACCCCCTTGGACACCCCCCTGGACACCCCCCCAACACCCACCCACACCATTGGACAGCCCCCCACACCCACCCACCCCCTTGTAAACCCCCCTGGACAGCCCCCCGCCCCTCCTGGACACCACCCCCCCACCCCCTACCCCCTTGGACACCCCCTGGACATCCCCCAACCCTCTGGATAGCCCCCCCACCCACCCGGACAACCCCAAATACCCTCTGGAGAGGCCGCCACCCACTTGGACAGCCCCCCACACCCATCCACCCCCTTGGACACCCCCCTGGACACCCCACCGACCCCTCTGGACAGGCCGCCACCCCCTTGGACAGCCCCCCACACCCACCCATCCCCTTGGACACCACCCTGGACACCCCCCGACCCCTCTGGACAGCCCCCGACCCCTCTAGAAAGCACCCCCACCCCTCCTGGACACAACCCCCACCCCCGACCTGCTTGGACACCCCCCTGGACACCCCCCAACCCTCTGGACAGCCCCCCACCCCTCCTAAACACCACCACCCACCCCCTACCCCCTTGGACACCCCCCTGGACACCCCCCAACACCCACCCACACCCTTGGACAGCCCCCCACACCCACCCACCCCCTTGTAAACCCCCCTGGACAGCCCCCCGCCCCTCCTGGACACCACCCCCACCCCCTACCCCCTTGGACACCCCCTGGACATCCCCCAACCCTCTGGACAGCCCCCCACCCACCCGGACAACCCCAAATACCCTCTGGAGAGGCCGCCACCCACTTGGACAGCCCCCCACACCCATCCACCCCCTTGGACACCCCCCTGGACACCCCACCGACCCCTCTGGACAGGCCGCCACCCCCTTGGACAGCCCCCCACACCCACCCATCCCCTTGGACACCACCCTGGACACCCCCAACCCCTCTGGACAGCCCCCGACCCCTCTAGAAAGCACCCCCACCCCTCCTGGACACAACCCCCCACCCCCGACCTGCTTGGACACCCCCCTGGACACCCCCCAACCCTCTGGACAGCCCCCCACCCCTCCTAAACACCACCCCCCACCCCCTACCCCCTTGGACACCCCCCAACACCCACCCACACCCTTGGACAGCCCCCCACACCCACCCACCCCATTGTAAACCCCCCTGGACACCCCCCGACCCCAAATCCATGCACCTATGCCATGGTTGTGTGTGAATAAAGTAGTAACAACTGTAAAAGGGCAACCCATCCAAATGGACACGCCCCAACCCTCTCAGGGATTTATAGAAAATGATGAAAAATTAGTGAAATCATAAAATTACTCAATATTGAAAGTAGAACAAATAGATCTAGGGATGATAAATAAGATTATGGTGCCAAAACGAGTTAAAAGGGTTCGCAATCGAAGAATCTTAGCTAGTTTCAAAAAAAAAAATCACAACACATATATATATACTATCCGCGAAAAAAAACGAACGAGTGGGAGGATTACCTGAGTGCTGCGAGTTTAGATGATTGATCCGAGGATATTATATATGAGAAATGATGATCGCAAAACGAATCTAAACCAACGAAATGGACGAGCCGATTCGGGTTTACGCGCGAGAGAGACGAGTCGCGACTGTCGAAGGTAAACTCGCGAATGACAATCCACAGGTCTGGGTAAATTTTTAAATGAGTTATCACGTCGGTTATTCAATAACCGACGTGATAATTGTTTTAAAAACATTTATAACGTCGGTTATTTCAATAACCGACGTAAAAACCTTCCCCGATTCATTTGTTACGTCGGTTAGTTTATAACCGACGTTATAAAGGGCTCAAAATCCGCGTTTTTTTACGTCGGTTATGGAATAACAGACGTCAAAAACATCTGCGGATTCTTTTTTTACGTCGGTTATTTTATAACCGACGTAAAAAAGCCTTCAAAAACCGCGTTTGTTACGTCGGTTATTGAATAACCGACGTAAAAAGGCCTTCGGAAACCGCGTTTTTTACGTCGGTTATTGTTATAACCGACGTAAAAAACGAAGCCGCGCGATTAATAACGTCAGTTATTATTATAGCCGACGTTAAAGGTGTACCGAATACAAATATTTACGTCGGTTAATAAATAACCGACGTAAAAAACCTCGTTTTACATATTATGACGTCGGTTTTATATAACCGACGTAAAAAATGGTGACGTAAAAAACGTTTTCTGCACTAGTGGGGGTTTATAAGGCCCAGTGTTTCTCCCTCGGCATCCTCGATTTTGTTCTCCAAGAAGGCTGATGGGTGTCTGAGGCTTTGTGTGGACTATCGGTGCCTGAATCAGGTGACCATAAAGAACAAGTATCCACTCCTGAGGATTGATGATCTCTTCGACCAGCTAAAGGGAGCCCGATTGTTTTCGAAGATAGACCTCATATCAGGCTATCACCAGCTCAGGGTATGAGATGAAGATGTACCGAAGACAACCTTCAGATGTCGGTATGGACATTGTGAGCTATTAGTGATTCCCTTCATCATAACCAACACTCCGGAAGTGTTCATGGGGATCATAAACAGGATATTCCATCCTTATCTCGATCACTTCATGGTGGTCTTCATTGACTACATCTTGATATACTCGGCATCGGAGGAGGATCATGCCACACACCTACAGATAGTTCTGGATACACTCCTAGAGCACCAACTTTATGGAAATCTCACAAAGTGCTAGTTATAGATACATGAATTTCACTTCTTGGGGCACGTTATCTCAAAGGCTAGAGTTGCTATGGATTTAGAGAAGATATAGGTAATGCTTTCTTGGGAGCCACCCAAGAGTGTGACAGAGGTCTAGAGTTTCTTGGGATTGGCTAGGTACTACCGAAGATTCATACCTGACTTTTTCAGAGTTGTGGTACCCTTTTCAGCTTTGAAAAATAAGGGACAACCCTTCATGTGGATGGAGAGATGCCAGTAGAGTTTTAAGGAGGTGAGACATAGACTGACGAGTTCCACCATCTTGAGGCTACTAGAAGAGGGCGTTGGGTATGTAGTGTACTGTGATGCATCAGGGACCAGAGTAGGTTGTGTCCTGATGCAGGAGTGAGCAGTGATCACCTACGACTCACAACAGTTGAGACAACACGAGCAAAACTACGTTACCCATGAACTGGAATTAGCAGCAGTGGTCTTTGCGCTGAAGATGTGGCAACACTACTTAATGGGTGAATGCTTTACAGTCTAATCTGATCACAAGAGTCTTAGGTATATCTTCTCTCGGAAGGACCTAAACCCGAGACAATGATGATGGCTAGAGTTTCTCCAGGACTATGACTTTGAGATAATATACACTCTTGGAAAGGGGAATGTATTAGCATATGCACTCAGTAGGAGGTCTGGTTTATAGTTGATGAGTGAGGTGATAGAGAAGCTAGTCGTATTGAATTTTTCCTTCATAGATAGTGATGGAGCAGCTTACCACCAATCTATGACAGTTACTCCCCCACTCCTTCAGCGAGTTGGGGAGGCATAGCTTGGGGACATTGACTGTGAGGCCCAACGTACTCAGATATCCTCAGGACAGGCTCCTAATGTATTTTTTAAAGGTGGGGAGCACGTCATTATCTTTAGAGGACGCACCATGGTACCAGTGATGCTACGAGAGGAGGTGTTGAGGGAGTTCCACATATCCCCTTTGGCAGTACATCCTTGAGTGGAGAAGATGTACCAGGACCTCCGGCGTCAGTACTGGTGGCCAGGGATGAAGAAAGTAGTGGAAAATTTCGTATCACGATGCCTCACTTGTCAGCAAGTGAAGGTCGAGCATCAGGTACCGGTAGGATTATCACAACCACTTGAGGTGGTGAAGTGGAAGTGGGATGGTATCTCTATAGACTTCGTGATTGGGCTACCACATACGTCCAGGGGCCACAATTCCATCTGGGTGATCGTTTAATGACTCACCAAGTTGGCCCACTTCTTACCCATCCAAGAGTAGAGATTAGTAGAGATCTTTGGATGTTTATACATACAGAAGATTGTATGACTTCATGGGGTTCCATTGATGATCGTCTCAGATCACGATGCTCGTTTTATATCCTGCTTGTGGAAGGGATTACATGAGGCGTTTGGGACTCAGCTACACTTGAGCACCGCATTTCATCCTCAAAAAGATGGTTAGACAGAATAGACCATTCAGACACTCGAGGACATGCTTCGGGCTTGTGTCCTTGATTTTGGTCGCAGTTGGGAGGACCACCTGCCACTGGTGGAGTTGGCATACAAAAACAGCTATCACTCCACCATCGACATGACTCCTTTTGAGGCCCTGTATAGGCGACCTTGCAGATCACCACTATGCTGGAAAAACCTAGGGGAGTCAGCACTTATGGGACCAGAGTTGGTACATGATACCACAGAGAAGGTACATATCATCCAGGAGAGGATGAAGACTGCACAGAGCTTCCATAAGTCTTATGCTGATAGGAGACTAAGACCCTTGGAGTTTGAGGAGGGAGACCGTTTATTCCTATGGGTCTCACCCCAAAGAGGATTAAAAAGGTTTGGCTGGGGCATAAAGCTATCTACGAGGTTCATCATACCTTTCTAGATCCTCAATAGAGTAGGTGAGGTGGCATACCATCTAGCTCTTCCCCCACAGATGCACCGGGTGTATAATGTTTTCCATGTGTCTTAGCTGACGAGGTACATGCATAATCCATCACACATTATTGACTGGGGCGAGTTAGACATTGATGATGGTGCGACGTTTGCAGAGTTCCTAGTGGAGATAAATAATCGATAAGAGCGGATCCTTCGTGTTTGGTCGATTCCTCTGGTGCAAGTTTGTTGTCATCACAGGAACCTCCAGGGGAGCACATAGGAGTGGGAGGCTCATATACGCGCTTAGTAACCCCCATTTGTTCCCCTAGTTTTTTTGTAGCTTTCAAGGATGAAAATACCTAAGGTGGGGAGAATTTAAAGACCTCCAATTTCTATATAATGTTTTTAATTATTTGGGATTATTATGAGTCTGTGAAAATTGACGGTGCTTGATTCTGAGACCCGGTGTGCCTAGAATGGAATTTTGAACTTTTTTTAAGGTATGTTCAGTAAATTCATGGGCAGCATTTTCTATATTTAGAACTGGTGCTCAGATTAAAAATATGAGGGCACTGTTGAACTCACAGCTCTGGGTTTCTCTTAAGGGAGGATTAACTTAGACAGCAGTAGAACAGGAGAAAATGTTAGATTTTTGGACTTTTAGAAGATTAATAAAATAACATAAAAATGTTATTTTATTTTCTTACCTCTTCTTAAGCGGCGATGGAGGGGACCACGGAGGTGTTCAGGTATTTAATGAAGGATATTAAATGTCCTGTTACACAAAGGATGTGTAACCACCCCACATTTAATTAATTGGTTCATTAATTATACCAATTAATGAACCATTAATTGAATTGAGGTTTAATCACTTTATTTCATCCTTTGTTTTATTAAATCATGGGTAAAGGGAGATTGTGTAGAGAATTGGTGGAAGAACTCCGACGAAGCACCAACAAACTTCCCTCCAACGAAGAATGGAATCTTGGACGACAATGTTGGAGGAATCGATCTGGGATCAATGAATGCCATCAGCTTCAACGAATGAGGATTCTCCTCCCACAACCGCAACACCTCCAAAGATTCTTGAGGTAGGGGATTTTTTTCTTTAATTCAAGTGAATTGTTTTTATCCTCCTCATTATTGAAAACGTGACGAACACAGATCAACCAAAATGAGTTGATCTGAAATTCGTATGGAATTCCGAGATGTTGTAGGGTTTTGAATGGTGTTTTATTTACCTTTGATAATTTCTTACATCACCCCCCTTTAATATGATGCTAACGCGGAGGGAATGGGCTAAATGAACAAGGCTCAGACACTTCAACCCATCTTTTTTTTGTATTTTTCATGGGGAAATTTTGAATTTGATGGCAACATGAATTAGACGGTCATGTTGTGACAGCGACATTCTGGGAGGCCTGTAGGCGCAGATGGGAGTGAAAACAGAGCTTCAGAGCGTCGTTAGATCCCCAAGGAAGAAGTGACGGTGCGACACCGGCACGACGGTGCCGACCATGGAAGGGGCAGTGCCGTGGTGGACCGAAGGCGTGGCTGGATCTCAGTCAGCCATGTTGGTGGAAAGGCGACACGTCGTCACACACCGTAGATGGAGGCCACGGCTTCGAAGCTGCGGTGGAGGGGGACCAGCACCCTGAGGGTCCTGCGGATAGTGAGGTAGCGCCACATGGTGCCGCCAGTTGAAGAGTCATTTGGGAAAGAGGGGTCGTGTGACCCCTCATGCGGGTTGCGCCATTCGGAGGGCCAGGTCGGTCCGCTGCCCAGCGGGCCGGCCCGCCGCGGCCCAGCCTAGCCGGGTCCATGGCCCAGCAAGCTGAGCCCACTATAGCCTAGCCTATTGAGGCCAGGCCAGGTTGGACCCAAACCGGGTCAGTTTGACCTGAACAGGGTTGGGTCGGACCGGGTCGGACCTGACCCAAACCCATTTCAGTCAAGATACACTTAAAAGGTCGTATCTCACAAACCAAACATCCATTTGAAAAAAATTCTGTGGTACTGGAATCCTTGGAACAAGATGGCCCTTTTGAGATACTCCAGCTGAGTTTTGGAGAAAGTTAGAGTATGACTGGGTTGGATTGTACCCGAATCTAATCGGGCCCTCGACACTAAAATCCCTATAACTCTCAGACCGGGTGTTCGGTTGACATGATTTTAGTTGCATTGGAAACCTTATGACATGATAGATCATTGGGTTACTTATTCGTGGGACTTCATTCCAGTTGAAGTTTGACCGATGGCCTAAGGAGTAGATACACCCAGAATCAATCGCACTATGTACGGGAATCCAATGGCCGGATGAGACGTTAAGAATGAATAGAGATCCTATGTGGATCAGCACCTAGTGATCCTGTGTGGATCAGCACCTAGTGATCATGTGTGGATCAGCACCTAACGATCCTGTGTGGATCATCACCTACCGATCCTATATGGATCAACACCTACCGATCTTGTGTGGATCAGCACCTAGAGATCCTGTGTGGATCAGCACCGAGTGATTATGTGTGGATCAGCAACATAACCCTTGACAGAATAAGATGATATAGTTTTATGACTAATCGTATGTACTTCTGTACTTAAGTTATACCTATTTTGAGTGAGTCTTTCCCTTTGTTCTTTGTGATTGAGATCATGATTTTTGGTTTTCCTTAGTGAAATTCTGAGAGACCTTCAGGGGTCTTAGGGTCCCTATTGGGTATTGTTATACTCACCCCTGCATGGTCTTCGCTCGCACCTTGTTGTGTCTTGTGCAGACGATGAGCAGCTCAACTGAGACTATAAGAGCCATGACTAGGTGGTACACGGAGGTGACTAGTTGATGTAGAGAGCCATGGAGATGAGCTCTACCTACCCTTCAGTTAGGATCCTTGGTGGATGGTATTAGGAGTTGTTTTCTATTTTCTATTGTAGTTGTATATTTTTAGTTGGTCTTGTATTCCAGACCCTTTACTTTCAATACTTACTATTACAACTAGTTGTGGTTTCCCTTTACTCTTCTATTGTGTTATACTTTTTCATAGTGTACCCTACTTGTGTGTGTACATGTTTTGAGTCAATGTCTTCACATTTTTGGGAAATTCCTTTTCAGTACTAGTTTCCAACCCATGGTCAATGGAAGGTGAGCTTGGGGTAGTCACAACACAGGCCCCGAGGGACGGGTTGTGACACCAACTGACCAGTGAAGCCCACCGGCTGACTGTTGATTCCCAAAATAGAGAATCATTGATGGATTTTTGGTCTTTTACCTCTAATTTTATTATTAAGTTAACCATATCCCTAATCTAACCCATTTTTTATCATAAAATCTTAGATAAATCTCCCTTTGTGCTATAAGATATTCCTCCTCTCCCATGGGATTCTTAAATTCTAGATTGATCTGGTGGTATCCTTCAATGTAAGATATACCCATTATAGGACTGATTCTACTTTATCTATAATTAATCATATATCCAAGCTATATTTTATAGATATATTAATCTCCACCTGAATATAATGGATGATTCATTCTTGATTTATAGATTAGTGTTGGATCATAAGAATTACTGACCACTCTTTGATTGGTCATAGATCTTTTATTGGCGATGAGTCAATATTGGTAAGTTGAGGAGGATTCCATATCTTAGTTTGATATATTCATTAAATCATAATTCTAGAGACACTATTATGTTGGACCAATTATTTTTATAGTGAATATTGGTGCATAGGTGTGATCTAGGTTCCATACCTTGATAGATCTTGGTAATTGGCATCAACATGCTAAAGGTAGGAATTCCTTACCATCTTGGGAATTTTTATGGATTATTCAGAATGTTTAGACTAGGTGTATAATCCTAGTGTAGATACCCTCACATGATAGTTATGTTTAGTGTTATTGAGTAGCATGTCAGGCCTTATCTTGGTGTGGATTGTATGTTCATTTTTATGATGCTCCCTATGTGTGGTTATTTCATAGCCTATAGAATTTTTGATATGCCATGATTGCTTCTTGATATTTTTATACCTATATTTTATACTATTCATAGTCCATGGAATATTTTTTGTGTTATATTATTCCTTTTTATGTCATGATCTACATGTGGTTTTGTGCATTTCCAGCGGAACCCTATCTCAGTGTTCAAGTTGACAGATGGCCTTGATGAATTTAGATGACTCCTTGGAGGGGGAGTTTAGAAGACATGAATCTTTGGATGTGGATTCACATTGGATGGATAGTGCTATAAATTTTCATTTGATTATACCATGGTAGGATTACACCATAATACATGGAAGAGGTTCTGTAGGTTGTATGATGTACTGATGGGGGAAATCCCTGCATATTTGTAGAGTTCCATTGTTCGGGCATGCCAAGCATACATACCAACGTATGTGAGTAGGTAGTCATGAGACTTGGTTAATAATTGAACAAAAAGGAGGGTAAATATTTTCTCATTAAATTTGGAATGTACATTTTCTGTAAAGTTAGGCATATTTACATATCATGATTTAAGTCATGTGATAACTACAAATGGTATTCTTTTGACATGGCACCGTAGTAGGTATGACTGAAGTTTGTGGTTTCCTAGTTATCACATGATCACTCAGTATATTATTTTTTGTGAATTTACTTTTACATAATTGAATACACCTTTATATACATGTTCATTTGTGTTAATTATGCATTAGTGGATTTCTACTAGGTTTATACTCACACCCTACATGAGCATCTTGATTTATATATAGACATCATGATAAAGGATCCATATAAGGAAAAGGGCCTAATGAAAGGTTGCTGAGGAGCTTGGAGTTAGGATATGGATGAAATACTAAGAAATTTTCTAGATATATATTGTTACATCCTTATTTATTTGTTTTCTAGATTTACTTCTTACACTTGTTGACCTACCACATTGGGGGTCCATTTATTTTATTTTTTGTGTGACCTAACATGATATTTGTTATTTATCTTCTATTTTTTATTTATGTTGTCATATTTTGTTATATTTTGTATATAATGTTATTTTATGGTATATGATTATGACTATTGAGTTAAAGTCTCCCCATATCACTTCTGAAACCTTGCCACTAGTTAGTAGTGTCTTGCATATGAGGAGGTGTGAATGAGGTCATGTGTCACTTAGGTTAGGACCCAATGATATGAGTTAGTGTGTTAAAATAACTAACTAATATATTTATAATGAATAAATATAAATGAATTTTATAAAAGGTTATAGGTTTTAATAAGGTTATTAAATATTTTATTAAGAAATTTATTTTTTTATACATGATATTAAAGCGCTGTCATAGAATTCAGAAATTAAGGTAAGGGTATTTCATATCAATTTCCTTTATTTGAGATATTTCTTATTTTATGCACATAATTTCACTTAAATGGTGTGAATAATACCCATTGGATATATAATATCATGAATTATATTTATTCATGGTATTTAAAATTCAATGTTAAGCTCTCTATTTTAAGGGTTTTTAAATAAAACGTTTCTTAAGCAGTAAGGGATTTTATTCCCAATTTTAGTTCTTTGATACTTAAGTTATATTCCACTTGTTTAATTTTTTTTGGTGTATATACTTACCATGTATGTCATTTTATCATTTTATTCATGAAATTAAAGGTATTTACAAATCCATATTATGTTATACCTTTCATGGGTTTTTTATTTGAAAGATAAAGTAGTTGTAGGGATTTTGTTAGATCAAATATTATTTCTTAGAGTGATAATATTTCATCTTGAAATTCTAAAAATATAGGGAAAATTAATTTTTTTGATTAAAATCTCCCCACTTTATGAATTTATTCCCCAAAAAAGTATGACATTGTTAATGATAATTCTCATTCTCTTTAACTTTGATTTTTATTCCATATCCATTTTTATCTTCTCAAAAAAATTATTCTTCTTTGGAAACCTAATTTTGAATTATTTTATATGAACTTTATATTTAACTTTTCCTCTTTTCGAAATGATTTTTTATTATCCATTTTACTATGTGAGATTTTAACAAAGGTATTTCAATATATTAAAAAGGTTTTCCTTTTATGATCGTATGTTTTATCTTCCACTCCACATTTCCCCATGATAACCTTTTTATCATTTTAAAGTCACAATTATTGAAGATAATTTTTAAAATTAAATGTTTCCAAAAAAAATTCATGTTACCTTTTTGAAAATGAATTTTTAATGTCACCCATAACTTTATCTTTTACGACTATAGTAAAAACATTTTCTAAAAACTCTTTTATGGTTTTTTTCCACCATTATGAGAATTGTTCTTTAAAAAACTTCCTTTACATGTGTTAAAATGGTTTTATAACTTATTTTATTATTAATTAATTTGAAAATAAAAATAAATATTATTATATTCGTCAAAATTAAAAATTGATTTTTAGGCCTTTTCTAAGAAATTTTTTGAAAACATATTTATTTTGTTAAATTTGTCTTCTAAAAAACATTTTTTAAAGGGTAGTTTTTAAAATGTTTTATCAATCCCAAAATAACTCATTTTAAAGAAAAAATATTTAAGGAGTTTTCAATCATTTAATAAAGGGAATATTTTTTTCTTGTTTTGTAAAGTGATTTATCCAATAATCTTAAATAGTGGTTTTCTCATTTATGTTAACATCCATTGAAATTAATTATGATATACATGGAATATGTTCTTATTATACAATAAAACTTCTTTATTTGGATGGTTTATAAGGATGATATTTTAAGGATGTTTTCATGAAACCCATTTATTTTCCAAGGGTTAATTAATCCATGATAAAATGATGAATTTCATTATGATATTGTGGCATGATTATGTATGGTTTTCATTATGTGACAGGTCGGGTATTTTAATTCCCTCCAATGCATTGGTAAAGTTTATAACTAATGATATCAAATGGGTAAACATGTGGTAAGCCTAATTAAAAGGGTAAACAAGAGGATTATCCTAATCCCAATGGTATATGAGTGGATTATCTGAAGACTAAGGGTACACTAGAGGATTATCCAAAGACCAAGGGTGTACAAGAAGATTATCCCAAGACCAAGGGTATACATGAGGATTATACCAAGACCAAGGGTGAATGTGTGGTGATACCAAGCTTAATATGGTATACATGTTGTAATCCCAAACCCAAGAGGTTACATGGGTTATTAGCACAAGGTCGGTATGTTATGAGAATCATGTGGGAATGCTTTCTCCACCAGGTTATGATTTTCTATGATTTCAGTTATGACACATTTCTATGCCACATGATTATGTTATGATACCATGGATCATGATTATTGTATAATGTTTCTATACTTATATAAATTTGTATATGTTTGATCATTTGAGACTAAAGTTCAATATATAATACCTTTAGGAGAACCCTTATTGTTTTATATTCATCTTAATAAGATATTTTTCCCATGATCATGTTTTATCACATGATTTTGATCCAACCCTTGATGAAATTTTATTGAGGTTTTCCCTTACTAAGAATTTGAGCACATCCATTTATTATATTTTTGTTCTCTAGGTTATAAATATGAGTATAATTTTTGATAAATCTAGAAGGGATCCAAGTGTAGTTCGATTATGAAGAAATGTTCACAAAAATTATAAAATAATTAGCTTATGTATTTGATCCTCAATGACACTAAACCTTTAATTCTTGGTATTTTATACTTTTTTTGGGAGATAAAATGTTTAACTTAGGGAAATGATGTAAAATAAATATATGTTTAACTTGGTTGGTTTCAAAGACAGTGTTTAAAGAAAGTGTTTTTAGCATTGTACCTAAGAGCGTGGGTCTAGGGTGACTCAGTTGGTATCATAGAAAGGTTTAGTTTTCTGGGGGATTAACTTAGTTATTTTATTGATTAATATAAGAGAGCATTAGTAAAAACTTTAAGGATAAGTATAAGTATATGATAAAATCCTGAAATTTTGATAAATTAGATAGTTTGTGGGTTCCTATAAATGAAATATATGTTTGGTTACTACATTTATATGAAATATATGACACATATATACCTAGGGGTAATAATCCTAAAAATAATTGTAAAGTATGAACTCGATCTTCACTTAGGTAATTACAGTGAGTCCTAACTACACACCGGGTTCTACACTCCCAAGATATACACTTTTTTAATTCACATAAAATATATGAACCATTATGAAGGATCTAAATGGAATTTTATGATGTAATATATATATTTTTAGGTTAAAAACCAAATAGGAAAATTATTGTGGAAAAAATATGTTAAAATAAATGATTAATAGGTTGATCTAATTATGTTATAGTTGAAATGAATGTATCATAGGTTGAAATAATGGTTTCATTAGAGAATACATATTATGATTGATTTTTCATATTCATATGATCATTTACTCTAATTTTATTGGATATTATTATAAATTTTTATGTTTTAGTAATTGGTTGGAAAGATGGTCATTAAAATGAAGTTGTGAAATGTATATCCTTAGTAACTCCTAAAGAAGTATATTTGGGATAAATAGTTTCCTAGTCTTATAAAGGATAGTGAAGTGGATATATCATTAGAAATAAAATACTAATTCATTTATATATTATAATCATCCTTAACTATTTCATTAGTGATTAGTAATTAAAATTATAAGGACACAATTTATTTAAGGGGAGAGAATGTAACACCCTGAGATTTTACTATACATATTTACTATAAATAAATATTATGTGTTTGATATCATACTCTATATGAAACAATGAGAAAAACAAGACAAAAAATATTAGATTATTATTATTAATAAAATTATAATAATAATAAAACCACTACTAAATAAAAATATATTAATCAACTAAAGTTTCTTACATTTATTAGATAAATAATTAATATGATTTAACATTAAAAATGATTGTTCTTTCTTAAATAAATATTTTTTAAGTTTTTTATATTTATCCTAATAGATTAAATTTAATAATTTTAAAATATTATATAAACTATATATTAACCATATTTAAATTATAATTTGATATGAGATAATAATAAAAACACTTAAAAACATCATTTTTTCTATAAAAGCGGTTTTTCTTTATATTTTGTATTCTCATTTAAAAACTAAATTATAAATGTTATAATATAAATTTTATAAAATTATTTTTTTATTTTAGAATGTAAAAATTAGTTAAGGATTAATTTTTTATATTTTTCATAAAATGTTGAATTTTAGTTGAAAAGTAAAAATACCGATTTTACCAATACTATCACTTTTATGAAATTGTCATAATAATGATTAAACTTTTAATTTATTTATATATATATATATACAATATTTATAAAATAAAATAAATAATTTAAAAAAAAAATTCTCAATATATAACATGTTTAACATTTTGGAAACTTAAGTGATATTTTACTTTAATAAAAACTATTTTTGGTCTCTTTCTTTTAATTAAGTTTTCACAAGATAGAATTAGTTTTTTATTGTTTTTAAAGACAAATAAATCTTATTTTATAAATAATAAACCAAATAGTGTAATTTAAATCATAAAAATTAATGATTTTATCGAAAATATAATTTTATGCTTAAAAATACCCTTTTTCTAAAAATATCTTTTTTTTCATTTTGTGCGCTAATTTTAAAATAAAATTTTATAAACCAAATAAGTTTTATTTAATAAAATTTAATTAAAATTTAAATTAATAAATTTAAAATTATTTAACAATTACAATCTTAATTTTGTTCATTAAAACTAATTATCAAGGTTAAGAATGAGTTACCATGGTAAAACTTATTCTGGGGAAAATTTAAAAGTAAAGAGAAAAGCCTAAAAACACTCAATGGTTGTGTCCAAACTGAATAGTTTGGATTATTATAGACTATAAATTGTTATAAACTCAAATATTTTCCATTATTTAATCCTATTGACCTTTGAATAATGACCTTATCCTTTTTATTATTACAAAAATGCCAATCCTTTCTCTTATTAAAGGTGTCATCACCACCCCACTTCTCCTCACTCCCAAAACCTCTTAGATTAGAAACAAAATACCCAAATAACTCCCCAATACTTCTTTATAGGTATTAAAGGTTTTTTTTTTTATTTTCAAAAGGCCACATATCAAATCCTTAATCTAATTTTTAAAGGAGATCTTCCAAGGAGTATGATAAAATTCTCAATTGCTCATTTTTCATTTATATTCCTTTCATTCATCTTCTAAATTATCCTTATATAATATAAAAATATTTGTATAATTATATCAGTATCATGAGAATAATAAAAATTTATTATGTTTATGAGGGAATCCTTTTCCACCTTCCTCCCAACTATTCGAAAAATAGAAACGCCACTTGTGTTATATGTGGACTACCGCCCCCATAAGAGACGCAATCAGTTGTTTATAACCTCATTACATGGTTTGTTAAAAGAGGATATTTAATGAATAAATATTATATTTATAAAATTATTTATATTTTTAAAATATAAATCATTCCTTATCTTCCTCTCATTCCATGGAAACAAACGTGTCGCCCATGCGTACTTTCGAACAACCGCCAACAAGAAAGTCACGTATTTTGTTTTTCATCTAGTATTTTATTATTTATAAAAATATGTTATATTATAATTCAAAACTTTAAAATAATATAAATAACATCATTATTATTTTTTAATAATTTTATTATTAAAAAATAATCACTTTCTTAATCATACTCACTCATAGATTATAGCTTGTTCTTGTTTGGGTCGGTTTAACCACCTACATAAACAATGCTATAAATATATACCATGGATGGATATAGAAACTTAAATAATAGTACTATTAGAAATTAATTAGAAAATAATGTTTGGTTTATGGTTCTGAAATGGTTATATTAATACTTAACTTATTTTTAATGTACCACCTTTTTATTTGTTAAAATTTACCGAACCAAGCTTGTCAACGACTTCATCATCACTAATCATAATTAAAATACATATGAAATGAAATTATAAAATTATTAATAATTAAAAAACATATATTCATATACCTATAATTATCTCAAAATTATTAAATTTTAATATATAAATAAGAATTGACACCACCATTACAAACTTAGTACTAAACATACAATTGAAACTAATAACATTCGATGATGAAAATAAAATAAAACTAACTAATAAATTGGTAATTAATGATTATAAATTAAGTTTATAAAAGGTTATAGGTATGAATAAGTTTATAAAATAAGTTATTAAGAAATTAATTTTTTTATATATGAGTTTAAAGTGCTTTCATGGAATTCAAGAAGTAAGGTAAGGGTGTTGCATCTCAATTTCCTTTCTTTGATACTTGTTTTATTTTATACACCTAATTTCATATAAATGGTGTGTGTACTAACAATTGGATATATAATTTCAAGTATTATATTTTATTTATGGTACTTTAATTTCATTTCTAATATTTCTCTTTCAAGGGGTTTTTATTAAAACATTTCTTAATTCATAAGGGATTGGAAACTCAATTTTCATTATTTGAGACTTATGTTACATTCACCACTTGTTTAATTTTTTGTGGTGTATATAATTATAAGGACCCAACCTTATAAAGTTACTTAATATTGAATTTTAAACAAGAAAATAAATTGTTACACATTGAGGATCTTTTTGGGTTTAGAGTTTAAAGAATTAGGATAACTTACATACATAACATACCACATTCATACAAGACTCTGTTAAAAATAGTTTCCATTTTTTTCAAAATATAAGAAATTAAAACATAAAGAATGATTTATTTGATAAAAATCTATATCAAACATCATGAATCCCTTATTTATCTTACCCATCCTTATATCATGTGAAAAACATGGGATCAGTATAAAACTCAGTAAGGGGTATAAACATAGAAAGCGTTAGTCAAGTGATAACATAAAAACCAATAAAACCCATATCATAAAAACTTGAATGCGTAGTATACTCATGTTTTTGACTTGGTAAATATTTACCATATCACTATTACATTAACCCATATATATAGAATAACCTTTTGGTTAACTTTCATCTCTGGAGTACCCAATGCATTAGAGAGCTATAATGGGGCTCACCCGTCATATCTTGAGCTATAATGGGCTCGACCCAACATGTCTTGAGCAATAAAGGGGCTCAACCCAACATATCTTCAGCTATAATGGGATAAAACCAAAATAAATAATTTCCAAGGAACATATCATGTTAATAAAGTATCTTGGAATCAGGATAAACTACTCATTCCATAAACATACAATCCTTTTGAAATTTATTAGTTTTCAAAGGATTTTAAAAGGAAAGTGCCTTAAAATATAATTGGAGTGAGAATTAATATAATGGAATGGAATATGTACATACACTGTAAATACACAGAAATAAAAATAATATAAACAAAATTCATCATACCAATAATTTTAATACCACATAATGAATAAATAAGAAGGTTAACCCAAAGAATGGAAATTGGGTTAAGAATTCCTTTAACTCGGGTTCTTATTACTTCAAATGTGTTTAAAATTCCTATATAATGGTTAAAATAGTTTTATTAATATCTTAAAAAACATATCCATCTTTATAATATCTTATATGATCATTTCATTAGATCATTTCACCCTTTATTTGTTAGTATTTTTTTCCCGTGCATTGTTTTGGGGTGTTTTCTTTACATGTTTTCCATGATTGGTTCATGATGGATATTATTGTTGATTGGAAGTAAAACTAAATAATTGTAATGGGAAGGTATTTAAATATTTAAATTATTATAATTTATACCATTTATCATTTTTATGTTTGATATGAGGATGATTCATAAGTTAAAATATTAATGATGTTCGTTTAAATCATTTTAGTGGTTCTTTGATAATAACAACCTCATTTTGACTTATAAATTAAAACCATGAGTAAAAAAGAATTAAAAAAATATCGATGAGAAATAATACATATATTATAACCTGTTTCAACCATAAAAATAGTTTCATGACCAGACTTGAAATAATTAATGCAAATTGAAATCGCATCATCCTTGATGTCGGTAATTCGACACATCACAGACAATGTTTTTATTCCTTGAATAAGTGGGAGAGGAGAGAATAATGGTGATGGATTTTCAATGAACATGAGAAAATCCATAATATACATAATTTTTGTATCTTTCATGCCTCTTAGGTAATAGGATATGAGTAAATAATAAGAAAATAAAGAAACTCAAATTAAAAGAATAATTGAGAAATCCCTTAAAAACATTTAGCAGCCTAACGGCTATGCAACATGGTTTTAGAAAGTATTAAAAAGATAGGGGAGAAGGGTCACCCATCCATAAATGAATCATAATACAGAATATATCACAAATAATAAAGTAATGATAACATGGTATTAAAACTTGAAAGTTATACGACGTAGAAGAAAACTTGAATGGAAAAAGAAAGAAATTTAGAATTTTCTTACCTTGTAGAGTAACCCTAGTACTTTAAGGTAGGGACCTTAGGGTCTTGAGGAAACATTTGGAAGAATACTATGGAGGTAAGTATTCCATATATTCGTTGATGAGGAATTGGTAATGAATTTAATGAAGGAATGGGTTGGTATTTATAGAAAAAGTGAGGGAATATTTTAACAATTTCCAAGGGACACCTCATTAGTGGTATTTGCAAAACCATGGGCTTGCCCAGGGTATTTTACCAAGTTATTAGCCACTTGGGACACGTAAAATATCATTTTACTATACAAAAGTCTACTAGATTCATTAAATCATTATTACATCATTAATGATGTCATTAATACATCAAAACTCAAAACTGTATTTTTACTATTCACCGGAAAATCAACTGTATCAGAAAAATACCAAAAATTTACCCTCACCATTTTTCGATGTTTAGAATTCAAAAATGAACTCCATTTTTTTAAAACAATTTTCTAAATATTATTAATTTAATTTTTAAATAAAATCATACTTAATTCAAAAATAAACAATTTTAAAACTATAATTTCTTTTATATCACATTGAAAAATTAACCAAGATGTTATTATCTTAAAGCCTTAAGAAAATAAAATAATAATACAATTTACTATTCAGTATGGTCATATTACTATTCATATTACTATTTATAAGTGTATGTTACTATTCACTAAAAAATAATTTGGTTCCATCAGACTCCAAATAACTTACTGAACATAGTTGTAGATGATTGTTTTTTGAAATTCAAAACATAAAAGCTTCAAAATTATGTTTAAAGGATAGTTATAAATATCTACATAAAATAAAGTTTCAAGAATTCAATTTATTTTTAAAGCCTTGGGGTGTTACATTATCTCCACCTTCTAGAAATTATGTCCTCACAATTTTATTTACTCATTAAAAAAGTGAGGGTACCTTTCCCTCATAGCATTTTCAGAATCCCATGTTGCTTCTTCAACCAAGTGGTTTATCCACAAAACCTTTACTTGGTGGATTGCCTTATTCTGCAATACCTGTTCCCATCGATCAAGAATCTGAACTGGTTTCTCTTCATAAGAAAGGTTCTCTTCCTGCTGAACTGCTTCTGGGCTCAAGACATGTGATGAATCTGGTGCATACTTCCTCAACATCAAAGCATGAAAAACATTATGTACGTGAGACAAAATCGGAGGAAAAGCTACTCGATATGAACCTATTCCAACTTTATCTAAGATTTCAAAAGGACTTATGAACTGTGGACTTAGCTTCCCTTTCTTACTAAAACACATCACACTTTTCCAAAGAGAGTTTTTAAGGAAACATGGTCACCTACCTCAAAAGAGAAGTCTTTCCTTCTGTTATCTGCATAACTTTTCTACCTTATCTAAGTTGTCCTCATGTGATGCTGGATCATCTTCACTTTCTCAGCCACTTCCTCTACTAATTCTGATCCCATCAACTTCCTTTCCCTGACTTTATCCCAAAAAGATTGAGTTTGACACTACTTACCATACAATGCCTCAAAAGGTGTCATCTGTATACTAGAATGAAAACTATTATTATAAGAAAACTCAACTAAAGAAATATGATTATCCCAACTTCCCAGATAGTCCATTGAACAAGCTTGAAGCATATCCTCCAAATTCTGAATTGTTCGTTCTGACTACCCATCTGATTGAGGATGGAAAACTGTACTAAAATTTAATTATATTCCCAACTACTTCTAAATACCCTTCCAAAATTTAAAAGTGTGCCTGGGATCCCGATCAGATACAATGAAAATAGGAACTCTATGTAGTCTGACAATCTCTTTGAGGTACAATCAAGAAAGCTGATCCAAATACATTGTATCTCGAATAGAAAGAAAATGTGAAGATTTTTTCAGCCGATCAACAATAACTCAAATCATATTGTTACCTTGAGAATTATTTGGTAGTCCCACCACAAATTCCATGTATACATTCTCCCATTTCCACTCTAGCACTGGAAAAGGCTGAAGCATCCCCTTTGGTAATTTCCACTCTGCTTTAACCTGTGGATATGTCAAGAATTTCATAGTAAAATCATCAATATCTCTTTTTATTCCATCCCACCAATAATACTCTAGAATGTCTCTATAAATCTTAGTACTGCCAGGTAGAACTAAAAATGGAGAAATATGAGCTTCACACAACAAGTATTTCTTCAACTGGGAATCACAAGGCACACACAACCTTTTTCCAAATCTTAAAACACAATCTTTATCAAGATTAAATTCTGGAAACTTACCCATTTTAACTAATTATACCTTTTTCTGTAGCTCACAGTCTTCCTTCTGCAATTTCTTAATTTTATTTGATAACAATGATTGCACTGAAACCTGAAACAAAATAGATGTATTATCTACACAGACAAATTCTAAGCCAAAATTCATCAAATCATTAACCAAGGTATCATGTTCCAAATGTAACATGGTTAATGATGCATGATGTTTTTGACTCAAGGCATTATCCACTTTGTTTGCTTTTCCTAGATTGTAATTGATCGTGCAATCATAATCCTTTATCAGTTCAATCCATATTCTATGTCTCATGATTAATGCCTTTTGAATGAATATATACTTTAGACTTTTATGGTTAGTATATATTTGACATTTGGCTCCGTATAAATGGTGCCTCCAGATTTTAAAAGAAAAAACCACAACTGTCAATTCCAAATCATGTGTGAGATAATTTAACTCATGAGTTTTTAGTTGTCTTGAAGCATATGAAATTACCTGATCATTCTAAATTAGAACACAACCAAGTCCCTTCAATGAATAATCTCTATAGATAACAAACTCACCACTTTGGGAAGGCAATGCCAAAATTGGAGCATTCACCAATATCTTCTTCAGTTCCTGAAAACAAACATCACATTCTTCTATCCAAAAAAATGTAACCCCTTTTTGTGTTAACTTAGTTAGTGGGATAGATAATCGTGCAAAGTTTTTTAACAAACCGTCGGTAATAACCTACAAAACCAAGAAAACTAAGAATATATGTAACTTTTTTAAGTCTTGTCCATTCATCAACCACTTGTGTTTTGGAAGGATCAACTATTATTACATCCTTATTTACAATGTTCCCAAGAAAAGAAATCTATTGCAACCAAAAATCACACTTGCTGAATTTTCCATACAGTTTCTTTTCTTTTAAGGTTTTCAAAACAACCCGTAGATGTTTTTCATGCTCCTCTTTACTTCAAGAATATACCAGAATGTCATCAATAAACACAACCAAAAACTTATCCAAGAACTCATGAAATATTCTATTCATAAGATCCATGAATATAGTAGGTTCATTAGTTAAGCCAAAAGGTATAACTAAAAATTCATAATGACCATATCTAGTACGGAACACAATCTTTGGGATGTCTTCATCCTTTAATTTCAACTGATGGTACCCCGACCTCAATTCAACCTTTGAAAAATACTACGCTCCCTGGAGCTGATCAAACAAGTCGTATATATGAGGCAAATGATACTTATTTTTAATAGTAATGTGATTCAAGGCTCTATAATCGATGCAAAGTCTCATTGAACCATCTTGTTTCTTAACAAAAAAGATAAGAACACCCCATGGTGAAGTGCTGGGTTAGATGAAACCTTTATCTAATAATTCCTACAACTGTTTTTTTTAATTCCAGAAGTTCCATTTGGGCCATTCGATAAGGAGGTTTAGAAATTATCTTAGAATCAGGAACTAAGTCAATAGTAAACTCAAGCTCTTGATTAGGAATAACACTAGGAAAATCATTTGAAAAAACATCCAAGTATTAATTTACCACTGGTATATCATTAATATGGATAGTTCCCTTATCTTCAAAAATATGAGCAAGAAAACTTTCATTTCCATCCCTTATCAGTTTCTTAGCTTCCTAATATGTTATTAATGGTATGGGTTCATTCCTGTACACAAACCAAAATTCTTTATGAAAAAAAACTTATTTTTCTCTACAATCTATCTTAGCATGATAAAAAGAAAGTCAATCCATACCCAGAATGACATCAAACTCTACTAGAGTCAAAACAACAAGGTTTTCATGTAGATTCTTTCCAAAAACAAGGATATGTAGATTCTTATAATTTCTTTTTGACACAATATTTACTCTAGGTGATTTTACCATGAGATATAGTTTCATTTCATGAGGTTGAATTCCCAATTTTTATGAAATTTCTCAAAAATGAAGGAATGTGTAGACCCTGAATCAAACAACACTTTTGTGAAATCTAAAAAAATAAGCAATGTACTTGATGCCACCTCATTTGACGACTCAACATCTGCTAAAGTGGTTGCAAAAGATTTTACCAAACCCTTCTGCTTCCAATCTTGTTGATTCCCTACTTGAGTAACTATCTTCGGACAAACATTAGCAAAATGAGCCAATTCCTTACAGTTAAAGCATATCACCATAAACTTCTCATTATTTTTAGGATCATTTTCTTTGCACTCACGAGACATGTATCAAAAATTCTCACATCGGTAGCATTTTCTAGAATTTACAAGACATTCACCAGGATTCCTTTTACCACACTTTTCACAAAAAGGGAAATTCAATTTCTTAACTCTATACTTATTTGATGAGTCATTCTCCATTGCCTACCAAACTGATCTCTTCTTATTCCTATCATCACAATGTACATATGTTTCAGCAAACTACATCTCAACTTTTTCAGCACAACGAAAAAGCTTCTCATGGCTTTTAAACTCTCATGAGGCCAATGCTCTTCGCAAAAATGGTTTCAAACCAGAGTAAAATCTATTAATTTTAATTTCAAAATCCCGACTAAAATCCGGTACATACCTGGACAGTCTTGTAAAATTGGATTCATATGCTGCCATAGAATCATCATCTTTTTTCTTCAGTTCTAAGAATTTTTTCTCCATTCTGAGTTGAACAGTTTTGGGAAAATATTTTTCTAGAAAAAGACTCTTAAAATCATACCGTTCTAGACTGTCAAGATCATCTCTTTCTCTCGTATTCTTAACCAGATAACGCCAATGATCGGTTTCACCTTCCAAATGATAAATTTCTAGTATTACCTTTTGACTTTCTGAATATACCATGACATCAAATATCTTTTCTAGAGCATTGATCCATCCTTCAGCTATCACTGGATCTACAGTTCCACTGAATGCTAAAGGATGCAGCCTCATAAAATGCTCCACAAAAGACATTTTTTTTTGTGGTTGATCATGTTTCTCACTAGCATGGATACCACCCCCATTTATTTCTTGATTCAACTGATCCATTACTGTCATAAACTACTCGGTTCTTATTCCCACCATTTCGGGTTGTAGATTCGGACAGAAATCAGCCTCTTGGTACCTTCTTACTTCAGTTTCCCTGATTCTTCTGTGGAAAACCATTCTGAACAAACATAACTTAGATGAAAAAATATGATAATCTTTAAATTCTATAACATTTAAAATTAATCATAGTTTAAAAACCAGTTATGGTATTCTTTTAACATCATCTCAACCCCTAAAGTTATCTAAACCATCATTTGATACCAACTGTAAGGACCCGACCTTATAATGTTACTTAATCTTGAATTTTAAACAAGAACATACATTATTAAAAATTGAGGATATTTTTGGGTTTAGAGTTTAAATAATTAGGATAACTTATATACATAACATACCACATTCATACAAAGAGGACTCTATTAAAAATAGTTTCCACTTTTTTCAAAATATAAGACATTAAAACATAAAGCATGATTTCTTTGAAAACACTCCATATCAAACATCATGAATTCATTATTTCTCTTACCCATCCTTATATACTTTTAAAAACATTTTAAAAACATGGGATGAGTATAAAACTTAGTAAGGGATATAAAGATAAAAAGCGTTAGTCAAGTGATAACATAAAAACCAATAAAACCCATATCATAAAATCTCGAATGCATAATATACTCTTTTTGTTGCCTTAGGAAATATTTACCATATCAATCTTACATTAACCCTAATATATGGAAGAACCTTTTGGTCAAATTCCATCTCCAGAGTACCCAATGCATTGGAGATCTATAATGGGGCTCACCCGTCATATCTTGAGCTATAATCGGCTCAACCCAACGTATCTTGAGAAATAAAGGGGCTCAACCCAACATATCTTGAGATATAATGGTCTCAAACCAACATAAATAATGTATAAAGAACATATCATGGTAATAAAGTATCTTTAAATCAATATAAACTACTCATGTCATACACATAAAAATACAATCCTTTTTAAATTTATTAAAGAGAGTTTTCAAAGGGTTTTAAAAGGAAAGTCCCTTAAAATATAATTGGAGTGAGAATTGATAGAATGGAATGGAATATGTACATAAACTGTAAATACACATAAATCAACATAATATAAACAAAATTCATCATACCAATAATCTTAATACCACATAATGAATAAATAATAAGGTTAACCCAAAGAATGGAAATTGGGTTAAAAATTCCCTTACCTCGGGTTCTTCTTACTTAAAATGTATTTAAAATTCCTGTATAATGGTTAAAAGAGTGTTATTAATATCTTAAATAACATATCCATCTTTATAATATCTTATATGATCATTTCATTAGATCATTTCACCCTTTATTTGTTAGTATTTTGTTCCTTGCATTGTTTTGGGGTGTTTTCTTTACATGTTTTCCATGATTGGTTCATGATGGATATTATTGTCGACTGGAAGTGAAACTACAGAATTGGAATGGGAATGTATTTACATATTTACAGTATCATAATTTATACCATTTATCATTTTGAAGTTTTATATGAGGATGATTCATAAGTTAAAATATTAATGATGTTTGTTTAAATCATTTTAGTGGTTCTTTAATAACAATGACCTTATTTTGTATTATAAATTAAAACCATGAGTAAAAAAAGAATTCCAGAAATATGGATGATAAATAATACATATATTATAACCTGGTTCAACCATAAAAACGGTTTCATGACCAGACTTGAAAGAATTAATGCAAATTGAAATCACATCATCCATGATGTCGGTAATTCGACACATCACGGACAATGTTTTTATTCCTTGAATAAGTGGGAGAGGAGAGAAGATTAATGATGGATTTTACATGAAAATGAAAAAAATCCATAGTATACATAATTTATGGAGCTTTAATGCCTCTTGGGTAAGAGGAGATGAGGAAAGAATAAGAAAAGAAAGAAACTCAAAATAAAAGAATAATTGAGAAATCCCTTACAAAAATTCGACAGTCTTACGACTACGAAACATGGTTTTAGAAAATATTAAAAAGAGAGGGGAAAAGGTTCACCCATAAATAAATGAATCATAATACAGAATATATAAAGAATAATAAGGTAATAAGAATATGTTATGGAAACTTGAAAGTTATACCACATAGAAGAGAACTTGAATGGAAAAAAGAATGAAATTTAGAATATTCTTACCTTGTAGAGTAACCCTAGAACTTGAAGGTTGGGACCTTTGGGGCTTGAGAAAACCTTGGGAGGACTAATAGGGATGTAATTAGTCCATATATTATTTTATTAGGAATTGGGAATGAATTTAATGAAGGAACGGGTTGGTATTTATAGCAAAAGTGAAGGAATATTTTAATAATTTCCAAGAGACACCTCATTAGTGGTATTTGCAAAAGCATGGGCTTGCCCATGGTATTTGCCCTAGGTATTAGCCACTTGGGACACCTCACATATTATTGTACAGTACACAAGTCGACCAGATTCATTACATCATTAATGATGTCATTAATACACCGAAACTCAAAACTGTATTTTTACTATTCACCGAAAAATCAACTGTATCAGAAAAATCCAAAAACTTTACCCTTACCATTTTTCGACGTGTAGAATTAAAAAATGAACTCCATTTTTTAAAAATAATTTTATAAATATTATCAATTTAATTTTTAAATAAAATCATACTTAATTCAAAAATAAACAATTTTAAAACTATAACTGCTTTTATATCACATTAAAAAATTAACCAAGATGTTATTATCTTAAAGCGTTAATAAAATAAAATAATAATATAATTTACTATTCATTAGGGTCATATTACTATTCATATTACTTTTTATAAGTGTATGTTACTATTCACCAAAAAATAATTTGGTTCCATCAGACTCCAAATAACTTACTGAACATAATTGTAGATGATTGTTTTTCGAAATTCAAAACATAGAAGCTTCAAAATTATGTTTAAAGGATGGTTATAAATATCTACATAAAACAAAGTTTCAAGAATTCAATTTATTTTTAAAACCTTGGGGTGTTACAATAATTACCATGTTTTTATTCTTAATATTTTATTAATTAAATTAAATGGATTTAAAAATCAATCTCATTTTATACCTTTTATGTGCTTTCGATTCAAAAGGTAATGAATTTTTAGGGTTTTTGTTAACTCAAACCACATTTCTTTGAGTTATAATGTTTAGTCTTTAAATTATTTCTTCTATGATTGGTTTCTTCCACTATAATATTTTATATTAAAGTTTACATTTCTCTCTTGGTAAAATGATTTTTTTATTAAAATCTTCCTCCTTGTTGATTTTTTCCCCATGAAATTATGGCATTGTTATGAATAATTATCATTCTCTTTAATAATTATTTCTACTCCATATCCATATTTTATCTTCCCACCAATAATCTATTTATTTGTAATCCTAATTGTAAATTTTTTCATGTGACCTTTATATTTCCATTTTCTACTTTTAGAAATAAAGTTTTTTTTATCACTTTTTATGATGTGTGGCTTCATCAAAGGTATTTTCAAATATTAAAATGGTTTTCCTTTCCCGATCATATGTTTCATATTAAACTCCAAATTTACTCAAGAAAACCTATGTATTTTTCAAGGTTCCATTATTGATGATTCTTTTTATAAGTGTATGTTTTAAATATGTTTCTAATTCACCCTTTTGAAAATTAATTTTTAATTTGACACATAACTTCATCTTATATGACTATTGTAATTTTTTTCTAATTTTTTTATCGTTTCTTTTACTATTAAGATAAATATTCTTTATGATGATTAATATACATGTGTTAAACCTTTTTTCCAAATTATTTTAATTCTGAAAGATTTTGAAAATAAAAGGAAATATTATTATATTATTGAAAAGTAAAATTTTTATTTTATGAAGAAATTCTTGATTTTAGAAGGGATTTTAAAGGATTATATAAGTTATTACTATTTTTATGTCATCTCAAAGAAAGTTTTTGAAAATATATTTATATTATAAAAATTTCTTTCTGAAAGAACTTTTTTTGTTTTAAATGGTAATTTTTAAAATGTTTAATCAAGACCAAAGTATTTCATTTGAAATAAAATATTTTGATGTATTTTTTAAGCATTTCAAAAAGAGAATATTTTATCTTATCTTACAATGTGATTTATCCAATAATATTAAAAGGGGTGTTTTTAACCATGTCAATATCCTTTGGTGTTCCTTATATTACACTTGGGATATGTTATTATTATACCATCCACCTTATTTCTATGTATAGTTTATGATGATGATGGTTTAAGGAAGTTTTCAAGAAACCCATTTCTATCCTAAGTGTTAATTAAGCTACAATGAAATGATGAATGTATTTAAAATCATGTGGCATGATGATGTATGGTTTTCATTATGTGATGGGTTGGGTCCATTAACTACCTATAATGTTTTGGTAAGGTTTATATGTCATGATATCAAAAGGGTAAATGGGTGATAATACCAAGCCCAAGTGTACATGAGAGGATTATCCCAATCCCAGGGGTACACATGAGGATTATCCTAAGCATAAGGATAAATGGGAGGATTATCCCATGACTAAGATTGTACAAGAAAATTATACCAAGCCCAAAGGTTTATGGGTGGATTATCCCATGGCCAAAGTTGCACAAGTTGTGAACCCAATCCCAAGAGGGTATATGAGTTTTAAGCCCAATCCCTAGAGTGTACACCAGTTTTTAGCCCACACCCACCATGTTACGAGAATTAGGTGGCAATGCGGCCTCATCCAGTTTACGATTTCCTATAATTTCTCTTATGAAACATTTCTATGTTATATGCTTATGTTATGTTATCACAGATCATGTTTATTTTCTCTTGTTTCTACACTCATATGACATGGTATATGTTTGATTATTTGAGACTACATGTCATTCTATCATTCCTTGAGGACAACTCTTATTATTCCATATTATTTTTAATAATATATTTCTCCCATGATCATGTTTTCTTACATGCTTATGATATAACCCTTGATGGAATATTGTTGGGTTTTTCCATTACTAAGAGTTTGAGCTCACCCATTTCTTATGATTCTATTCCTTGGGTTATTAAGATGAGAATAACTTTTGAAAACTCTAGAATGGAGACTAGTGTAGTTTGATTATGGATTAATGTTCATAATAATTGTAAAATATATAGCATGTATAGCTAATCCTCAAAGAAAATAAACTTTATGTTCTTATGATTATGCGTTTCTTTATGAAATAAAATGTTTAACTTATGTAAATAAATTAATATAAATATATTTTTAGCTTGGTTACTATCAAATATGGTGTTTAAAGAAAGTGTTTTTAGTATTGGACCCAGGAGTGCAGGTCTAGGGTGCCTCACGCTTCCCCATACACAAGATGTTCTTGACTACTATGATGGACAATACCATACCTAGAGTTGTTTTGAGATTTTATTTGCTTGTTTTTCTTTGTAATGAGATGTTTGAACCTTGATGATTATGATATGAGATATTTTCCCTCGGTTTGAGATATGTGTGGTGCGATAAAGTCCTAAAATATAAAGAGGGGAAGACCAAATCCCTAATCGAGATGCATTAACTGCGATGCAATTAAACCTATTCAGGCGAGTCAATGCTACCGAAAGTAGATAGTATCTTGACATGGAATATGGAATTCACTGATTTATATGTTTGGGAAAGTGTAGTTTGTTGGCCATAGCAATTACACAGTAATTGTGTGGTTGTTTGGTTATGTGAAAGGAGGTATCTTGAGGTTGTGGTAGTGTGGTAGTGCATAGTGTCTATGTGGTCATTTGGGTTGGTGTGTTTGGTTGGCGATAACATTTGATGTGTGGTGAGACTCTTCAAAGGTATCTCATATGGTGGCTGTTTGGAGCCCTTTTCCTTATGGGTTTGGTTTTAGATTCTCATGGAAGAAAATCGCTTGAGAGGTATATAATTTAATGGTCCATTCCATCCCAGCCCATTAATTTTCCTATTTTGGTTGTTGGATATGTTTAGAAGAGGTCTTGAGAGTTTTTGTGGAATTCGGGGGGTGAAACAAAGCTACTGCAGGACTTACACGTTATGTAAGTAGATGAAACAATGTGAAGATTGGTTTTGTGGCTTGTTCTGGGTGGTTCATGGCCTGTAATATTTTTCTATTTGAAAAATAAAATAAATCGGAAGGATATGGGTTTTTCAATGAAATCAAAACTCAAGGCATTACATGATGTGAATGGGTATTACACATATTGTAATCCCCCTCTGTGGTAATTATTTAAGTATTGTCCAGCCACTCAGGCTATCAAACCATATGGTTTTAGAAACTCTACCTCAACCCCAGGTGACCCAGAAACCCCTCTTCATCATTTTGAGGATTCATACACCAAGGATTGATTCCGAGCTTCTCTCCTTCGATTCGTAGAAATCTCTCTTCGATCCAAGGTGCTTTATTCCTCTGTTTTTGCAGTTTCTTACATGTTGATCTCATTTTCCTCCTCTTCTTCTTTCCATTTGATGGGGGATGATCTCCCTTGGTTTTAATGGGTTTATATTTGGTTTTTGTTGGTGTAGTGGTGATGCAACATCCTTGCATGAATGCAGATCTTGAGGGAGAGGTGATCATAGATCCTTTGAGTGGTCTGTTCTCATGTGAAGAATTTGAACACCCTTTTGAGGTAGGATTTCCTTTGTTTCTTCTTGATATGAATCATGAAGGGTAGGTGTATGGATTTTTTCTTTGCGAAGATAGTTGAATTCAGATTAATAAATATAATTGAACTATTTTAAGATAAACATACAGGGGCTGTGAAAAGTAACGAATGATCTTTCCTTGTTATTTTTTCTAGTTGATATTGTGATTTTTATGGGCTAACTAACCACAAAAAATCATGGCCATTGAGGGCCCTTGTTTGTGCACTAAATGATTTATGGAATGCATGTTGTTCATTTTTGTCTGGACACTTATATATGAAAATTGGTTAATCAAGTATATTCAGTTAATGAATGGATACCCAAAGATCATACAGTTTCCCTGATAACCCTTGAATTAAAAAGTGGAATTAAATAAGGGATGCCTCGTTAAGTCTAGGATTGTGTTCTTCCTTGGTATATGGGGTGATGTGATGTGTGGGATTGTTTCGGGTTGTGCTATAGTGTGGTTTCAAGCACATTTGTGTGTTGTGGGATGACTTGGGTGGTGTAATGGAATATGAGGTTGAGAGACTGATAACTTGTGAGATGGATGAGAAGTATTGTTTAGTAGGGCTATGAATTTTTTGTGCGATAATGTGTTACCAGATGCGGTTATGAGTTGGTGGTCAGTTCCGTTGATATGTGATCTGAGCATGACGAGTTTCAAGAATGACAGTAATGTTGGTATGGGTAATTCTCCTAGAGTTTCTCCTTGAGTATCATGCACAATTCTTCATCTCGTCTCTAAATAATGTGGTATGATGTGTTTTAAATGTGAAGTTGTGTTAATTATTTATCACAACTCTTCAACTTCTTGGCTGTTTTTTATTATGTTTCCTATTTGCTTCATGCCTGATAGTTTATTGGGTAACAATGGATGAATAAATAATCATTTAATAAAGTTGGAAAGGATTGGGTTGGTTTGGATAATGGAATAGAAATGGTTAATGAAATATCATGAATGGGGGTTAATGTGGGGAAAATGTGAAGCCACATTAGTTTACTAGGCTCTTTACCTTCTGAAATTATTTTTATGGATACTGATAATTACATTTGGAGGTAGTAGCAAAGTTGGTAGTATTGTGGGTTGATTTCTATATAGGAACCCATAGGTTGGGATTGATTATTTTTTGTCATGTGTGTATATACTTGTATCTTTATTTTTATTTTTATACAGACCCCACCCTAGTTGATCACTATTTGCCGAACACCCCCATCGTCACGGGGGAGGGTGTATTTACCAAACATCTTGGTGGGAGGATGGATGGTTGGACACCCTATATTCCCTGATCCCTCTTCCAGGATGTGATGTCCCAGGTTTCTGTGGAAAAAATGTGGTGAGATGTGGTAGCCCTGGTGTCTGCGGGTGAGGTGGTTTGTTTCCCAGGTGTCTTTGGGATGAGTTGTGATGTGCTTTCCCAGGTGTCTTCGGGATGAGATGTGATATATTGTTAGGCCTAGGTGTGTGTGGGTGAGATGTGTTGTGAGGCCCAGATGTGTGTAGGAGGGATATTTTATGAGGCCTAGGTGTGTGTGGGTGGGTTGTGATGTGGTATATTTGGAAGAGGTTGGAGCACCAGGACATCTGCCGTTAGGGTGTGAGAGTGGCTAATTAGTGAAAAGTGGTGTGGGGTACCTGATTAGCCACTAAATGAGGCTAATATTAATTGTTAATATATATAATATTCATGTGCTTTATTATTCATAAACACCATTTTAGTGCATTTTACACTTTGAACATCATTTCACATTATGATTGTAATACCTTCTTAAAATGCACTATTATGTGGTACATTTTTGAACATCATTTAAAGTACCCAATGATTCATCTTATTTTAAGGAATCTAATTATAAATATTTTAATTTTATATTTTGGGAAATTTATCTACACTTAAATATGAACATGTTTGATTCAGGGATCAATGGAGAATTCATGGAAGAAGATGGAGATATTTTGTGATGAAAGAAAACAATTCTGGAGAAGTCATATTGGACACCAGCCCACTAATGAGACTGTGGGACCCACATCACGAACCCAATGATTCCCAAATTTGGTGGGAGGCTATAATAAATATAGAGTAACAAATAATTCCTCATAATACAGTTCTAATTCGGCCTCCATTGTGGTCATTTAGGCGGCCCAAGTTAGAGATAAAATTCTGGGCCAGATTCTGTGGCCCAGAAAACATCCCACTAATCTAATCATATCTCCGAATATACAACTTCAAATAGGCCCAAATTTTACAGGCGGTTAGGAGATATCCGGGGATCCATTTTCTTCTTCTATGGACCACTCTGATTCGGCCATATAGAATGTCTTACAAGTGCGTCTGTTCGGTGGATGAAAGCTGGCTTCCACCTCGGGTCAAATGTGGAAAAGTCCAAGTTACACAAGCTTTCCACCACCCTAGGCCTACCATAATCAAGTGAGATGCTTTTTACTATTGGAGGCTCGACCCAAGGCTTCCAAAATTCCTATTTAAGTTAGTGTCGGTGAAGTAGTTTGAGGATCTTTGGTACTTCGTTCAATTGAAATGTTATGCTTCAATTTTGTTGTCTCAAGTTTTTCTTTCACATGTAAGTTGTTCAATTCATTTTAGTTTCTTAATAAAATCTATTCTTTTCCTCTTATTCAATTTTTATTCATATCAATATGATACTATTGGTTCAAGGTATGAATTTATTCACACTAAACCTTGTGAATTTATTCACACAACGGTGGAGTGATCATTTTCTTTTTATTGTTTTCTTTACTTCTTCAATTCCTCCCTCATGAGTCTACTTCCCGTTTTCATTGAAACCATAACATCAATGGAGGGATAACCCCCATATGGGTTGATCCAATGGAGTAGAAAGGGGCTGAATTGGATGTTATTTATCACCCCATTAATGTATAATCACTTCTTTAATTGAGATTTTTATTTGATGATTTTTAAACTTCATCGTCCTTGTTGAATTTAAGGCCACACACTTCAAGTGATAATATAAACCTTTACCTTGAAGTGCTAAAAAATTTGATCCTTCAAGTGTATAGGTTATTAGTATTAAAGGGTGTAGGCATTAAACCAGTAAGTGATGATATTGTGTTATCTTCTTAAATGAACCCATCTCAAATATAAGAATTTGAAACCATTGAAAAGGAAATACGTCCAATCCACCCCAAGTGATAACCTAGGATCGACTCATACTTTAAAATTGAATTAAATTCAGTGTCTTATAAGTTCACTTAAACCCATATAAAATCAACCCAAGTTGGCCACTTCATAGCCAAAAAACAGTCCATAGAGTGTACGTGTCTATAGGTTTCTTCTTAGGTCTCTGAGGATTCGAAAACCCAAGCTAAACTACAAGGACCGTTCTACCTTCATCTCTTGGGTAAATTTGAGCGTGAATCAAATTTTGGTGCCATTTCCAAGGGCCTAAGTAAGTTATCTTATACACTATCATACTTTTTTTTTCATATCACTTATCTGTTCTCACCCCCTCACTACTATGGAAGGAAATTTTGAACAAATCCAAACATGGGGAACCTATTCCTACTTTGATCACCCAACCCCATTTGTGATGTACAAAAACCATCCTAATTTCTATTGGTGGGATCATCAACAACCTAATGAATCACAATTTTTAACTCCTATGATACACAAAACATTCCAACATATAATGAGTTTCAATCCCTACAAATCCAACATGAACACCCTCCTGTGAAATTCCAACAACTTAATTATCCACCTGGAATTGACCATTTGGCTCAACCCCTTATCCACCCTGATCCAAATCCATTAATTTAAAAACTATGTCAAAAAATGGAGATAATTAATTTTGAGGTTTCCTCATTGATATTAGAACTAAAATACTTTGAGACAGTTATGGAACACATTCCCACTCATGATATCCCTTCCTCATCATTGATAGAAGAATCTTTTCTCACACAAACCTCTCATAAATTTATTGAAGAACTGACCTTTGGATTTGGGATAGATGAAGAGGATCAAGGAATTGTTGAAGGGACTTTAAAACAGGAGGAAATTTACTTTTTGGATTCAAAAGAAAATAATTTGACATCATGGTTTGAGTCTCCTAAGTATAAATCCATTGATAAATTTTCAACAACACCAACCATTAAACCATTGAGAGAAATAACAAACATTGAGCCCATACGCATTCCTAAAATTGATCTTTCCAATTTTATGGTTGAATCTTCTATTCAAAAGGAACTAATTCTATTGACAAATTTTGAAAATGAAATTGAGTTTGATTCAAAGTCTCATCCTATGTATGAAAGTGTTAGCCTACCCGAACTTGAACGAAAAGACTTTCCATCCACCCTCAAGTTTCTATTCATTGGGGATATACAAAAACTTCCAATTTTCAAAATTTCTTATCTTGGAACCAATAAAGAGGTAATAATTCTTAATGTCTTTGGAAAGAATAAAAAAGAAACTGGATCAACCATTTCTGAAATTCATTGGATTTACCCACTCATTTCAGAACATAGGATTGTGAATGAAACAAATTCTAAACATAGAATCAATCTCAACCTAGTAGAAGTGGTGAAACATGTGGTCCTTAAAATGTTTAAAGTTGGTATTGGGTAAGTAAGGGGTGTTCATGTCGAGCTAGCGACATTAAACCAAAGCGCTGCACGGGAGGCAACCCGTGATTTTCATCTTTGCGAATCATCTTTTTTTAAAATAGGATTAATGAATCATTTTGATATTTAGAAATAAAAAAAATATAAACTGTTTACTTGTTCTTCTATAATGAGTATGGATGGGTACGAAAGGGGAGCGGCATATTCATCTGTGTCACATGGTGTGATCCTTGAGTAATACCTTACCCAGAAATTTAAAAAGAAGACAATGTATCATCAGTTTGATTTATTTTATTTTTATGAGTTTGTAGGTTAAAATAAAAATAAAAATAAATAAATAAAAATATAATAATAATAAAAATGCCACATCGTAGGTCATGGGGCAAACCCCGTCACAACTGGAAAAGCCACGGGGATTTGAACCCGGGACCGAAGGGAGACAGGGGCGCGTACTTACCACTAACCTACGACTTTTTGTGCTTCCTTATTCTATAATTTTTATATACATACTTATATTTTACTTTCTTTATTATATAAATATATATATATATATATATATATTGTTTTTTTATTTTTTTTTTCTTTTTCTACTAGGGAAATCTTCAAGTGACATGGATATCAAAGGATTAAAAGGGAGCAGCAATAATTTCAACTTCAACCACCAGGTGACTTCATTCCATGATTTTCATTTTCAATTTCCTTTTTGAACTTTAATTCTCTACCTCTACCCCCTTCTAAATTTTCTTTTCTTTAAACACTGGGGACAATGTTATTTTAAGTTGGGGGGGGGGAGATAAAATAAAAAATGCTTTCGTGTAAAAAAAATGAATGATTTGAATTTTTTTTTGTGTAAATGGAAGGAAAAATTCCTTTAACTTTGAACATGGTAATACACATTGCACACTTTGAAACTGAATATCAAATAATTTAGCATGCCCTGATTCTAATTTTAATCCTTCTATAATTTCATGAGCATAGATTTTGTAAAGTGTGGCTGTCCAATGTGATATTTCATCATTTATATTTTCATCCAAATAAAAAAAGATCACAATGCACGTCCTTTGGATAGTGGGGTATTAGTTTGAGTTCATGGGGTTCCCCAAATAAATAGCATAGGTTTGGTGATCATTTTAGTTTTAATATGAGTATTCAATAAAAAAACAAAAAAAAAACAATAAATTTGCGCGTAGAGAAATGAAATGACCTAATGCGTGGCTTTCGGCACTTGGGGATTGTGACTCCATAGTTGTCTAGCCTAGAGTTAGTAATTTTATCTCTATTTTTGGTAAATTGAATTTGTTTTTTATTGATTTAACTTGAGATGATGCCCGAGTATGTGGGATTCACTTGGTGCCCTAAGGTCTTTGAGCCTGACATTCATCGGCAAAGTCTCGCTATAGGGGTTGACTCTTTTGAGTGCAATTTCAATTACCATGGCAAAATTGTACAAAAAAAAAACAAAACAAAAAAATATGATAGAATTTTTTTGAATACTCATCTTAATTTTGAAATGTGATTCCACCTAGAGCTTCTGTAATTTCCCCCTTTAATAAAGATGAACCCCCATGTCTATTGTGATGCACAACACATCCTCATACTTAATTGATATTAGATGAAATATGAAAATGAATTTGAACAAAGGAATGGGCTTGGGATTGAGATCTGCTTATGAAACTATCTTGTATTAAAATATTTTTATGGGTTTCATGATTGTTTGATATAAGGGTTTTTGGTGATCATTGTGTATTAAATTTTCTTTGGAAAAGGGAATTCGAATTTCATTTTTGATGAGATATATTTTTCTCGGGACTAGAAAAAATCCAGTTGGAGGGTAACATCAATGTTCTTTACTTATATTATAGTACATGACTTGCATTATTTGGTGAGAATGCCTTGGTGAGGTTGGGATGATTAGTGTACCTATTAGGTTATGTTTGGTTATGTTGTTTTCTCATGAGAACATTAGCATGCTTCCCTCACATGTGCACAAGAGACTTTTCCTCTCTTATTGAGTATACCCATATTGTAAAGACCCGTAAATTCCATATAATTTTTTTAAATTATTTGGGATTATTATGAGTTTGTGAAAATTGATGGTGCTTGATTCTGAGACCCAATATACCCAAAATGAGATTTTGAACTTTTTTTAAGGTACGTTCAGTAAATGAGCGGGCAAAGTTTTCTATCTTTTGAACTGATGCTTAGATTAAAAATCCGAGGGCACTAGAGAATCCATAGTGCCGGGATTCTCTTAAGGGAGACTTAACTTTAACCGTAGAAGGTCAGGTGAAAAAGTTAGTTTTGTGGGTTTTAAAAGAATAATAAAATAATATAAAATTGTTATTTTATTTTCTACCAATGGTTGAGTGTAAGTGGTGGGACTTTTGAGTTGTCAAGCCATTTCATGACTTGAATCATTGGTTTGTAACCACAACATTAAGATTAAGAGGTTCATTTATTAATGAACATCATTAATCTCTCGTTGCATTAATCACCCATCCCCTCTATTTAAATGAGGCTCGGGTATGGGGTTTTGACACGAAGGTGAGGAATCTATGGCAAAGTACCGCGACATCTTCCACCAATGAAGAATGGAGGCTCGAATAACGTCATTGGATGAATCAATCCGAGATCGACGAATGCCTGTGACTACATCAAACGAGGATTCTTCTTTCACAACCATGATGTCTCCTTCGAATCTGAGGTAGTTTTTTTTATATTTAAATTCATGATAATTGTTTCTTTTCCACGTTATTGAAGCATGAAGAATTTCGGGAGTTTTGAATGGGGTTTAACATTATTTTTACATGATGTATTAATTACTCCTGCTTGTTATAATTCTAACGCGAATGGCGCGGGCCAAACGAATAAGGCCCACACCCTCTGCCGCTTCAGAATTTGTCTCGTTCTTCGAGGACGAATTTCCAACTTTGTGGAAACTTCAATCCGGGAGCCACGCAGTGATGGAAGCAACTCGGGAGGCCCAAAGGTGCATTTGGAAGAAAAAACGGACCACTAGAGCTCACCCGGTGGGCCGTGGAAGATCCACCAGTGTGGTACCAGTGCGACGACAGCGAGCGGAACGCCGTTTCACACCACGGAGGGGAGACGTGCCATCTAGAAGTGGTGGTAGCAAGGTGGCCGGCTCTCGGCCGACCGCGTTGGCAGAAGGCGGCGCGCCGTCGTACGCCACAGAGAGGAGGCTGTGGCTTCGAAGCTGCGGCAGAGGCGAAGGGAACCCACACCCCGCAGGTCCCGCTGGCAGAGAGGCGGTGCCACGTGGCATCGACGTTTCAAAACCTAAAAAACTTTTCAGTCATTCGGGAAGGGGGAGCGACCGCCCTCCGCATGGATTGCCCAGCTGGGGGACCGCTCAGCGGGCCGCGCCCAGCTGAGGTGGGCTGGGCCGGTCTGCGGCCCAGCGGGCTGAGCCCGCAGCCCAACCCACTCAGCCCGACCCATCCAGTTCGGGTCGGGTCAGGTCGACCCAAATCGGGTTGGGTCGGGCCAGAATGGGTCGGGTCAGCCCAGAATGGGTCGGGTCGGCCCGGAACAGGTCGGGTCAAGTCGGTCCGACCGGGTTGGACCAGACCCAGACCCTTTTTGACCCAAATATGCTTAAAAGGCCGCATTTCACAAACCAGACGTCCGTTTGACGAACCATATACGACACTGGAATCCTTGGAATGTGACAGTTCTTTTAAAATACCCAACCTGGATTTTAGAGAAAGTTGGAGTATGGCCGGTTTGGATTGAACCAGAATCCAACCAGGCCCTTGGCACTAAAATGCCCATAACTTACAGACCGAGCATCTGGTTGACACACCATCTATTGCATTGGAACCCTTATGACATGGAGGATCATTAGGTTACTTCTTCGTGGGACTTCATGCAAGTTGAAATATGAACAACAGCTGTGAGGTGGAGATTAGAGGCAGATCTTGCCGAGGTCAGCACCTAGAGATCCTGTGTGGGTCAGTGCATACTGATCTTGTGTGGGTCATATCCTATGTGGGTCAGCATATACCGATCCTGTGTGGGTCAACACATACCAATCCTGTGTGGGTCAGATCTGGTGTGGGTCAGTGCTCAGCGATCCTGGGTTCGTCAGTGCATACCAATCCTTTGTGGGTCAGATCCTGTGTGGGTCGGCGGGGGTTAGTACTTATCGATCCTGGGTGGGTCGGATCCTGTGTGGGTCAACAAAATTTCCTCTTGATAGAATAATATGATCTATCTTTACGACTAATCATATGTACTTCTGTACTTAAGTTATACCTGGTTTGAGCTGAGTATTTTGCTTAGTGCTTTGTGATTGAGATCATGATTTTTGGTTTTTCCTTTGTGGAATTCTGAGTGACCCTCGGGGGTCTCTAGGTCCCTACTAGGTATTGTTATACTCACTGCTACATAAGCTTCACCCGCACCTTGTTGTGTCTTATGCAGACGACGAGCAGCTCAGCTTAGACTATAGAAGCCAGGACCAGGCGGTACACGGAGGTGACTGGTTGATATGGAGAGCTGTGGAGATGATTTGTACCTACCCTTTAGGTAGGATCCTTGGTGGAATATCTCAGGAGCTGTTTTTTGTTTTCTGTTGTAGTTGTATCTTTTCAATTGGTCTTGTATTCCAGCCCCTTTACTTTCAGTATACACCTTTATTACTACAGTTTTACTTCGTGGTTGCATCTTGTTGTGTTCTTGGACTGTGTGTTTGTACAGGTTTGAGGTAATGCCTTCCCATTTTAGGGATACGCCTTTCCATTACTAGTCACCAACCCCTGGCCTATGGAAGGTGGGATTGGGGTAGTCACGACATGGGCCCCGGGGGATGGGTCGTGACAAAGTGGTATTAGAGGATTCAGTTCAATCGAAGAACTAGGACTCTAATATTTCTAATGGAGCAATAATGTTAAGTGTTTTGAGTGTGTTTTTCAGTTTTAGGAGTCCATTGTTAGTGTGGAAGCTGACGTATCCATACACCAGGACCCTGAATTCCGATTTCTGACTTGGTGCACGAAAATAGTAATTGCGTGTGTTTTGGAAATGTTTTACTTTTGATATATTTTGAGTCAGATCAAGAGGTATAAATTATTGACTGTGGCACACCTGTTTCTTTTCAGGATGCCTCCACATAGACAACTAGCCAAGAATCTAGAGAGAGTTCATGATGACGGCCCAATGACCAATGAGGCTTTGGTGTAGGGCCCTCTTATGGTGATGGCACCTTCGGGTGGTGCACCAGCACCAGCACCACCCATTGGGAAGCATTTGCCACCATTCCCACTAGCGGATGGTGCACGCTGACTGAGTGTGCTTCATGAGTTCCAGTGGAAGAGGCATATGAGGTTTCAAGGAGAGACAAATCCCCAGGCAGGTGAGGACTGGCTGAAGGCTGTGGCATGAGTTTTTCGCCTAGTTGGGACACCAGTAGATCGAATGGTGATCCTAGCTACTAGCCTCTTCCAGGGAACAAAAGGGAGATAGTGGAGCCTGACGCTCCAGTTACATGACAAGGCGACCCCTCACCTAGACAGACTTCTAGAGACTCTTCAGGGCAGATTTCATTCCAGAAAAACTATGCTCTGTCGTATTCAGGAGTTACTACACTTACAGTAGGGAATCCTGACAGTAGCCCAGTACTCGGTGTGATTCATTGACCTCTCACGCTACTCCACCGACATGGTATGAGACCCTTTCTTCAGGGACTAGACCTTTGATCAGGGTCTCTAGCTGGAGATCATAACACCAATGATTTTGATCAATATCCCGACTTAGGATGGAGTGCTCGAGCAAGCATTATTGGTCGAGATCTTCTTAGCTGAGCAGGAAACGATGGTGAGATCCACCACCAGATGATAGGTAGCCAAGTCCTCTGCAGTAGGCAGTAGGAAGATGATGCAGAGGTCCAAGAGGGCCATACCTTTCGAAGGATGACCCCAGGACATAGGGTTGGAGGTGCATAGATCACAAGGTAGATAAGGCTTGCAGAGGAGAAGACTGTGCTTCACGTGCGGCGGGCATGGACATATGGCTCACGACTGCCCGAACCGCCATAACAACGATCAGTAGACGGTCAAGGGACCATAGATGTAGAGGCATAGATTTGAGCAAGGAGGTCCACAGGGCGGTGGACGTGGCAGGGGATAAGGTCATGCAGAAGGCGGCGAGTGGTGATTTGAGGTTCTACTGGTACCACCTCTAGGTGGTCCACCCCGACCTCAGGGATTAGGTAGATAGGGATGAGCACAACATCAAGTAGCTAGGGCCTATGACCATGGAGCTCCAGATATGATTTAGGTACGATCTGTGTTTACTCTACCCTTTTTGAAGTACTTATAGACACAGTTTCCAGTCACTCTTTCACTACCACGACTCTTTTTTCGGGGCTCATAGATTTATGTAGATCTATTGGCTCAATCCTTATGTTTAGAGACTCCTATATGAGAGGATTCGATAATTACACACTGGTGCCGGTAGTGTGAGCTTACTCTAGGAGGTGAGATCTTTGGTTGGGATCTTTTAGTAGCAATGTCGATGCCTTAAAATGTCATATTGGGTATGGAATGGTTATCCAAAGTCCATGCTTAGATTGACTATTCTAAGCACAAAGTGCGGTGTGTCTGCAAGAATGGGACTAGGTTTTCCTTCACCAGAGATAAGGGAACCTTTGCAGTACATGATGGACTTACTCAGAGGAGGGTGCAACTGATCACTCATCAGTTGGCTATCCTTACCCTCGAAGCAATTTATGTGAGGAGTCTGAGTTATCCTATAGTGGTGGACCAGTATTCTAATGTCTTTCCTGATGATGTTCCAGGACTACCTCTTTATAGAGAGGTGAACTTCTACATTGACCTGTACCTAGGGATGACACTAATATCTACACTAGCATATCGGATGGCTCCTGCAGAGCTTTGTGAGTTGCAGGTACAATTGGAGGACTTGCAGAGGAAGAGGTTCATAAGGCCCAATGTTTCTCTACGGGCATCCTCGATTTTGTTCACCAAGAAGATAGATGGGAGTCTGAGGATTTGTGTGGACTATCGGTGCCTGAACCAAGTAACCGTGAAGAAAAAGTATCCACTCCCAAGGATAGATTATCTCTTCAACCAGTTGAAGGGAGCATAGTGGTTTTCTAAGATAGACCTCAGATCAGGCTATCATAAGCTCAGGGTACGGGATGAGGACGTACCGAAGACAAATTTTAGATGTCGGTATGGCCATTATGAGTTCTTGGTAATGCCCTTCGACATGACCAATGCTACGGTAGTGTTAATGGGGCTCAAGAACAAAATATTCTAGCCTTACCTTGATCGATTCATGGTAGTCTTCATTGAAGACATCTTGATATACTCGATGTCAGAGGAGGATCACACCACACACCTACAGATAGTTCTAGATACACTCCGAGAGCACCATATTTATGGAAAGCTCTCGAAGTTCCAGTTTTTGATTTGGAAAGTCCACTTCCTAGGGCACATTATCTCATAGGATGGATTTGAAGTGGATCCAGAGAAGATATAGGTAGTTCTTTCTTGGGAGCTACCCAGGAGTGTGACCAAGGTGAGGAGTTTCCTGGGATTGGATGGGTACTACCGGAGATTCGTACCTGACTTTTACAGAGTTGTGACACCCTTGTAATATTTGAAAAAGAAGGGATAACCCTTCATATAGAAAAAGAGATGCCAACAAAGTTTTTTTAAATTGAGGCAAAGACTAATGAGTGCCCCCATATTGATGATACTAGAAGAGGGCGTTGGGTATGTAGTTTACTGCGATGCATCATGGACTGAATTAGGTTGTGTCCTGATGCAAGAGTGATCGGTGATCGCCTACGACTCACGAAAGTTGATATAGAATGAGAAGAACTATGCTACCCATAACATGGAGTTATCAACAGTGGTCTTTGCGCTGAAGATGTGGCGACACTACTTGATGGGAAAAGGTTTTACAGTCTACTTTGATCACAAGAGTCTCAGGTATATCTTCTCACAGAAGGAACTAAACCTGAGACATCGACGATGACTAGAGTTCCTCCAGGACTATGACTTTGATATATTCTACATTCCTAGGAAGGGGAACATAATAGAAGACTCACTCAGTAAGAGGTTTAGTCTACAATTGCTGAATGAGGTGATAGAGCAGCTAGTCGTGTTGCAGTTATCCTTCATGGATATTGATAGAGCAGCTTACCTCCAGTCTAGGAATATTACTCACCCACTCCTTCAGCGAGTTAGGGAGGCATAGCTTGGGGATATAGACTACGAGTAACGATGTGCTTATATATCCTCAGGATAGGCTCCTGATGGATTTTCTGAAGGTGGGGATCACATCGTCCTCTTCAGAGGACACACTATTTTACCAGTGATGATATGGGAGGAGGTGTTGAGGGAGTTTCATACATCCCATTTGGTGGTACATCATGGTGTGGAAAAGATGTACCAGGACCTCTGACATTAGTACTGGTGGCCAGTGATGAAGAAAGTGGTGGTGGAGTTCGTATCGTGATGCCTCACTTATTAGCAAGTGAAGGCCGAGCATCAGGTACTAGTAGGCTTAGCTTAACCGCTTGAGGTACCAGAGTGGAAGTGGGATGGTATCTCCATGGACTTCATGATAGGGCTACCACATACGTCCAAGGTCCAAGATTCCATCTGGGTGATCATTGACCGACTCACCAAGTTGGACCACTTCTTACCCATCTGAGAGCAGGGATCAGTAGAGATATTGGGACATCTCTACGTACCGGGGATTGTATGGATTCACGGGGTGCTGATGTCAATTGTCTCAGATCACGACACTCATTTTACATCCCACTTGTGTATGGGATTACATGAGGAATTTAGGACTCAGCTACATTTGAGAACCACCTTCCATCCTTAGACAGATGGTCAGACAGAGCGGACCATACAGACACTCGAGGATATGCTTCATGCTTGTGTCCTTGATTTTTTCCGTAGTTGGGAGGACCACTTTCCACTGGTGGAGTTCTATTAAAACAACAGTTATCACTCCACCATCGACATGACACCATTTGAGGCCCTGTACGGGCAACCTTGCAGATCATCTCTATGCTGGACAAACCCAGGGGAGTCAGCACTTATGGGTCCAGAGTTGGTACATACTACCACAGAGAAGGTGAAGATCATCTGGGAGAGGTTGAAGACTACACAGAGATGGCATTAGTCTTATACCGACAGGAGATAGAGAACCTTGGAGTTTGAGGAGTGAGACTATGTCTTCCTATGGGTCTCACCCCGAAGAGGATTACAGAGGATTGTCCCGGGCGACAAGCTATCTTTGAGGTTCATCGGACCTTTCCATATCCTCATCAGAGTAGGCGAGGTGTCATACCATCTATCTCTTCCCCCACAGATGCACTGTGTGCATAATGTTTTCCATGTGTCACAACTGAGGAGGTACGTGCATGATCCATCGCACATTATTGACTAGGGCGAGCTGGACATCGATGAGGGGGCGACGTTTGTGGAGTTCCCGGTGGAGATAGAGGTTCAACAAGAGTGGGTCCTTCATGGGTGGTCGATTCCTTGGGTGCGACTTTGTTGACAGGGGAACCTCTAGGAGAGCACCAGGGAGAAGGAGGCTCATATACGTGCTTAATTCCCCCATTTGTTCTCTTAGTTTTGTTGTAGATTTTGGGGATGAAAATCCCAAAGGTGGGGAGAATGTAAAGACCCAGAAATTCCATATAATTTGTTTAAATTATTTGGGATTATTACGAGTTTTCAAAAACTGACAGCGCTTGATTCTGAGGCTTGGTGTGCCCAGAACAGGATTTTGAACTTTTTTTAATGTACGTTCAGTAAATGCATGGGTGACATTTTCTATCTTTTGAATTGGTGTTCGGATTAAAAATATGAGGGAACCGTTGGATCTGCAACACCAAGATTCGATTAAGGGAGACTTAAATTTGACATCATTAGCTCAGGTGAAAAATTTAGTTTTCTAGATTTTAAAAGAATAATAAAATAACATAAAATGGTTATTTTATTTTCTACCAATTGTTGTGTGGTAGTGGAAAGACTGCTGAGTTGTCAAGCCATTTAATGGATTGAATATTCATTTTGTTACCACAATGTTGAGATTAAGAGGTTCATTCATTAATGAGACTCATTAATCTCTCGTTGTGTTAATCATCCATCCCATCTATTTAAATGAGGCTCGAGCTTGGGTTTTTGACACAGAAGTGAGGAACCTCTGGAGAAGTACCACAACATCTTCCACCAATGAAGAATGGAGGCTCGAACAACATCATTGGAGGAATCGATCTGAGATTGATGAACACTGAAGACTACATCAAATGAGGATTCTTCTTTCACAACCGCGGCATCTCTTCCAAATCTGAGGTAGGGGTTGTTTATATTTAAATTCATGAGAATTGTTTCTTTTCTGCATTACTGAAGCATGAAAAATCGCGGGAGTGTTGAATGGGGTGTAACATTATTTTTACAAGATGTATTAATTAATCCCGCTTGTTAAAATGCTAACATGGAGGGTGTGGGCCAAACGAACAAGGCCTGAACCCTCCGCCGCTTCGGTATTTGTCTTTTTCTTCAGGGAAGAATTTACAACTTGGAAGAAAGTTGAATCCGGGATCCACGTAGTGACAAAAGAAACCCAGGAGGCCCATAGACGTGTTTGGAAGAAAAAACGGACCACCAGAAGTCACTCGATGGCCCGTGGAAGATCCGCCGATGCTGGTGACCGACACCGGTGGGCGACAGTGGTGGCCGACCGCAGTGGTAGCAGGCGGCGCGCCATTGTGCACCGTGGAGGGGAGCCGCGATAATAGCAGGCAACTGATTCTCGACCGGCTGCGTTGGCAGAAGGCGGCGCACCTTCGCGGACCGTGGGGAGGAGGGCGCAACTTCGAAGCCGTGATAGAGAGGAAGGGGACTCGCGCCCCGCGGGTCCTGCTGGCAGGGAGGCGGTGCCATGTGGTGCCACTGTTTTAAAAACCGAATGAATTTTTAGTCGTTTGGGAAGGGGGAGCAACCCCCTTCGTGTGGGTCGCCCATCTGGCAGATGGTTCCAACCATCAGGCCGGCCCACCCAACGGGCTGTGCCCTGTTGAGGCGGGGCGGGCTGGTCCGCGGCCCTGTGGGCTGAGCTCATGGCCCAGCCCACTCGGGCCGACCCAGCCTGTCCGGTTCGAGGCAGGTCAGACCTGGGTCAGATCCGGATTGGGTCGGGTCAGGTCGGTCTGGCCGGGGAGAACCAAACCCAGACCCTTTTCGACCAAGATATGCTTAAAAAGACTGTATTTCACAAACCAGATGTCCATTTGACGAACCGTCTATGGAACTAGAATCCTTGGAATGAGACATTTATTTTGAGATACTAATAAAACACTATTTTTTTGAATATTTTTTTGATAATAAATTATATAATTTCCTCACATTGTGTTAAATTAATTTATTTATAAAATATTTGGGATTTGATCATTCATTTGAAAATTTGGTGAAAATTCCAGTTTTACCGTTAATAGTGCACTGTAGTATTTCGAGGATAAATATTTTTATATTTATTATTTGAATTTTAAATTTTGTAAAAGTGTTCCTCACTTAATGTTCTACAACTTTTATTCATGACACAAGAGCTAAAGAGTGCATTTGTATAGAGAAAATGGACCATTAATCCAATGGTGGGCTGGACTCGGCAAAATGGACATGGGTTATGTATTTGGGCCATATCTTCTTCATCCGGGCTTGGAGTAACCCCAAATTTTGAGGAAAGATCGGGGACATTATTTGGCACAAATCATCCGTCTGGATGGCTGGTCAATTCACGCGTTTTTGAGGTCAACTAGGCGGTGCAACTAGGAATAAAATATTTGGCCGAGTTTTTCATTTCACACTTAAAAAGGTATGTAACCCTAGCCCTCTCAAACTCTATTTAAAGGGGGTTTTAACTCTTTAGGAGGTCTGGTCGAGGATTTGGGAAGGTGTGGCCGAAAGGGTGTCTCTTGGGAGCCCCTCAAAACTCTTGGAAGAAGTAAGCATTTGTGAAAACCTCTCATCCAAAAAGGCTCTCCTCTCCCACCTCTTCTTTGTATTTCTTTTATTTCATGTTTGTTTCTTGAATTATTATTCAAATAATCTTCTGTGTTCTTCCCTTTTCTTCTTCTCTTAATCTTATTAATTGGGTTGGAATCAAGAATGGAGACAATATTGGGTTCTACCCTTTCAATCCTTTGCTTATGCAAAACGTCTTCACGATGACTACACCGCCCATGGAAGAGTAGTTCTTTTTAGTAATCGATCGACCTTTATCCTTCTTCATTTAATTATTTTGAATCATTGAGCTACTTTAATTCACTTAATATGATCCATGAATTGTGTTTTTCAATTTTAAGAAACTAAGCAAGCAATTGAACAATTAACACAAAACACGCGAGGTCGGGAATTGTGTAAACTGTGGGAGCGCGATCTTAATCAGTAATACAAGACCATACGGGATAAATTTGTAGAGTTCAAATATAATCCCTAAACACAATTCATCCTCATTTCCAGAATGTATATGTGCCCTAATTAACCACTGACCATAAGCTAACCTTAGAACAACAATCAAAGCAGGGTGCTACGATTGCATGTTCCGAAGCTAGCCTAGGGTTTAAGTAATTTCATCTTTGTGGTTAAGTTAACTCTCGTAGGGTTCGAGGGATAACAAATTAGGGGATCATAATTAAGTGGATATTTATTTAAATGATAATGATTAATAAGTTAATGAAGAGGTAGAGTTAGATCGATTACGCCTTTTAAAATATTTTCTAAAAAACATCTTTTTGTTGTGTCATTTTAATCGAACATCATTTCAAAACTAAAAACAAAAAAAAACACAATCTTCTTCCAGAAAACTTCTTCTAGATTCATAAACTATAACCAACCCCCATCCTTTCAGGTAGTGTTTTTATTCTCTTTTATTTTATTTTTAGAATACCTTTAAAAATTTGTTTTAAATCTACTTCCTCCTTTGAGAGACGACCTTGGTCAGCCACTCTGCTGCACCTAAGTACCCCAAAATCACTAATCATTTGAGGGCGCCCACGACAGAACCCTTTCAGATTGGCATCGTTGCCGGGGAGGCAAGTAATTTATTCAACCATTTAGAGGTATTTCTTTTATTTTTCATTTTATTATTTTCTTCACATCTCTCTTTCATCTTTCCCCTTTCTAAAGTTTTCATTTTTTTTCATCCTCTTCTTTTCTTTTTGGACCATCAACTCAAACTTCTCATTTTTATTTTACTATGGTCCACTTTCTTTCTTTTCATTTTTATTTGATTTATGACACGAAATAATTCCGAAGATCTCTTAGATCATGACCCTGAGATTGAACACAGTATTAGGGATCAAATCAGACATTCTCAGTCTACAGGAAGTTTCAATATTCAATCAGTTGGTGAATTTCTCTCTTCTAGAAACATTGAAATTGGAAGCAATTCAAATTCAAACATAAAAGAGGAACCAATGGCTGGAAATAATGGAAATGAACTTAATAGAACCATTCGAGAATTGCCTGCACCAGATATTAACTATCAACCAAACTGTATTGCATACCCAAACCTCGAATCGGACTTTGAATTAAAATCTGGATTAATTCACCTTCTTCCAAAGTTTCATGGATTATCTGGTGAGGATCCCAGTAAACACCTTAAGGAATTTAATGTGGTTTTCTCAACCTTAAAACCAAGAAATGTTTCTTAAGATCAAATCAAATTAATAACATCCCCATTCTCACTTGATGGAGCTGCAAAGGATTGGATGTACTATTTACAACCTGAAGATGTAACATGTTGGAATGATTTGAAACGTATTTTCTTGAAAATATTTTTTCCAGCATCAAGGACCACATCCATTCGAAAGGAGATATCGGGGATCAAGTAAACCCAAGGGGAGTCAATGTATGAGTACTGGGAGCGATTCAAGAAGTTGTGTGCAAGCTGCCCACATCACCAAATCAGTGAACAATTACTCATACAATAATTCTACGAAGGACTTACACCCATGGAGAGGAGCATGGTGGATGCCGCGGCTGGAGGAGAATTGGTGGACAAGACACCAGTAGCCGTACGTGCATTGATCAACAAGATGGCCCAAAACTCCCAACAATTTGGCGATAGAGGTACACTACATGTTCGAGGAGTACATCAGGTAAGTCCTTCTTCTCTTGAAAGTCATTCGATTGATACCAAGTTGGAAGAATTGACCACTATGGTGAGGAAAATTGATTTTGCACAAAAGAAATCTCTACCCCCTCATTCAAGGACTTGTGTCATTTTCACTGATACAAGACAGCCAACTGACTGTTGCATCCAACTACAAGAAACAGAAGATTGTGCAGCAGTATTCCCAGGGAGACCATTTCAGCAGCAACAACAACCATATCCCCAAAAGAAGTTTGATTCATTTTCTCCAACATAAAAGAAAGGGTGGAAAGATCAACCAGACATGAGGTATGGCTCTGGACAACAACAAAGACCACCCTTTCAACAAAACTTCCAGCAACCTCCGCCTTACCAGCAGGATTTCCAACAACCCCAAAGGAGATTTGAAGCCCAAGAATCAGCAAGCCAGCAACAAGGGAATCCCCCACCCAAGGTAGATTCTAACACTGATGACCTTTTGAAGCAAATTGTTCTTAATCAACAGAATGAGATAAAGAGTCAAGGTTCGGAGCTGAGGGAGTTGAAGACTCAAATGAGCCAGATTTCCACTGCCCTTCATGAACTTGTAAGTAAGAATTCCGGAAATCTACCTTCCCAACCCACTCCAAATCCAAAGGGGAATGTTAGTGCCATCACATTGAGAAGTGGGAAGCAAATGAACGATACATCTGTACCTACCATTCCACCAGGATTCACCTCAAATCCAGAGCAGCCGCATTCCAAACCAAGTGATGAGGAATCCAAGGAGAAAGATAAAGGTAAGAAAAAGATTGATGATGTTCCTTCTAAACCCCTTCCTTTTCCCAACAGGGTTGTCCAAACCAAGAAGATGGCTGAAGAAGCAATGAAAAAGGAGGTTTTGGATACATTCAAGTGTGTGGAGATCAACATTCCTCCACTTGAATCCATTAAGCAAATTCCAAGGTATGCGAAATTCTTAAAAGAACTTTGTACCAATCGAAGAGGGCTCAAGGGAAATGAGAGGATCAACCTTGGAAGGAATGTCTCAGCACTCATTACACCAACTCTAGCAATGCCAACAAAGTGCAAGGATCCCGGGACATTCACCATCCCATGTACCATAGGGGAGTTGCACTTCTCTGATGCTCTTTGTGATTTGGGAGCTTCCATAAATGTGATGCCTCACTCTGTATTCTCTTCCTTGCAGGTTGGTGAGTTGAAGCCAACAAGAGTAGTGGTGTAGTTGGCAAATAGAGCTACAACATATCCAGTGGGAGTCCTTGAGGATGTACTTGTCTGAGTAAGATACATGATCTTCCCAGCAGATTTCTACATGCCTAACATGGAGGACGATCAGGTAAGTTCTCATGCCCCCATTATCTTAGGTAGACCCTTCCTCAAAACTGCAAAAACTATCATAAATGTAAATGAGGGTATACTTTCCATGGAATTTGGGGATGAATTTGTGATATTTAATGTTATGGACTCCATGAAGTACCCCTCTGAGGACCATTCTGCTTTTGTTATCTCCCATTTTGAACCATCAAGTAAAAACTCCATGGATTTTGATTGTCCTATGCTTTGGGAGATTATGAGTATTGGTTCTGGTTTAATGTCTAAGAGAACTTCCACACCTGTTTCTAATGAACAAGACTCTCTAAGATTTGATTTTGAAATGGATTCATATTCTGATCTTGATCATGTGGACTCTGATTATGACATGGCTATTGAGCATGCTGATGGATTTGGTGCTTTATTCTCTGATTATGATGATTTCTGTTCTGATACTGATGTTTATTGTGCAGATATGTCTGTTGCATCAATTTCTCCATCCATACATCACCCCCTACATTGGAACTCAAGACATTTCCCCCAAATCTTAAATATGCATACTTGCTGAGCGGTGATAGATTACCTGTTATCATTTCTAACAATCTCTCTTTTGAACATGAATAAAAACTTTTGAATCTATTGAGAGATAACATTAGGGCAATTGGTTGGACATTGGTAGACATATCAGGTATTAGACCCTCCATTTTCATGCATAGGATTCTCTTGGAGGATGGGGCTAAACCGGTGAGACAACCACAAAGGAGACTCAATCCCACCCTCTTGGAAGTTGTTAAAAAAGAAGTTGAGAAATTGCTCGAGGCAGGTATAATCTTTCCCATTTTATATTCTTAGTGGGTAAGTCTAATTCAGGTTGTGCCTAAGAAGAGTGGTGTTACTATTGTTAAAAATGAGAAAGATGAGTTAGTTCCAATGAGGGTGCAAAATAGTTGGCGTGTGTGTATTGATTATAGGAAACTAAATCATTCCACTCGCAAAGACCATTTCCCCCTCCCATTTATTGATCAGATGCTTGAGAGACTAGCTGGGAAAACACACTATTGTTTCTTGGATGGATTTTATGGATATTTTTAGGTTCCTATAGCTCCGGAGGATCAGGATAAGACTACATTCACCTCTCCCTTTGGCACATTTGCCTACCGGAGGATGCCATTTGGACTTTGCAATGCCCCAGGTACCTTCCAGAGATGCACGGTGAGTATTTTTTCTGATTTTATTGAGACCTGCATGGAGGTATTTATGGATGATTTTACAGTGTATGGATCCTCATTTGATGAATGTCTAAATATTTTGGGAAAGGTATTGAATCGTTTTATTGAGAAGAATCTGGTCCTAAACTTTGAAAAGTGTCATTTCATAGTAGAGCATGGCATTGTCTTAGGGAATGTAGTGTCAAAACATGGGATAAAGGTTGATAGATCAAAGGTAGATATTATTTCATCCTTACCATATCCTTCATGTGTGTGTGATGTTAGATATTTCCTAGGTCATGCAGGATTTTATCGACGCTTCATCAAATATTTTAGTAAGATTGCTCTTCCTATGTCAATATTACTTCAAAAGGATTCTGATTTTGTGTTTGATGTTTCTTGCAGGAATTCATTCGATGAGCTAAAACAACGTCTGACCACTCCACCTATCATACATCCCCCACGGTGGGAGATTCCTTTTGAGCTTATGTGTGACGCCTCCAACTTTGCGGTTGGAGCCGTCTTATCTCAGAGGGTGGAAGGACGTTCACATGTGATTGCCTATGCATCAAGGACATTGGATTCTGCCCAATCAAAATACACTACCACAGAAAAAGAGTTTCTTGCTGTCATATTTTCTTTAGATAAATTCTGTTCATATTTATTAGGATCTAAAGTAGTTGTTTTTTCTGACCATGCAGCTCTGAGGTACCTCTTGAAGAAGCCAGATGCAAAGCCATGACTTATCCGTTGGATTCTCCTTCTTCAAGAGTTTGAAATCGAGATAAAGGAAAAAAGGGGTTAGAAAAATTAGTGGCAAACCACATGAGTTGGCTTACTCACACACTAGAGGATGACACCTTGGACTAGGTACCACTTCGGGACACTTTCCCCGATGATCATATCTATACCGTCTCAGGTACGCATCCTTAGTATGCTGATTTAGTAAATTACATTGTTTCCTCTTAAATCCCAGCAAATTTGAAGAAGCATCAAGTCTAAAAATTAAAAAGTGAGTCTAGGTATTATGTGTGGGATGATCCTTACCTCTGGAGCATGTGTAGTGACCAAGTTATTAGGAGGTGTATTCCTGATCATGAGTTTGAGTCTGTTTTCCAATTCTGTCATACACTTGCATGTGGTGGATTCTTTGGACCCCAACGGATATCTAGGAAAGTTTTGGACTCTGGATTATATTGGACTAGTTTATTATATGATGCCCATGTGTTTTGTAAGTCATGCTCTCGTTGCCAACACACTGAGAATATTTCTAGGAGACATGAGATGCCCCAACAACCCATACTATTCTGTGAGATTTTTGATGTGTGGGGAATTGATTTTATGGGTCCTTTTCCAAGTTTATATGGTTTCTTGTATATTTTGGTTGCTGTTGATTATGTGAGCAAATGGGTGGAGGCCAAGGCCACCAGGACTGATGATTCTCATGTTATTGTGGATTTTGTGAAGGCACAAATTTTTTGCAGGTTTGGAGTACCAAAGGCCATCATCAGTGACCAATGTACACACTTTTGCAATAGGAATTTTTCTTCCCTCCTTCGAAAGTATGGGGTGACACACAAAACATCAACACCATACCACCCCCAAACAAATGGTCAGGCTGAGGTTTCAAATCGTGAGTTGAAACAAATATTAGAGAAAACCGTGCAGCCAAATAGGAAGGATTGGAGCAAGCTCTTGGATGATGCATTGTGGGCTTATAGGAAAGCATACAAGACACCCATTGGTATGTCCCCATTTAGGATTGTTTTTGGGAAAGCATGTCATCTCCCAGTGGAAGTTGAGCATCGGGATTATTGGGCTATAAAGAAACGCAACATGGATTTGGCCCAAGCTGGAATCCAAAGGAAGCTACAAATTCAAGAGCTTGAGGAGATTAGATTGTCTTCATATGAGAACTCAGAGCTCTACAAGGAAAGATCAAAAGCAGCTCATGATAGAATGATCCAATAAAGGGAGTTTCATGTTGGAGAGAAATTCCTTCTCTACAGTTCACGAATGAAGTTGATTCCTGGTAAGTTGCATTCCAGATGGTTAGGTCCTTATATTTTATCTAATGTTTTTCCTTATGGTGCAGTGGAGATCACACAAGAGGACACTGGAAGGAGATTTACAGTCAATGGGCAATGTTTGAAGAGATACATTGAGGGACTTCCTACTGATGCAGTGGATTTTATCACACTGCATGACCCCATCATCACTTGAGCACATCAGGCTATTCCTAACCCTTTCACTTTTATATTATTTTTCTTATTTAAAAATTCTGCATTTCATATGCATATATCATCTAATGGGTTCACATTGAGGACAATGAAATATTTTAAATGTGGGGGATGGAACCTTTTAGTTTAGTAATTTCAATTGTTTTCCTGTTTAAAAAAAACCAAAAAAAAAATTGTGTGTTTTTCAAATTTTGTGTATTTATTTTACAATTTTTGTGTTTTTTGAAACTTTTGAGCTGAAATGATTCTCATCACCATTTTTAAATCCATATCACTAAGTGAAACAATTTACCCCTTGAAACTAAGCATAAATGAATGCTTAAATGACTTTGTTTCAAGTTCAAATATTTAGTAATTTCATGAAAAGTACACTGAATTTTGAATCTCATGCCACATATCACTGTCTTTATATTTGAAATCACTTTCCTGTGAGGATTCTAAAACATTATTTTCATACTCTTTACATTCAACTCACTTCTTGAGAGATCCAAACCATGCTTGATTTAACCAGAATTTGATATATTCCTGTCAAAACTTGAGGGTTTGAGGTACTTATGTTTAAATGATTGAGGCATTTGTTTGGTATTAAAGCCCCTATTTCAAAGAATCCTTTTTAATAATGGCCTACCTTGAATATTTAATCCTTGTATCCCTTAGAATCCATGCACAACCTGTTAGGTTAGCCACATTACAAGACAATTTTCCCTATCCAACCAACTCTTGAAGTAAAATTGCATAATCTAGTTGAGCTTAAGTGTGGGGGAATCTATCTTGTGTTGTGCCACCACATTCTGTGATACTTTGGGTGGAAAATTAAATTCTAAAGAGATTCATTTTCTACTGAAGAAATTCATTATATTGAAAGCTGTGCCTTTTCTGGAGCTTTCATGACAAGTGAAGCTGTGCCTTTTCTGGAGCTTCTAATTGAGGTGGAAAGCTACGCCCATCTGGAGCTTTCAAGAAAATCATGTTTGAGAAGATTGAAATTTTTGATGCTAAAATGATGAATGGTGTAAACCTTTAATGACTTTTCATGATGATGGAGCTGAATTGATACTATGGGGATTTAAGAGAAGACCATATTTAAGTGAAAATTAGATTAATGCAATTTTACTTCAAAAAGAGTCAATCCCTCCTTATTCAGCCTCATAATTTTTCATATCTAAATCCTACCAACCGAAAGCCACAGAACAACCATGAAAAGTAATCATGATAAACATATGTCCTTGACTCACATCGGGTGGCGATGTAGGAATCTATCAAGCCTATGGTGACCCTTGTATGAGTTTGGATGAGAAAGACATTGCAAAAAAATTGATATTTGAGTGATGAGAGAAAATTCAAGAGAGGTAAGTGTTTTGTGCATGAGAGGATAAATGAAGTGGAAATATATTAAATGATATTAATAGAGAACTTGAAATAAGGGTTTTTATTAGGCATGATATCTTTTGATTCCTGGTACGGAATTGATGGATCCCAATGATATGTGATTTAAAATTGGTTTTGATTTGATATTGATGTTTACTTGACATGAGGTTTTGCCCAGGAGTGCAAAAGGGTAAGTGTGGGGGAGTTGATAAAACACTATTTTGTTGAATATTTTATTTATAATAAATGATATAATTTCCTCACATTGTGTTAAATATGTTTATTTATAAAATATTTGGGATTTGATCATTCATTTGAAAATTTGGTGAAAATTCCAGTTTTACCCTTAATAGTGCACTGTAGTATTTCGAAGATAAATATTTTTATATTTATTATTTGAATTTTAAATTTTTTAACAGTGTTACTCACTTAATTTTCTACAACTTTTATTCAGGAAACTAGAGCTAAAGAGTGCATTTGGATAGAGTAAATGGGCCATTAATCCAATGGTGGGATGGACTCGGCAGAATGGACATGGGTTCTGTATTTGGGCCATATCTTTTTCATACTAGCTTGTATTAATCCCAAATTTGGAGGAAAGATCGGGGACATGATTTTTCAGAAATCATCATTCTGGAAGGATGGTCAATTCATGCGTTTTCGAGGTCAACTAGGCGGTGAAACTGGGAATAAAATATTTGGCCGAGTTTTTCATTTCACACTTAAAAAGTTATGTAACCCTAGCCCTCAAAAACTCTATTTAAAGGGGGTTTTAACTCTTTTGGAGGGCTGGTAGAGGCTTTGGGAAGGTGTGGCCGAAAGGTTGTCTCTTAGGAGCCCCTCACAACTCTTGGAAGAATTAATAATTTGTGAAAACCTCTCTTCCAAAAAGGTTCTCCTCTCCCACCTCTTCTTTGTATTTATTTTATTTCATGTTTGTTTCTTGAATTATTCTTAAAATAATCTTCTGTGTTCTTCCCTTTTATTTTTATCTTAATCTTATTAATTGGGTTGGAATCAAGAGTAGAGACAAGATTGGGTTCTACCCTTTCAATCCTTTTCTTATGAAAAACGTCTTCACGATGACTACACCGCCAATGGAAGAGTAGTTCTTTTTAGTAATCGATCGACCTCTATCCTTCTTCATTTAATTATTTTTAATCATTGAGCTACTATAATTCACTTAATATGATCCATGAATTTTGTTTTTCAATTGTAAGAAACTAAGAAAGTAATTGAACAATTAACACAAAACACGCGAGGTCGGGAATTGTGTAAACTGTGAGAGCGCGATCTTAATCGGTAATACAAGAGCATACGGGATAAATTTGTAGAGTTCAAATATAATCCCTAAACACAATTCATCCTCATTTCCAGAATGGATATGTGCCCTAATTAACCACTTACCATAAGCTAACCTTAGAACAACAATCAAAGCAGGTTGCTACGATTGCGTGTTCCGAAGCTAGCCTAGGGTTTAAGTAATTTCATCTTTGTGGTTAAGTTAACTCTCATAGGGTTCGAGGGATAAAAAATTAGGGGATCATAATTAAGTGTATATTGATTTAAATGATAATGATTAATAAGTGAATGAATAGGTAGAGTTAGATCGATTACGCCTTTTAAAATATTTTCTAAAAAAACATCTTTTTGTTGTGTCATTTTAATCGAACTTCATTTCAAAACTAAAAAAAATATAATCTTCTTCCAGCAAACTTCTTCTAGATTCATAAACTATAACCAACCCCCATCCTTTCAGGTAGTGTTTTTATTCTCTTTTATTTTATTTTTAGAATACCTTTAACAATTTGTTTTAAATCTACTTCTTCCTTTGAGAGACGACCTTGGTCAGCCACTCTGCTGCACCTAAGTACCCCAAAATCACTAATCATTTGAGGGCGCCCACGACAACGCTCTATCAGATACTCCACTTGAGTTTTGGAGAAAGATTGATTATGACCAGGTTGGATCAAACCCGAATCCAACTGGACCCTCAACACTAAAATGCCCATAACTTACAGACCGAGCATACAGTTGACACGATGTCTATTGTGATGGAACCCTTATGAGATGGTATATCATCAGGTTACTTCTTCATGGGAATTTGTGCCAGTTGAAATAAAATCTATGGTTGTGAGGTAGATATTGGAGGCAGATCTTGTGGAGGTGAGAACCTAGTGATCCTGTGTAGGTAATCACCGAGCGATCCTATGTGGGTTAGCACCTAGAGATCTTGTGTGGGTCAGCACCGATACTATGTGGGTCAGATCCCGTGTGGGTCAGCACATACCGATCCTGTGTGGGTCAGCGCATATCGATCCTATGTGGGTCAGCACATACCGATCCTATATTGGTCGGATCCTATGTGGGTCAGCACTCAGTGATCCTGTGTGGGTCAGTGCATACTGATCTTGTGTGGGTCAGATCCTATGTGGGTCAGCGGGGGTTAATACCTATGAATCTTGGGCGGGTCAGATCCTGTGTGGGTCATCAGCAGTGCTTCTTGATAGAATAAGATGATCTAGATTTTCAGCTAATCATATGTACTTTTGTACTTAAGTTGTACCTAGTTTGAGTTGAGTATTTTTATTAATGCTTTGTGATTTAGAATATTCTTTTTGGTTTTTCCTTTGTGGAATTCTAATAGACCCTTGAGGGTCTCAGGGTCTCTACTGGGTATTGTTATACTCACCCCTGTATGGGATTCACCCGCACCTGATTGTGTCTTATGCTGACGACGAGTAGCTTGGCTGAGACTATAGGAGCCAGGACCTAGAGGTACACAGAGGTGACTGGTTGGCGTGGAGAGTTGTGGAGACGAGCTGTAACTACCCTTCTGGTAGGATCCTTGGTGGACGATCTCAGGAGCTGTTTTCTGTTTTCTATTATAGTTGTATCTTTTCAGTTGGACTTTTATTTCAGCCCCTTTATTTCCAGTACACACCTTTACTACTACATTTTTACTTCATTGTTGCATCTTATTGTGTTCTTGGACTATGTGTTTGTACGGGTTTGAGGAAATGCCTTCCCGTTTTAGGTATATGCCTTTCCGGTGTTAGTATCCAACCCCTAGCCTATGGAAGATGGGATTGGGGTAGTCACGGCACGAGCCTCGGGGGACGGGTCATGACACGTTTGATCACCCTACGTATATAAAACTACTTTCAGGTTTCTGATAGGATTATGTGGACTGTGCCAGGTGTTACTAGATTGGGCTTTGGGATAGTTGCTGAGTCGCTGCTTTATCTTGATTTTGTGAATTTTACTTCGGAGTTTTATTTTATTTGAACTAGTTCTATTTTAAACATTTATGTGGAATGGTTTTTGGATTTCTTATATATATATATATATATATATATATATCCCAAAGTTGTTTTGGATATGGACCATCTTATCTTCCGATCTTGTTTCTTTTGAGGGGTAATGCCTCCCATATTGTGAGATCTGTATACCCTTGGTGCTAGTCGACAAACTAGGTCTTACTGGAGGTGGGACTCAGGGGTTATTATCTCCATTTCTTCATTACTAGCCCAGGAGGGGTATCTTTGGAGGATGGGGGTCGTGACATGTACTCTGATCATCAGAGATCTATGAATAAATTTTCAATAGCCAAAGATAGTTGATTCACATGGTGATGTCTTTCTGAGTTTTCATTTTTTTTAAATTTCATGAATGTAATTCTTTCTAGAATCTTGAAATTTGAATATGTGATTGCTTATTAATGTTTTAATATTCTTTCATTCTGTTGAATATTTTTCTTCCATTATATTTATGTCTCATTGCTGATTGGAATGTGAAAAAATCTAAATGTTTCTCGTTAATTCAAGTCAAGTTGGAGTTTGAACAAAAATTTTTATATTTAAATTTCTCAATCTTTGGTCAAACAATTTTGATTACAATGAGTGTTGTCTATGTCCTTGTTCTCGGTGATCATTGAGAACAATGAAAGACTCCTTCAGAAATGAGTTCTACTTATGAGATATCTTCTATAGTCTCATATTAATAAACTGAATGACAAACAATATTTGATATTTTAGTCTTCCTTCAAGAGAATTATAATTGTGGAATCTATTAAAAAATAATGAATAAATACTGATTCATATGAATCACTAGTTAATTTTCTTCTTTCTCTTATTTGTTAATTCTTAATCTTGCTTTTTTTAAGTTCTTTTCCCATTATTTTATTTCTTTTGAAATTTATTTCTTTCTTATAATCTTGTTTAGTATTATTTCAAGAAGTTTTAATCCTTTCGAAAACAATTAAAAACATAAAATCATAAAATCTAAAAAAAACTCAACAAAATAACCCTTACAGGGCGGTCTTGCTAGGAGAACACCTTAATTGATGCTTTACTACAGTTATTAGGTTTCAATATTTGAAATAGGTATTAAGAAACTACAAAACCCCAGTTTTCAGTCTCTTTGGATGGATATATATGTTGGTTCATATTTTTTGTTAAGGGATAATCCTAATTCTTTTCAACAACTAAGTCCAAAGCACCATAGTTCTTGTTTTTTAATAATTTAAACTGAAGTTTCTAGAAGTTGATGGCTTAAAAGAGGCTATTCTCAAATATTAGGATATTCACACATCTGATGGATACCCTTCGAGGATGGAGTCTAAGTGTTTCTTCATATTGATCGCTATAAAGCTCATGGTGAATAATTTGGAAATATTTGAACCATTAAAGAATAAGGCACTCCGTTCTTCATTTATATCTTTCAGTCTAAAAGAATTTATACATCCTATGGGTTTTTAGGTTTTGGTTGATTTTTTCTAATATGTTTTGATAAATTTTATCCCATCTAAAACTTGTTATAGGTACTTGAGCCTCCCCTATTTCATTTTTATTGATTATTATAGTTGATAAAGAAATTAGAAAAATGAAAATTCAAGAAACCATGACATATCCAAGTTCAAAATAGTCATTTTAGTTCTTTAATATCCAAACCATGACATCATAAAATTAAAAATGGCCATTTTAGTTTTTTAATTTCCAAACCACAACATAAATTTTATGAAAAATTATTGAGGTCTTATAAAAGTTTTAAGACCATGTTTTGGTTTAGGAAAAATGAACATAATGTTTTTCATGAAAAAATAGAGCATCATTTTCAATATAACTATACCACGGTTAACTAATCACTATGTCAGTTGATCTCCACCATGATGAAAAACCACAATATAGAAGATGTTGATTTTTTTTGTTCAAAACAACTTTTATATGGTGGATATGATCATGGATATTATGGAATGTGTTTTCATAAGACCACCATGGCATAGTTAAGGTCAGCATGCCTTAGTTTTCCCAATATGAATTATAAAATGGACATAGTATTCTTTTTTTGTTAGGTTCAAGAAAACCATAGTGTAATCCATGGTATTTATAATTTTAAAGAAAATTAGTCTTTATTAAAAGTATCCAAAAAAACCTCCACTGAAACAGGCCTAGAGTGCCCATGCCAATTTTTTGGGGTTGGTATTCAACCATATAGAAAATGATTTGTAGATGTGATTGATATTTAAAATGATTTTTCATCATAAATAATTTATCAATTATTTATAAATTAACATATGAAAAATATAAGTGTTTATATTTATTATTTCGTTGCGTGTAAATTAGTATATAAAATGTTTATATTGAAAGGAATTATTTGGGGAATATGTGATATATTGTTTATGTAAAGTGTTTAAATAAAATATGAAATTTTTATATCAAAACACGAAAGAACTAAGGCCCCATTTATTAAATTCCTTATAAATTAATAACATGAGAGTTAATATTATAATAAATATGAAATATTCATGATTATATTATGAAATGTCCGTAAGAGAATGATTAAATTATAGTGTTTATAATTTATTTATTCATAAATTGTTTTTAATTTGTTTATCTCTTGTCTAAATTTGTGATTTTTTATTTATTTAGTAATATTCCTTTATCCATGAATATAAAGTGATATATTGTTATTGGATGTATGTATTATTTTAAAGTGTAAAACCATTTCTTTAAATTATCATACGTTCATTTATGGAGTTATATTCTATATATTATAATTGGTTTAGTTTTCTTCAATATCAAATTTGGATTGTTCATTAGTTATAAAAATTAATTTAAAGGCCGATTATTGTTTATACATATTAGGTTATTGAATTGTGATGAAATTGAACTCTCAATTGGGTAATAAACCATGGGTAGAGGTAATTTAGGATAAACTGCTCATTGGAAAGGGAGTTTAGGATCTTGGTTAGGTACTTTCCACTCCATTCTTACTCTTACATGGATTTTTTATTTTGAATAACCTAATTTTATTGAAAGTAATATTTTTTGTTGTAATTATTGGAAATACAGTTTCTTGATTAAAAGTCAATGTGATAATAATTGAAGGTTGGTGTTCTGTCATTGAATTATTCTTGAGAAGTATTCATAAATTGGAAAATATGGTTTAATTAGTGGAGTTTATTCAAGTGAAGTAACATTTTAATGTGACGATGACATAGATGGTTTTTAGTACAAAAATACATGTGTCATTGTTTGAATTTAGTTGAAACAATGTTTACTATATTGAAATAAATTGGGAGTTGAATTTTATGATTTAATTTTAATGAGAAGGAGAAGTTGGATTTGTTTTTCATATGGAATTTGGCTATGTGTTTTTTGTTGTATATTGAAAAGTATTTTTGTTGAGATTAGATTAAAAATACATGGAAAAATATCTTTGTATTCCCTACTCAAAAAATAAGTTCAAACAAGCCTTCCAGAATAAAAGAAACTGTATCCACTACTTAGGTGGGCATCCAAAACCTTAAGTTGGCTGGAAGGGTTGAGCTATGATACTTTTGTAGGAGCACATACTTAGAATCAAATACGAGGGGTGGTGAGCCACCATGTAGGGTGGCAGAGTAGTTGGTGGATTGGGAAAATTCTTGGGTGTCATGTGTATGGGAGCAGTAACTAATTTCTAAACTGCTTTCACTAGATCCTGTATTATAAGGGAGAAAAAGATCTCTTACCGTTTTGATATGTGATAAAATACTATATCTCTAAAATAATTAGAACTGTCCAATTACTCGATCTGATTTACTTTTTCACACTATTTGATCTTCATCCAATCTCGTCTTCAACCTCAGCCTACACCTAATTATTGTGTTCATATAAGCTCCATGTAATGTCAAAAGAAGGTCCAACTAAGCTTTCTGATCTTCATCTGAGTGTTAGGAAAATTTGAATATGATCAAAATCATCAAAGAATTCATTTACATGTGAAAATGAAGATCAAACCACTATGACAATGTGTGGAAAAAATAATATTTTTTAGTGACAATGATTGTAGTTGTCATGAAGGAGAGGCTTTATGCAATTGAATTAAGGCAGTACACATGTATTAATTCATTGGAAAATTTTCCTACAAATACCCTATCATGCACTCATTTTTTGGTTTAAGATGTTTGAATTTTTGAGAGATAATTTTTAGAGTGATTGTGATCCTCTCTAGTTTGCGAAAGGCAGAGATCTGTGAAAATTTGTTGGGAGAAGAATAAAAATCCCACAATCCTCTTGATATGCGAACCACACACTCAAGAGTTTCATGAAGAAATTGTTTATCTGAAGTAATTGGAATAGAGTGATTAATGTATCCCTTATTTTTTCTATGAAAACAAATTACCAGTGGCTATTATTTCTTATGTAAAGGGTTTAATACATCCAAAAGACATTATATACATACATTGAGCCTTGCGAAGAAGTTCTTGCATAAAATATTCTTTCACCGATATAGATTTGTGCATGAGTAGAATACAAGTTATATATGCTTAAGTGAATGTTCATGCACATATGGAAGAAGGTTCACACATACAACATGTAGAGTGAAAGATAAGTAGATAGTGTGCATAAATTTGTGTGTAGACTATGATAATTTACTCTTGCACAAAGAATGGTGAGTATGTTCTTGTTTAGAGGGTTTGTTTGAGTTTTGCACACAAAATATAAATATAAGAAGGCAGTGAGAAGTACGTAGATAGTTCATTGTATATGTGAATGTACTTGCACATTTAATAGTGTATAGTATGTGAATAAAATGTGAGTGAAGAAAAAAAAGTAAATAGTGTGTTGCATATAATCTTGAACAAAGTATTTTCATGGTACATGAAATTATCATGCATGTGAGAAAATGCATTCATGAGAATAATTGAGTTCTGTAAATTGTGAAAGAAAGTGTGGCTGTATTTGTATATATGCTTCCTTTGTGAAACTTATGGGAAAATTGCACTCATACTCATTTGAATATTTTCAAGGAAGGCCAAAGAGTTCTACGAAGAAGGTCACAAAATATATTTGGTTTACATGAAGGTGTAAGTATTGTGTAATTTCATAAATACGATAAAAAATATACAGTGTTTTTAATTTTTCATTTCACAAGGAAGACACATAAATAGTGATGAGAATTACATGCAATAAATATTTTCATGTGATGATGAGAACTATATACATGAAGAACACATGATATTGATGTGTGTAATAATTGGGTTGATATGAATCAATATTTCTCTATGAAGAAAAGAAGAAGGTAATTTTCATTTTATTGATATATCTTCATTTGTTCATTCTATTACTAAAATGATTTGAATTATAAGTGTTATCTTCTAAATTTAGGAGAGTATACCGACCTGACTAGTCTACAATTTTGTTGATTATATTTAGTGGTTGTCTGAGAGTTTTAGTTGAAGCGAGTAAGTGCAGAATCACTTTATTTTCAATGGATCAAAGAAGAAGATCAATTTTGTATTGCGGTGGTAGCTTTAAGTTCTTGTGATTTTTTTCATTATATTATGTGTTGTATTTCTGAAACACTGGTGTCATTCCAGTATAAAAAACAATGGTGGGATACTAGTATAATTTGGAAAATGGTTCATACCTACCCATCACAGTTTCAAGGTGATACCTTCCCAGCCCACTTGTAATTGGTGATTCATTCTTAGTAGAGAATCTGTGTCTCAGATCATCCCAAACAAAACAAGGACATAGTCACCCATATCAGGGGAAACCCTTGTAAAAAATACTATGTTTTGTGCTTCATTTATTTTCTACCTTTTATGTGGTATAATTGTGTTTGTAAATAGGGAAGATTAATTAACTATAACAAGTACATAGGTATATATTAAAATGGGAAAGAGGAAATAAAAGAAAATTGGTAATATCTTCTATACACTGATTCGTCCCCCTCTCAGTGTACCAGAATGATCCACTGGGCACTTAAATCGCTATCAGAGCTTATGTTACACCTATTATTGGATCTATCTTATTGTCTCAATTGTTTAAATTAGACTTAAATGAAGTTCATATTTGAATTTTAAGAAGTAATAGAGTTGTATCATATGGAAAGTTTATTTCCTATCTATATCAGTTCCAATAAGGATATTTTGGCAAAAACCATGAAAAAAAGATAAAAGAAAGAGGCAAGAAAGATGATAAATAATTCTAATAAGGAAGAGGATACATCACAAACTAGATTTATCCAGAGTGGTAGTTTATCAATAGTGTATGTTAAATTTGTTGATAAATATCCTTATGACAAGTATGATTCAAGTAGTGATGAAAAATAATTAATTAAACCACTTAGTGAATTTTGTTCTGAAATCAAAGACTATCTGATGAATGTTCCTCCCGAAGTGACACTTGCATATTTTCTTTTATTAAGGGGCTGTATGATGAAATATCATAGCTCAAAAAGGAATATTATGATATAGAACAAGCCTTAAAAAAATAAGTTTCAAAGATTTTAAAATTATCAGACAAATTATTGATTCCAAAGAATAAACTATATCACTTTTCGATGAACATTTATCCAATATTGAAGAATAATTGAAAAGAAATGTGTGTGAGAAATAAGTAACTGATAAGGTCCTTAATGAGATGATTCATACATTTGAAGAATCTCATAAATCTATCATGAATATCAAAGACTCTCAGTTGAAAATAAAAGACAAGTATGATACATTCATCCTAGATGAAGAATCAAAAGAAAAATATATATTTTACTGTAATGAAAGATTCAATTTGGTTGAAGTTGAATTACAAAGGACTATTTGTGAAAAGGATGCGACCAAAAATTTTTATATATAATTTATTAATTTATTGGTGAAATTACATAGAACCTATATGAATGTTAAAGAATCCCAGCTAGAGGATAAGATAAATATAATTAAAGAGTTGAATAATTATCTAATGATGGGAAATCAAATGCATGAAGATCATGTTTAGAAAATGAAGAGTCATTAGGAAGATGAAATGAAAGTTGTTGAAGATGAGAAAAACTTTCTCAACATGAAGTGTCTTGAAATGGAATTAAATTTGAAAAATATAAAAGAAACACAACTAAAGACTTCCCAAAAATAATGTAAAGATATGGTGTAATCACTCAAATACCAGAAGAACTCTCTAAATCTGAAATTTCTTGAGTTGGAGGTTAAGTTAATAAATTAATAGAACTCCCAAGGTGAATCTTCATAAAATACTTATTTCAGAAATCCTGTCAAGTGTAATTTTGAAAAGAGTCTTACTTATAAAAATAAATATTGAAGTGATAAGAATATTTTGATATTATCTAAATATAAATATGTTGGAATATCATTGAAATAGGAAACCCTTGTTCGAGAAGATTCTATTAGCACTAATATTGTCTCATCTAAAAGTATTGGTTTCAAAAGTAATTCTGGTCAAACGTGGGTGAAGAAGATTGATGAAAAAATCACTATATCGCAACTTTTGGATATGAAGAAGAATGTGAATTATTGTTCTTTACAAAGAGTTCATATGAAGAATCAGACTATCTAAAAAGAAGATGCCAAATCTATCCAAGTGGTAGCACAAAAGAAGAAATAAAGATTTTTTTGGCTATTATTGGTGTTGTTGGAAATTTGGGCATTGAGATAATGAATGTTGTCATAGTATGTCTATTCATGATAATAAAAGAAGGCCAAAATTAAGGTGAAGAATATCTTATATAAAGAGAAATTCCACAAACTTGAAGCATAATTCACAGATGACGAAGAATCTATCTACAAAGAATAGATTTGATCATCTTGGAGACTTCTGTGATTATTGAAACATATGTGGTCACAATTACAATGAGTTTTGGTATATACCAACCAAGAACTATTCATATGTTAATATGAAGAAGTGACCACATCAAATGTAGAGGAAAATAACAAATACAAAAAAAATTATCCTTGGGATGTGAGTAGGTTAAAAGAGTTAAGAAAACTATGATTGAAGCTACACCTACGAAGAATGATGAGATGACTATAACACCAAGAAAATATGTTTCTACTTTGAATGAAAAGTCCATAAAATGTACCTTTTCATAAATTTTATAAACACCAGTCATAGTGGAAGAAATCTAAAGAAGAAACATAAATTAAACTCAAAAACAAATAATAGGATTTATTTGGTACATGAAAATCAAGATAAAAAACTTGAATTTAAAGAGAGGTTTTCTAAAAGGGATAATCCTATGATTGTTGGAGATTTGTGTTGAAGGTGAAAAATGACAGGGTATATTGTTGACAAATGTATGAAATGGTTTCCTGAAAAAATAAAAATAGTTATGATCAAATAAAAAACACTAGTGGATTTTTATGCTAAAAATGCTACTGTGAAGAAGTATTCTGCACAGAAGAATAATTCTAAGCATGTGCCAAAATAATGCTTAATCATTTGTCTAGAGAAGCTAGAATTGGATAAAAAGTTGGAGCATTAATAAAATAATGAAATTGAATTACTTTATAATGTGAAAAAGATTATTAAATCTATGATGAAAGATAAAGAAATAAAGAAGTCCATGCTTTCCTTAAATAATAAAATTTGAAAAATTAAATAAGGAGAAAGCATGATGAGTTTTCATGAATATAGAATAGAATTGAAATGAGTTTCTAGGTTGAGAAATAATTCTCATCCCTATTGATCTAATTAAAAAATCATTGAAGAACCACCTTATTGCCATGTATATTTTGTGTTTGTTTATTTTATGTAAGGAATTTAAGGTGATACATATATTCAGGGGTAGTCTTAAATATATGAGTGCTTTGAAAATATTATATAGTATTCAGGAGGCTATCCATCGTGGAGTTCTTTATTTTAATTTCCATTTATTCTTGAAGATCATTCTTGAAGAAAGTAAATCATGATGAAGAAAAAGGATGAAGATCACCCCTCTAGGGGAAAAAATCCAAAAAACTACCAGAGTTAAATATCTCAACTAGTTTCATTTAATTTTTGATGTTCTGGAAAGGGATTTATTTTATGATTTCAAATTTGATAAATTGAATCATGTCATTAAAGAGGTATTTTTTACAATATCTATATGAATAATAGTTCTGAGTTAAAATGGGAGAAACTGATAACTTGATGAAAAAAGTAAAATGGATTGATAAAGGGGAAGTAGTTCTTGAAATTTAATGTTTTTAATCTTTTTTATGAGATAAATGCAGTATATTAGCTGAAAAAATTATTTTGAACATGCCCTGAAATAAGGTTTCAATATTGGCATCATATTCTAAAAAATTTATTGACATCTTTGTTTCCTGAATTGATGAATCTTGTTTTATACCCCGAGTTAGGCCATGAATACTTATAGTTGATTAATTAATGAATCATTTCTATAAGAAAGGTTATACATTTATTCTCTCAATAAAACCAATTTAAATTTATCTTAAGAAGAATTTATTATGAAATGATAATATGGAATGAGAGAAGAAGAAATGTCTAGTTGTTATAGAATGATATAAGTTTAATTATTTCCCATACTTATATATTTGGTTTTATTTTCAAGTAAGGGGGATACAAATACATTGAATTTGAAAGTGAACTGGGTATTGAAAACAAATCCAAAGGGGGATCTTGAAGAACCCAATTTGATTGAAAGTAATATTTTGTGTTGTAATTGTTGTTAATACAGTTGTTTGATAAAAACTCAATGTGACAATATTGAAGGGTGGTGTTCTATCATTGAAGTGTTCTTAAGAAGTATTCATAAATCAGAAAATATAGTTTAATTGGTTGAGTTACTTTAAGTGAAGAAAAATTTTAATGTGATGATTCACTACTGGAATGTGGGTTTTTCCCCACACTTACATACCAACGGTTTCATAGAACCGTTGGTAAAGGATGGTTTACAGAAGGTTTTACCAACGGTTATAGTGAACCGTTGGTAATGATGTGTTTAAGGTAATTTTTACCAACGGTTCAATGAGAACCATTGGAAAAAATGTGGCTGGGGAGGTTTGTACCAACGGTTTATTAAACCGTTGGTATAGGTGTGGATGGGGAGCCATATACCAACGGTTTTTAAAAACCGTTGGCACAAGTTTCCCACAAATTGCCAGCCGCGCGTCCTCTCCCCCATTCGGATATAGAACCCTAAACGGGAGCAGCAGCAGCCGATTTAGGCGATTTTGGAGATCCTTCTGCTGGACCAGTTTGGATCTTCGACCTCCTTCAGGTTCCTCTTCTTCTTTATCTAATATTTCAGTTTTTAGAATTCTAGAATCATTACACTCATTGAAGACAGTATAATGAGACATAGGATTTTCACCACATGTGAGGATATGAATCCATGTGATGCATCAGTATCAAAATGAGAGGATTTACTAGTAGAGGATAGTTTGATCTTACCTCTCACTCTAGATTGTATGCCACCCTTCTCCATGTGGGTAGATTTTACATAATAGATATTTCATGAACCATGTACATGTAATAAAACCTCATTGTTTGGAATAGGAACAAACTGATTTCTCAATGTAATTATGGAATGGATGACACAACCACAACCACCACATCAACAACATGATCAAACATCACTTATATATCTTTATCTATGATATTGAGCTATTAAAACAATTCCAAAACTTGTTTTCGAATATGTCTATCACAAGTCACTGCTAGAGGGATGGTCCAGCAGAAACACTTCATGTTGACTATCCTTCCACATGGTTGAGACTCTATTGGGTCATGATCACATGAAATGTTCTTAATGCCCCCTCTTCCACACTGTTGTAGGAAAACTAAGAAACCAGTACTTCAATCATGACCGTTACTCATCTCATAGGAATCCCCAAAAAAATCCTACCACATGATGTCAGTATACTAGTTCAATAGTCTATAATTCTATCCTATTCGCCCATGACCTCCCTCAACTTCTAATATATAAATAGTGTCTGCTTCATAATTTCAGTATTATAGGTCAATATTAACACGTCATCCATGGATCATACGACATTTCAATGACTTCCCTTAAAGTGTCTCTCTCACAATATCTCATCAAAAATGTACGTTGGTGAAAAATATCATAGTTCGTATCTCAAAATTATAGGACATTTCATTCACACTTTAAACCAGGTCATTAAATACAAACTTCTCCTAAAACTAGAGATGTAATGGAATATAATCATAAAAACAACTAGTGAAACTTCTTTTTTCCCACTAAAACTATTAATCTGGGTTGAGACTTAATTTAAACATTCAATATTCAAATTCAATTTGTTTTTATTTGATATTTCATTTTAACTTATACACTTTAAATAATATTTCACAATTAATTTTAAATGTTTCTACTAATATTTCACTAAATTTATATTTAAATGGGACCCCACCCCCTGGACACACCGCTCACCTCCTTGGAAACCCCTCCCACCCCCCTGGACTCCCCCTACCCCATTGAATAGCCTGACCACCCCCGCGGACAGCCCGCCCACCTGGACACCCCGACCCCCCTAGACACCCCCCGGCCCCCTGGACACCTCCAACCCGCCGGATGGCCCCACCACCCCCTAGACACCCCGCACCCCCCTGGACACCCTGCAACCCTCTTGGACACCCTGTACCGCCCCCAGACAGCCCGCTCACCTCTTTGGACAGCCCGACCACCCCCAGACAGCCCGCTCACCTCCTTGGACAGCCCACCCCCTGGACACCCTGTACCCCCCCGGACAGCCCCACCCACCCCCTGGACACCCCGCTCACCTCTTTGGACAGCCCGACCACCCCCCTGGACAGCCCGCACCCTCCACCCACCCCCTGGACACCCCACACCCCCTTGGACACCCTGTACCCTCCCGGACAGCCCGCTCACCTCCTTGGACAGCCCGCCCCCCCGGACAGCCCGCTCACCTCCTTGGACAACCCACCCCCTAAACACCCCTCTCACCTCCTTGGACATCCCTACCCACCCCTTGGACACCCCTCTCACCTCCTTGGACAGCCCGTCCACCCCCTGGACACCCCGCACCCCCCTTGGACACCCTGTACCCCCCGGACAGCCCACTCACCTCCTTGGACAACCTGCCCCCCCCGGACAGCCTGCTCACCTCCTTGGACAGCCCACCCCCTGGACACCCTGTACCCCCCGGACATCCCCACCCAACCCCTGGACACCCCGCTCACCTCCTTGGATAGCCCGCCCACCCCCCTGGACTCCCCCTACCCCATTGGACAACCTAACCACCCCCGCTGACAGCCCGCCCACCTGGACACCCCGACCCCCTAGACACCCCCCGACCCCCTGGACACCTCTGACCCCTCGGACGACCCCACCCCCCCTAGAAACCCCACACCCCTTACTGGGAAATCCTTGAATATAGGAATTAGAAATTATGTATCTTATTTTCTTATATACACTGTATTTTGTTGTATTTCTTAATATGATTCTCATATAGAGTAATGTGCCAGTTATGCTTTTATATAAAGTAAACAATTGTCATTTACCTAAATATTTTTTTGATTATACTTCAATATTATTGAATTGCTTTGAAATGAATTATTGTAGTTTTTTTACAAAATGGACAGAAGTTGGATGTACGAAACTGATCGGATTTCAACCGATTTTCAAAATAATTTGAACAGCTTTCTAGATTTTACATTTGACAAGGCTTCAGATAGTGTTCGCATACACTGCCCATGTTTTAATTATGTTGGAAGACCTTGGTTGAGTCATGACGCAGTTAGCTATCATATAACCAAATATGGTTTCCAAACAAACTATTATGTGTGGTATCACAATGGAGAGAAAATGGAATCTCAAAATGTTGATGATCCAAATGATAAGACTGAATTGGAGAGTTTGATATATGATCAGTTTCCATTTATTCGGTATCATGAGAAGGAAAGGATGTCTAGCCAACAAGATTTCGATACAAGCACACATGATGCGTCCAATTAAAATGATGATGTTGATTGGGTAAAAAAATTGAATGATGCTGCGACGACTCCAGTATATCAGCAATGTGGTAAAATGAAAAAGTTGGAATTTTTAATCCGATTGTTTCATGGGAAAACTATGTATGGGATTTCAAATACTCTAATTGATTAAATTCTTACCTTCTTGAAGGACTTACTTCCAGATGATGTAGATATTCCCTCAAAACACTATATGGCATGGAAGTTAGTTGATGAACTTGGATTCTCAAAAAAAAGAATTCATGATTTCTCGAATAATTGCAGCTTATTTTGGGAGGAAACTGCTGAAAGAAATGATTTTATCAAATGTGGAACCTCCCGATGGAAGCCAAAAGATGATGGATCACCATCTCGTGTGCCACAAAAAGTAATGTGGCACTTTCCATTAATACCCAGATTACAGAACCTTTTCATGTCTGATGAAATATCCGAAAAAATGCGATGGCATGACACCGAGAGAAAAAAGAATAATGAAGAGTTGGTTCACCCTGTAGATGGATTTGCATGGCAGATATTTGATGCTCGATATCCTGAATTTGCAGCCGACATGCATAATGTGAGACTGGGTCTTTCATGTGACAGTTTTAATCCATTTGGACAGATGCTTACTTCGCACAGCACATGGCCGGTTTTCATACACATTTATAACCTCCCCCCTTGGTTGTGTATGAAAAAGCCTTACACTTTCTTGAGTATACTGATATCTGGCCCTTCTGATCCCGACAGTGATATAGATGTATACATGAAACCTTTAATAAAAGATTTGATACTTCTTTGGGATGTGGGTGTTCCCACATACGATGCATGTTCGAAAGACATATTTCAGATGCGTGTTGCACTTATGTGGACGATCAATGATTTTCCTGCTTATGCAATGATGTCTGGATGGAGCACTAAAGGAAAATTGTCATGTCCTGTTTGTATGAAGAATACTCGATCGAGAAGACTGAAATATCGTCGTAGTTTTAGTTTTATGGGACATCGACGATTCTTTCCAATGAACCATCCATATAGAAACAATCGTTGAAGATTTGACAATACTATAGAGAATGATGCTCCACCTCAGCGTATGTCTGGAACTGATGTGCTTAATGAATTGAAAGATTTCAGTTATTCATTTGGGAAGGGTGTAATGAAATATAGAAAGAGGAAAAATGTTTCCAATGATACTTGTTACAATTGGAAGAAGAAAAGTATATTCTTTGAGTTTCCGTATTGGTCAACCAACTTGTTACGTCATTGCTTAGACGTAATGCACATTGAAAAGAATATATGTGAAATGTTGCTTTCGATTCTTCTAAATGTCAAGGGGAAGACAAAAGATGATTTACGATCTCGGCGTGACTTGGTAGATTGGGGGATCAGACCAGAATTGCATCCTATCTGTATCAGTGAAAATAAATGGCAAGTTCCATGTGCTTCTTATGTGATGACACCTATTGAAAAAAATCAATTTCATGAAGTTCTAGAGACTATTAAAGTTCCTGATGTCTATTCAATAAATATATCAAAACGGGTCAACAGAAAAGAGTTGAAGCTGAAATCTTTGAAGACTTATGGTTATCACTTCCTTTTGCATGAGTTGATTCCAATAGCAATCCTTCATCTCCTGTCGAATAATGTTAGAGTCTCAGTTATTCGGTTGTGCTATTTGTATAGAGATCTTTGTACTAAGAGGCTATCTAAATCCTTCTTGCAAAAACTGTTGGCAGAGACACCATTAATTTTGTGCGAGTTAGAGAAAATATTCCCTCCATCATTTTTTACATGCATGTTGCATCTGACCGTCCATCTTCCGATAGAAATACTTCTTGGAGGACCCGTTGCTTTCCGTTGGATGTATCCAACTGAAAGAAACATGTGCACATTGAAATCATATGTTCGTAACAGGAATTATCCCGAAGGTTCTATTGTGAACGGTTACTTGGCTCAAGAATGTATGGATTTCTGCGCAATGTATTTTTCTGATCTTACTACGAGAGTAAACAGACCAATGAGAAATGAAGAAGAACAATATGGGAAAATTGAACCCAGTTTTCCATCACTTCCTCAGACAAGAGGAATTCCAGGATCATATACATTGACGACATTAAGCCTTGAAGAGCGAGAGATGACACATCACACCGTGTTGTTCAATTGTGATTTGTTCGATGAGTATATCAAGTAAGTAAATTGTACATTTATCTCTTATCTTATCTCTTGTAATTTTAAATATTTGTTAAACTATTATTATTTTTATCTACAGAGAACATAAATAATTGATATATAGAAAGCATCGTTCTTTATCTTTGAGAAGGAAAGAGACTTTTCATAGCAAAGGGTTTTCTGCTTGGTTGAAATTGAAGGTAAAAATATTTCTGTAATAACTAAATAAAAATAATATTTAATTAAGTTTACTATTTGTTTATATTTCAGGTATCGAGTTTGCCTACTGACTCTATTTCTGAGGAAACAAGAGCTTTGGCTTTTGGTCCTAATACCATGGTTCGTGCTTGTAAATCACTTGTGATCAATGGATACAAATTTATTATCACTGAATGAGCAAGAAACATGAGAACACAGCATAATGGTGTTATGCTAACTGCCACAACAGACTGTTATGCCAGTTCATCGGATACTAGACCTCGTTCTGAAAATGTTGCTTCTTATGGAGTCATGGAGAAAATAATAATTTTGGATTATTACTCACATGGTCGAGTCACGATGATGAAATATCAATGGTTTGATTCAATGATGAGGCGAGGCACCTTTATTGATGATTGTGGATTTCGAGTTATTGACATGACTCGCACTCTTGCCACTGATGAACCATATGTATTGGCATCAATGGTGAAACAAGTTTTTTATGTCAAAGATCATCGTCATCCTAAATTCAGTGTAATTATTGAAGTAAATCCCAGACATGTTTTTGATGATGGTGATGATGAAGTTGACACTATCCCTACTGCAATTGGAAGCAATCCGTTTATTAAAAATGATGATGCCAATAACTCAATTGTCAGAGTTGATTGTGAACCTGAAGTTGTGGTGGGAAATATATAGAATCATACAGTCGTGTTCTCACCTACATGTTTCACCTACATCATTCAGAGTGTGTATCCTTGTGCTTACCTTCAAACCACCATAAATCTTCTTTTACTTTATGTTTATTATCAGAATGGTTTTTCTATATTTTTTTGGGTTACACATTAGTTATCTATTTTTAATTACTTCCGTATTTGTTTTCATTGCAGGAAATGACACCCATTGAAGAGAGGCGACGGAAAAATATGACAGATAATAATCATCGCATGATACAGATGGGTGTTCCTCCACTCATCCCTGTTGTGAATATTTTATTTAAAATATAAATATTTCAATAACTTATAATATCATGTGTTTACTTATGTGTTAAACTTTTTTTCAAGATCGACCCCCTAGATGAGAGATATCTGACGAGGATCCTGATATTGCTCCCAGTAGAGTGGCTGGTGGTAGGAGGAGGGGTGGTGTCAGAGATGGACGATCATATAGTGGGCCCGATACTGAGGCCGGTGGTACGAGAGATCATGGGGAGAGAGTTAGACGATCCACCACCACAGACGTATCTTCTTCACCTCTTTTTGATTCTGGTGTGTCTCCAGGGACACACGAGATATTTAGACCTCCGATGTTTACACTACCAGTTGGCCAGACGTCTATGCCATCATCTTTTGCTTCTGGTTCATTATCCCCAAGCTATTATATTCCACCTTCTTCGACTCCTGATGCGACACAGTATGCGGCTGAGGAGTGTACACTGAGGGACACTCTACCTATACAGGATATTCCTTCAGATTATGCACATCCAGTGATTCCCATTGATCCGACTACCACAGGTATATTTATCTGACTCTATCAAATTTTTATACCAAAATTTATTTTATTATAACTTGTACTGATATTATTTTTCTTTAATAACAGATTCATCTATAGATAGGAGGCGGGGGAGGGGGAGTACTCACTTGCGTGTGGTATGGAACCACCAGACACAGTTGATGGTTGAATATAATGCTGATGGACAAATGATTGAGAAATTTGGGCAGGAATGTCGGGGTTTTTTGGTGACGCTAGCCAAATACTCCGATATCATTCCGGTCAGCCCTCTCTCTTGGAGACAACTGTCACACGAAGTAAAAGATAACACGTGGTCACAAATATGGGTAAAAAATCTATTGGATTTAATGTAGTATTTTTCTGTATTTATATGAACTAATCTTTTGGGTTTCAGCTTCGGTTTAACTTCCCTGATGGCGAAGGTGCACGACCAGCGCGTTTAAAAGAGTTGGGAGAGCTTTGGAGAGCTTATAAGCATGACCTGTATGTTGGCTGGTGTGAGAGGGTGGGCACAGATTTAGAGACTTTACCTATCGTGGATTACTTCCTGATAGAGAAATATCGCCAAATGATTACCCATTGGGCGACTACCAAATTTAAGGTATTAATCTCATTTGAGGTATTTAAATCAGAGTTTTCATATTTTGCATTAATATAATCTTATTTATTATTAAACATTATTTAGGAATCTTCTGATAAAAACAAAAAAAACATTGATTCAAAGCAATATCTCCACACTTTGGGCCGCACAACTTTGTCAGATCACGAGAGACAGCTGGTACGATATAGTTGTTTATAATTTTTCTTTAGGACTTTCCCTTTTTATT